>OY783211.1:18126602-19376602 GCA_963678705.1 Panorpa germanica | reverse complement strand
TAAGAAATTGTTTTGGATAGCTTTTATGGTCTTTAACTATTAGTTTTTGTCTTCTAGGTCATATTTCTTTATTATTTGACAGTTCTTAACTTTATGGGGACAATACTTGACAACATTGCAGTTATGGTAAATATTAGGTCATGCCAAACATAGATTTTTAGAAAATATTTGAAATGGGGGTAAAGTGTATTTATTAATCCTACTGAAAATGTCGGCGTCGCAAATAATACGTTGCAATATCAGACATTGAGACAGCTCTAATTGTTGCAAAGAAACTTTAACCGTTTACAAATAAACCTGTTATAAAAGTTATACCAGGTATAAAGCCCATTCGGACATGTTTATTTGTAAGGCGGTAAGCGTTTAATTCTAAGGGTTCAATGCAAAAAGGACCAGTACGTGTTACCGTCTTTTATATTATTTCCTACTTATCCATTTATAATTATAAACTAAGCTTCCCATAAAAACATAATAGATAACACAAACAAAATAACAATATCCCTTCATCTCGATAAAGTCGTCACCTTGTTATCACAGTTCCACAAAACATGATCACCACTGCTCTAATGTATACTTAATGGCTCCTTGTATTTGACTGAACAACCAACCCTACCGTAACCAAACCCTCACCAATACTCAACCCTTAGAAAATATTCTCAAAAATAATCAACTAGCAATTAATCTTGTGCTATGTGGACATGTTTAACTTCCACTATACGTAACAAAAATGTCAGTTTCTATGTAAAATATTCATAAAATGTTTGGAAAATTGGTAAAAT
This sequence comes from Panorpa germanica, assembly GCA_963678705.1. Classification (NCBI taxonomy): domain Eukaryota; kingdom Metazoa; phylum Arthropoda; class Insecta; order Mecoptera; family Panorpidae; genus Panorpa; species Panorpa germanica. The sequence goes on along the minus strand of OY783211.1, from coordinate 19,375,823 downwards.
GTTTTTATACACAGAGAACGATAATTTATTTTAATGTTTTTGTGTAAAATCATTTTTATCGAAGAAAAACATATTTTCCGGTGTGTTTATTTTAAAAATGATATCGTGAATGAATGTGTGGTGTTGAGATAGATGTTTTACGATTTATGAGGGGTAGGGAGGAGTGTGGGAGGTGTTGTTAATACGATTCAATTGAGTTTTGTACGCCGAATGATGCGGTGAATAAAATTACTGATTCATAAAGTACCGCTTACATGTGTCAAAGTGATATACTAGTGCATACATACTTAATTTTATCGGCACCATAGCTGAAATCATAGGAGTGTTACCGTATTGCCCATACAATTAACTAAAAGGTCTTTATAATGATTAGATCAGATTCAAATTCAAATTCAGTATCGATCAGTTTTCCGTTTTTAGTTCAATAAGTTTCGTCGAGTTGAGATTTTAGAATGTACTTGTATTTCATACAATTTCTAAGATTTGAATGCAAATATGGATTTATGGTCTTCCCAAACTATCAAATCAAATCTGATCCTCGTCTTTGTTCAGATTTTAGTGCTTACACACTTGAGTCACAGCCGACCTCTCGTATTTAAACTGTAGCACATAATTTACTATAGAAAAATTAACATATTGGAAATATAATACCCCCTTTTCTTCCAAACTCTATCTTTCCTAGATATGCCAAATTTTTACTAGGTAGAATGGTATATCAAGTCCCTATCAAATCATCAGCGGACGCCTGTGGCTGTTAATTATATCAAATAAATAGAGAGTGACAAGTTCGTGTCTGTTACAAGATCGTTGTTAGAATCAGAACTGATGTGTTTAGTTTCCACTCTCTTCTCCTTCAGAAGTGATTTGTTCAGTTTCCACTCTCTTCTCCTCACTGTCGCTATCCGCCAATTTATATGAAAGTTACGAGTTACTATCGAAGCAGAATGTCCAACCCAGACATTTGTTATTGATAAACAATATCTTAACATTATATTAACAGAAAACAGCAGTTGAACCAGCAATAAGGAGAGAAACAATATACTAAGTAATGGTAACTTGTTCCCATTGGTTAGGAAACTAAGCGTGACATGACAGGGTGGGCATGCAGCTTAGTGAAAATAAGTTTAGGTTACAGAATTTTACCGGTGTATTAACATTGAATGTATTAATTGTAGCTGTTGTAATTTCTATAAAGCTCTGCTATATACTGATAAAGGAATCTTTTAAAATAATAAGACCTTTATTAGATGGAACTCGATTTTAATGGTCTGTCATATATATCTTTTCTTTCTAAACAATTGCCATCTTTGTTATACAATAGACTGCAAAAGAGATGGCATGAAATATTATTTACAGCTATTTTTAGTGACTTTGAAAGGAGTACTTTGAAAGGAATGGAATGGCGACAGAAGGGACAGAAAGAAGAAGAGAAGAAGGCACAAGTGTGGAAGAAGAGCTAAGGAGCAGAGACAGAGAGATACAGCAGCAGGAAAGAACGAATGAAAAAAATCATATTAACAAATATAATGAAAGATACAAGAGGATTTGGGAAAGAAAGATACTGGAAAAAGAGACAAGTAACATAAGAAGAATCGCGTAATTTTGATTGGGAAACGAAGCAGATACTGGGAAAATAGGGATAAAAGAATGCGCAGGGTGTGTTGGAAAGAGATAGAAACGCTGGAGTACATTAAGTATTCATGTAAGAAGAGAGTAAAAAATGAAAAGAAGATTGTGCAGTTTTTAAAGGGAGACAGTGAAGGGGCGCATGGTAGGAGAGAAGGATCGAGGAAAGAAAAGAAATGGTAGAATAGAAACAAGAGGGAGAGTAGCAGGAATAGATTAAATTTAACAGTTTGGTTCGTATTTTTCTTTTTTCTTTTGGAAGGAGTGACAATGAGAAGGCTTAAATAAAATAGATTACATATTATGCTACGTACTGCTATGAATCGCGTGACGTCAGAAATTGATTGTTAATACTTTCTTTATATTTGAGATACAGTTTACAGTTTACAGTTTAATAGAAGTTAAGACATGGTTCACAACCCAATTAACGCTCATAATTTCTAAAGATTTACAAACTGCAATAATAAGTAAATATATAATTACTTGTACTATATGAACACCCTGTCCTTAGATATGTAGTTCGCCTGGTCTGTAGGGATGATTTCTGTGATTCTGGGTAAACATATACGTAAACTGGTAGAATTGGATACCGCCTATCAAAACATTTCATCCCCCAGGCCTTGAAGTGTCATGTATCCTGAGGAGCCCCAAAACATGTTCCCTCAATGAAACTCACTCGCATCCATTGTTATTTCCTCACATCACATGGGAAATTGATTTACAATTATTTTACCATAACAATAGGTAACAATGGAATGAAACGCAGAGAACACAGTATTCGTGTGCGGTGGAAGTGAAGCTGGAAACTTGGAACTGAAACTGGGAATGGAAGGGTTCTTTCTTTATACGTTTTCTGTTTTCTTGATTCTAGAATTGTATAAACTTTATGGTTTTATTATTCTGATCGAATCAAATAGAAGTTTAGTCAGAAAATAAGTTTATTTGAAAAGTCGTTGGTTAACGATTTATGACGGTGCAAATTGTATGACGGGTACGGAAAATGGTTAGCAGAAATAATGGAATAGTTATTGTTAACTTCTAACTCCATTTCATCTCAAGGCATTTCAAAATAAACTAAAGTCAAATATCATTAAAGAAAGTTCAAAGTAGAAAACGTAATAACAAGGATTGCTACAATCGTATTTCATAATAAATATGAAGTTGTTAGTGCCACAGTGCAGTGACAGATTAAGCACGGTCTTTCAGACCCTTTTGTTGGTCGCACGGTAAAAATTCGACTGTATCTAAGTCACAATTCACTTTCTAAGAGTTCCTTCTGTATTCTTAAACCTGTACGATCTGCCTCTGGCTAAATATCAACCAGTAGTGTCACTGAAACTATTGTCACTGGTAAACTAATGGTCTGAATGTGATGAAATTTCGACACATATCGCTTAAAGGCTAGTACTTTCTGAAAATCATCATATAATCACGAATTTTTTAAGTGATATGATACGAGTACTTATTAAGTAGCTCGCAATATTATAAATATATTTGTCAGTATGACGAAATATTAGAAAATTGCTTAATATTTATATATGGTTATACCTCAATATATCTTAAAGAGAAAAGATAAGACCAAAGTATTAAATTCATAATATTTATACAGGCCTAAATGATTGAAATTTACACTTTTCAATAATTTAGAAATATCAAATTAAATGTAAATATCATATTATATTTGAATGCATAAATTATAGTTTAGAAAGATCAAAATTCACTAGTGAAATAGCATATTAGATGTGATTAAAACTTTTTCTGTTAATACTAAATTTTTATTATGTGATTCAAAATTAATTAGTGAGTTATTTAAATACTCGTATACAGAAATTTGTAAAATAGAATTATAAAATGTTAAATATATATAAAAAATGTTTGATGGTGGCTGTGACGAATAAAAGTCAAAGGAAATAAATAAATAAAAAAAAAAGTAAATATTACTTTAAATAAGTTGTAGGTCGTTTATTCAGACTTGTAAATTAATATTCCTGTCTTTAGTTTCGTATTGACCATTTATATTTATTAGACTTATTTCTCCTTCTCTTAGAATAGGAGAGTCTTTTGATCTGTCAGCATGTTCCTTTGGTTCGTCCTAATAAGAACTACTTGCATATTAGCGAGCTACTATTTTCATTTCATGCTCAGATATACGGAATAAAATATCACAGTACGAATATTTCATTATATCAAGAATATTAAATATCATATCTCCTCCAAATTGTCAAGAAAATATAATGACACAACATCGTTCCCATCCACAACCCGTCAGTTTCAGTAGGTGAATGGGAATGGGAATGTGAATGGGAGAAAAAGAGAAGTAACTGAACGACGAAACAAGGTGAAGTACCACACTAGAGTTTCCCGGGATCTTTTGAAACGCTTTTCAGATATTCAAAAACACGATACGTGGGAAAACTCTTCACTTTCTCCCATCTCTCATCATCATTCTCTCTTCTCCCTTCGTTTGGGGAATGCTATGTTTCAGCTATATTCAGAAATCTATATATAGAACAAATATTTTTGTATACAAGGATATACGAGTATGTACTTCTTCTGGGTTATCTTTTATTAATGATTTTCAACGGTAAACTTTTATGGAATAACGCAATGCAGTGTTTAAATTATAAGTAGATTTTAACTTACCACAATAAGGAGAACGAAGTAGATCCAATCCCAAAAACTGTGCGCATCTTGGACGTAGTACATTATGTCTGTCCACCCTTCCAAGGAAATAACCTGAAAAGTAGCAAAAATAGGTTAGCGTGATTATAAAAACCCTGATTTACAAAGGTTCGTTCCATGAAACTATAGTACTATAGTTAGTACTAGTTATAGTTAGTACTATAGTACTACTCATAATATACAAATAAATTGATATCTCTCTGTCTCTCTCGGGACTCAGGAATATCGCCAAATGGACGTTAAATATAGGCAAACTAAAGAAAACCGGATAGTAATTTAGAATTAGACGCGTGTTTATTTCTGACATTGTTTGTGCAGTATTTAACCCGAATAGGGATATAGTTTAACCCGATTTCTAATATAACAAATGAATGAACGGCAACGGACGTTGGAGTCCTGCCAGGCAAAATGCAGTTAAACTACAAATAGTTATATTATACATATATTGTATTAAAACTTGAACCTGTGCCAGGAAATCTTGAAAACAATCTTTGGAATAGCGCTATAAAATAAACATTTTTTATACAATTACACAATCTCGACGTAAAGTTTAATTACTGTTAGGTGTTGCATAAATTATATGACTTTGATATATTACAATTATGTATTGCGTAAGATTAATTTATTGAATGTGTTCTTAGAGTTAGTTTTTAGTTATGCTCCATATTCATCTTTAAAAACTTCAATGATGACATGGGCGAGGTATTATCAGGCCTTATCAAATCTTTGGGTTTGCTCCCAAGATCAGAGTTTTATTTTCTAGGTTATATCACATCAATCAATAGATTTGTAGGATGGCATACAATGGCGTCACTTTTGACAAATATGATTTTTAAATAGTACCAACTTTCAAACGATATGTGTCAAAATTTCATGACATTCCGGCCATTAGTTTATTATTTACAGTGGCTTTAGTGACTCTACTTTTCTTATTTTCAAAACTATGGAAAAATCTGTATTTTGTGTGTTGATAAAGCATTGTTTTTTAATGGAAAAAAATACTTTGGCTTGATGAAAGTATGTACTATCTAGGAATCATATGGATTTGTCAATAGTGGCGCTAGCTATATATGAGATAATTAATTATTAATGTATATTTCTCACCGTGTGTTCGAACACCTAAAACAACTAAAGAATATTTTCAAATCACATTTCATTGTTTTGAAATAAATCAACTTTTGAAAGAAGCAATAAAGTTACGCCTAATGTCATTTCCATCTGTTTTAATATTTCATTTAAAATAAACTTTTTTCTCATTGTTTTCTCTCTTCTTGTCGTTGTTTTCCCTCTACTCATTCTCATTCTTCTTCTTTAAATTTATTGGAAAACAATTTAATTAAGACCTTGAAATGAGTTTTCAATTCTAGTTCTTTTTAATTTATTTTAATATGCTTTCATTTATTTTTATTGTTATGACGTTTCTAGAATTTTAAAATTCAAATTGAAATTGAAAATAAGTACCTTCGCAAATTGAATCAAAGAAAATCCTTTTCTAGATTATCAGGATAAATAAGATTTCTTTTTTGTTGGGTTGTGATATTTATAGACAACATTCCGTCTTAAGGGGGAACACTACAACGACTATTTCAAAAAAAATATTGTTTTTCTTCTTAAAATTTGTGGAGTATATTAGATTCAAGTAACAAATACAGATGGCACATGAATTTACATTTGGCTCACGGACAACTAGTTAAACTCAGCTATAATTTATGCTCCCATACGGAGCATATTACCATCCATTGGACATCTACAAGGTGACTCTGATATCTTGAAAATAGGTTGCCACCAACTTACCAGAAATATCGCCACCCAGGCAAGTCCTATGTTATCAAAGGATATAGTTCCTTGAAAGGGATTATCACCCAGATTTGTACAGTTCGTGTAGTACTGATTCCAGTTGACGCAGGACTCGTTGGTCGGTAGATTATAAGAGTCCTTCCTAGCCGTTCCATTGCATTCCTTTCCATCTGGCATCCTGTAGGCCGGTAAATTGACACACTGGTGCATCCCATTATCTTCAGGTCGACTACAAATGTAATCCTGGTCCTTGCTTACTTGATACCACAAGGATAAACTATGGAAAAAGTGGAAAATATATTTATTTTGATGAATGTTCTTATGAATATTAAAGTTTGTACACAATAATATGTTAAACATTTTGTACCTGGTCATTCATTACTAAGTTACACTTATTGAGAGAGTAAAATGCTCTAATGTTTGTGCTTTTTAAAACTATTTTGTGGTATTTTGTATAAGTGCTTAAAATAAGTAATATCTTTAATTTTATTTCAAAAATATTTGCTTTTCTAGTGTTCCCTTAAACCGCCTTCTAATTGTTTTGTATAATTCTGCAATAATATGTCGTACTTAAGAAATAATTAGAACTATGTTTTATAACGTCTAATATTTCTAGATGGTAAATTTATTGAATGCTATAACGCAAATGCTTTATGTTTATTTTTCAATAAATTATTCGTTCAATTTGTTTTTTATCTGTATAAGCTATGCAAGTAACCTATGTAATATACCAATAATGTTTTTAACATTCAGTTTGTACAATGACTAAAGAAATACTTAAATCAAAATCTAAAGAAATTCATTCACAAATATTCTTTTAAAATTGTTTTGTTTGCTTATCTGTTGACCTTTTGAACTTGTAATCGAAAACAATTTCAACAGCTGCACACAAAAGAAACTTAATTGCTTTATCTCTAGTTGGGTCTTGTTTTTAAAGGTGTTTATATATTTTGTGTTATAACAGAAATATATTTAAATTTACATTTAGTTTTATTTTAGAAATTGAACAGCTCGGTCGTGTTTCTGTATTTCTAATGTTATAAAAGCAGTGTTTTAAAGTTCCAATTATTTTTCTACATATTTGACGAATGGTATGATATATATTTTTAATATACTACTAGCATGTGTTTTTGAGAATAAAAATTGTAAATATTTACGGTTTCGAGGTTACAAAAATCAATTGTAAGATGTTTAGAAGAGTTTCCCTATATTTTATTTAATTATTAAAGTTCAACAGTAATCGACTATAAAAGGGCCCATTTTTAGCCTTGGGTTCAATCCAATGTTTTTCGGTCCTGAATGTACGAATATCTTGAAAAGCCTATTAGGAAAGGCTTTGCAAGCTGAAGACACCATTAGGATCTGTCTCCATTTACATATAACACTAAAACATCTTCTTTATTTTTTCAAAGATAATCTAATCTAGACATATGGTCCTGAATGATAAAACAAGGGGTTAATCAGTTTTTGGGACTGAAAACGAAATGTGAAAATTGACAATTTATAACATTTTACTATACAATTTTGTTTCAGTTGAAAAAAGCTTTTGTTAAAAGCTTAAATTATATTCCACAGCTTTTGAAAAAGTATACGACGATACGTAGGATTTTATTAGGGTGTTTAGACCCACATAAATTTAATTTACACTTCGTTTCGTCATTGGGATTACAAATCCGAGTAACGGTTAAAATAAGCTCTGCGTAATTATGAGAAAAGCTCAGATTTATTTTCTTGTACTAAAACTTTTATCGATTTACAAAGACATAAGTATATTAATACTATGTGAACAAAAGGGATAGAAGATGACTCTAGAATTAGTTGCGTGGCAACAAATTAACCTTCAAATTATACTTAGAGCTTTTCTTGTAAGCTTAGAATAGCCTGAGCTTTTCATAAAGATGTCGGCGATTATAATGTCTCTAAACAGGGATTAATTAATAAGAATTTAAGTAAGAATCATTAAATATTAACTTTTCTAAAGACTGATGAACAATACTATTGATTTTCTTTGTTACGTAAATGTAATAGTTGAAATACGAGTATGTAAGAAGGGAGAAGTACATTACGTCATATATACGGCAAGGTCTGATAACCCTTTCTATATAATTATTTTTCTATTATGAGTTTACTAGATATTATAAAGAGTCATAGCTGTTTCGTACGTATGACCATAATGTCTTTTAGATTTATTATAGATTTCACGAACCTTTCTAACCCTAATGATCTTTCCAGCTTGTGCTTTAAGCTTTCTGTTTGATAGTTGACTATATGCTCTGTAGACTGTAACGTCTGGAGCTTTATGTTTATGGAAATTTCAATATATATACGTATACCTACCTACTTACGATAGTAAGAAACGATTGTACGGTACTGTTTTAAAACTTTTGTTCATAAAGATATTTCCTTCTTAAATATAAAGCTCCTGTGTTTACTTTGTACAGAACTTGTTTTAAATTGATAATGATCTATCATGGAACTAGTTATAACTTTAATTTTGTTATCTGAAGTTTGTTTAATTTTAATTATTTGTTTGCACTAAGATTGTTCTCTTCTGCAGACAAGAAATAGAGAAAAAATTAATTTAATTATAAAGTTAAACTACTGTTTTCTTTTTTAATTTTATTGATAAGTAATTGGCAATTTGTGATAGAAATCTTCTTCTTTATGAATTGGTAGGTAACAAATACCTAACCAATTAGCTTGTGTCCTCCTTTTTAATGGTCGATTTTTCAATTGTTGATTGAAATTGATGTTAATTAATGTGTATTGGCGTGTCTATTTTATTAAATATCTAAATATTGACGGAGATATAGCAATTAAAAGTTTGAATTGTAGTTTTAGCGCTAGAAATGGTCGGCCATATTTGTATGACGTGAAATGCATTTCAACGTCAGTTATTTGTTGAGTAGGTCAGTGCTGTGGTAATGTTTTGTAGCTGTTGGTAGTCAAAATAATCAAGTCAAGTCAAAGAATAATAAGTTTTTATTTTATTTAACCCTGTTAAGGCAGATATGATATTGAAATTTTATTGTTCCTTGGAATAGCTGTAAATAATATTGGATATTTTAATATATATAAATACATATAGCAGAGATTTATGAGGTGCAAGGTTGGTAGCGGTTGTGATGTCACATGCATTTGGAATGTGTACAACGTTGAATCCCTTTAATAATTAAAGACTTTTTTAATTGTTTATATCTCTTAACATATAAGGAGTTATTAAAAAATAATTGAACATTTGAGGTTCTAGTAACCCACTTTATCAATATATAGTACACTTTTATATAAATTAAGACAAAGGACACAAGCCCATTCATAAAGATGTAATACCTTCACCGTATTATTTTAGTAATAAAATTATCCTATGTTTTAAGACATCATCTTAAATTTCTTAAGACTCCAGCATCTCACAATTCGAGAACTCCGAGTTCACATTGCTCAGGACATAATTGTTGTTACCACCGTTAACGAGTCGTAATCCTTGCGAACACGATCCTGACAGACGTAGAGATCTTTATCACTATGTACTAAACGGGGGGTGAGTTGTGAGTTGAATGTATGGAGGTGAATTGTTTTATGGTGTTGGAATGAGCTCACGAGTGGTGAAGGGGTGAGGAGGAGGCATATAACGTTCTATAGGGATGCTGTGGATACTCTCCACGGTTCCAACAAAACATTACATACGTACTAGCTTGTCTGCACAGACTATTGTAAAACCACATTCTGTAGTATTCGCGGAGAGTAGAAATTAGGGAGGTTTGAAGTGATTTTATATATTTTACTAGACTGGATGTATTCGCATGTCTCTACCTTGACACAGGGTGCTACAAAATAAATAAAACAATGTATATAGGTCATTCATATTGTATGTAGGTCGAATTTTTGTTAAATATTCTATGTCTTTAAGTAATAATGTACTTCCATTAATCTATCTCTAATTTAAGGAGGTCTTATAAACTGTGTTAATTTTCGAAGTTATTTATTGCGCGGCTTGGTTGACGCCAAGGCAAATGTCTCTTCCGGTTCCATTTCCGAATTGGTTGTTGTTAATTTAATTGATTATACGATTAATAAATATACATTCCTTATCAGTAACGTAGCGTGTCTTAGACAAGCCCTGTATCAAAATTTGTTGGGGGCCCAAATGATGGGTAAAGATTTTTCACAAAAGGAACAACAACGCTTGCATTGAATTAAAATAATTATATATTGATTATATATTATTACTTACAATTAATACTCATAGGAACTAAGCTAAGTACGGCCTTAGAGAGTTTAAGTGAGATTGTAGATAACATTTTACGAATTTTTGATTACACACATTTGGGGCCGCTATAACTCGGGTGCCCCGTAAAATATGTTACTGTCAACTACCATTACAACATCTACTAATATCTAGCACAAGATATGCAGCCATCTGAGAAAAAAACATAGTATCAATTAGGAGTCATAGGATAGATGATCTGATTAAAATTTAGAGAAGCAAACCCGATCAATTAGATATAAAAATACAATTTATTCGGTTACTTGATAAATTCCTTAAGTCATGTTTCTTTAAAATGAAAATTAGAGTCAAAGCTAAATAATCTATTCTTAAACATTAATGCTATATTATAATGTTCCTTTATGTTACTGTATGTTTATGTTCTTATATTCTTATTTGTTTAGATGTTTGGTTCGAATTTTGTATGGCATCTCGAAAAAGGCTCCTATTTCGTAGAGAAAAAAATTCTAAGACTTTTGGCGTCCCCGGATTTTCCCCTGAATTTCCTGGAAACCCGTAATTTTGGAAAAACTGGAAATAAAGTGAGCCCTTTTTTGCTGTATTACTTTTAATTCGTAAAAGATAGAAAGTTGAAATTTTGCATGTGTATTAAGGTATTCAATGCTGACATACAAAACCCATTTATGACAATACTTTCTTCCTTCACTGACAACTTTTTTTTATGCCCGGTAAAGGAAGCCTCTGATTCTATACAACATTTTCAATTTCTATATAACATGATATTAGTTGTGGAGAAATTTTTCCAGTGCTGTATTCAGTTTAATAAATACTCAGAAAAATAAAACGAAATTCAACAAACAGCACGCATAGAAGTTCTTGAAATCTACATTGGTCCATATCGCAGATCTTTTTGCGCTTTTAAATCACAACAGAAAAAGGGAATCTACCGTACTTTGGGATAGATGGCCCTTTTATTGTCCAGTCCCTCTGTATACGTTTATTAAGAGCACTTAGTATTATGCATTGAGTGCTTGATGTTTGATTTTGAATGTTGTACATTTAACTGAGATAAACCTGTGGATGACTGCACAAATCCAATAATCCTTCAACGTTAATGGCATTGAGAGTTATCTATTAATGCTTGACTGGTCCGCATAATGTTCGAGGATATCTGGTGGGAAATTTACTTAGGGTTTTAAAACAATATGTATTTTTTTATTTAAACAAAATGCTGCGTTTCCTTGAATATTTAGAAGATTGATTTTTTGTTTTAAAAATATCTTTCTTTTAGCAAAATATCTATATAATAATATAATAATATAATATAATATAATATAATATCTATATAATATAAATAAAATATCTTAGCAACAACATCAAAACAGTACTTTCGTTAATTATTTTGACGGTTCCTTAATCATTATTCAAATTACTAAACAACAAGACTTGTCTAGAGCTTAGCAAACTTTCTTAAATGCTTTCAATATTAATGTCATTTTAAATTAATTACGACAAAACTGATATAAATTTATTAAATGAACAAGAACATAAAACAAACTCAAGCACGATGCCTGAGGCTTTCGAATAATGAATTATAATTAGCAATTAGTACTCCTTCTTGCACCCCGTCAACGCTTGTCCTCCTCTTCCTCAAGGTCCGCCTGCTGTCCTACAAGTACAGCATACCATAAAACACAAGTGTTAATTGTTTAGTAAATAATCTCTTTAGTTTGTCTAATCAATATCTCGGCGCCGCGCCGCCCCGCGCCAAGTCGTTACCAATTAGGCGGTTACGTGAGAAATTAAAAGGATAATTAGTTTAAATGGATCGTAAACCACGGTTAAGATGTTTAATCGGTTTGTTAATGAGGCTACTTTCAGAATCATTTATTAAATTATATCTTTTTTTTGAGTTAAGTTTGTATCGTTAAAGATTCAAGCTTTTATAATTTTTAGATACCGCAATCTTATCTAAATTGAAAGTGGATGTAGGGTTCTAATACATCTAGGGTTCTAGAGACTTTAATCGTTGAGATAGTTTTGTTATATTTAAAACGCTGGTAAATACTGCATATTTTTTCATAAATTATATTTCTCAAATCTAGTAAAGTAATAATAGGTTTAGGGTGGGGGGAAGAGAATGCTGTGGCGCTATTACACATATTTATATCAAATTTTATTTGTTATATTGTCTGGGTTTGGTTCTTATCAAGTTATATTGATTATATACATACATAATCGTACACTTTAGGTAGCGGTATAGTGCACATATACAATGCCACGACATCACAAATATTGTCAACATTGTAGAAGGTCACCATCGGAAGTAGACCGACGTTAAATAAATTAAATTAAAAAAATAATAATAACTGCGTCACGTATTAAATGGAAATTCTAATGTACTTGCAGAAAGGTTTTTAAAATTGACTAATATTTTATGCAGTATCAAAAAGTTTATAGTTTTTCTACTTTATTTTAAATAAACAAATTCTTTTAGAATATTCTTATATAAGTTATCTTCATCATAATATTTTCAACACTAGGAAAAGTTTCGGTATGATGAAGTTGTCAAGAAAGGGTAGCTACAACCCTTGGGTATAAAGTAATTTTATCCTTTCAGTAATTATTACAAGTATAACGAATATTAAGGTTTCATTTCAAAATCTATTTGAAATATATTAAAACAAAATAGAATACATGATGATAAAATCACAGTCTCCCTAATGTGGAGCGAGCATGGGGGGTAGATTGGGGTGGATTGGGTTGGATTGGATGGGTTAGCTGTTGCGACTATATTAAATGGAAACTGAAATTAAACTTTCTCTAGAATAATATAACCTTAATTAAAATCTACCTTAAAAGGTTTCAAATGCGACTTTAATTAACTAGGTGTATCTTCTAGGTGCTAATGTAAATTATATGTGAAATTTATTGTTTATTAAGGTTATTTTTAATTGTTTGGGAAGTTATGCGAGATGAGCAACAAAGTCGGCTGAAATGCTTATACCTATTTAATAAACTATATAATTATAGTTTGTCGATAGTTTTAGATGAACGTATATAGCTTAATATTGTCAAATATTGGACTTTGTACAATAGGTTAATGTTAAAGGGTACTTTAAAAATATATATTTTAGAACAAGATTATCAGACGTTTAAAAATGTAGTTCAGAATAAATAAATACTAATTTTTAATATATGGTATATAGATAGGCAGTTAAAACAAGTCCATGTCCATAATTATGCTATACATTTTAATTTCAAAATAAGTAGTACTCAGAGCCGCATTTACGCATATATGAGCGAGGTGGAAAGCCCTATAATATATTGTATTACGTTGTACATAATAACCGGAGCAAAAATCAACGTTGAATTCGGTCTGTGAACCGGTATCTTCAATTTTGTACGATATGGTCTTGACACTTGAACTACAACGATAGTTAATAATCCTGTGGTTATTATCGAATCTAACATGAACCATTTGTATAGTTAACAAAGACAAACTGGTTCCATTTTTGGATACTTGAATGACTGATACGATTGATTTCACTTGGGTAAAGAAAAGATAGCTCATTTAAGGTTAAGATTAAGGTTCCAACTTTTTTTTAAATTTATTTATATTAGTATACAATATATTAAGTTTATTGTATGCAAATTTGAAGTCGATTGAAGTAAAAATGTTGGAGATATAGAGGTCTTGACCTTAACTTATGTTTTTCTCACACTTAGCTTTTTCAGAGTCAGTGCCCTCTCTAGGTTAAAATCTACTTGAAATTTTGCACACCTTTTCTTTACATAAATGCCGAGGTAGCGCTGGTAGAAAATAACCTTTTCTAATTTTTTTCATGAAAAAACGGTATTTTGATTTCTAAGTGCTGTAAAAAATTGAAAAATCAATAAATAAAAAACTCGACGTGTTATGTCTAGAAACTTATCAAACTAATGAAAACAATTTGCTTTTTTGAATTCAAATAATCCAGTGATGAGTTAAGAGGGACACCGCTATTATACTTTCTTTGTGACGTCTGCGGAGATTCGTTGCCAATGCCTCATTTTTTTGAAAATTATTTGTGAAAATTTGACAAAGTATTCTTCAAATGTCATTTTATCATGTAGTAATTCTAGAAATAATTATTAACTGTGTCGTTAAAAAACATTATCGAAAATATGGTCCCTTCCTTTAAGATAGGCCTAATGTTACTTGTTCTCGCTGGAGGCTAATGCGGATCTGGTATTAGCAGTAGTTAAAATAATGCTTATGTCTGCTATATTCAAGTACGTGCTAAATGTTTTCTGACAGCCCATTTTCTACCCATACCTAATTTATACAAAAATACCACCTCTATTAAACCCTACTGTAACACAGATACCGTTTTTCGTTTTTCATTTTTTAACCTATAATGAATATTCTCGTTTGCTATGATAAGTACGAAATATTTTTTATATTAATTGCTTCCCAGGGATTAATATTTAAACCGCTTATTTTGCAGGAATGTGATAATTATTTTTTATTAACTCTAAACCTCATTGAATGTGGTTGGAGTATGGTTTCGAACTTGTGAACGTTCTAAACTGGGGTTAGCAACATTTAAATTAACATTAAATATATTGTGCATTATTTGTTTTTATAATCTTGATATAATATTATTTAATATCTGTTTTATAAAAGGCCAAAGTGCGTAGAAAGTATTTTTTATATCAAATGATATACAAAAATACTCTTGGGCAGTAGCGGACTAGTTACGGTAGTTACGGGTAACATATTAACAAGTTTAACAACTGAATAGACACTAACACCGGAAGAACTCTTACTCTATACTACTCTTCAAGGAACCCGCTTGCTCCAAAACGATTTCTGAACATTAGAAAATTACTGAAATGTGACTTATTGCATTTTTATAATGACTGTTTTAATATATAATTTATATAATTTTTATAATGATAATATATCGTAGCTTACTGTAATGTTTGGTGACATAGTTTTCACGAAAATAAACTCAAACAGTTATCTTAAATTAAACAAACTTTTGTGGCTCTACAATTTTAACCTGTTATTGTTGTCCTCATTCTTATGTGCGCGCTTTTATGTAATAAATAATGCAATCAGCTTTTCTAAAGTCTGAACCATTATTTTAATATTTTTGTCGTGAAAATATTAAAATTTGGAGACAGTATTCTTTATAAAAGAACTGCATTCCCTTTCTATAATAATAAGGTTATGTAAAATGTAATAAAGTTATAAGTAATAAAGAACCATTTTTCAAAAATACGATTACTCGAGATTACGAACCTT
Source organism: Panorpa germanica (assembly GCA_963678705.1). Taxonomy (NCBI): domain Eukaryota; kingdom Metazoa; phylum Arthropoda; class Insecta; order Mecoptera; family Panorpidae; genus Panorpa; species Panorpa germanica. Next base: position 19,360,200 of record OY783211.1, on the reverse strand, counting down.
TGCGTACCTTTACAAATTGTTGCCTACCCCTATAAAAATATTCACTTATTCTTTCATTGTATCTAGACATTTTTTGATTCTGCTTTAACACATTTTCAACAATGAAGGCACTTATAATTTGTTTTTTTTTATTCTAACACTGAACAATATGAAAAAAAAACAACACTCAATTGAAATAATAAAAAAGAAAGAACATATATAAATATGTTGAATGCAGAGAAGTTGTGTGAGCATATCTGACACATCGTTATCGTTATCGTTACAGCTATAGTTATCGCTATAGCTGCAGAAGACTGAGAGTCTTTAAGGATGCTCAAAGATGAAGGATAATCCAATTAGTTGGCGAAACAATGACGATGTCAGACACTCACTTTTTCTTAAATATTCAAGGAATATTTTATGAAGTTTTGTAAGAAACATGACTCAACCATCGTCTTCCAGGTTAAATTCATAAGTGCAGCAACCTTAAGTTACAACCTTATACATATTTAATAAGTTTTTAAGATGATACAACATATTTCTACAACGTCAATGTTTATATTTCACAATATTCGAACATGTTATGCATTCTTTTCCTTTGTATACTTTTAGATATACATATTGGCATAATGTGTTGTAAATTTAAAGCACAATTCAAATAGCTGTTTAGTTGACATATTGCAACAAATGTTCACTTTGCCGACAAACTTTTCGACTATTTTATTCCTCAACTTCAAATATACAACATTGTTAATTTCACAGGACATTCTGTAATCTTACAATATTTTATTACACTGCTAATAACAATCCTATTTGATCCACTCTAATTTTTAAAGTATCAATTTGTTGTCGGTAAAAAAATTCAATTCAATTCAAATTCATATATTTCGTATTAGCTATACTTGTTAAATACGCATAAAGACAAGAAAAGATGAAAAAGAACAAACAATTCTGCCTGAAAGAGGTTATACCTTAGTACAACAAACGAATAACTGTAACAAAATAATATAAAGTATATAAAATAATAACATTTGTTGCAATTAGTGTACTAAGTAGCTATTTGAGCTGTACTTTTATATTCGCCTTATTGCAAAAATAGTGAATTATAATATAACAGTGATAGAAGAAATGTTGTATCACCGGGAAAATATATAGCTTCGTGTAGTTTATACCACGGTCTTATATACAAGTCCGAAAACAACATTTTTTTTGTAGTAAAAACAATCGGTGAGTTACAATTCTTTACAAACTTGCTTCATTTTATATTTTTATTGATCTTGGTATAGTTATAAGCACTATAATAAAGAACATACATATTTACCGAGCATATACACAACAAGTGCGAATATGTTCCAGGTTGATGTGTGTTTATACTGTACATATAGACGTCATACCATATAAAGAACAACTAACTATGGTAAAATGAAAACAGTATAAGCAAACATCGACCTGGAACAAAATGTGTACTCGTTACCTCAAAATAATTTCGCAATTATATTAATTTGTATACACAACAGCTTATCATTCTTTTTACAAAATTTCATAAAATATTGCTTTTATCATAATAAAATAAAACTAAATAATTTTAGAGGTAAATAGTGTAGACAGTTATAGTGTAGGCCAATTTTTTCGACAAAAATTTTGAAATATGAATTTGATTTTTGAAGTGAATTATGATTTCAAAATTTTTGTCTAGCAATAATATGGTAAAGTGTTCTATTGAAATAAGTTTACCCAGGTGGAAAATGTAACGCAATTTAACTCTTTATTTAAGTAGAAAATTAATCATGAAATTAGTTTGTGACAGGCTAGCAATTAGCAGAGTGCAACACAATTTTCTACCTGGGTAGTGTAATAGATTTTATAAGATTCATAAAGGATGTTCAATGTTTTTCCACCCAATTTCCAGCTTGCAGAACATGCAGAGATGTCTAGAAGATTGCTAAAAAACGATCACAAACAAACATTTAGAAATATATACAAACATGGCTTCTAATTGTATAATTCATATGAGTTTCTCAATGGTTTGATTAGAATTTAAAGCGTTGTTGTACTGCATTGTGCATAGCATTCGAGGATTAATTTCCCACGTCTCTAGATTACGTATACCAATTTTCACATATCTAAGTACTACTTGAGCATAATTGCAGTAGATTTTAAATAATCAGTTTCTACTGATACACTTTTATATGATTTTTATCATATAGCTGTTAAATTGTTTCAAGACTCAATGGCGACTCAAATAATGAAAATAATGTGGTCATAAATTGTCTAGGTGAAGTACGATTGTGAAAATATTATTTTAATGGTTAATAAAACTGTACTGAGATATCTACGTAAGTGCTTCTATTTCTTATTAAATATAAAAAGAACGTAAAATTTTATGTACGAATAAAAATTTGTAATCGATTTATACAGCATCTGAAGATGTACAAGTAAAATTCTCGGTGTTTTTTTCTTATTAAAAAGCAATGCTTTATCAACACACGTAATTCAGCTTTTCCATTGTTTTGAAATTACAAAAGTAGCGCCACTAAAACCACTGTAACTCGTAAACTAAAAGTCTGAATATCATGAAATTTTGACACATATAGTATGAATGCTGGTACTATATAGACATCATATGGATTTGTGAATAGTTTTATCCTATCAACTGTTTGATGCTTTTAAACGTAAAATCATTTATTATTTTATATAATATTTATTACCTAACCTTATTTATTACTATTTACCTACTAAACGTAGGTATATAATATAGGTAATTTTATTTGAATTGGCGTTAAATAAAAACAAAATAAAAAAAACTGAAAATTTATGTGACTATATATTCACAAAACTTTATTAAATGTTTTAAAAGTGATGAAAATATTTTTAATATTGGAACTGCGGAAGATGTACTGGCTGATAGGACGGAAGTCACAACTTAGCACAGAAAACAAACTCCTGCTCTACAAAACCATACTTAAACCGGTATATGGTATACAGCTATGGGGTACTGCATCTACCTCAAATATTGAGATACTCCAAAGATTTCAGTCCAAACTGCTAAGGATTGTCACGAATTGTTTACCGTTTGCGAATTATAAACCGCACCATGGTTTATACCTAATCACATAATACATCGAGACCTGGATATACCTACAGTAAAAGAAGAAATAGTGCTTAGAACCAAAGTATACAAGGAGAGAATAATAGAACATCCAAACAATTTGGCCAGCTGTCTAATGTCCAATATTTCCACAGTACGCAAACTGAAAAAGAAGTTACCTTAGGACCTACTAGCCAACTAAACAGAATCTAGGATCAATTAAAATTGAGGGATGAGTCGATGGGCATATCCCGCGCAAAACATTTTATTTTGACATACCTATCACTGAATGTCATACAAGGGACAGATTGTAATAATCTTTAGTAATCAAAAAAAATATTGGAACGCTTTAGTGAAAATAATACTTCCGACGCGTTACTTGATTCCGCATTACAGAAGCTCGCATAATAGTGGGTCTACGTCGTTCTACAATCATGCTTTGTAAATGCTACGCGATCTCTACTATCTCTGGCAACACTCGCACTATGCTGTCATTCCATTTGACGCCAACGCCATCTGATTTAAAGTAGACCATAACAATTTTCTACAAGTGGTTTATGTTCTCATATGAATATCGCCATGTTTCTATATATTTGACATAATTCAGTTCACTCTGTACAATACACTGATATGATTTATGGTTAATGGCCTTACGAGTTAACACGCACGCGTATGCGGTATTCCTCCGACAGATCCCTGCAACAAATGTTAAAAACAAAGCGAGATGCAGAAAATGAATTAGTAAAAATATATTTATATAAATATGTACAAAAACGTCGCAGTGCCGTATTTATTCTTTCAGAGGCATGCTGCTGTTTCTTATTATTTTGCATAATATTTACTCATTTAAATAAATCAACTTTATCGATTTGTACAAATTTGTTAAAGATGTTTTTTTAGCAACACCATAGCCATTCCCACCTATTGCTTTAATTTTAAGTTTTTTGTTTTAACGTTAAATTGTTTCTTGTAGTTTTTTCGTTTTAAGTTTTAATGTTGAACATATAGTGTCTTTCAACAAGAGCGTTCATTTAAAATGGGAATTATACTTTAGATTTACATGTGTTATATATTATTTGTATTTGGTTTAGCGTACGCCTCATGCCCCTGTCTATAAGAACGACACTGCTTTTTATATAATAAAACACGTAACCCCAGGAAACTTATTTTCATAAAAGAAAACATACAACGCACAATGATAGCAAAATAAGTAATTAAATTAATGGAAGGTGAAGGTTACGCTACATTTGACCAGTATGTTCATGATTTAATGAGAAACGAATTTATTTACATATATTAGTACATTATCAAAAATTAGAAAAGTTATTTTTTACGTAACACAACAAAACAAAGAAATTCTTGAATTATTTTAAAAATTATTTGAAATATAAAAAAGTTTGTTAAACATGCGAAGTATAAATTAAAATTTTATAACTCGTTTTGTTGCCTGAACAATAAAAGGTCGGCTACGTTCGATAAAATACATTAATCAGCGCTTTTCTGGTCTGTTCTCAGAAACTATTGATTGTGTAATGGAAGTTAAACAAAAAGTTAATTTACTGGCACCCGTGTAGAGTGCGCCGTACTCTGACTAACAAATTAGTTACAGATTTTGTTTACATGAAAGTTTTGATGTGTAATTTTCTCGCGTGTTCTTATAATATTTACTGAAAATAAAGCTAATTTATTACGCAAATCTTATGTCTTGTTTAACTTGAAATTATGACCTATACTAACCGATGTGTTTCAAGTCTAACCAAATCTATCTAAAGCGCATTTATTTCTTTTAAAAGTTGATGTCAATTGTATTTAAAAATACCAATAATTACGTCCTGATAAAACAGACGCAAAGTTTAAAATTAATTGAATAGAATAAGAAAATACAAAACGTTACTTACTTGGGTCTTGGATAAGACTGTGAAAGTTCAATGGTGCATCTTTGACGTAAGATTCCTTCCCAGAGTTGTACGCCAACAATGCCGAAAATGAAAAACACGAAGAAGCACAACAATAGAACATTGCCCAACATTGGTAGAGTGTCCAGTAGTAGCATCACCAATATTCTCATGCCTGCAAATAAAAAAAATATTGTAATTGATGTTGGCATGTTCATTATTGCTGTTACATATTAATAATTGTGTATTATATATTATAGTACCAAAACTGTAACTAAAAAATGATTAGATACATTGTTACTAGATATATGCATTACTGAAGAGTCTACTTGGTAAATGTTTTGTTTTACTATATTCAAAAGTTTACAAATATTTTTCAGACTTTCTTGTTTTTCGTGATTTATTTTTCCAGACATTAATTAGCGTGGTACTTTTAATTGATTTCATCTAATTATTTTACGTCCACGTTTATCAATTAACCCAGCAGAACATCTGTTTTAGTCGAATATTTTCAACCCTTAATAATTGCTCTTTTTTGAACAAACTCCACGTTCTATTTTTAGCTCAAATAATTTCAACATTCCGAACAGATTTTTATATTAATATTTTCACCCTTTTGTGTGTTTTTTTTTTCAACATTTTTTTTTTATATTTTGACCGATACTCTATTTCTTTTTGTTTAGCTTAGCTGCAAAAATCAAGAGAGTATTGTTCGAAAATAACAACGGGGAAAAAGACAGCATAAGAAAGAAAAATACGAGTATACCATATATACATTGTTGTGAAGATAGAAAATGTTTGTTTTGTGGTGAACAATGAACTCGTGGATTACTTGTTTATTTATACCGTACGTATCATAAAATAATGCACTTGTAACTAAAGGCAATTATTGATTAACGTCGCCATGTTTTTGTTTTATGATATTGTTAAATACAGCGCCGGATTAAGCGCCGATTAATCTTGTAAATAAATTTTTCTTTTTCTTAGTTCTCACGCGAATCAATTGTATCTAGTGTAGAACGTACTTTAGGAGACTGATCCTTCATATATTATAATGTTCCTAGTGAAAGTTTATATGTTTATTTGTTTATATGATTACGCGATTCGTATGGTGGCTCGAAAACGGCTCCATGCATCGTTATGAAAATTGCCTATTTCATAGAGATGAAAATTCTGAGACTTTTGGCGTCCTCGAATTTTCGCTTGAATTTCCTGAAAACTCGTAATATTGGAAAAACTAAAAAAAGTTTTTTACTTTTTGCTCTATAACTTTTAATTCGTAAAAGATAGAAAGTTGAAATTTGGCATGGGTATATGTGTATTGTATGGTGTCCATTGTATGGTGTTCAATGCTAAAATTTGTTGAAAAAATTAGAGGGTTAACTTTGGAGAAAAGTCAAATTCTGGATTACTTAATAATGATATATGTTATTAAGAAAAAAGAAATCAAAATCCAAAAATTTAATTTGGGGGCACGGGGGCGGTTTTTGACGAGTGTAAAAATTGGGCTAGAAAGTTGAAATTTTATATATGGGTAACTTTGGTACCTAATTTACAAATCGAGTTAGTCAAATAACGAATAAATTGAAAATATTTTATATTTTGTAGAAAAAAGAAATTTTTTTAGTCATTTTTATTTTATTATTGAACGAGTTAAATATTTCAAATTAAAAATAGAATTAAATTTTGAAATAAAATTACGAATTATTTTGTTGGATTCAAATCATACACATAAAAAAAGACGACGCTTTGCGACGGTGGTAAACTTTAGTAGTTTTATACATTCGCGCTTCAAATTGAAGATTATCTGACTTTCCAGCCATTACAAATTTTGTGCCGTAAATATTACTTCATTATCTTTGGCACGATACATAATAATGCAATAATTCATTACGACGTATACGACTCATTTTCTCATGACGAACACATTTCCATTTTATATACTTTCTTATTTGTTAATCACATGTCCTCACTGCCCCACAGTTAAAATTTATATGGAGACATTCAACTAAAGAATTTAAATGTTTTTTATTATATAAATTTATTGTTAAACTTTAACCTACCGTTAGGATAAAATCATTGTTAATTTAGTCATTATCCAGGTTTAAACAAAAGAAAAAAGGACGAGATAATGGAAGGTCATAAAAATAGAAAGATTTATATGACAATATATTATTTTTCATGGAGGTCACAATGAAACTCTGGGGATGTCCTTTATTTCAAATTAATTGTATAGTAAGTAAGGGATTCTTTTTATTCAACGCCCTGTAATTATATAAATATTCATTTTTTTATAATTTACATAATAGGTACCGGAACAGTGTTGTCCAACTAAAAGAATACTTGGGTTTTAATTTTGTTAACACAAAAATTATATGATTCTTTTCATTTGTGAGATTTGTGAATACTAACCATTAAGATAAAATGATAGGAACTTCTATATTTAGCAATTACGACGAGATAGAAAACTAACATACTCACAAATTTGATAGTAGATTGTTTTTGTCCGTAAAACTTTGATAAGTTGTAAAAGAATTCTAGTTCAGCAAGTCTTTACGACTTTTAGACTTGAGTTTTTACGACTTTATGTCCACCACTTACAATCTAAAACGCTTCCTCAACAAAATTGAGTTCTTACATTGTATAACACGTAAAATTACATTCTTGTTAAAATACTTCTGTATCATTAAAGTGTTTTTAAAGTAGAGTTTAATTGTTTTTGATATGCAAGGAAATAAGTTTAATTGCAACAGTTTGCTGGGTTTACTAGTACGAATAGAACAATGTATTTGATTTATGTTCTTGTGAGGAAATTGAACGTAAACCTGGCTTTTACAGGAATTAAAGTTGGTTTTATTTTAAAACACAATAAATCCAATGAATTGACGGTAAATAAACAGTACGCTGCCCACATCGTTCATTCTTAAGCCAAAGCTATTTTTCAGAATAGCAGGTTAAATTTATCATTTTTGATTAATGGTTTGTTCTATCGAAGTTAGTTTTAACAGAGACTGATGACTAGAGATGGCTCGAGGTGTAAGATATCTTCTAATAAGAAGAATCCAGTGGCGTCGCACAGGCAGGGATAAACAGGGCACTTGTTCCTCTCCAGAATATCGAAATTTTAATTTGTTACGTTTTATTCTTTTAGTAATTAGTTCTGTTGATAATTTGAAGTAATTTGGACACCTCTGTTTCAGTAATTAATAATTAAATTCATTTCAATTCTTTTGAAATAAAACATGAATCTCTCGCTTGGATGATTCCTAAATTAAATATGGACCTATTCAATAATTGTAATTGTTAAATATTTAAAAAAAGTTTAAAATAAAATTACCAATTTGATTGAATTCGTCAACGCCAAAAAATGTAATCATTTCTCAGGTGGAGATATTATTTTAACAACCCCCTATAAAACGAAAGCATAACGCAGACTAGCAGCAGACCTATCGATAAAATAACTAACCCCATTTGGGCTTGTCGCATCACAAAGGTTAGCATTAGGGATCATCTTCAAGTTTACTCATACTCTTAAGAAAAGAAGAAGAAACCCTTCGGTTTGTCGTTTCTTTACCGACCTCTCGAATCTTGAAGGGAAACCCACCCACTCCACAGTTCTGATCAACTGGTCTGATCCTTTTTTGTCTTTCGTTCAGAGCTTGTTCTCGGCCTTACTACCTTTGCTTCCTTTTACGAAACGAAATGGATTGTTTGATGTGTTTTTTGTTTGTTTATTTTTTCTTTTGAAACTTGTTTTCTATTGTTTTATTGCAAAATAATTTTTGAGAATTCGTAAAATAAAATAATATTATTCAAAGAACCCAAAAGATGAACGGAGCATAGATTTCCTGTTTCCATAATATATTTTATTTGTACATATAGGTCATTCATCCCGTGATTTTTTCCCCCTTGTTATTGCTGCGTTTTGTAGTTTGTAGCGGTAAGCTTTCTTATGATGACTTAATCTTTAATATTTAAAAACCTATACTTTTGAATAAATCCATTTTGCAAAGCATTACTATTCCTCTTAGTGCATATATATATATATGGAGAGTGAATAGCCTATATTTCCTATAGATTAAAAGTGTGTTCAAAATGTGTGCGAGAGAGAAAGGTATATGTTTCCAATTTGTTCTCTATGCGCATGCGTCGAAAGTGACAGCTGTCTATATATAATAAATATTAATATACTATTAAGATAAAATAAATATTAAATATGTAAAGCAATTACATTTCTTTAGTTGGTACAAAGCTCGTGAATGCCATAGATGTGGCTGTAGGGGTAACGGCCAACACAGTTGATATTTGAAGTGGACAGAACTCACGGTTTTAGTTATATTATATATAGTTTTTAGTTATATTTGTATTTAAACATATCTATATTATTCTACATCAATATAATGTCATATTTAACAACTGTCACGTATTATATCTAGACAGCTCTGACTTGACAACTGTCACTTTCGACGCATGCGCATAGTGAACAAATAGAAACATATACCTTTCTCTCTCGTACACCTTATGGACACATGTTCAAGTCAACATTCTCTCTTCATATATCGTATATATGCTCTAAGGTATTTAGTCTGTTAAGATATACTCGTATCAAGTAATTTCAAGAGGGTAGATTAAAAATGGTTGACAAAGAACGTCACAACACGTAGAAAATTTGAATTATATTCAATTATTTTATTTACTCATAAAATTTGAACCACAGTTTTAACCAAGTCTGTATGCATTGAAGTTATTGGTCGTTACTAAAGCTTCCGATATTGCAGTTCTGTACTTTAATAGCTCATCTCGGTGCCCTAGTGCACCGCTCTTATCATATCTTTTAATAGCGTCACAAAATCACAATAAAATGTTAATAACTATAAACATTATCACGCCGAGAAGCGCTCAGCTAAACGAGAAAACTATTAAACAGTACGAAAAGACCTTAAAATATCTATCTCCAGAGAGCTTTCGAACGGAGCTTTTATCTTAGCAACAACAGGTAGTGAATGGCATTCACAAAACAATGATAATCCCTTCACCCTTCTCCTTTTTATTCATTCCCATCCCCATGATCACGTAATCACTAATTCCAGGAGCCGGGAATGTTTTCCCGATAAGATCACAACTCTACGGGGGCTTTTTGATGGTCTGACGATTGTTTTTTGTGGTAAAAGCTTTGAACTTAAAGCTTATATAAAGCTCTCCCTTGTTGTTTGCAGGGTAAATAGAGCGATTTTGAGGGTTTAAAGGTTGGTCAGACATCAGGGTGTTGAATGGGTAGTGACACAAATTATACAAAATGAAATCCGGGAACAAATCTTATGATATTTATGAGGAAAACAATAAAACGGATCACACGGCTGACATTGATGTATACAGATTTATGGAAATCTGGGGTATCGGGTATATTCTGTTCTAGATTCACGTTTAAAGAAAATAATAAAATATGAAATTTAAATAAATTTAAATTTAAACAAAAACATTTAAGTTACAACAAAATAAGTTGTATTCTAAGGCCGTCCGCACATGGATCGAATGAAAATGCAACTGTGTTGTTAGTAAGAGAACGCACGTGTATACGACTGAGATAACACACACGGCACGAACGAAACTAAACTGATTTGATATTGGTTTTGAGCGACTATGTTTCTTGGTCGCAGGGCAATTACGTTGCATGCTTTTGATGGTGACATCATGAACAGAGATGTGCATAAATACTTTTCAAAAGTATTGAAATATATACATAAATACAAATACCTCATCGTACGACATAAATTCCCCTATTATGCTATAGTTAAAAATTTTAGAGTCATGAAACAAGGCTCGACATGGCTCGTTTTTCGTTTTTGTTGGAAACTTCGTTGCGCGACTAGTTTGCAATCAGTCGACTCGTGTGCAGACGGCCTAAGAATATACAATACAATGAACAAGCAGAGTTTTAGTAAAAAAAATTTATAATGTTCATTAGAACAAATAAGATTTGTATGACTTTTTTTAATCTAAAGTATATATTTCAACGTCTAATATTTTTAGGAAATAAATTAAACTCGGTACTCGGCAAATTATTTGGACGAAAGGAAATGCAGTAATAAAAACACAACTGAAATATTTACTAGTAAATATAACAGCTCCCCCTCTCTAATTTATATAGACTTCATTAATTCGACTAATAAAATTGAAAATATAAACAAAATATAACAAATTAAAAATAACTTTCTTGTTTGTATTTGTTTTTTTTACGTAACATTTATAATCTGTTTATGCGTCCTCAGCGTCAGCTTATTGTAAGCTTTAATTAACTTTCGACAAACTTTCTTGTCTCTAAATACCTTTAAAATATATAAATACTTTTTATATTCCCTTAAAAGTTATGCTTATATTTTCAAGGAGCTTTACTTCTCAAAGACCCCTCCAAGGACGTCTCCCCTCTTCACCCCCAGCTCGTTTCGTAATCTTCTCTCGGTAAACTTTTTGATATCAACCATTTCCTGGTATATTCATTTTACATAAAGTATCGCGATATTGGGTACATTAAGTATAGTAGCTACCGAGGTACTCTTACCTAGTGTGTATCGTATCATATTTCATTTTTCAATCCCTTTGCTAATCAAAGTCACATTTGTCTGATAAGAAATATGTACAACACGTAAAGCTCGTATATTACCAAAGCGCCTTGCTTAATATTGGCATTAAATTTAACACGTACGCTTTCAAACCCATATATTGCCCAAGATCTAAGATTTTTGTGAATGTTGAAAAACATTAAACTTTATTAATATTGTATCTGTAATTTTTTTTTTTTTTTTTTGAAAATGAACTTTTTTTATACTTCATGCAAAGGAGAACTACTGCCTTAAGACAAGACACATTGAAGAAACAATTTTGTCTTAAGACCAGGGGTAGCTGCTGGCTACGAGAACTGGTAGTGCTGGTAGTAATATTGTAAACAAAAATAATCTTACAATAACTGACGCGTCACAAGAACGGCCAGCTGACTTAGGTCATGTTAATTCAGCAAACAACTATATAAACTATTCTTCATATAGTTTGCACTAAGTATCTTCTGCCTCACGCACTAGACGATGTATCGTATATTTCATAGTAGTTATATTAAGCAGCTACGTGCGCTGTGGAGAGCGCACCGGAAATATTTTTTCGAGCGGAAATAAGTTTTAATTAATTCGGCGTAGAGATTAAGTTGATTCCTTCCTCAGTATATAATTGGGGTATTATATGATATTTTGTGATTCTTTTTTATTTTTCAAGTTAATCACTTAAGGTACAGCCGCCTCTGCTTAACCCCCATATGTTCCCTTATTATTTCTATTAAGAACTAAAAGACAATAATGTGACTCACTGCCAATTTCACTTGAATTATTTCACATGGTTTCCAAAATTGCAATTTTCCCATTGATTTCATATGAAATGAATCTGATGACAGAAACAATGCTATTATATTTCACCAATAACAAAAAATACAGCACAATAGTGACACGAATGGAAAAAAAACAATAAGGATATTAGATCTTCAGTGACGATATGCAATAACAAAGCGCAAAGCGTCAGACTCCGTTCAATATCCTCAAAGTTATCCATTTCCCAAAAACGTGGTAATAAAATACCAATTGCCGAATTTTTTACCTCTTTTGATATCATCTTATCTCCAGTATGATTTGTTTGATTGTTTGTTTTTTCTCTTTGTTTTTCTTTGATATCCGATATTCCATCTTTAATGGAATTATATACAAGTAGAGTTATAAGATTTCTGGCTGAGTGTGTCAATGTTTACTTCAGTTAGAGCAGCAACCTTCTGTAAACATCATAACTATAACGCTGGTAAATATACAAGTTGTAAGAAGATACGTGGGCAAAGACAGAGAGGCAAACGTGGGGAAAGGGGTTGGTATTTCTAGACCCGGAAGCCACATCTTGTTTTAACTATAAAATATAAAGAAAAATCATATTTTCGTAAGTAAAACATGAGCAGTTGAAATTTATTTTGTGGTTACTATTTTTCGTTTTTATTTTTGTCAATTGGGTCATATTCTATTTTTTAAATACCGCTGTCTTATCATACTTTTACAAAGAAAATAAATACTGTAATAAAAATGTTTGCAAAATATTTTAATAAATTTATTTAAGTATTTTAAAGTCATGATCCACTATATTATTTACACCCACTTTAAAATCCACCCTCTTCTGAAATCGTAGAGCTTCATTACCAAACAAAAGCTTTTGTCCCATAAAAGCTTTTCACGGACGAATCAACAATCATTTAATGTGTAAAATATCAAGCTTTGTTGTCTTTTGTGATTCTAAATAATTATTTGCGTTATTCTAAATGAAATCATAATTGAGTAACCCTTATAACAGCATTTTATGATTGTATTGAAAGTGTCTTCCTAAAAGAATATTTTGATAAAAATAAATAAAGGGTCTTTAAACATACCGATAGCACAAATTATAGCAATATCTTTTAAAAATATATAATGAAAACTTGGAAGAATGTAAATATCAGTGATATATTATCAAATCAAGTCTTTATGTATTGTTAAAGTAAAGAGAGATTAAAAATAAAATCTTTTTAAACACATCCTACTCATACTTTACCTGCGAACAATTTTTAACCTAAAATTATAATTTTACTATTCTTTTTCTATTTATTTTTTTTACAGTGTATGGTATATTTACGAACTTGTACAGGTATAAGAATATTGGCTGGAGAAATAAACCTATTCGATATCTAGTATTATTATTGATCTAAATATTTATAGAAAAATACAACTAGCAAATATCGTTCTTTCAAAAGCTCACCTGTGACATACAGTTGTAAAAGCAAATATTTATAAACCCGGAAAAAGCGCTTTACTTAAGAGAAAACTTATTCTAAAATTATTGTTAAATAATAAAGATTCCTACGTTATATATCAGATGTACTATGTAGTTCATTATATTCCTAATTAAACTAAATGGTGTGTTTAGTCGATTACCGACCATTATCTTCTATCTAGATATGTGAGAAAAATAACGGTAAATGAAACGTTATGAGAACTCGATACGACCAAGTTGATTTTAAAATTACTTCAATATATTCTCCCGGGCTGTTTTATTCGTAGCTCCAAGTCAACAATGAGAATGCTATTTGATTTAGAACGCCAAGAGCTGTTAATGTGGATGCATTCAATAAACTCGCAGGCTCAACTATGTGAATCGAATCAATCACCCGCTCAGACAACAAAGCCTTCTAGTTGAAGACCCGGATTTAGGTGAATCAAGGGAGGAAAGGAAAGAGACGAGGGAATAGCCCCGTGGGGTATTAATCATTGCCCCAGGACAGGATGCATGGTTTATTTCATACGTCAAAATAACTCATGCTGTTGAACTTTTCGATGCTCTGTTTAATTTCTAATGTATATTTATAATTTTACTTAAATAAATATCCGAATATTAATTGTAGTAATATACGCCAGATATTTAAAGAATTGATTAATTTTTTAATAGACTAAACCAATAACTTAGATTGAAAGTGTTCTTAAATCAAGAATAAACAGCCTACGATAAAGGCTACTTGCCACAAAGTGTTCAGAAATTTTGTTTCTCCATAGAAGAGTGATGCGAAAATTTCAACGTTTCGGTCATCTCCATTTTTTATAACGATCTTCAAGAGAAACTTTCTTTAGGAGTTCTTTATGTAGGTTTTATATATTGCGTCTAATAAATAATAAATACCACAATATTAACGCGTAAAGTTTGTCTTATATTTCTTTATAATTTCATGAATAGTTTTTATATACAAATTTAGATAAATTGAAAGATTATTCTTAAAATAACGTGTAAATATTTTGTATTCGGAATAATAATGTTGATATTATTTCAAGCAATAAACCAGACAAGACAAGACGGGCGTGGCGAGGCGAGGCGAGACGTGGTGTGGTTTAGCGTAGTGTAACATTTCCATATTCACACAGATTTTCATTGTGGATGATTCATATAGATGATGTTTTCCAGCAGCTTGTGTTTTGAGTTAACGCAGTTTTGTGTAACACATCGACTGCTCCTCCTTGTGGTATTTATCTTTGTAAAAGTCAAACGCAGAAACACATTGAAATTACATGTTGTATACTATGACGCGTTATTTATGACATCACTTATACTTATTATATATATATATATATATATATATATATATTTACAGAAAATGATAAAAGAGCTCACATATATATATATATATATATATATATATATATATATATATATATATATATATATATATATATATATATTTACAGAAAATGATAAAAGAGCTCACCTATTGCATTCTATCCCAGTCCTTTATTTGTTTCTACCTACGGATGTCAATAGGGCTTCTGGATCCGACCCGACCCGGACCCGAATCCGTAGGGTACTTCCAATAATGTTTTTGCTGGTGTAAATGCAACATTAAATAAAACCCAATGCGCGCCGCTCGAATTACACAGCCCAAAAATTTGAAGTATTTCTTAAATATTTATATATATATATATATATATATATATATATATATATATATATGTATATATATATATATATATATATATATATATATATATATATATATATATATATATTTAATATGATAGTAACGTTACTAAACAAATAAATCATAAAGTTTAGTAATGGATTAACATAAAGTATTGTATATTAATTAGTCCTATTATGTTGTCGAGACGACCACCACATACGAGACCAATAAAAAGAAAGAACTAACAGGATTAAAGTAATTTAAGTAACTATTTAAATGAAAAGAAATTCTTAAGTTTCAAGCAAGCACTTCATTGGGTATTCCCAATGAGTTGGAAACTTGCATAAATAGCGAACATGTTAGTTCAATCATCATATTCGATTATAAGTATTGATCTAAATTAACATTAAAATAAGGAATTATCAATGGAAAAAGAATTAAATTTAATTTTAAAAAATGCGGAAAAACCTGTTGTGAATGCTATTATAGAGGCTGAGAATTTTGTAAAATTGAAGCAGTAGTTTACCCTTTTTAGGAATACAAAAAAAGAACGCTAAATCTGGAGAAGCTTTATGCCACAATATGCACGGTCAAACCAACTTCGACGGATAATGAAAGAACATTTCCGGTGCCTGCAAATTGCACCAAACTTAAAAATTCATTGGGGGATAAGTTTCTAAATGCTTTGGTATTTCTTAAAAATCAGTGTATTAGAGCTAGTAAAGTAAAATAAGTTGTAAAATTATTATATAATTACTTAAATAATAAATGAATTGCGATTATTACTTGAAAATTTAGATGTTTTCTTATATTACCCGGATCCGGTATTAAAACCCCGGGTTTTCAGAAGCCCTATATACAATACATGCCAATATACGCCCCAAAAGTTTTTCCATGTTGTTATATTTTAACTCCAATAAAGGTCCAGGCAACGACGCTTTGTTCTAAAGAAGGAATCTTTGCTAAAAAGTTGATGCCTAGAGCAGCGTACGTTCTAAAAAAGCAAAACCTAAAGGCTTGGTAGCCTGGCGTAAATATCTCAAGGCCATTGCGCCCTCTTTGTCTCTGTTAGTAACCAATGAAAAGCGCAAAAAACTTTGGCACCTCTTGCCTGTTCTAATAATGTCATATAGTATAACATAAATTCCAAACAAAAAGAAATATTAAATTCTTATCCTATCTCACCATTTGAAAAAATATTATTTTGATAATGTAATAAAGTAAAAATTCGAAACACTTACTTGGAATTCTGTTGATCGCTCTTAAGGGTCGCAGCACCCTTATTGTTCGGATAGCAGTGAGATTCATATTGTCAACGTGTAGACAATATTCCAAAGCGCCAGCTTGAACGATAAAGAAATCCAACCAGTTCCACGAATCAGCTAAATATGCTCCTTTTCCTGATATACCCATTGCCACCATTTTAATCATCATCTCCAGAGTGAAGAAGACAAAAATTATGTCATCAAACATCTGTAAATTAAATATTATGTTATTTATTATGTTATACATCAGAGACAATAACCTTTTACATAATTTTACTATTTTCTACTAAAAACTCTTACCTGCAAGATTTTGCACCTATTCGTTTCGCAGTGGTGGTCCACGCAAGGCTGATACATCCCCAAGGTGACGCAATTCAGGAGAATGACGAGCATTGATATTCGCTCGAACCATGTGTATATGCAAATTCATGTTAAGGAAAGTTTTGTCAAAGGTTTCTTTACATTAATAATATTATTTGAAAGTAAATTACATTCTTATAAAGTTAGAAAATGATATTATTGTTAAATTAAATTTATTGCAAACTTTAAATATTTTGATCGTGCGACATTGTAAATTTATTTAAACATTATTTTAATTTTAATTATATAAATATGGCAACAACGCATTGGTCTTTTGTTTACATTTGCACACCTGCACCGAGATCAATAATCGGTAAGTCATATTAAACTCAATTAATTATTTTGCAATGTGTTGTGTTAGAACAGTGCATTGTTTTATTTAAGAGTTTCATATGTAAAAGAAAGAGACAGTAATATTATTATAAAAATATTTATAAAGTGAATAATTAAATTTAATATTAGTATTAGTCGGAGGATGTGTTACAAATAAAGACGAGCTTGAGACATTTCATTCAACTGCCAAATTCAATTGTCAGTTGAAGAAAAGAGATGAGTATAGTTTAAAATAATAATAAAATAACTTGCAACTACATACCCATTTGAATTTAAAAAAAATATTTGATTCTTTTGCAAGTTTAAACTTGATCGTCAAAGATTTGTTGGAACGTACTAGGTATGTGAGTGTTTGGTAGGTGCAGATAGTGTGAAAAAGGGGATGAGGTTAGGTATAAGAGGCATGGAAGACAGATGCAGTTTCATTATTGTTATTTGAGTTTTGCGTTAGACATATAGGCGCCAAATTCAAAATTAAAATCAATTACAAATTTTTGTCAAGTATTTATGTTATAGTAAACTAGTAACTGTATTTAAAACCTAACTCTTATTTTATTTATATGAATGTGTCAAAAGTTTGGCCGAATATTCGTCTTTTGAGTTCGTATTTGCATTATTCACAGTGCTAATTATAATCCCACTTCTGATCTACGAATTTATGTAATTAGTAACCTACAATATTTCTGAAACACTTGAAAGATAGAGAGAGACGGAATGACTTAATAATTTAAATATGAACAATCCTTTTACTAACTATCCTTCTCTCACACATTCATTTCAATCTTTCCTTCTCTTTTTTTATATTACCATTTAATCATGTGGTTCAAACAAATACTTATCCGTGAGCATGTGTATTAAAATGTATGAAATGAATCCGATAGCAATCTGTAAACGTGGCACTTGAGCACACGCTATATGTTCATTAAAATCTCCGGTACAATGACGTAATTAACGAGCATGGAGCAGGTGTAGCAGGTGTTGAGCAATCACAACAATTGTTTGCGGATGGGTTTTGTTAATTGGGAGTAATTTATATCATATGCGATAAGACGTTGTAATTAATTAATCATTGAATGGCAACACGCTATAAGCTCCCTATTTTGTAATAAAGTACAGTGATATGTCAACGTATGTTTTATACGTGTTTAAGGGGGTATACCACCCTGAGAAGGTACAATAGAAGTCGTTAAAATAGAAGAATAGCTTTTTTGTTTATTTTTATATCTTAGAATGTTAACAGTTAGCGAAGATACAAATATCCTTTCATCAGAGTGGTGTAGCCTCTTAAAATCCCAAGAAACTTGTTGGAATGCTTGCATGACTCGGCTCATTACTTAAACTGATTTATGAAAATTAATATTAAGTGTAGTTAGTTCCTTGATACACTTATTCAAGTATATTAGATTATACTTTGTATGTAAATTGCGACGCAGTAAGTAGCGTTACTTAATTGAGTTAAATAGTTGTTGTGTAAAACAGTCCGTACTGCTGCTGTGCATCTAATTATAAAATGCAACAGTTTTACAACGCTCGTCAACTTTTGCTTAATAAAAGTTAAATTACCATCCTTAATAATGCAGCTCAAGTTCGTATGTACAGAGTGACTAGCAAGAACATTCATGACCAATTGCAACTAAGTAATCTAAAGGCCAGTTGCTGTACTCACAGTTATCGTAGAAGTTAACATGGTCAGTTACAGAAAAAATAACAGTAAGGCCTTTGAGAAATAAATGACGG
The DNA here is from genome assembly GCA_963678705.1 of Panorpa germanica. Lineage (NCBI taxonomy): Eukaryota > Metazoa > Arthropoda > Insecta > Mecoptera > Panorpidae > Panorpa > Panorpa germanica. The sequence continues at coordinate 19,341,045 of OY783211.1, read as the reverse complement.
CGAATTTGGACGTAAATCGGCGGCTTGGTTGAGTGGCTAGAACTCTGAAAAGAAACCGACTTCTGTGTCTTTGCATGTGTTTTGTAACAATACATACATACCACGTACCGATACGACCATAGAGATGTAAGAATAGAGTGCACCAAGGGTACGACCGTGTATAAGAGGAAGTGATAAAGGCAAAGAGAGAGATAGTTGCCGAGTGTCCTATCTGTCTCTTTCTAGCCGAACCGCTGCTGCTGGCTTGTTTGATTGGTGGTGAGGTAGGGGGTAAACAAGCAAGCAGACGCAGTGCTTAGCTAGAAAGAGACACCAAAGACTTTAAGCAACTATGTCTCTCCTTTCCAGTATTCAGCCTCTTGCGCACTCTACGACACGATTCTATGGGTACGGCAGTACGCCAAGTCAAACTTGTGTACCGTAGGGTGTATTGGAGTTGTTTTATACTAACATAATTTATCATGAGAGCAAACTTTTACTTTAATTTTTATCGATACACCACTGTCATGAAAGAGACTATTGCATTCTCTTTTTCTATCCATTCTAGTGTATTCGTTTGTTCCCTTCCATGTATTCATGTTGGTTAAAATTCGCTGATAATTCGCAGTGTGAGACCTACTCAATGCCTGTATTCAGACGGCTTTGTCGCTTGCAGTGTGCGAGGGGTCATTGCATTTACAGGTTTCGGATAGGTAAAGCGTAGTAGCGAGTATATGTCCGGTCAAAATTCGCTTAAATACGCTTGCAGTGTGCGACATGCCTTAATCGTTCTGCTGGCTTTTTGCAGATACTGTTTCATTCGAACTTTTCGAATTCAGCAACTCTTAAAAAATTAAAATGACCTGTCTAATATAAGTCGCCCCAGGTAGAAAATGTATGTTGTACTAAGCTAAGAACTGTTAAACTTGAATTGCAAGATAATTTTCTACCTACATAGGTCTTGCTTTAAAAGTTTGGGGCTTCTACTAGAGAGCAATTATACAATATAAAAGGTACGACGGTTGTTTAACAAAATGCGGGCTTCATTTTCTGTTGTCATTAACATGTTAACAAAATAACAATGGTGCTGTACGATTTCTCCATAAGCTGAAGTTTGACGTTTTGCTTGGTATGTGTTGTGTTGGAAAAATGTATTGCTCTCTAAGGCCAATACTTTTTAAATGGCAAACGAATAGGGCTTTCGTTACAGAACTTTGTTAAATAATAATATTATTTAATACTGTATTTGTATAATATATATATATATATATATATATCGGTTCAATTTCATCCTAATGGGAAAGTTTAACAAATCCCCAAAGCTTTTGTGAGCGGTACTGGTGAGGGCGCCTCTCCCACTTTCCCTCTTTGTCTACCTTTGCTACTTTGTACTCCGTTCGTTATTTATTAATTTGACCACCAGTGGCGTTTTGTGAACGTCTTAAATCTTGTTCGGTCATTACAGACATCTCCAACATTTTGTGGTGTCCGGATGAAGTTTGGAGGAAGTGGAAGGGGTGAGGTGAGGTGAGGGACATTTGACGGAGTAGGAGTACCCCTAACACAACGAGCAGAGAGCATGTCGGTTAGATTATAATTATTTATAGCATGCTTAAGACTAATGATAATTTACGTTGGTATTTAGGAGTCAGTAACCTATGGTGATGGTCTATGGGTCCATGCTTCTACAAGGGATAAAGTGCTGTAGATATTGGCACGAGATTGGGATAGGAATGAAGATGATTAGAAAAGCTTTTGTGTTCTCGATGAAATATGGTGCACTATTTTCTTTTCTTTAACTAGATCCCGTTCTCCAGGTCGGAATTTATTTTCTGGACTAGGTGATGTACTGTCATTAAGAGACCTATAATTAAAATTTTGTCTTTTTCCTAAAAACCCTAAATTTTGTTGGCTTCCGCGCTAAGTTAATTGTATTCCACCATATCTGAAATTACCTTTTTTAGCACCCACGTAAAATCTGTTGTATCTAGTCATAATTGAATCTAGTTTTTGATATTTAATTTACTGTTTTTATTTAATATTTTAATCTAGATTTCAGGTTTTCAGAATAGGCATTCCTAGTCATATTCCTGTTTTAATTTGAGATTAGTTAATTTAGTTGGTGCGCATGCGTCTTTAGTAATATAAATTTTGACAGTTCGACAGCTGGACAAAATTGAAGGTGAAATAATTAAAATTGCTATTTTTAATAACAATTAGTAATAGAAATTGTTTTCACTTCTATATTTTTCAAAAACTGACATTAAATATCTTTTAAAAGTAAATCCTACAGCATTTTGACAGATTGTCATATTGTTCTAAAAAATCTAAGAAAACTTAAAAAATTAATTAAATTGAAAATGGTTCTGTGAACTCGTATTGCTATATGCTAACCAATTTAAATTAAATACCAAATACAAAATAAAATTAAAGCAGTGAGTGCGAATGATACTTTATGTTAAGTTAAGGCATAGTACTTTATCAATAAATTACGAAATTCTGCGAATGCTGCGGAACCACCGCGGCGCGTCTGTTGCTACAAACAACGTTGGACGCATCGTGTCGTCGATGCTGTCAAAAGCGATTTTTCTATCCCACCACGCACTTGATCCACATGTCATGCACGAAGTTTTTTTATTTACTTGAAAGTTTTTGTTAAATAGTACCAATGTCAATAATATCAACAAATTAATAAAATAAATAAATCATTCGGATTAAACATTCGGTTCACTGTGTAGTCGGAATCTTGCCATGTCCAATCTTCCAATATTTGACTCACACGTTGGAGGCAAACGTTCACCGCATCGTTTAAGTATAAGATGTTTGAGATAATTATACTTCGACCTTTGTAATTGAAAAAAATCATAAGAATACACTAATGTCGAATAAATAAACTGCATTAAGGAAGTCGGCTATTTATATTCTTAAAAAATAAAATCAAGGCAAGGTTATGACTAAACTAGTAAACAAGTAGCTGTACCTAAAACCTAACTCTTATTTAAATGAATGTGTCAAAAGTTTGGCCGAATATTCGTCTTTTGCGTTCGTATTTGCATTATTCACAGTGCTAATTATAATCCCACTTCTGATCTACGAATTTATGTAATTAGTAACCTATAATATTTCTGAAACACTTGAAAGATAGAGAGAGACGGAATGACATAATAATTTAAATATGAACAATCCTTTTACTAACTATCCTTCTCTCACACATTCATTTCAATCTTTCCTTCTCTTTTTTTTATATTACCATTTAATCATGTGGTTCAAACAAATACTTATCCGTGAGCATGTGTATTATGACGAAAATTTCCTAACAGTCCCTTACTAAAATTGAGTTACATGTATGGCATATAAGCCATTAATATAAAAAAGCAAAAACATTGCTTAATGAAGAAATAAATTTAAAACTTTAAAAGAATGTTACCTTTAAAAAGATTCGAAACCCAAGTTACTCAAAACTTTTTTCATATCAAAAGTAAAGGTAATAGATCAATATATAAAAATATAACAAAAAAGAAACTCAACAAAAACTTTTTCATAGTAAAATAACGACTTTATTTACATGATTTGCAACTGTTATCGTTTATAGACGTTCTATTTTTAGAGTTTAACCACTCTTACCACCAGATGGCTTCTAAATTGTTTGCTATAAAGTATTTTTTTAAATTTATGTGGTTTAGTTAAATTAGTGTGCGTGATACCAACCTTAAAAAAATAAACAGATAGTAACCAGACTAACTGACCCCAAATTATCAACACTTTAAGCATTGGGGCTTTGTTTGGAACGTTGGTACGTTGCTTTTGGATTGGGGTCATAACTCATTGAGATATGTTTTATTATCTGTAACTTTTTTGAGCTTAACGTTAACGATAACGTGGATCATCATCGTCTAATAGCGCTATTCCTTTTTATGTTTTATCGTTAGCTCAACTTCTAGCTACAAATTATCGTTGTAAAGCTGCCAGGTATGTCGTATATAATAATGATTGCCGAAATCTGATTTACTAGACGTAATATGAACATAAATATTTTTTTTTTATATATTTATTATATTAATTGTGTGCCTTTCGGCTTTACAATCTACATTATTATATTTCTTAATGCATTTCATATAAATTCAAAGTTAAAACTAAACTTAAACTATTCTAGACTATTACTACTTCGATTCCTACTTTCTGTTTCTTCTTTTCTTGATCCTCTCTCTTCATGTCCCTACTCCTCCTTTATTCACACCGTTTCCTGCTTCTCCTTCCTTATTGCCTGTATCTTCATCTATCACCTCTTGCCTTCCTTGTCTCCTCTCGACAAACCCTCTATTATCTTTTCACTAACCTACCTGCCTTCTCTCTTCGTTTTCACTTCTCCACTTATGTCTATTACAGGCATAAACACTCTATCTTTATTATTTCCTCTTGACTCTCTTACTTTACTATTTCTTCTTGACTCTCTTCCTTTACTATTTTATTATTGTCTCTATCTCCGTCATCCTCCGTCCTTATCTCCTTTCCGCAAATCCTCTATTTTTCTGGACTGAAGTTTAACTGTTGCCTCGCTACCTCTTTCTTTCTCCTGCTTCCCTTCACTGCCTCTTTTAGTACTTCCTCTCTCTTCATGTTCCTTATGCAACCCAGCTACGAGCTTATTTATTGTCCTGTTTTTTCTTTCCTTTTTTCTATTTCCGCCATCCACCTCTTTCCTTCATTGCCTCCCTTTAATAGCTGGCCAATATTCATTTTGCTCACTACTTTTTCCTTACAATCAACTTAATATGAACATAAATTAAAAGCGGAAATGACGAAAAGAGAAGTGAATTGGTTTTTAATGTAGAGTGACTGTAGCTATCAAGGATCCGTTTTATTTTGTTGCTTGTATTCTAATCCAAGATACAGTAAATACGATGTCCATTTAAATTAATAATAATAATATAATAATAAAGATGATAAGAACTACTATGTTCATCAAAATGATATTTCTAATACTCATAAAATAAGTTTAAATGCATTAGACAAATTGCACAACTTTGCCTTATATTCTTTATTATTTCATAGCTGTCTATTCTGTTAATAAATAATTTAGTAAGTTCAGCTTCAAACACATTCATATTTAACATCTTCCAAAAGTTTTGTCTCCTTGTTCCTATACTATAGACAACTTGATCTAAGACAAATTGCCGCACAGAGATTTCCCATGCTGCATTGCATGGAGCAGTAAAGTTTATTAACATAACAAAATATAAATCCAAAAATGAAAATAAAATACACATAAATATATATAAATTTAAAACTTTTGTCAAGAAACTTTATAACTTTTTTTTTGTATTATATTTTCTTTACATTGTAGAAAAGTTTCAATTTTAATAATTTATAAGTTTATGAAAGTTTCAAGTTATATTTCAACCTATGAGTATATCATTACGTATACTAGCGTATGTGTACGAGTATCATGAAATGAGTGTCACAAATATGTACATATCTTTTGTTCTTAAAGTCATCAAAAGTTAATATCATGACTGTGATTGGACGGTCGAAGAGTCATGAAAATCTTATCAATATTTTGCTGTATTATTGATAGACTTATAAAACAAAAAGTTTCTTTAAAATATTAAAACTACCAATTTTACCAATTTGGTAAAACAAAATCTACCAGATAATTAATTCATCTATGTTATGAAACTTAAATGTTACTTTGAAGATGAACTTTTTCTTGGTCATCGTTTGAAAGATTGTCAGATTAACGGTATAAATCGTCTAGTTCATTAGTAAGAAATCTCACAATTAGAGTAGAATATGCGTTTATATATAAAATTGTGCTCTTATCTATTCAATACATAAACAACTCATAAATGCAATCAAACAAATTATACTACAGATAATCGCGATATACTGCGAACACCACTAAGGAGAATGCTTGTTACTAGAATGTTGTTTGTTTGTAGAAAATATCGCACTAATGAACAGGAAGATGATGGTATTGTGACTATATACAATTGAGGTTTTGTAGAGATACGTCATATTTGAACCGAATATAAAGATACTCGTAATTTCACGTCAAAAAATCATCTTGTAGAAAGCAGATTGATTAAATACCTTTGCCACAATCGCCGTGTCCTTTTTACATGTAGACGGTTAACCCTACATATCTAAATAGCCATTCTGTAATCGTGATTTGGTGTTGTGCTCTTTCTCACATGGCTACATATATTTGGCAAGACATTTATTACAGTATAGTGCATAAAATTGGAGTTATTTGCAGTCATGTTCCAATGATATCGACCACTGTACCGTCAATATAATTTAAGAATAAGATATAAGAAAATGTACTGGCTAATGGGACACAAATCCACATTGTCCATACATAACAAACTCATAATGTATAAGCAAATATTGAAACCAGTTTGCATTCAGACTTTCCAAAATAAAGTTCTGAGGAACATAGTGAATGCACCATGGTATGTTCGCAATAGCGACATACATAGGGATCTCAAAGTAACTACAGTAGCTGAAGAAATTACGAAAATAGCAAGGAAGCACGAGCAACGTCTCCAACAACATGTCAACGTGGAAGCGTTTCACCTGCTGCTCACGGATGGACTGACAAGAAGACTAAAGAGAACTAAGCCATTTGAGCTAGTATGATGACCGACAGAAAAAGAGTATCAACAATAGTTAATACTCAGACTTCAAAAATATCACCATTATTAAAAAACGAAAAAAATGTTATTAGATAGTTTATATAAACTAGTTATAACAATATAATAAGTATAATATAAAAAGTAATATAATTTTCAAAATCTCAAGCTCACTAACCTTTTTGACACAGATTTTGTAATAATAAGTTTTAAGAACGTTAATAATAATAAATAACATTTAGTAAGAAAATTTCTCTTAAGAGTATACTTAAGATTGCTTCATTATTTTCGTAATAATCGTAAAACCCACATTCGCTCCATATATTTAACCAATAAATTTCACAGCCAAAATGACACAAAGTAAAGCGTAGTGCATACGAGGAGATTTTTGTTGGCAACAGGTGTAGGTTATTGGATCCCCCACCACCCCGCACCGCCCCCTGTTCCCACTGAGAGGGGTTCAGACTGGTATTGTGGTGGCGTTTTAAACTTCTTTGAGTGCAGAATCATATCAGGCAGGCATCCTATACAATATGTAATGTAGGCTACACCTGCCCGTAGGGAAGAAAGCGCTCAAATAGAGATGTAAAATGAAATTTTGTGGTTTCAATACCACGCTTACCCCTTACTCTCGCTGTATAGCAAGGGGGTAATTCTACTCGCGACCCTTGCTTCAGCTATTTCTTTTCCACATTCAATTTCACCAGTATCAGAGTTGAGATATTGTTTTTTTTTTCTTTTATATATATATATTTGTATACATTAGAGTTGCTTGCAGAGCAGAGGCGAATCAGTGATTAGAAAATACAACATTTGGGCAGTATTTTTTGTTTGTTTGATGACTATTGAAAATTTAAGCAAAATGTATTTGTAAAGCTAGAGTTCTAAAAACTCTAGAAACGGCTCTTGAAATGTTTTTTTGAAACAATCCTTTTTTCAAGAACTGTGATAAACAAATAAACTTTTAACGATCACTGCCGTGGATCATATTTAGGGTCGGTTGCTGAACTTATAGTTACGACAATAGTTAGTTAACTAGGACAGTAAGGCCTAGATCACTCTGCGATTTAAACCTCAGCGGTTTTTTCCGCGTAGTTTTGTAACACATGAAATCATATGAACATGCACACACCTCGGGTTTTCAATTTTCTATGTGTAACAAAGCCACGCAGAAAAAACGGCTGAGGTTTAAATCGCAGTGTGATCAAGGCCTAAAGAGAAATAAAAGCAAATCGTTCTGCCAATCTTGAAGCAGATATTGAATTGGCCGAACCCTTTACCGATTTTTTTTAACTGGCCAAGTTAACTAGCTATGAGTATAGCAACCAGCCCTTAGACTGAGTATTGCGGGTAAGGAGGCAAGCTTTAGGAAACTATTGAAATACGTGAGAGATTGGAGAAATATTAGCGTTTTTGTTTGTTTATCCTTTTCAATAATTAATAGTGTTGTAGCAGTCCTTATAAGGCAAACACTTTAGACAGTTTTGAGATAATCTTGGCTTAAATGACGTATCCTACACAAAATAATGACAAATGTACTTTAAAAAGATAATGATTTATATATAATGGATAATGGTATTAATCTATAATACGATAATGATTTTTATCTTATTCGTTTCTATTTACATTATAGAAAAATAAGTAAATCAGTGCTTTTTAGTTATATCGGCAGTTGATACCCCACAACTTGTTTTAAGTATGACTCACCGCCGAACTCTCGTAATTTGAACTATACTCACACAATAGTTGTTTAATTTAATTTATAGTAATATCATATTTAATTTATTTAATGCCATTTTTAAACATAGATATAACTGCACCAGCTATACCTGATATAATTGAAAGAAAGAGAATTATTAAAAGAAAAAAATTGTGAAAAGAAAACTAATGTGTTGCAATTAAAAATATAATTGCTCGAACAAATGAAGTAGATTCCTTGCAGGCCCTGTACTCCGGTCCTTTGGGTTTTCCATGTTCTATAGATTGTTGCGCTATTCATTAGATTTATGCCCCTTTCAACTGCAGACTCTTTACGAACTTGTTCTAAAAACAATCGAAAATTAATTTACTGAGTGAAAATGAACGTGTAAATATTTGGGAGCATGTAAACAACATAAAATAAACGGCCATTGCTATAAATAAAATTTAGTCATAAAGGAGAGTCAATTTATTAAATAATAAATTTCTTCAAATTATGAAACGTTATTTCTTTATCTTGTGCAATTCTAAAGCCAAAAATTATTTAGGAACATTTCTTTTTAACCGTTTTCCTTTTGATAAAACCTTTTCGAACTTGCGCGGGTTCTCTAGTTATGACCTATCGCACTTATAACAAAATTAAGTTATAATTACTATGAATTCATATTTCATCATTTAAATAATTTAATTTATTAAAATAAATAACGTTTCGTTCTTTACATTACACGAGTATGTAATAAAATACCAGCCTATGTACCACATCTATAGTTCTGCTAGGATTATAATAAGCTTTTTATTCTGAATTATGTTTCAAACAAACCACATAATGACGTCACGCCGCAGCGCCTCTTTCATTCGCAATAACAAACGCATTTACAAGTCACACTAAATTAGATTTGTTAGTTCCGGTTCGCTGGGGATCAGTCAGAGCTTTACTATAACACTATCAAAAGCTCTCACAAAGTTTTCACAGTCGCGTACATATTGTCTTCTTAAATAATTGCGAGCTTTAAGAACTTTCACTTTCATTTTGGTCAGAGGAAGCATATTACGTTCATAATTCCTGATTCACATAGAATCTGTACTGGCGCCTGAATGTCGCGGGCGGGATGCGCCCTTCTGTTTTGACATTTTTATAAGCTTACTTGAAAGGTATAGGGTGGTTTAAAACCAACGGTACGATTATTTAATTCAATATATATTACTCGTACGATTTAATACGACGATAGGTGTCAATGTGGTGAAAAAGGAACTTTGGATCATATTATATTTGAATGCATAAATTATAGTTTAGAAAGATCAAAATAAAATAGTAAAATATTAGATGTGATTAAAACTTTTCCTGTTAATACTAAATTGTGATTTAGTGATTCAAAATTAATTAGTGAATTATTTAAATATTTAGAAATTTGTAAAATAGAATTATAAAATGTGAAATATGTATAAAAATCACAAAAAGCTCGAGTTCAAAAATTCCGTCTTTAGACCACCCTGCATCCTTGGTGTTCTTCTAGTATTGGTATAAACAGTCAATAGTTCCTTTTTTATATTAAATAAAGTAACCCCGCTACGTTTTCCACGAATGTTGTCGAAGTAGGGAGTTCCAATAACGAAGTGGAAATTTATGTAAATTTTATCAACATTAGATGATGTACTCTATTAGAATTCTAAAATTGTCGCTCGGTGTGTTGTACAGAAGAAGAACACATAAAGATGTTTTTCAATTCAATTATAAACTACTTAAAGTTAAATTAAGTAGAAATTATGTGATTCATGAACTTATAAAATGTTCGTTTTGGAATAAATTTAAGAAATTTATATTGTGTATATTAGTTTATAAAAGTACTATGAGTATAATTCAAATTACGAGCGTTCGGCATGGTTAAAAGATCTACGATGGTGAATTTTATCGCATTCGTTTCTATATACATTATAAAATAATAAGTTAGGCACGAATCTAATACGATTCTTCGATGATGAACGAGAGAACCAATCAAAAAGTATAAAAATATTACACAGAATAAATATTTTTTTATAATTAAAGACCACTTTCTAAATATAGATTGTTTTAATTATACAAGTATAATCATTTAGTTATTATTAAATTTCTAAATTGACTTAAACACGCCATACTCTAGTGGAGTGTGATCTACATTCCACTATGAATAATGTAAAGCCAGCGCCAGCGGTGGTTGTGTAGTAACCTAAATTGATTGTTATCAAGTTAACTAGAAGTGTCATTTCGTTTATCTGAACATGTTGTTTACTTAGAAAACAAATATAGGCAGATAAACACACCGAGCGGTGCGCTACGTTTTGTTGTATGATGGGAAACAACGGTTGTAAGAACTTTGAGAAAGATTCCCAAAATTTGGGGAAAATTAAGATCCTCCAAGCAATTATAGCAGACAGATTATAAAAGGATCTTTATCATTTGATACAATACGATACGAAGAAACTGTCAACGTAGTAGGAGTAATTCCAAGAGCATAGAAAACAAGCTGATGGAAAGGGGGAGGGGGGTAAGGTTTCAACTTTTATTCTTTTCATTTTTTTTAATTTATTCATGTTATTGTACAATATATTAAGTTTATTGTGTAAAAATTTGAAGTCAATTGGAGTAAAACTGTCGGAGATATAGAATTTTAAGTGTTCACCTCTCTGGTCAGCTTTCGTGTTACTTTGAAACTTTTAAACACGGTTTCTCGCACATAGCTTTTTCAGAGTCGGTGTCTTCTCTAGCCCAAAATCTACTGGACCGATTCTTTTAAAATTTTCCACACTCTTTCCTTACATAAATGCCAAGGAAACGCTGTCGAGTTTTTTTTAATTTTGTTTTAATTTTCATCAAAAATCGGAAAATGATTTTTTTCATGAAAAATCAGTATTTTGACTTCTAAGTGCTCTATTTCTAAATTGAAAAATCAATAAAAAAAAAAACTCGACAGCATTACTTATTAACTAAAGAAATCATTTTGGTTTTTCTATTTCAGAAAATCCATTGATGAGTTATGAGTGGCACCGCAATGTTACTTTTTTTTTATGACGTCTGCGGAGATTCGCTGTCAATGCCTCATTTCTTGACATTTATTTATGAAAATTTCACAAAGTATTCTTCAAATGTTTTTTTTATCATGTAGTAGAAAGAGTGCCCCAAATAATCATGTTGCGCAAGACCAAAGATTAGCTACTAGCTACATGGTTAGGTTTTGAATAGGATAAAATAGGCATAGCCTTACAAGGAGAAAAACCTTCAATTCTAGATTTAGAGAGTTAAATATATCAACCAACAACAAAAGAAGAAATTATATGAAAACAGTTGCGCAGTTCCTTACAAAATATATTTGAAATTTTTCCGTTTTTCTCCACAGTTTGAGAGCTAATGTCATGGAATATGTTACAGACATTGATGCAGGACTGGAGGGAATGGAACGGAATGGAATAGAATAGAATGAAATTCTACTTGACTGGAGAACAAGAAATATATCATACAACCTATATACTATTGTAGATGTACAGGAAGTTTAGCTAATTCTCGCCCTTAGGTTTCGCTAAAATAATATATTGTTAAATTCACCTCAAGGCAATAAGCCAACCATCCAACTAGCTAGGCAGCTACGAGCCCGTCTACCTCTACGGTTTGTTCTACGGTCTAGGCATTCCACAGACATCTACGTTGTTCGTTACGTTTGTAAAGTCAATACTTCAATGCAAATCAAGGAAATTAACAAGTGTAAAATAGAAAATCGTGAGTTTTCATTAAGTAACTTAAAGAACCCATTAAACATTTTGGAGTAAATTCTATTACTTTTCATGAGTTTTTTGTCATGAACGAGTTTGTTTTCTATTCACTCGTTCATAGGGAATGTCTCTTTTTTGAGGTACAGACGGCGCAATGACTGCTCACTGTTGAATAAAAGCGACTCCTGTCAGGTAGAGAATCAATTTGAACTAAAATTGATTTTCTGTGTGTTGCTCCAACTTGTAAAACGTTAGAATTGAAATGTAAGAGTGACTAGAACTTCCCCTAGCCATTCTATTTCACCAAATGTTTGCTGGGAATGCCATTAAAAAATCAATAAATATTACTCGCAAGAGCAGCTTATAATAATTTTAAGTATAGAATAAAAATGAATATAGTTTAAATCGATTTGAAAGGGATTTTCGTTAAGCTTTAAGCTCGTAAAAGCTCTGTTTTCTCAATAAGTTCGTTGCCTTTATTGCATCCTTCTTTACGCTACAGCCGTTATTTAAGTTTTATATTTAACAATATCGTTCGTTATTGATATTTCTAGTTGAATAGCTTAAACGATAATTAATGTATTCAATTTCCCACCTGTGGCCTGTCTGTGTGAATATTTGATATAGATAATTAAGGCTACGGTTTAGCTGTAGTCAGTAGTAGTTTAAAATCTCAGGGATTACAAAGTTTGAGAAAAACCTGATTGAGATTTAATACTACTAGGTCTCGAAACTGTGACGTTAAATAAATATTTTTTTTAGTAAATATCTTAGGAGAGTATAGTATTAGTATAGTAATAAATTATCCATAAGATAGCTAGTCCACATTCCTCACAATAATTTAATATCCGGTGGCGAAGCTACATATATTTTTTATTTCTCGAACAACTTTCGGTGTTTTCACCTTCGTATAGCTTTCATAGTCCTACAGGAGTTTTTATCAGCTTCATGGAGGGTTGGTCTCCTACAAAAACATTTAGTTAGGACAAACTGTGAGTCCTTGGAACCCAAAGGTAGATCCAACTTATAACAACTTTCCATCAGAGGTTAACAATATTGAAACAGCGTAACTGTAGTGTACGGGCGCATTGTCAAACTTTACAGAGAACAAGAAACAAAGTTACTGAAAGTTTTAGGTTAAAACTGTCCCTCCCTCCACCATAGGCGTCGACAGCACTGAGGGAAGTGGGGTAACTCTTAGAAAGGAAACTTATATCCATATGTATTGAATGTACTGACAGAAATCGAAAGTTTTTTAAACTCACATTTAAGTAGAATTTTTAAGATAGAATTCTCTTTCTAATACTACGTTTGTATAAAACTTTACCCAACAGCATAAAAACTACAGATATTTAGAGCTTATACTTTGACAACGGCTTTATTTTCTGCATAATAAATTTATAATTATATATCCGCTAAACGTATGAAATTCAAACTTAACAAAACATTCAAACCTTATAATATTTAACTTAAGAATGTTTCAATTGTATTATTTATTCGTTAAGGTACTTTATAATTCCTAAAAAGGTCGCTTTAAGATTTTAGTATTGGCGAATATGATTTAGCAGTTCAAACAAGATTTTAGTGATTGAAAACAAAGATTTTATTTTATTTATCCGGGAAATCGTATTTTATTACTCTAATACCAATAAGGTAGATCACAGAACTAATTGTAAATTATTATATAATATATGTCTTACATAAAAGGTGATATACTTGTAAGCTGTGTTACGCAGATGTTACATATAAGTGAGACAACAGCAAGACCCAGAAAATACAGCGGTTGTCTTAACGGTTTGACGACAAAGCTTTTGCATTATTTTAAAACTCTATCAATCAAAAATACGTCAAAGTTTGTTGCGCTTATATTTCGTAAACTATAGATGATAACCCACTAATTTATATTTTGTTGGTTTGGGGGTTTTTATTTGTATCTAAAATAGTGTGTAGTCATTACGTTCAGCTATAGCAGGATGTTTTTTGTTTAGGTTAACTAATAACACACATTTGTGTATTTCAAACTTTGCGCTAGTGGATAATGAAAGTCGACGCCTTTGAAAACCTCCCCTAAAGATAGCGGGACTGGTTATACAAAGGTACGAACAGCTACATGGGTTGGCTTATACCCTTAATTAAATACAATATTCATAACCAGCGTGAGAATTACAGAAATTATACAATTCACAAGTTTAAACATTTTATAAATTTTATGTCAAATATTTATATAACGACAAAGTAGCCTCTACTGTAAATCTTTCGTTACAACAAAATATTTAGGGGTTCAACTTTTTAATTTATTACTTGTAAGAATTATTTACTGCCTAATTTTGAGGAAATTAGTTTAAATGAAACCTTATTTTCTTACAAAGACTTAATTTATTATCGCGTAAATCAATTAGATACTTTACGTCTGAGGAATTTATATTTGAATTGTTGAGTTTGAGTTCTGTAATTTATAAGAATTGTATTTTATACTTCAACAATTATTATATATTTGTGGAGTCATTAACATGTGTACTTGATTTATTAAACATTAGAGTATTTTCATAATTATTTTATCGATTACTTATTTGAGCTATGCTTCACCTTGATTTTAAAAAAAAGTATCGAGATAAACATCATTAAACTTTGAGTTCTGCAACTCTGTCTCTGTCTCTGTTTGAAATAAAATATTTTAATTTTAGGATTGAAAGGTATAGAATAATAGTTCACTAACAGTACAACAGATGTCACAAGCGTAGTTGTCAATTTTTTTTAATATTATGAAACTTCATTCAAATTGTATGCCATTACAAGAATTCGGCGGTGACTTAGGCTTAAAAGAGGATATAATACTGGTTTTACACCAGAGAGACAGTTCAATAAAACACGAACAAAAACACCAATGTTTACACAGTTCTTAAAACATTTTTGTCTTTAAATACTGTTTTTGTAAACAAAACACATTCCCATCTGGAGCCGGTAAGGTCAAAGGAAAACACGTTTGTTGTTGTTTTTTAGTCTGCTTGGTTTGAACACGCAGTTTTGTTTTATGTGAACATTTGCGTTTGTCAGTTGTTGTTTATCATGTTTATAATTTTTATGGGACACACAGAAAAGCACTAAAAACAAAACTATTTTAAAATAGAACAAATCATGTTTTTGTTTTGTTTTTCGACAACAAAACTGTTTTCAAAACTGTCTCTCTGGTGTGAAACTGGCATAAGAGCCGTATAAGTCTGTGATACAATGGTCAATTTTATTTTATTCGTTTCTATATGCATTATAATAAAATTAATGAGACAATACTTTTTAATTGTAGCGTAGATTTATACGACACAAATTGTTTTAAGCATGAGTCTCTCGTAATTTGAACAATGCTTTATGTTTTTCTTTTTTCAAAAAGTCCAATTGCACTTGGTAATGTAATTTTTATCGCAATCTGACAACCAGAGAGTGACAGAGACTCCTGTCTGATTATTTGACATTTATTTGAGGTGACTCCGTTATGTTTATATTTATATTTCATATATTTTTAAAACGCGGCTGTTATATTTATTTTAGATTTATGTGAAAGATATTCGGATCATTTGTAAACATCAAAAATGAAGAATTTTTCTAGCACCGTTAAAACATATGTTCCATTCCATCCAATATATTTGATAAATGGGCTCAGGTTCAACATCGCATCGTGCCTGCTGCCTACTGCCTACTGCCTACGACGTAATATTCATCGAGATACATATTTATATGATCTGAAGAATTTCAAGGTACAACGGGAGTCAAGTTTTGTTAAAAGCAATTTAGTTAGCGTCGGGCTAATTTAAAGTTTGACCCGTCTCATTTATCTCATCTCACATAAAAACAACTCATTAAGAAGAATAATGGTTATTAACGAACGCTTGCTGTCAGGGTCAGTGTCATTTAAAGGATCAGGAAAGTTAAATAATATATTGATGACTTTCTGTTTCTCTCTGGAATTAAGAAAAACAAAATCACATCTAACCTTCTAAACACAATACCCAAACTCATGTATAGTCCAAATCACGATAGTTCGGCGGCGACGTATAAGAGCGGTATAAATGTATAATACGATAATGAATTTTATCTTATTCGTTTCTATATACATTATAGAAAAATAAGTGAGTCAGTGCTTTTTAGTTATATCGGCAGTTTATACCCCACAACTTGTTTTAAGTATGAGTCGCCGCCGAACTCTCGTAATTTGAACTATAGTAATATTCTTACCTAACATTACATTTTGATATTTACCAAAGCGTAATCTAAAATTTGACTTTCAAAATGGAGAAAGGTTCTCAATTTGTGACAATGGGGACCGTGACGTTTGGTTAAAAAAATGATGAAATTAGTCTACAAACTGCAAACACGACTATCGTAAGACAATTTTACTATTCTTATAGAAAGACAGAGAAGACAACATATGACACCATTGAACAAACAAAGACAACGCTAATAATTTTGTCTTAAAATAGACTTGTCGCGAGTCTGCACTCCCATGGCCTGTACCGAGTAGCCAGGTCGTCTTAAGACAGTCGTTTCTTCAGTGTGTAGCTGCCACAAGGTACGATAAGAATTTTTGACCGAATTTACAGTAAACCTACTACATACAATACAGTATGTAGTAATTTACAATTTGAAAATACGTTAATTAAATAAATGTTGTGTATATTTGCTTAAGAATTAACCCAAAAAACTGAATAATTTAATAAGTAGAACAAACAGATCAAATAAAACGACTCTAAAATAAATGGAAAACCTTCTAGGAGCGTATTCACCAAAAACAATGGGCTTGTGTCCTATGTCTTAATTTCTATAAAAGTGTACTACATATTGATAAAGTGGGTTACTAGAACCTCAAATGATCAATTATTTTTTAATAACTTCTTATATGTTAGGAGATATTAACAATTAAAAAAGTCATTTTGTCTCTTTAATTATTAAAGGGATCCTTGTGTAAGGTTACCAACCTTACAGCTCATAAATCTCAGCTATATGTATTTATATATCAAATTATCAAATATTATTTACAGCTATTTCAAGGAACAATCAAATTTCAATATTATGTCTGCCTTAACAGGGTTAAATAAAATAAAAACTTATTATTCTTTGATTTGACTTGATTATTTGACTACCAACAGCTACAGAACATTACCACAGCACTGACGTACTCAACAAATAAGTGACGTTAAAATGCATTTCACGTCATACAAATATGGCCGACCATTTCTAGCGCTAAAACTACAATTCAAACTTTTAATTGCTATATCTCCGTCAATATTTAGATATTTAATAAAATAGACACGCCAAACACATTTATTAACATCAATTTCAATCAACAATTGAAAAATCGACCACTAAAAAATGAGGACACAAGCCCATTTCCAGTAAAGCTTGGATAACATTTATAAATTATTAATAGTTGATGTATCTCCACAAATGTTTAAAAGAAACAGCAAATAGGTTAGAAACTACGTCTTCACTATACTAATTTCTATCAGAATACTGTCAAATGTTAGCTTATGCTGAAAACGCGTCAAATTCAATTGTATCCAGTCACATTTTACTAAGTTTTTGTCTCCGAAAGGTCCCACCCATCTCAATGTGTCCCATAGTTCTAGTTCATAGTAATAGTTTTTATATTTTAGTTTCTACTACTATAAATAACGCACAGTTTAAAAACCACTGTTATTCTAGCTCTATTTATTTTACCTGTAGCTATAAAATAGAACAACCAAGTAATATCTATAAATAGAACGACGGTAATAGAACGTATCAGAACATATTATTTGTAATCAGTGGACACCATTACAAAATATATAATATCCATTGAAGTAAAGAATTGTCTTCTTCCCCTACTCCAACTACCGCCCCCTTCTGCTCTCCTCGTCCAATAGACCAACCTATCTGCCCGCACTGCCCATTTCCTTCATAGGTCCCTGGCGTGGGCGAGAGCAATACCACCCAAGGTTCTAATGAAGAATTCATTAGCTGTTTATGGTAGATCGGAGTCTTACCCAAATACCCCTGCAAGTTACCTCATAGGCGACTGTTACAACATCAAACTCAGTCACAGGTCAATTTGTGGTTGTACAGTGATCAAGAATCAAGGGAATCAATTTCAAAATTAATTTCCGCTTTTAAATAAACTAGGGCAACGGAAGTATTCGATATTTCTTTACTTTGGTAAATAAGTAAATATGTTTACTGAAAATATAGGAAATTTGAGAAATATAAATGTGTTGTAGGATACATGGTCGTACGTAAAGGGGGGTACTTGTTCCTCACCCTTCATAGGAATTAATGTGACAAGATGTAATAAGCAGGATTCTTATTTAAGAGACTAAGGCCTTCCACACACGAGTCGACTGATTGCAAACTAGTCGAGCCGTGTTTCGTGACTCTATAGAATTTTTAACAACAGCATAATAGGGGATTTTATTGTGTCCTATTTGTATGTATTTAAATACTTTTGAATAGTATTTGTGCACATCTCTGGTCATGATGTCACCATCAAAAGCATTCAACCAAGCTTGGCCCTGCGACCGAGAAAGAGAGTCGCTGAAAACGTGTTTAAAAACAGTTTAGTTTCGTTCGTGACGTGTGTTTTCTCTCACTAACAACAAAGTTCCATTCTCATTCGGTTCGGGCAAATTCGGGGCTAAGGTTTGCAATCAGTCGCCTCATGTCTGGAGGACCTTATTGAACAAGAGCAGTAGCTGTAATAATTTTACCGCGTTGTATGGTCTCCTATTGCTTCAAGTCGCGTAATACGGAGTCTGCTGTATATCCAACTGAATTTCTGTTCTCTTTCAATTTAAAATATGTTCGCCCTACTCAAGTAGCAACTCTATCAACGTTGTGCAAATTAATAAACATTTATAAATATTAATAAACCACTAAATTAGCAAAACCTCTCCATCACAGTCCGTACACAACCTCCATGGCAACCCTTAACCTAGCCCTTAACTTATTCAGCTAATAAATAATGCGTTAGTCAAATCAAATATTCTAATATTTGCGATTGTAATCGCGGTAAAATAAACAACACTGTCGTTTCAGCGGGCCAGCACAGCGGGAAAAACACAATGACTCGCAGAGCGATGGGAAATCAATAATTCTATTTATATTTAATTCCACAAGATGTTGTCATCAGCATAATCTATCTATAGGTAAAGGTGTGGGACGGAAATAACGGAAAAATATTTCAATTTCCAGTTTACGAACTCATCTATTATTCCTTATTGTTTTTGAATATGATTAATGATATTTTTTGTTATTTAATTGCTTTATTATAGTTTCTTTTTACTTTATTGTTATCAGTAGGTAACGATAACTTATATTCTAACCGGGGAACAGGTAAACCGGTTAGAACGCTCCGGTTTATCTCAAAGACTATTTGCACAGTCAAACCTGTCAGATAAACCGGACGTGTATACACATCATTAGATTACAGCCGTTAAATCTGCATGTAAAACCTAAAGTAAAGCTCACTGTATCCATCTTTATGTGACAGTGAGCCCTCTCAATAAAAGACAAAGATTACCCTGCCAAGTTGTGCCAGTCCGCCACAGCCATCAGACTGGGTCAACAAGCGTTCAGGGAAACTGTTGCGTGTTCAGTTGTTAGGGCACCCCCTACCTACCCTCTAACTAAACTCTAAGCACCCCTACAGGGGTTCGTGACTTTAGATATTGACGCGGGATGACACGAGATGGTTTTTATTGCAATTCAAATATTTCTCGTAACACATTATTGATTGTGAAATTATATTTAAACTAAAATAAATTATATTTGATCGTTTTCTTTATTGGATATTTAAATGTTTTCATGTCTTCTGTCTGGATGTTTTTATTAAATTCGTCAAATTAAGAAATATAGAAGAGTTTAATAATAAAAAAGATCAATATGTATTAAGAGATAAAAAATTCACTATGAAATATCGTTGGCTTAAAAATATTTTTTTATTAAAGCCTCATTTCCACTCACTGTTTTTAGTTTTAACCATAAATGTAATTTTGAACTTGTGAAATTATGCGTCAGTAATATACATTATCTTGTAATAATTACTATCTTTATTTAATATAAATTATGGTATTTAATAAAATTAATTTTCTTTCTTTATATATCATAAGCTGAAACTTATATTTTAGGTTAAAACTTTAAATTAACACTAATACTCAGTGAGTGGGAATGGACCTTAAGGCCGTCCACACATGCGTCAACTGATTGCAAACGCGAGCCCCGAATCTGCCTGAACCGAATGAGAATGCAACTGTGTTGTTAGTGAGAGAACGCACGTGTATACGAGTGAGATAACACACACGGCACGAACGAAACTAAACTGATTTGATATTTGTTTTGAGCACGTTTTGAGCGACTATGTTTCTTGGTCGCAAGGCAATTACATGCTTTACAGCATGTATTACATAATTGCATGCTTTTGATGGTGACATCATGAGGAGAGATGTGCACAAATACTATTCAAAAGTATTGAAATGTACCTCATAATACGACACATTAAATCCCCTATTATGCTATTGTTAAATATTCTATAGAGTCACGAAACACGGCTCGACATGGCTCGTTTTTCGTTTTCTTTGGAAACTTCGTTGCACGACTAGTTTGCAATCAGTCGACCCGTGTGTAGACGGTCTAAAGCTTTAAAATATCAAATAACAAAAAGATGTGTGGGGGCTATTTTCAGAAGATTTTAACAATCATTTTAAAAGTTTATAAAATATAACTTCGATTGTTGACTCTATGTGTATACCTACCCCTCTGATCAATCGCTATCTTTGTTATAAAACAGAGTGCAAAAGAGATGGCATACTTATAAAATATATATATCAAATATTATTTATTATAAACGTTCCGGAATATGCGGGACTGTCCCACACAACACTAACTTGTCCCGGACAGTGCCCAATGTAATTGATTTCACGTGATACTTAAAAATGAAGGTCATTCAAAATATGCTTGAAGTCAATTGTAACTAGATACATTTCTTTTTACTCTCTGTGCTCAATCTAAATCAAAATTAAATTTTAAAAGCAATAGACATATTTGCATATGTTTTAATAAAATATCCAAAATAAAAAGATCCCAGTCCCCTATTCGATGCAGTAAAGATACAATTGTGAAATGGGCTAGGTACTCGTAAATTAATTAACTTAATAAATTAATTTATTAATTATAAATTTCTATTATCACATACCTTTACCCTCCGCACCAGTTAATGCAAGCATACACCAGCGTGCATATTATCTTAATTTAAGGTAAACAGAATTACCCCTCCTTAAACTCATCCATCCTACCACCCCCAACCTCCTCCCTCTAACAGGTGTGTGTGTGTGCAACACGGTAGAAGGTACGAAGCAAAAACGCGGTGGCTCAAGTGAAACTCAACATTGTGAGTATGGAATCCCTTGCGACCCGCGACATTGATTAATTGAGGGGTAGGGTGTGGGTGGGAGAACAGGATACAACAAGCCAGATAGAGCTGCTATTAACTCCGAAGCTGAACCCACTTGAGAACGCCTCGTTAAGCACAAGTTGCCGGTGCCCCATAAGCCGCAGTTGAGTGTAACTACTAGCGAACGGGTACGAAATGTCGTAAGAAAGGAACTGGCTAGAAAACAACTATCTATGGAAGACATTTTTATTATATAATAACAAATAGTTATTTTAAGGGATCTAAGTTTATAAAAAATCGATTTGAAGATTCCTACTCTCTTCGAAATATATAAATAATTATTATGTATAAATTATGTAGCACATCGCTCAATAAATTCCTTGATTGACATATAGATAGCGTCACTATTGACAAACCCATATGAATTTTAGATAAAGTAGGTTAACCAATTAACACCCACCTTCATTTAATATTTGAACAAAGGTTACAAGTGGAATGAAAACTATTAATATTTTTAATAAAGCATATATATTTCTATTAAAGAATCGAATTTAGATTAAAAAAATTGCTAAATTTACCAATTTATGATAAAAAAAAGAAACTATGTCAATGGGCGTTATTAGGCACCATTGATCCAAATATCGCCTGCACTAAAATAATCAAAGAAACAACATTAAATGAAAGCATTTTCCAAAACAAATCGAAGCAATAAACATTTTCATTAAGTATAATCAGTTGCAGTCTCTAGGACAATTGAAATACATATCTTCCTTAGCCATACCCACACACAGTTCATGATCATTTTTCCGGCTGTTGCCGGATTCAGCATTTGAACCTGGATATTTCGGGATGCCTTTTCAAAAATAACTGTAGGTACTTTTGGCTAGCAATTTCGTTTTCACTATTAAACTGCCCACTGCATGTATAATATATGGGCGTTTTTGGGCACAACTCCACTATATGTTTATGTTAAATAATTTGCCCTAAAAACAATGGATTTATTTTAATAAATTATGAAATATAAACACATTTACTTCTGTTGAAGCTACTATATAAAAAGTTTGTGCACAACTTTGCAAATAGCTTATCGTTAGCTTAATAACTTGTTACCTAATAATAAAATCACAACGTGTCTCACTTCCACTTCTTATATTACACCTGATTAACTAATGCATAGCCGCAAACAGCCGCAAATGTAACAAATGACTACACACCCTGTCTTGTCCTATCCACTGCGTTTCCAGCTTTTATGTGTATCTAGTTAGCGTCAGGTGGGCGTTATTTGGGTGACCTATTTTAGTATCAACCTTCATGCGGTATGTGTTAAAATTTCGTGACATTCCAACGTTTAATTTACGAGTTATAGTCGTTTTAGTGACGTCACTTTTGTAGTTTTCAAAATAATGGAAAAATCTGAATTTCGTCTATTGATAAAGCATTGCTTTTCAATGGGAAAACAATTGTTATTCAGACTCGGCACCCATGCTTTGTACCAATTCCTAAACACTCGCATTTATCTACAATAGCACTCTTAAAAAGTTTAGTTTAGTTTAAACATTTTCTATAAAGTTTCTATGCAAACATTCTATTTCTGTTATTTACATACTACATAATCTTTCTTGCTGGTACTTGGAGCTCCACACATACCACAAAACACAATGCATTTCTACATTCTACATTCTGCAGATTTGCTACATTCTGTTCCGTAGAGAAACGTCAGATTTCTACAAATATTCCTTCAGCGCTGCGAGCTCTAGCGCAAGCATTATCGTACTCGTGTCAGTTTTATTTCACAGCGATATCAACAAATGCTTTTAACATATTTGTGCTGACAGCATTGATGCCTGCTTTATTTACCTAAACTGAGATAATAATTGAATCTTATCTGTATGAATACATTAGCAGGAATCCTACTAATTATTATTAGATTACGATCTATTGTTGGGATTAGTTCCTTTGTTTGTTCGTAAACAGATAACTACTTGAGACTTGGGGAATAATAATATTATCGACGTTAGGTTATGCTAATTAAAATTATTTGGTAGTAGATTTCTATTCGACGTTGGGTTTAAGGGGAGGGTGGAAAGAAAATGGTACGGTAATCATTATGAAGCTTGCAGCCACCGTTAAGCCATGATCTAATTTCTATATAATTGTGCTACTGTTGCATTGATAAAGTTGGGTAGGGCTAGGGCTTCACACGAACACGAGACTTTTCTCGTCTCTTAAAATACTGCGAGACCCTAGAGTCCTGTTTCCGGTCCCGTTGATGCTATTTCAAAAAAAAATAAACTAATAAGTAATATAAAAGTTCAACCTCTTTTTATTACAAAAAAGGTTAGGTCGTACATTTACGAAATATAAAATCTGGTAAACAAACATCTGTTAAATATTTTATTTTATAATTTTGTCTTTTACAACATTTTGTAGCCGAACGGAAACGAATGTTTCAAGTAATAAATAAATGTGAATATAAATTATTTACAATGCGATTGTTTGAAGACATTTTAGCCTTTAGTTGTCGCAAAAATGTTATTAGTGCCATCCTGAAAAATAGGCCGAGATTAGATAAAAGTGAAGATGCATTAAGTGAAATTGAACCAGTTGTTCAACTGTATATATATATTTTTTTAATTTGATACAATTAATGGTAATATGCTTAGTGTGTGAAAATTTAGAATAAAAACAATAATTAGCCGAAATGATATAATGAATTACTTTGTTTAAGACTATCTTAGGAGTAAGTTCTCACAATAAGGAGATGTGACGAGACAAATGATTGGAAGACGGGACCGAGACTAAAACAATATCTATTTTTTCTAAACTAACGAGAACGGGGCGAGATTTTTTAAACTCTCGCCTTATCTCGTCTCATGTGAAGCCGTAGTTACAACCCACTTCACCGACTATTGCCGTCTTTTACAACAGAAATACGATTGCTCACTTGATACGATTTATGTAATTTGTTGTTCGATTAATTTCTAACTTTCAATAACCATACCATACTCATATATATTTAAAACTCATACCTACATTTTCTTTTGAAGTTTTACTTCTCGGAAAATCATATTTCCAGACTTTCAGTTGAGTATTTCATGACTGGAATCTTGGTTTACCAACGTAACCTACATTAAAATATTTTTGTTGTATACATTCTACACCTAGATCCACTTTACCGCCATCTTTGTTTGTTTATTTCTGTTATACCTTATGTACGTTTGATGTATATAATATATAATACATAGTATGTTTATATAATTCACTTGCCGACGCCAGGCCACTTTTGTTTGAAAGGGTACATGTACAAACCTGATGATCAGATGTTGAAAACCTTTTCTAGTACGTTTGTCGTTTATTTAGAAGAATATTTGTATATGTGCATATATTATATATTCATCAATTAAATAATAATTCATTTTGCATGTAACATATGCGGTGACAACTCCAGACCGCAACAAAATGTTAAATTTGCATAAAATCGTTGTTAGCAATTATATAGGACGTTTTTTATAATACAACACCATTTTGTTTTGAATTAATTCTTGACAATAGGTTCTGCCGACGTAAATAACAGCTTGTAGGTAATAAGACTAATTTTGAAAATGAACCGACGAAAATAGTTGCCTCATAATTATAGCCGCTCAAATGAAATGTTAATGAAAAGAAACAGAGTAATCATAAGGGGTGGCAACTAGTGGCATTAGCCATTGCGAGGCCCCGGGGTAGCAGTTATTTCCGAGGTCCAGGGGCGGCATATCTTTGCGTGGCACTTGTTCTTTGTATAATTTATGTAAATTGTCGGTTAGTATTTTTGATGATAATTTACGAGAAATAAAATTTAACAAGCACAAAAACGACAAATATGAATGATGATAAACTAAGGTACATGAATGCCTTAAAAGATATAAGCAGTGGTTCTAGTGGGATTTTTAAAAAGCGAGGCGCGAGATTCAAATACATATATAGTAATGAGTTTTTGTACTTGGGTTTGTTTCGCCAGAATGCGAGGCCCTACAACAGCGAAGCATCTGTCTCTGGTAATCATGAAATAACAGTAACAAAAGTGCACTTTCTCTGTAGCACTATCCTAGTGTAAAAATAAGGGTAGTCCAGTATGGCAAGATCCGGAAAAGTGGGCTCTATTTTACAGAAGAACAACAGCATGAAACAGGTTTCCTTCTCCATTCTCTTCGCCACGTAAACTTGCATATTATGATAAGGAATGCAATATTTTCAAGTAGCACAGTGTAGCAATACCATGCCAATAGCTTACAATGGTTGGCCTAGTATTCATATCTAGCTTATTAGCTCAGTAGCCCAGCAGATAAACTAAATTGAATTCTTATCACATTTAAATGTTGTTTCTTTGATGTTCCAAAACATCAAGAGTTTATTTTTTATTATACATAAATAAAACGAGAAATTCTTGTAAGATTAAATTGAAATATAAAAGTAAAACAGAACTCTCAAGGTAGTTACATGATTCCAACACACGTATACGATATATTTGTGTGTTAAAAGCAGCACACAATCGCAGTCGGGGGTACTTGAAAGGATTGCGATGTTACAGTGACGAATTTTATTTGGGGTAAACATTTGTAAACTTTTTGAAAAGGAAACAACGTTGTTTTCCCCGATGAGATCATGATTCCATCTCATTGCGAATAATATGTAATGGGCCGACAATTCTTGGACAAAAAATTAATTTCTAGTGGCGGAAAATAGAAAGGCAATTTATTTGTCTAGAAGCTAAGAAAAAGGTATTTCAGATGTGCTGAAAAGAAATTGTGTAAAACAAATGAGAACATCTCCGGTAATAAGTTACAATAAATCGGTTGGCAACCTTCTAAACTTCGAGAACGTTTAAAAAAGGGTTCTCTTACCCCCTGGAAAAAACAAGAAACTGAAATATTTCCAGCAAAGACACTCTATTTCAGCTCTGTATTATGAAAGCATGTATTAAAGTAAAACTCTTTTATTTCATGGCGTTCAATCCGTTGTGGGAGTTTTAATACAAATCAATAGAGCAGTCATCAAAAGAGACCCTCTGCTGAGTATTCTCAAACCCCTTCCCTCTAAATGGCAGTAAATGCTTGCTAAATTCTCCACCGATTTACTTAAATGGTATGTCATTTAAAAGTTTATGGGATGTCAGTATATTGAATATTAAAAAAATGTTTTTTTCCATAAAATAAGAAAGAAATATTTATAGTCGGTTTATTGATAGCTCTCTTGCAATCACCTGAGTCACCGTGAACTTCTTGAGCGGCTCTTTGGACTATAGTAAAATAATATCTGTAGCTGTAAGATTGTGAATCATTTTATTCACTAATATTTTTAGAGCCAGTGCTACGAAAAAGTGCATTATTTCTTGTGCTAATATTAATCTATTGTTATTATGGGACCTAACATTTTACATGTTTGTTTCAGATCGCTATGATATGTCTTCATTTCTCAACGATCCAGCTACAATGGCCATTAGTAACAGCAAGCTTTGGTAAGTAGAATTTTTCTTTTATTATTTCTTTTCCTGCGATTTTAACTACTAGGTTACATCTCTCATTAATTGTTACTGTCTCATTAATAGTAACTACTCTTAGTGGTATATTTTTTTATTTAGAATTTTCTTTATTATTGAATTGAATGAAAAATCTGAATTTCGTGCGTTAATAAAGCATTTGTCTCGATAGAGCAGAGTCCAAATAACACTTGTCAAGCCATTGCTTTGCTTGAACGGTATTTTTTCCCATTAAAAATCAATGGTTTATCAGATGTTTTCATTGTTTTGAAAACTAAAAAAGTAGCGTGACTAAAACTATTATAACTTAAAAACTAATAGTCGGAATGTCATGAAATTTTGACACACCGATTGAGTTTACAACCTAAATGCTTCAGCTATCCAGAGGAAATGTAGACAATCTTTCTACGATGTTTTCCTGTAAACTGCTAAATTTAATAACAATTTTAAAATATCATAATGCGTAAGTAACGCCATCATTCTAAATTCCATAATTGCATAAACTAAGCTACTCCCTTCGCGATAAACGTCGCGACGAGCTAGTAGGTAATAAAATTTTATTAATTTCCGGATCACAGCGGTGAATCTAACGACGTTATTCATCTACCTGTTATTGGGGGTTGCAACCCCCTTTGAAACGAACGTTGAGGGATGTCTGCTTTCATAGACATTAATATATTTGTATATTTATACAACACACTCTGTAATCCATTAAGATTCAACCCAGCTCTGATTTTTGAGTGACTAAATATTTATTTTATTTTGAGTGTTTTGTTTTACCTTACAAGTTTTTCGGTCAGGTGATTAAAAGAACTTTTATGGTAAACGAGCTTAAAGCTTTTTCATTTATAAGATTTGTTATATAAACAAGTCACTTCCAGCTACAAATTATGATTCGAGTTAAAATAACGTTTTTCTAAATACGCTATCATTTTTTTCTTCATATTTTTATTTTATTTTTTTTCATTTTCTTCAGCGCGCGGCAAATTGCTTTGACTGGAGGTTTTATATAAATTATCCTTTTTATGGAGGCAATTTATTAACCTTTTTTATTCAGTGGATTAGTAGAAATATTGTTATATAAATGTGTATGACTAGAGTAGAATAGAAGTTGCAAAAAAACTAATATTTTATTTTTGTTTTTTTTTTTATGAAAATTGCTTCGCCGCAAACCTGATAATACAAAAAGACGAATATAAATGGTGATGAAAATCAGGAGTGAAAGAGACCGATAAATATAGAGGTATTAATGATAAGTAATAGTCTTTTGTACAACATGATTTATTGTAGTTATTAAAGAAGTTGGTAAATATATTAAAAAAGAATAATGTTATTTTATCTCTAAATAATTATCAATCAAAAGATTTTTGTTTGGAATTATTTTGGTCGCCCGTTCTTTTAAGAAAAGAAACATTTTTTGCCGGTATTTAATGTTGGTACATGAAAAGAAGTGTTTTTTTTAATGATCAACAAAAAGAGTAAAAGCTATTCCGATCCAAACAAAAATTAACAACATAATTTCGATATCTAGTCCCTGTTTGTCATCATAAAAATTACCGCTACCGCAGCAAACGTTCCAGAATAAAGCTCTGCGAGGAATAGTTAATCCACAGTGGTATATTCGCAGTGATGATATACATAGAGACCTGAAGATTAACACAGTCTGAGAAGAAATCAAATCACGAGTTGAGACTTCGTAACCACGAAAACATCGCCGTGACGTAAATTTTGCTTGGTAGTAATGATGTTCGAAGACTTGACAGGACTAAACCCTCGGACCTAGTAACCTAATCATGTAGAATTGTTCATTGGCAATATCTACCACACCGTGTAATTATTGAAATGTAAGCTACTAGATAAGTGTATCTATACTTAGTTATAGTATTATAGAAAATTAAAAACCACAGCAGGAGGTCGGACATTAGTGGAACAACAAGTATCGAAAATAAGCCAACTTTAAATAAAACTAATAAAAAATAATAATATATAATTATATATAATATGTAATATATACGAGTATATATATAATAATAATATATAATATAACACCAAGAAAAACATTTTCATTTTTATAAAAGTAATCAAAAATCTCCTTTTTATTAAACGCTCATTTTTCATTTATAAATAAACGAGGCCCCCACTACAAACAATACGTTTTATCTAGTTAGGCGCCCCTAACGAACCGCAATTGCCGTTATTCTTTTCTCCTTCTTAAGTAATCAAATTAATACACGACTTGGAGGGTCTTCGACTTTCCCGACCTCTGTAACCCTGTAACCCTGTAATTCAATGTACCCGTGGTATCGCAGACAGACGGTTAACGTTATATCACTCTCTAAACCGACCACCTGTATAAATCTCTTGCTACTTCTTGTATAAAAATTACTTAAATAATTTCATTAGTTAAACTTACCCTTAGATCTTTAGGGGCTGTGTTTATTTTAACCCTGCTCACATAAACCAAACTTTATTAGCTTTTGGTGCAGACACACAGACACACACACACACATATATATATATATTTATCTTAGAACAATTACAGATAAACTGATCCAAAAGTTCCATAATAACTAACCTACACTGCTATTTCATGATTACCAGAGGCGGCCTGGCCTCATGGGGTGGCAAGCAGAGCAACCGTCCGGAGCCTCGCATTCTCGCGCAACAACCCAAGTAGAAAAATTCATTACTATATATGTATTTAAATCTCGCGCCTCGCTCTTAAGAAATCCCACTAGAATCACTGCATATATCTTTTAAGACATTCATGTACCTTAGTTTATCATCATTAATATTTGTCGTCTTTGTGCTTTTTAACTTTTACAACACTGCCAATATAAAATTTTATTTCTCGTCAATTATCATCAACAATACTTACTTACAATTTACATAAATTATACAAAGAACAAGTGCCTCGCAATGATCTGCCGCCCGGGGCCTCGCAATAATTAAGGCCGTCTCTGCATTTTGTTATATTTCAAACGGATCTAATGGGCTTGAGTCCTCATTTTTTAGTGGTCGATTTTTCAATTGTGATTGAAGTTAATAAATGTGTATTGGCATGTCTATTTTATTAAATATCTAAATGTTGGCGGAGATATAGCAATTAAAAGTTTGAATTATAGTTTTAACACTAGAAATGGTCGGCCATATTTGTGTGTCGTGAAATGCATTTTAACGTCAGTTATTTGTTGAGTAGGTCAGTGCTGTGATAATGTTTTGTAGCTGTTGGTAGTCGAAATGATCAAGTCAAGTCAAAGAATAATAAGTTTTTATTTTATTTAATCCTGGTAAGATAGATATAATATTGAAATTTGATTGTTCCTTGAAATAGCTGTATATAATAATTGATATTTTGATATATAAATACATATAGCAGAGATTTATGAGCTGTAAGGTTGGTAACCTTACACAAGGATTGTGATGTCACATGCAGTTGGAATGTGTACAACGTTGTATCCCTTTAATATTTGAAGAGACAAAATGACTTTATTAATTGTTAATATCTCTTAACATATAAGGAGTTATTAAAAAATAATTGAACATTTCAGGTTCTAGTAACCCACTTTATGAATACATAGTACACTTTTATAGAAATTAGGACATAGGACACAAGCCCATTCTGCAAGCCGCACTTTGACTATATATGTGACTTGCAACTAGATCAAGTCAGAACTTGTTATGTTTCTAAATATTATAGTTTGCAATTAGTTTCGTGAAATATTAAACGATAAAAATGATTTGAGTGCACAACCCCCTCCCTTACGCCTCCCAATTTCATATAACAAGTTACTCGTGAGTTCAGATCCGGTTTGGAATTACATCCGGGTCGCAAATGTAAGTAATTAATTCATTTGAATTAATCTAAATCATAGAACGGACATTATAGATATGCGAAAGACTTAATTTATAACGTTTCGTTCGAAATAAGTAATTAAGAGTTTATAAAAAGAACAGCTGGTTTGACAATCCATTAGCTAATGGGGTCATGGATCACGGGGTCACCAGGTGATTTTCTAGGGTGCGCGTGGGAGAGAGGTAATGTGTATGTACGACCACGCAAATTGTTGCCCAAGTATTCACATTTATGTGTTTCATAATTTACTAATAATGTCAAAAGGTTATATATAAATTAGTAATAGGATATTTGACTTAATGGCTCCTGGAATAGTATCTTGTTCCAGAATATTCCCGTTTCCCTAATCTAATAGCTTCTTCTATGATATCTGATGAGTATGTTGATAAGGAAAGTAAGGAACCGAGAATACGGGCTTAGGGGATTATATGTATTGTGTTTTAAATCCATCTTATGTGAATTTCCAAGCAGTTATTTAATAGTTGAAACAATGAGAGGATTCTATATATACATTACAGTAAAATAAGTGAGGCATTGCTATTTCATAAAGTAATAAGTCATTGAGTAGCTGTGATCTCTCAGTATTTGACTAATACTTATTTTTAATCAGTTACTATTTAAGGTTATCTAACTTTTCTCCCATTAACATAAACATATATCTTTAAGGAAGTTCTTTTTAATGAAAACAGGTCCCTATTTAGAAGGGTAAGGTATTGTTTATATATATATGAACTACTCTAATTCAATTTGTATTGTGTCAAATGTATTAAACAGAATGTTCTGATCAGTGGCGTAAGCAATGTGTGTAAGCAAAAATTCGTTAAATGTTATCCACAATCTCACTTAAACTCTTAGGCCGTACTTAGCTTAGTTCTTACGAGTATTAATTCTAAGTAATAACGTATAATCAATATATAATTATCTTAATTCAATGCGAGTCTTTGTTCCTTTTGTGAAAAATCTTTACCCATCATTTGTGCCCCCAACAAATTTTGATACAGAGCATGTCTAAGGCACGCTGCGTCACTGATTCTGATCGTGTCATATGCTTTAGTAACACTCTACCCGTTTTAATATGCCAAACTAACATTTAAATAACACGTATCTAATAAAGATGATCCATTTTTACCGGAAACAACTGTCAATTTGAAACACACATTGTATTTATACGTAAAATGTAAATCGCATATAAATCAAAAATCCTGGCAAGATAAAAAACAAATAGACAGACAATACATCTCAATATAAGCCCAACAGAGTAAATTTAAATAATTTATATTTCCAACAGCTTCCAGTTGTATCTTGATATTGACTATTTATATATTTAGATATATCGCAACAAAGTTGCAGGGCATACATAGGAGTATAAGGGGTTGATAAAGGGGGGAGAGTGAAGTGAGAGGCTACTTTAGTCTTTGTATAACCGGGTGTTGAAGCCCGTGGTACAGAGCTCAGAGACCCAGCACGATGTCTGCCTGATAGCTCTACATATTTTGAATATAAAATAGTAGGTAAATGTTGAGAGTCGCGTTCACCCGATTTATTTATAGTATCACTTGTTGAAGAGATAAATGGAATCCATTAAATAGATAAAAAAATAAATGTTTCACAATTGAGTATCACCTACCCCACTGTCCGCTATCTAAATCGTTTTAATTATAACAAACTTAAGTGATGTAATTGCCTACTTATATTTAGATATGGGACGATTGCTGTACTCATAGTTATTGAAAGAGTTAGTTAACATGAGGGTGAGTTAAAGAGAAATAACAGTAAATCGTTCTGCTGGCTTTGTAGCAAGTA
This sequence comes from Panorpa germanica, assembly GCA_963678705.1. Classification (NCBI taxonomy): domain Eukaryota; kingdom Metazoa; phylum Arthropoda; class Insecta; order Mecoptera; family Panorpidae; genus Panorpa; species Panorpa germanica. The sequence continues at coordinate 19,308,406 of OY783211.1, read as the reverse complement.
CTGGATGTTTAGAAAAATGATTACTATTATTATGAAGATAGTGATTACATTGTCTTTATAATCAATCATTGAAGCAACGTTGTATTTATATTTGAATTTAGGGCCTTATTCTGTAACTTGGTGGAAATATTTAATTTTTTCACCGCTCAAATAAAGTCGCTGTATTTAAAATATCTAAAGTGGTATTCTGTATGCAAAAATACTTTACAGAATAAGGCCCATTTAGTCGCTATCTTAATTGATTATGCGTTTATTTAATCATAAGCTTATTATGCAGCAGTATTGTCAACATATAGTAACACTTAGTGATAAGACTCAGTATTACAAATAGACTGACGTTAATAAATTAAATTTTTAAAAAATGTGAAGTTAGTTTTACTAATTATAATCTATGTATAATAAGGGTTTCCATAATTGCAACGCTTTGATACAGGGTGTTAAAGTATTAATTAAATAAAACGTGAAAAAAGTTTTTAGATAATGTTGTATTTTACTATAATAAAAAGCAAATGAATAAGTAAAATAATAGAAAAGATGTAAGGCTAATTCTGTTTAGTCTAGTCATATTTTAAAGTTGATTTTACTTTTTTAATTATATCATTTTCCTCTTTCACTTAATTATAATATTGGACGCGTTTCATTTTAAAGTAATAAATCAAATTTGCTTCAATTGTCTCCACTGACAACCTATTTCTTTCGTCCGAAGTACATTTAAGATGGTTTCACATATTCTAGCTTAATTATAAATTGTGAAATGGCAAATACGAGTGCAAGGTCCTTTTTATAATTTACAAGAGCGATTTTTGAGATTTGTTTAAGTCCATCAAATCACTGACGGTCAGTCCTTCAAAATAATCAAATTTTGACACAAGTCGTTATTTGATTTACAGACAACACATTGTTATTCTTAAGCGTGTCCTTTATTTCATTAGACATCATACGTCTTACGTGGTTCAATTCAACATGGTGGAAGTACGACATCCATTTATTTATCCGACGCGGTGATTACTTTGATGTGGTGTGAATAGGTGATGCATCTTGAAAGATTTGTTTGTTTTACCACAAATACTCCTGGCGCCAGGAGTGACAGGATTTCGTAATATTTATTACACAGCGCATATTGTGATCCTTTGTATGAACCTGGCAAGGAGCCATCCAGGAGAGAAAGAAGTTCCTGGAAATCTGGGTTAAAATATTTTATACCATCAAATCGATTCAATTTCTTATAAATTATTTCTTTAAGTTTTTTATTTCTTAACACTTGAGTGGTTTCTTATTTTCGTAACAAAATTATTGCATCAAGTCCATTAAGAGGCGTCAGATGTTTAGAAGTTTATACCAAGTATACCTCTATTTCAATGAGAAATTTTAATATCAATAAGTTTTAAAGGTAAAGGAAAATCCCATTATAATTTAATATATTTTTTGTATTTCGTAGTTTAAATGAAATATTTAAATTACATGAGTGTTTGTTAATTCCTTTATGTATTGTTATTAAATATTTAGTTCAATTTCTTCTTTGTTGTTTTCATATTCAAAAGGTTTGAATGTTCTGTTTGCTGATTCAAATCACTGTTAATACTACGACTTCACACGAGCGCTTCTCGTCTCGAAAAGACCGAGACCATACGAGACGAGACATTTCTAAAAACTATTGAGACGCTACCGAGACCACATACGCCGACACCCGATAGTCTCGTTTCTGATCTCGTTGACGTTATTTAAAAAATAAATTGCTAGAAAAATAAACTATCAGCAACATAAAGGTTCAGCCTTTTTTTATTACAAAAAAGGTTAGGTCGTAAATTTACGAAATATAATATCTGGTAAACAAAGATCTGTTAAAGACATTTTGCCGCAAAAATATCGTTGAGTGTAGGTGTTTGTAGTGCCAACCTGAGAAAAAGACCGAGAATAGATGAAAGTGATGATGCATTAAGTGAAATTGAAACCAGTTGATCAACTGTTTATAAAAAAAAAAATTTCAATGTTTGAATTTTCTTTTAAATTTGATACAATTAAGTGAGAAAAAAGCGACAATAACAAGATGTGACGAGACGAGATGAGACAAACTATTACGAGAAGGGAACGACACTAAAACGAGATTTTTGAAACTTATAGTCTTGTCTCATCTCGTGTGAAGCCCTACTCAATACAGCTCTCAAACCAGCAACAGCCAAAACAACAAAATAAGAGCAAACTAAATTAAATTATGAATAATTATCTTTTATATTATTTACGTATTCTGTTATTTTAATAGTGTGTAATATCAGTGAGTTCAAGAATAAACCAGTGCTATTTTCACTTACTAAAACCTAAGCCAACCAAATTAAAAAAGGTATTTCTTCAAACTACAAATGTACAACAAAACAATAGGTTTTAAAGATTTTTACTTTCGTTGTCTTCTAATTTCCTCTCAAGCTTCATTTAGAAGACAGTTGCCTTTTGAAAGTGATGTTTAAAAGTACGTATAAGTACAGAATAAGTACCTTTATCATAGAATTCACTTGGTAGCATGTGAAACCACAAGAACGTTTTCCGGAACTACCTTAACGAAATGAAGCACGTCGATACACACCAGAGAGCGACAAAATTAAGGATGAAAACGTGACTTTGTCGTCCTACCATCGTTACAAAAAATACCCTACAAAAACTCTTGAAAAAAATATGTTCAGACGAAATGTAATTACAGTTTTTTTTATAAATTTGCATAATTATTTTATGTAAACATGGTTGCTTGTCGCAAGGCGCTAGATACCAGTGTATGGCTATAAGCTTGTTAAATGTATTTAAAAGAATATTTGATCATTTAACGTTAGATGAATTTAAAAAAGTTCAAGGGTCATTAACCTTTGAAACTGTTTTGAATTGATAAAATCACCATTTCCGATGTTTCTTCTTCGTTAGCGTTATGGAGTTTACCTTTCTCTCTTTACGACTGTCTTTTAAATATGAAACGTTTTAGAATTATTAAATGCGAGACATTTCTTGAAACATCAACGTAACGCTTTATTTTAAAATTTATAAATAAAATAACACAGTATAGTCTCTTATAACGCGAATTCTTGCCATGTAAATTCATGCAGCGCGACAAAAATAGTAACTGTTCTCGTGTACCACCATACTATTAAAAATATTTAAACATTTCTAAAAGATAATGTATGAAGGGTTGTGCAAGGAATGTTAGTGAATGGTTTTTCCTATTAAACCTGTAGTAAATTTAAAATAGATTGAACAGTGTACTTAATCATGTGGTGGTGACCTCACTCAGTCGGTTTTGTATTGAATGCGCAATTTATGGATTACAGATTTATCATATTTTCATTTTCTACAATTAACAAGAGTTCGGTACACCTGTGGATTGCAGTAAGCAGTGACCAATTGTCTTTTGTGTTCTACATACATATGCATGTGCATATTCCATACGTATCCTGAAACGTTATTTCATGCTCTGCGAGAATTACATCTTATAAATAATTACGCTTCAATAGGTGGGCTGATGCCTCATAGATGCACTCTTAAAAACAATCTTTATACATTTTAGAACAGGTTTTGAAGTATATTTTAGAATAAGGTAATCTGAAAAATTCAGATTCAGATATTATAATTTTCAAAACATATACAGTGCATTTTCATTTTACAATTGTTTAACAAATTCAGACCAAAATGTAACTTAAGGAGGTACAGGTCAATGCAAAAAGTTTATCTCTCGGTAATACAAAATGCAAAATACGAAGTACATGTAGGACAAGCAAATATTGGGACTGTACCTTTGAAAATGAATTTTTCAATTCCCTATTAAACTGCTTTTTGCTTATAATATGATTTTTTTATCCATATAATAGTTTAATAAATGAAAAATTACCTATAATTAATATCCAATTTATATTAATTCAATTTAAATTCAAATTAAATATTTTGAAAAAGGTCAAATTTACGTTGACGCATGCGTGATTTGGTTCTTTGACAAATAAATTGTTATATTTTATATAATATTTATTCAGATTTTTAATTTTACACTCAAATTGGCATTTGCAACGTCCCGGCTTATAACCTACATTTACTGTTTCTTAAAGGTTTTATTTAAATATTTTCGTAAATAGGTATCCTTTTGATAATTTTCTTTTTGCAATAGTTTTTGAAAGCTGTGTCACCATTTTTTTATAGTTAAAAGTTATATTATGTGGTGAAATTGAGGTAAAAATTATGATTTGTATGGAAAATGACTATTTTTAATCATGTATAAAAAGAAAACTATGAACCCTAGGTCTCTAAAATTTTGAGACAGCATGTATTTTAACTATTTGTATCGCCCTCCAAATTTCACAACGTTTTCATCATTTACGTATACGTCCGATACCTCCTTAAAAAAATGAATAACCAGTTTTTAATTTTAATACACATTTGCCGATTAAATTTGTATTCAAGTTAAGAACATTTTTATCTGTGTCACTTCAGCCTAATAAATTTATTATTACATTTCAAAATCACTAAACACCGAAAATAAAGTCTCAGTACATAATAAATGTACCAATAAAAAACAAATCACAAAATAATTAAATTTACATCCATTATCATCTTGATATCCCAACTAGTAAAATCAGCTTACAACTTACTGTACTTTAATCCCGTTATTATGCATTTAATCTGCAGTTTTACATCCGATTCCATTTGTCTGATTCTTGTAAAGCCGCGCATTAAATCGTTTTATTGCAGAAATGAATTCTACTTTTCGAACAAAACTATGAAAGGTAAATTAAATTCTAGAGCTTATATTATTTTCATTTTACACAGATTGTGATCTCTTTCTTTTATTCTCTTTATGTCTCACTCTAATTCTGTTTTTAACTATTATATGACTTTTTGAAGGATGGAATCTCATGAAGATACTTCATTACACTCGTTATACATGTCTGTTATATAGAGATATCATTTATTCATTTATTTCAAATCGTTTAACGTCACGACGACTGTTTTATGAATGCATTATAGTCACAGATTGTACTTGAAGTTAAGCTTTATTTTAAAATACATTTTCCTGCACTTAATATGTGTCAAGGAAAATACTTTCAAAGCTAAAGTATTTTTAAAACTGTACGATGATTTTTATTTTTGTACAACGAATAACAATTTTATTGTATCTCTATTTTTATAAATCTTCTATTGAATTTAATAACGAACTACATTAATGTCTCATAAATTTTTACACATTCTTATATTCTAACACTCATGATATTCTTTGATCATTTATTTGCTTTATAAAACTGAGCCAAATATTAATTTAATATTCTCCACATCTTATTTATGCATGCACTATTTTACACTTGACGTGCGCTGCTAACTTCATCTACTGCTTATTAAACTGTTTTATTAATAAAACAAAATGCATTCAACTTCATGCTGGTTTTCATGCAGCTAAGGCATGTCGTTGTTTCTTGTTTTTCGCCATAGTTTTACGGATTTGCCGGCTGTTCGGGCATTTGTGATTCCCTATGAAGAGAATATGGTCGTATAAACAATGTTACTTTGTTTATTATATGCAATAGAGTCGGATTAAATATAGACAGGGCTCTCAAGCTTTAATAATACACCACTGTACTGTAGTACTTTATACGCTCATTTTATGATTTATAAATATGTTGATCGTATCTTATAAAGGAAAGGCGGCACTTCGATCAACATATGAACCATAAAAGAAATACGGGCGTATGAAGAGAGGATTATTACGCAACAGTGGTGTATTGATAAACGTTGAAATAGAATAAATTAGGCTAATTACCGCAGCCTAATCAGTTTTATGATAATGAGCCCATAATAAAATTAATTCTGATAACAACAAAATCCAGAAAATGTAGATCTATTGATTGATTTCGAAGACACATGCTTTAGGCCATAGACAGCCTTAGGGGGTGGCAAGCAGGGCCTCGCACCCTCGCGGAAAAACCCAAGTAGAAAAATTCATTATTACATATGTATTTGAATCTCGTGCCTCTCGCTTTAGAGAATCCATTTGAATCCCTGCTTATATCTTTTAAGACACTCATGGACCTTAGTTTATCATCATTAATATTTGTCATCTTCGTGCTTGTTAACTTTTATAAGTTCTCCAATATAAAATTTTAAAACTCTACATTATTTATTTATAAGTTTTGCATTTCTCGTCAATCATCATCAAAAATACTTATTTTCAATTTACATAAATTACACAAAGAACAAGTGCCTCGCAAAGATGTGTCACCCCGGGGCCTCGCAATAGCTAAGGCCGCCACTGCTTTCGGCCACAGGTCGTTACACGATTATCTTGAGGTATGAATCTTAAAGAAAATGCAAAGAAATGTTTAAATTTTCGGGACCGTCAACTGAATACAATTGATTGGTTTTGTTAATTCGATTGAAATCGACACAATAAAACAACCGATACCCATTGAATGTACAAATCATTAGCTATCAACACAATAAGATTTCGTTCACAATACCCTATACCCTATGCCCTATGCCCAACAACGAACGTCATTCATTGCCTCTATAAACTTTTCAACTTTTGAACTTTTCAATAGTTGATACTTGTGTTTTCCAATATTTTCCTCTCACAATCACGTCTACATTGTTATGTTGAACTCTTGAACTCTATAGCATCGTTAAAACTACCTCGGTTGCGTGATTTTCTTCATTTTCCTCTCCTTTTTTTGCATACATTTTCCTCTCGTGATAGTTCCTATTTTTTCACGTTATCTCTCACAAATTGAAAATGGGGCTTCTGACACTGCCTTTATCTAATATACACATCAGAGATTCGCTATTTCGTCACCTCGGCACCTTTGTAAACCCTATTGAACTTTCTAGGGAAAAAGGGAAATATAATAAATTGTAAAAAAAGGAAAATATGTAAAGGAAAAACGATTTGGATGGTAAAAATATATAATCAAAAAAAGATAAAAGAAGGTAAGATAAGTTTTAAATAAAATTATGTTTGGCATTTAATCTATAATGGAATCTGGACAATAAAATACCGATTAGGAAACTTCCAAAGAGGGTGGGTGTTGGTCTTACAGGAAATTTGTATTATCATCGCTTATTTTTATATAATAAACATATTTTATAAGTTACCAATAAATAATATTATAAATTGAATTTCATTGAGACAAAAATTAAAAGTTCTTCAAGAATATTCCTTTTAACTTGTGACAACGTTGTTAGCGTTGTTTCTGTTTATTCAGTGCGTTCATTTAGTTCCGTCTCTATCTTCTTCGTGTTCCCAAATTTCCCTCGGTTCCAATACAGCACATATTCATGCGCCTTCTATTCATGCATTAATGATTTCTCGAGACCTGTCAAATGTAATCTATCAGACTTCATCACATTATCACTACGAAATCCTCAGCAAATAAAACGAACACGGCATGTAGCGTACAGTTTTCTTCTTCTTTTTTTTTTTGACATTACTTTATAAATTACTTTATTTATGATATTTCCTACCAGTAAATACTTTTCACAGATAATATCTTTCTCGATCTTAGATGACACTTTTCAATTTGTCTGAAAAGCTTTTTCTCCTCTTTTTCTAACTTTTTTCTTAGAGCTTTACTGAAGAATTATTTATAGGCAGGCTTGCTATTTTCTATAAAAAAAAAACTACAACACTCTGAAAAAAATATTATATATATAATATTATATTATTTCATATGGGAACAATATAGATATTTAATGTATTAGAAGCTTTTACTAAAAGTGCTTATAAAGTCTGTAATGCAGGGATTTTTAGCTTTTGTAGTTGCGAATATACATTTATTATTAATGTATATTTTACATTTTGGTGACATAACGTTTTTAATAAGATGAATATGCAGTTAAAGTCGTCCCAGACTTAAATAGAATATATACGACAATGTTCGAACCTTAAAAATAATATATTAAATAATAGATTAATATAATGTAATCATAAAATGTTTACACAATGATGTCCATGAAAAAGATGCCATCGAAAATAAACCGACATTAAACAATCTTTCAGCATATTCAGTTATTTCATAAATATATTACCGAACTGTGGAAATATTTAATTTTGAAAGTAGCTTTTTCTTAAGCAGATTTCATATCTAAAGAATTGTTAACACTGAGAAAGAATAAGTAAGATAATCTGAATTCAAATATTTAAAAAACAAGAGAATGTAAATCACTAAGCTCTCCAAGAATTCTTTTTATAAAATTCATATGCGAGTAAATAATATGCCTTAGATACGTTATTTTTTCTTAAATAGAGTTTATTAAGAATATCCTAACACCCAAATCCTCTTACTTAGATTAAAAATATATAAATCTAATTTATCTTTCTATTTTCATTTAAATCCATGAATAAAATATAACATTTTATATTATAATCAGCTTTACGGTTTCTACATATTACGACTACAATGAAAATGCACATTTTCCTTTTTCTTTGATATCAAATATGATAATACTTTCACAGAGTTTCAAGTGACAAGGCTGTGAACCCTCTCTCGCTAACATGGGTCCAATTAGCAGGAGCTTAAATTAGACATTTCTAATTAGAACACACTACCTGAAGCTCAAATAAATATCAAGCTTGGGAAGTACTGAGCTATGGTTCTCAAACTTACATCTGGATAATATTTAAGAAACCGTCAAAAGAATATTTTACGTTATAGCATATCAAAATCTGTGCTCAAATATTTAATTTTATTATTTGTGTATTGTACACGAGTTCATATATTGTGCGTTGTTCTGCTGTACTGCGTTTCTTAAAAACCTTCCCGTGTCTTTTCCCATTTTAAGTACCAAGATGACACCTATGCAGGGGGGTGGGGCTAATTTAAAGCAGTCAGATCTTATCTAAAGATTCTTTATAAAACATTTAATGATTTACTAACTCTTTGACGGTTTATTTGTTATCCGGTTCAACAGTATTGTATGTATTATCTTATTGTGTGCTTTTCTGCTTTAAAATCTACAGTATTATATTTCCAAGGCCTGTCGCACACTGCAAGTGTATTTAAGCGAATTTTGACCGCTACTACGCTTTACCTATCCGAACCCAGTAAATGTAATGAAGCCTCGCACATTGCAAGCGACAAAGCCGTCCGAATACGCGCGTTACGTAGGTCTCATAGTGGAATACCAATAATACACTGAAATACACTGAATACACTGAAGGAGATATGAAAGAGAATGCATAACAGTAGTGTATCGATAAAAATTTAACCAAAAGTTTGCTCTCATGATAAATTATGTTAGTGCAAAACAACTCCAATACATCTTACACAAGTTAGACTTGGCGTACTGTCCTATCGGTACGTGATATGTATGTATATGGCACAACACATGCAAAGAACACAGGCTCTGAGAGTTCTAACCGCTCAATTTACGCCCGAATTTGTCATCGCTTAAATACACTGTCACCTGTGTGCAACTGCTCTAATACTTTTCATTCTTATATAAATTCAAACTTAATCCTCAAGTTAAACTATTCTAGCACTTTACTTCCAGAAGCGCCATAGGTTCAACAGTATATGGTGTAGTTATGTTTGAGAAACACTGTTCATCTTACCTTAGAACACTTTGTATATTTTCAAGGTCAAGGACTTTATGCCTTTACCTAGCTGGTGCACAATTACTTAGATAATCTTATCCCATCAGACATGTGTCAGTTGCCACAGATTCTGCCTATGAGAGCAACGAAGATTGAAAGTTAAATTAAAAATACGGAGAGAAAATTTATCTTAAAATTATGGAAATTTGAAACATAAAATAAAAAACGGAATTTTTCTTTTCTCTTCTCTTGAAATGGATGGTTTTCTTGTTTGAATTTAATGAAAAAAAAATCGTTAACATCAATTCAAGTTTTATGTGTATGGAGAGACACCCATGTTTATTTAATGGTAAGGTCCCGTTTGTTTGTACAGATCCGCAGTGCCGAGACTAATGGGTACCTAGAGGGTGGTATTAAATATGAGGCGTCTAGAAGCAAAGGGATGTAAGTGACAATTTTTGAAAATTTGAAATAACCAACGCAAACGATAGAAGATGCACTAAACTATTTGGAGGTACAGAGATATAAGCAAAAACTTGGACAGATTTTACTATATAGGGTGAATTCTAAAACCTATTGAACAAAAACGCCTATACGATCTTAACTTTAAACTCGTTTTCTGGAGAGTTTTACTTTTGTCACTTACATCCCTTTGCATCTAGACGCCACATATGTGTGCCTTTTTTTATATCTCACGTAAATCAATTTTATTTAGTCAGAATTAAATCGAGTTTTGTGGGGACTTGTGTTACAGAAAATAAATACCAAATAAGGATAAACGATACTTGGCCATTTTTTCTCGCGAAATATAGATGGCAATACTATACACCAGGTTAAATATTATCAAAAAACCCATGTTTTTTTATGTTTAAATCGTTTTATGTAAGTAACTATAAACGCGAATCAAAATCTAAAGCTGCAATTTGTTAGATGAATAACGAATCTACATTTTAAGCTTTTTTCCACTGACTTTTAATTAGTAGGAACCGCAAAAATAAGTTTTGAAAATGAATATTGCTATATTTTCTAGCTAAATTCCAATTTTTATATGACTGATAACATTTCTAATGGTTTGTCATAAATTTTATTACCTTTATTTATGTCAAACTATCTATATTACGTGAGAAAAATTGGCCAAGTATCGTTTCACCTTATGTAAAATATAATATTTGCTAAATTTCTATTATAATATATGATATATATCTAAAACTAATACAACCATAAAATACCTTTCCGACTTAATAGTTTCGTAAAATTTCTTTTTTGAATCACTAAATTCTTAAGAACCTTTTTAAGGATTGAATGATTAAAAAGGAATTCAACTGCAACGATTTTACTACTTGCTACAACAAGGTTACCAAAGACACAAGGCTAATATATTATTTAGTACAATATTGAATAAGCCTTCCTTTTTATTTTAAAAGCTGGACACATTTATTACTCGTGTAATATTATAATAGGCCCTAGATTGTCCCATGGTCCATCTTAAATAAAAAAATGTAATCGTCATTTATCAAATAAAATAACTAGACATTATACCAGTTGTCAAACCGACGCCAAGCGTCGTAAAAAAGGACGTAACTAGAAAATACATGATGTCGAACACAACGTTGAGTTTGGAAAGAGGTGGAGGTGGGGGGATGCTTACTTAAACCTAAACATGTAAGTCGAATGGATGCGGGTCAACTGGGTGCTGCCCGGACATTTATTTCTAACGGAAAAGTATGGGACTTGAATAATGTGGTCGATCTCTTGTTGTATCCATTTCCTATGTTCAACACTGACTACTACAATATGAATACATCTTATTATTCATGGACGCACCCTAAAGCGATGAATTCTGTCTTCGAAATCATTACTCAGTGAAGACGTACGTATACAATAAGCGTCTGTTTTTATTAAAACTATTGTAATATTGACTTAGTTTTTTTAGAAAAACTTCTTGCATCACACGAAGTTCGTCACAAAATAAATAAAACTGAAACCTTAGCTTTGTGGCGGCCTTAGCCATTGCGAGGCCCCGGGGTGCCAGATCTTTGCCTGGCACTTGTTTTTTGTATAATTTATGTAAATTGTAAGGAAGTGTTTTTGATGATAATTGACGAAAAATAAAATTTTATATTGAAGGTTTTACAAAAGTTAACAAGCACAAAGACGACAAATATTAATGATGATAAACTAAGGTACATGAATGCCTTAAAAGATATATGCAGTGATTCTAGTGGGATTTCGAAAGCGCGAGGCGCGAGATTCAAATACATATATATATATGTGGAAAACAGAGTACAATGCCACCTCTGATGTGGTAAACGAGAACTATCCAACTTCTTATGTGGAAAACAATAACCAATCCGCTAATCTGGTGTGGAATCGAGGTACTCTTGTTTAATTTAGGGCAATGTCAATTCAATTAATATTCAACTATGTAATATCTTAGTTGGTTTGTCAGGATGATAAAGAATCACATAATTGGTTTAATACATTTATTGAATATAATAATAACGATGATAATAATAATGCTAATAATAATGCTAATACAATAAGGTTACAATATAAACGTTGATGTTTACTTTACAAATACAGAACAATGAATGCACAAACAACCTTAAATTCTAGCTAATATATACTCGGTCCTACATTAGTTTTTTCAGCTTGGCTTAAAAGGTTTGTTATTTTAATTCTAAGAATACGCCTGGTTAATTTCAATAAACACATCCCCTCATGTATTCAATCAGTGGTTTAAAGTTCCACACATTATAATTGCTTTTAACTTGTCACTTGGTTTCTATTTAAATATATACCCTCATTAATCACACTATTTTACGACTTTTCTAGCTCGGGTGTTATAGTTACGCCTACTTTGTACGCTTGATGTATTTTTACGATCCTACACGGCCATATGACCTTGCTTTGGCCTCCAAAGACGATACGTTACTGCTGTCATCTGTTTGCTGTTCGGCACCTGACCCATAACATCTCCGGTTTCAGAATCACTGTCGTCTGAGAATACGTCCCATGGTTTCATGTGATCGGCCTTTGAAAGTGTATTAGAAGAACCTTCCCCTTCACCGATACGTCTTACCCTATACCGCTCATTTCGGTCAACTCCTGTAATCTGATACGGTCCAAAATATTTGTTATGTAAATTAAATCCAGTACCAAACTGGGTTCTTTTTACGGCAACAATGTCTCCGACTTTATATGTCCTAGCTGGTTTCCTATTTCTATTGAAATTCTTGCGATTCTCTTCCTGTGGTTTTAATATATGTTTCTTGTCGTTAGCACGTAACTCGTGGAAGTCGTCCTCACGCATTTCTCGATTACCTTTTTCTAACAGCTGAGAGATATGCGTCTCCTCATCTGTTTTCATTGTCGCACCTGTTAACAACTTGAACGGTGTAGTATTTATGCTACGCTGATAAGTTTTGTTTAATTCTTGCTCTTCGACCTTGCCGTCGTTCAACCAGGTTTCTACATGTTTCTCAACTTCTTCTTGTTCGCAGTAAGCCATACGTCGCGAATTTTGAAAAACAGGAACCTCATCGGTCATGTATATTTCTGCTGCTTCAGTAACCCTTGTTACTTTTGGTTCATAAGTTTTAAGTAGTTCCTCAACTTTAGCCCTGACACCTGGACTAATGTTATTACCCATGACGATTTCGTCGTCGGCTACACATAATTTTTTATACTGTTCACTTTCCACGTACTTTTTTCGCATGGTAATACCGTCTACACTTATTGTGGTTTCTACTTGATCTAGCAGAGGTTTACCGATTACAACACTATGTCTAGTTGTACTTGATGGAACTATTAAAAAGTTAGTACAGTACTGTTCATTGTCTACTTTCACTTGAGCACTAAATTCACCTAAAACTTTGATTTGAAATCCTCCGATTCCAGTCAATACAATATTATTTTCGCGCACAACCGCTTTATTACTTAATTTAATATAATCGTCAGCTCTAATCAAATTCTGATCACTTCCGGTATCAATCAGACATTTAAAACTGATACTGTCTATGCTCATGTCTTTTGTCATATTACAGGTTTTATTTGTGTCCACTAACAAAGCATCACTTGTTTTATTCGCGGTACAATTTCTCGAAATATGTCCCTCTTCGTGACATTTGAAACACTTTATTTTAATTTCACTTTTAATGTTTTTCTCACTTGGTTTGTCTCTTTTATTCTCACTGTCTTGGTTACTTTTTCGGCACACGTTTGCTTTGTGTCCGAGTTCATTACAATTAAAACATTTTATCGCGTTTAAGTCTTTTGGTCTGTCTTTACGTACACTAAAATTATTCCTTTCTTGCACTTGTAATAGTGTCGAATCATACCGTTTTACTTTTAACAACAAATCAGGCACTGTTTTAAAGTCACACATTGATAACACACTTATCAAGTCTTTGTTGTTTAGTCCGGCTATTATGTATTTTATCACGGCCTTTTCACTGATATTATTACTCTTACTGGCGATCGCTTTCACCGAGTATACATAATCTTCTATTGCTTCGTTTTTTTCTCGTTGTCTCTTCATTAGTTCCATGTGTACGTCAGATTCATCGTACTCCACTGGAAAATTCCTGATTAACTCGTATTTGAACGTCGTCCAATCCTTGACTACGTTCAAACTAGCATCAAACCAGTTTTTCGCGGCACACTGCAGCTTGTTGACACCTTGATGAAGCTTCACTTTATCACTCCAGCCATAAATGTCTGCTATATCCTCCAATTTTCGCACCCAAGCTGTAGCCGTCAATACCGTGCTTGCTGGGTTAAACACAGGTATACATTCCAGGTTCTGTGTCGCCATAAACCCATGATGATTCATTCTCTGTTCCTGTATTGTACTATTCCCGATACTCAACTGCAATAGTTCTGTTCTAAGCCTCGTCAGCTCTGCTTGTACTCCCAACCAACTATCTTCATTAGATGTTGAGTTACCTGAGCGTCCAGCTAACAAACTATCTTCCACAGTAGTATCGTTCATGTTAACGTTATATGCCATTTTCAATTTTCTCCTCGTAAAACAGTTTACACACTTTTCTGATACAATTCACTTGCTAGTCCTATTATAAAGTCCGTCTTATAAATTCTCGACTATTCCGCTAATGAACTATCACTTGAAAGCACTGTTTGTAGAAAACTGTCTTGTATTATTCACTTCGCGCACTTAGTTCAATTCGCTATGAGTTACTAATCCGCACTTCTTTGTATTATTCACTTCGCGCACTTAGTTCAATTCGCTATGAGCTGCTAATCCGCACTTCTGATGTAGAAACGAGAGCTCAATCGCACTTCTGATGTGGAAAACAGAGTACAATGCCACCTCTGATGTGGTAAACGAGAACTATCCAACTTCTTATGTGGAAAACAATAACCAATCCGCTAATCTGGTGTGGAATCGAGGTACTCTTGTTTAATTTAGGGCAATGTCAATTCAATTAATATTCAACTATGTAATATCTTAGTTGGTTTGTCAGGATGATAAAGAATCACATAATTGGTTTAATACATTTATTGAATATAATAATAACGATGATAATAATAATGCTAATAATAATGCTAATACAATAAGGTTACAATATAAACGTTGATGTTTACTTTACAAATACAGAACAATGAATGCACAAACAACCTTAAATTCTAGCTAATATATACTCGGTCCTACATTAGTTTTTTCAGCTTGGCTTAAAAGGTTTGTTATTTTAATTCTAAGAATACGCCTGGTTAATTTCAATAAACACATCCCCTCATGTATTCAATCAGTGGTTTAAAGTTCCACACATTATAATTGCTTTTAACTTGTCACTTGGTTTCTATTTAAATATATACCCTCATTAATCACACTATTTTACGACTTTTCTAGCTCGGGTGTTATAGTTACGCCTACTTTGTACGCTTGATGTATTTTTACGATCCTACATATATATAGTAATTAATTTTTCTACTTGGGTTGTTGCACGAGCATGCGAGGCCCCGAGCGGTTGCCCTGTTTGCCACCCCTTAAGGCCGCCTCTAGCTATCCTTAGCCTTAGCTAAAATTAGCTAAGAGTAGGGTAATATGCAGAGGGGTTAGGACACATTCACTCTGGAACAGACTACGTTCAATTCCCTACTACGACGACTATTGTCAGCAAGGTATATTGAAGTTGTTTTGCATTGGCACACATTATCATGACAGTAAGCTTCTACTCTCTGTGAAAAGTGATAAAAAATGTCGTCCACGCATGTGTAGATGGTTCACAACATACTTTACTATCCAGCTGTGGGGTGTAAAACAGGGCTTTCACAGTTGAACGTTAAATATAAATTGTAAATGCTCTAGCCGGAACTCGTGACTCATAACGAGTACCAGTGACTTCGGTATCGAACGTTAGATGTAAAATACAACATACCATACAATATTTAAACAAAAATAACTACAAGTATATGCTCTTGCTCTCCTAAATTCAATTAAAACAGATTTTTCTTTGTTCTTGGATTACTTTGTCACTCACAGGATCCCAACGAAGCCCTACGGACATCCGTGAAGGACACAAAAGTCCTTAAAACTGGAGCAGGATTAATGTTTTGTATTCTGTGACCGGAAATACCTAGCCAAGAGATGAAATAAAATAAAACGAGCTGATACCTTGTTAATAAACTATTTGAGCGTGACCTCTCGCGGTTATAGTGGAGAGGGGTAGGGGAAGGGTAGTAGGCTGTATGTACCAGGCAAGAACCTTGTACCAAACGCCAGCACCAGATGCCGCTGATGCTGGTTATTACTTTGTTTGATGCTGATGCAACTTATATTTATGCTAGTAGGTAATTATGTGTAGTTAACAGGAATATAAATATATAAATATCAGGGGTATGCAACGTTTTAATTGCGATTATAATTCTCTAAAGCTGGGCACTCTTAGTTCAAAATATAAACTGTTTAAGATAGATTTATAAAACTTTGTATCACATCACTCAATAACTTCGTAAGATATTTTTCTTATTAACTATAATACTACAACTAAGTATAGGACATACTTATCTAGTGGCTTACATTTCAATAATTACACAATGTGTTTGAGATTGCTCCAATGAACAAGTCTACATGATTAGGTTACTAGGTCCGAGGGTTTAGTCCTGCGAAGTCTTCGAACATCATTACTATCAAGCAACATTTGCGTCACGGCGATGTTTTCGTGGTTACGAAGTCTTAACTCGTGCTTTGCTGCTATAGTTTTCATTTCTTCTCCGACTGCGTTAATCTTCAGGTCTCTATGTATGTTGTCATTGCGGATATACCCCGGTGAATTAACTATTCCTCGCAGAACTTTATTCTGGAACGTTTGCTGCTGTGGCGATAATTTTTATGATGACAAACAGGGACTAGAAATTGAAATTTTGTTGTTAATTTTTGCTCGGATCGGAATTGCTTTTACTCTTTTTGTTAATCATTAAAAGAAACCATTTCTTTTCATGTACCAACATTAAATACCGGCAGCAACGTGTTTTCTTTTTAAAAGAACGCACGACCGAAATAATGCTTTAACTGTCGACTTCTTGGTGCAACCCCAGAGTTGCACTCCATACGTCCACACTGGTTTTAGCACTTGTTTATATATAAGCAGCTTGTTTTCAATGTTTAGTTCAGTGTGTCCTCCAGTTAGTCAAGATATACTATGACATAAAAATAGCGTCACCAATAAAAAATCCATATGAGTTTTAGATAGTACCAACCTTCAAACGATATGTGTCAAAATTTCATAACATTCCGAACATTTGTTTACGAGTTACAGTGTTTTAGGGACGCTACTTTTGTAATTTTATGATTGTAAAATTGTGTTGATAAAAAATGACTCTCCAAACATACTTATGTTTATAGTGTGCGCCTATCGCTTAAAAGTCGATCGCGTCCGTGTTAAAAATCTCAAGTAATAAATATTCAACAAAATCCTAAGTATTTTATAAAACGATAAATTTTACCATATTATTTACTACGAATATGTTTAAAAGTATAAGTACAAATATTTGAATTCATCGCGTCCGGTTGTTTTGAAGTTATTTTTCAACATTCCTTCACCCACCAGGAGTCGAAATATTTCACCTGGTGTACCTATACGTACAATATTTATTTATAACCTTCAAGCTATGTATAATATGTACCTTAGCAAATGATTCATTTCTAATAATTGATCTACATCGTCATCGATCCACGTTATTTTCCATTCTCCATTCTCCGATCTCGAGAATGCAACAGATGGCCTAGATTTCCATTATGAAAGCTGTTTGGTACACTCGCACTAAAAACTGATGGTGATGCTGCGATAGCAAAGCGAATCCTGCTTATTTAGGGTTGTGCAATGAGCGAATCAAAATATCGATATAAAGAGCCGCCGATACTCCATTGATTTTCAGACAGAGGCAAAATTAGTTGCTTAAGTCTGATCTCAGTTTAAAACTTAATTGTTATCCTGTTATAACTTGTCTATATCGATAGAGAACTATAAGCAGAAGGTGTTTCACATCCCTATTTCCAACTCTTAATAAAGGCAAGTCTAGATACACTAGCTTCAGGCACTGTGAGTCCCACGTAGATCCATAGAACTGCAAATCCTTGGGTAACCAGACTAAATTATATTACTATTATTAAAAAAACTTCATTATTATGATTAAATTTAAGACTTTCTTATTTACATGAATTTCTTCATGGAGGATTAAATGTACTTAGCCTGCATAAGGACAACGAGCTTTTATAAGCTTTATAAAATACATCCGTCGTAATGATTCTGATTCTAATGTTGACGAAAAAGTAAAAATAACATGAGCAAAAGACTTATAGGCGTATAAGAATAACACATTAAGAATATTGTAATTATATTATTATCTTATAAATTAATAAATTATATTTATAAGAAATAAAAGTCTAATTGAATGTGGGCAGCAAAAGTAGTCTTACCTAACCTAGAAAAAATGCACGTGTTTACTGTACTCTTCAAATATGTCTGCGGTACCTTAAGATCAATAAAAAACTTCTTAAACGTATCTATTTTTAAATATTTATTTCGTTTCGTAGTCGTGGAACATGCATCTACTCGTACATTCACTAAAGTGTTCTACCTGTAAAGTTTTCTATTGTTCCTTGCACGTGCACATGTATTTTCCCACGTGCATTATTTGTTAGCAACTTTTATTACAACTATACAACATACATAAACATTATAAATAAAGTCCATTATTTGTTTTTTTTATTTTTCTAAATTTTTAATGAAAGACTACTTCGGCGGGATAAAAAGTATTCCATCCCGTTGAGAACAATCCAAGAAATCACTTAAAAGTTGAAAAAACTTTTTGCTTTTAGCAGGTTTTATACCTATTAGCTTATTTCTTTTTCACCAATGATTTTATTTTTTCACATTCATTTTATTTTTATTTTGTCCTTGCTTTAAAACATTAAAGTTTTTCATGAGCCGAGCGCCAACGAGCGAGGAATTTTCAGTCAGTATATATATTAGTGTTTCAAGTTAAATTTCGCAGATATTCTCTTGATTAATCAAACATTGTCTCAAAAAACTTGTAGACGACATGGTTTTACGAAGATAGACTGCTAACTTCTTCTTCTGCCTCTCATGGTCACCTTATACTCATATATTTCAGGTTCGTTTAACATAAAAAACATTTTTTAGGTTAATATAATGTAAGATAACGTAACAACAGTAATCTTTCGACATTCATTTACGTGTTTTCTTTCGTTAATCAAAGTTTTTATGACAGATTATAATGTTACATATTAAATTAAGATATTAGTAAAATATTTTTAATGTCTTTTACATTCATTTAATGTCAATGTAAGAGAATTATGTTAAATTTCGGTAAATAATAAAACGTAACTTTAGGTTATTAATATTACATTAAATAATAGACGAGTTTTAGAGGGGATAATCTAGCCGGGGTGAGCGAATTGAGAAAAGTAGAGATTTCATTTAATACGTCACGCTATTTAAAAAAAATTTCCCACAAACATTCTTCGAATTTTTACTATAAAATACGAAGAAAGTATTAAACTTTATCTACATAGAAAATAAAAATGGCAACGTGAAATTTTACAAAGAAGTTTAAGAAATCACACCCTTAATTAAGAAGAATGAATTAATTAACTTTATTAATTAACTCCTAAATAATTTAAGTAACTTATTGGCCTGTTTTAAATACTAAAACAATAAACTTAACAAGTTTTTCTGTACATAGCTTTAAGATAAAAGCTACTGGCACAAAATACAAGTATAATCTAATAAATGAACCTCTATTTAAGATCAAGAGATTTCCAGAAAGTTCCAAAAGTTTAGGGTATTGAAAGGATTTGGAAGTTAAGTCATTCTATAGAGCAGCATGAAACAATAAAATGAATAAAAATCACGTTCACGAAAATGAAGGATGCTTAAATGGGATGAAGTTTAGTTATTATCTGAATGTAGTTTTTTGTATTCTAAATGTGGTGCTAGAACTTGGTAATCTTTCTTATTTAATTAAATTTGATCTTCTAAGACACGTGACAGTATTTGACTTTGAAAAACAGATTCTTTTCACTTTTATTTGCGAAATTTTATTAAGTAGGCAATGGGATAAATCCCATTTCTTGAAGATAATATAAAGACTTTCGAATACTAATAAATATTATACTTGTTAAGAACCTATTAAAACAAGATAGCGACCTTAACCTAATGGTAGTAGCAGAGATTTGAGATCATAAAGTTCCTGTCAATGAGAAGCCATAACGTTTTGCTTTTGAATTTGTATTTATCCCGAATGGTTTCACATATATTGCAAGATATCAGTAGGTACTACACTATTACCTGACCTTTACATGTATGTAGAAGTTACTATTACTATTTTGTAAAAAAGGCCATTAACTCTAGCTATAATACATTACGCGTACTATATATTTAGAACAAAAGATTCATTTTCATTGTGAAACCATTCTGTAATCTAAATGCAATAAATCAAACAATTTTCAACGCCATCTTCACTTTCAATTGACAACTTTAAGGTTTTTTATATTAACGTTAAGGCAGATGTCCTATAGAATTGATAAAAAGTAGCTAGGGGAGCTCAGACATGTTGGGCTATCAATTTAGAATGTCCTGGGCGTCCCCAATAGGCCCAATAGGGTACCGTGTAACGTGAACCGACCAGTGAAAGGTATCGTAGACATGGAGATCGTTTGAATTGAGTCCGTGGACCTTTCAAGCTCGGTGGAGCTTTCGAGCTTTTGGTGGGTACTTCAGTAATTACGTGTTGACTTTGAGAATGGATATATACGAATATGTAGGTATGTATTCCAGCCCCATTGCGTAATTTTGTTGATGCCCTTAAAGTCTATAAAGTTGTAATATATATTGAGTTAGTTGTCTGTAAGAACCCGAAATATTAAATTATTTTTTTATGGAACTGTGGAACTTACCCACAAATTGTCTATTCAACATATATTTTAACAGATTGCTGTTGGACCACAATGCATTTTATCGCCCATAAAGACTGTGAATCTCACTGGCTTTTCAGGAAATGCTTTAATTTTATCAGCAATAATCCTTAGATTTCGTTTCGCGAGTTCCTTAATGGAATGAATTTTCTGAATTTCAGATTTAGGGCATTTTTTCAAAGCAATTAATTGTTCATAAAGATCAATTGACATGTCTTTACTGTATTTAGCAGACAGTTTTCCTGCATACTTTTATATTGTTTGTTTGAAGTTTGTCCCGTATATATATATACTACTTCGAACATATTACTTAGGTTTCAGAGGCTCTGAAATCTTTGTTTAGTTTGAGAAATTAATATATCTAAACACCAATAGTACACATTGACTTTGAAGTATACGATTCCGGGTCTAAAATTCTCTCATCTTCTGATAACTCAAAAAAAAACATTTCGTTATCTTCTTTCTTTTATTTTTGGAAAGAGTTGTTACTGTTCACTTTTGCTAGATCTCTGGACTCGTTCAGCGAACTATGAAACGAATTTTGTTTTCTTATTTTGCACTGTCTATTCAAAAGATTACTTAGTAAAATATTAGCTTTCTGAGAAAAGAATTTTTGCTTAAACAAGTTTGGGGCCCCTGTAGCCCGGGGGTAGCTACGCCACTGATGTTATTCCTAACTTGTAGTAGTTGTTACTTTTGTAGCTTAAACAGTTATGGGTTATTTAGGTCATAGAGAACTGTAATTTCCCATGCCATGCCCCATAAGTATAAAAAGCAACAATTGCATTGAAAAATACCCTCTCTAATTAAGGGTATAAGAATAATTTATACATTCGTCATTGTGGTGTCAACAGGTTTTCCGACAGGATTGTGTCATAATTTTAAAACCAATACATATACATTCAATACACAATACAATTTGTATTCTAAATTATCTTGAACAAAACATTAAACGGGAATTACTAAAAAACATGTGTACTAGTATGATATATCTATATCCAGAAATACGTAGTTTCACAATCTATAAACACCGCTAGCATTGAATTCAAAGCTTAACATATCATATAGAAATTAGGTAAATTCGTGCGCACCCTGTGAAAGCAGCAGGTTATATTGATCGGTCAAACAGGTAGCTATTTTATCCAGGTAAACATATCGTTGTCTCTTTTTATTTTAGCTTTTATACTAAGTACCCACAGAATAATGTAAGACTGTCTCATTCATAGTACTCGTAATAATATTAAAGGAAAAAAATGGTAAACGATATATCTCCCATGGAAAAAATATATACAAATAAACTGTAAATAAGTTTTGATGTATAAAGTATTAGGGAAGGAGTAAGAGAGGGTTCTCCCAACGCTTATTGGGTGGAGGAAAAAGGGATCTCTAAGATGCTACTGATCTTAAGCACAGGTGGAGGTATATAAGTAGAGTGGAGATCATATAAGAGAGATTACTGTCTAAAGCAGCGCTTTCCAATGGTAATAAGGGATGCAATAAAACTGTTATAGGCTGAATATATATATATATATATATATATATATATATATATATATATATATATATATATATATATATATATATATATATATATATATATCCATTATTTTAATTACAGATGACAATATAATACATGAAGAGAATAATTGCGTTAAGAGTTTATAATTGTATTGTATTACTCTAATGGGCTTTTTACAGTTTGAGCAAGTAAATCAGATCTTTAATTTGTTTCAGATGCAGACCAACTTGTCTGTTTTTTGTATGTATAAAAACAAAAGTCTGAACGGTGGTTCTGAATCTGAAAGTATAAGTTCAAGTTACGAGAGTTCGGCAGCGACTCATGCTTAAAACAAGTTGTGGGGTATAAACTGCCGATATAACTGAAAAGCACTGACTCACTTATTTTTCTATAATGTATATAGAAACGAATAAGATAAAATTCATTTTTTTTCATCGTATTATAAGATTTATAACGCTCTTATAACCTCTTTTAAGTATAAGTTGCCGCCGAACTATCGTGATTTGGACTATAATATTCTTAGATTTTATCTGATCGTCTATAAAGAACTTTAAACAAAATTTCTAAAGATTATCCAAAGTAGCGTTATTCTGATTTGCAATTTACAGCGTTCTTATGTTGAGTGAATCGAATATTTTGCGTGTCATGATAATCAAAAGGTCGAAAAACGTCACTTATATGAGATAGAGAAAATCCTAGTACCTCTTATTTATATAAGAGAGTTAGATAGAGAAGATATAAGAAAATCTGTTATACCCTATTGCGGAAACTATTCAAATACCCTAAAGGTACAATGAAACTTTGTTTTAAAGAAGACTAATTTTTAACACTGAAGCTTTATTCTACCGTTTTCTTTCGATAATAATTAGTTTGCTGATGTCTGATGTTACCCAAGTATGAAATCAAATCAATATTCAAATATGACAAGTGTATCAATAAGAACTGACTGTTTTATATCTACAACCATTAAGCACACGTGTGACTTTACCATTTGAAACTTGATGTATGTGATCTAAAGATATGGGATTAGCTACCGATAGCTACAAAATACAACACATACACAAATAGTAAAAATGTATTATCAAAATACAATTTTTTTATTTTTTTGACGAGCTTCTGAGCTCAAACATAGCAGAAATAATATTTCAGAACAAAATAGTTAACTGCTATTGAAACTAGTAAAAGAAATTCAATATCTTTTCGTGTTTAAGTTCGCAAAAAAACCGTTCATTAAATTCGTGCGATCATACGTATCATAACCTTATACATTTCTTTAATAATTTCGTGCAAGAGCCAGACACACCACTACTGGGATGTCTATTTGAAAACGTAGCACCTATGAACCATATTGGAGTTTCCTTGTCTACATTAAATTCACATAAATCCATTAAACGCAAGCGGTACAATTCGCTACGTGAACTCAACGTGTGTGTGAGGCCACGGAGTTCATGTACTCGTAGTAGCAGTCGCAGTATCAGCAGGAGTACATTTGTATCGTAATGGAAATGGAAGCCGCCAGGCCATCAGGGACAACGTACTCTAACTACACCTGTCTGCGGAATATTGATTGCATTAATATTTAACTCAAATACATCATTTTCTAATCTCTTTATTGTATTACATAAGGGGACCAAACTTTGCAGATCAAAGTTTTACGAATTTGTTTGTCACTATAGTTTGTAAACGCTGTAGAATATATTTTATTTATTTAAAATATATTTTCCTGTGTTGGTTAACTTGATGACAATCGTATTGCATTTTTAACAATTGAAAATATTTTTTATTTTCATTTACAACTTTAAGTTGTTTTTAAAACTAGAAAAATGGATTTATCAACTTTTATTATTTCTAATATTGTGAGTTTGCAATTTCTTTGATTATATTTCCTTTTCATTTTCCGGCTATTACTGAACTTATGAAAAACTTAAGTTTTATAACCGCACCACACCGTGAGAAGTATACACTCGTACAATTGGTTATTACATACAGAATTCAACAAGTTTTTCTTCTTTAACATAATTGTTTTTCTTTTTCCTTTCTTTTCAAAAAGTTTTCCAAACAGAGCTAGATTTTATTTTTGTTATGAAATTGTAATAAATCTAATTTTAAAAAAAGAAACAGAAATATAATAATACTATGTACTTATAAAACATGGAAAATTAGAAGATAGAAACGGGAAAATACTTGTGTCAATCAACCTTCATCGACCGAGTTGCCTGTACGGTAATGAGTATTATTTGTAGAAAACTTGGAATGGAAATATTTGTAAATGGTTATAAATAAATTATTAAAGGGAAATGATGACGTGGCTTTTGAAATGTTTTACGAACGTATGGAAAACGTAACTTGAGTATCGTCACAAGGAAAAGTTCAAAAGAGCTTTTAAGAGGAGTTATGTTTTAGAATAAATTAATTTACATAATGTTAATTCCGTGCTTGTGTCGTCTACTAACGTGTTAGGAAGTTAAAATTTATCAATATCAGTTATCCGTGATAATTAATAAAGACTTGTACTTGTTTCTTAATATTCGATTGCATCAACTTGGAATTACAAATATACTTATGATTAGAACAAGCAATTAAAATGTTCATGAATCAATTGTTTAAAATATATGGAAGAGCGTTTAAACGTTAACATAATGACTATTTTATATAAAATATATGTAACCTGTTTCCCACTTCTGATATTATACTCGCTGCACGTTATCTGAAACGCATGTTCGTTCGTTTGTTTCCTTGTTACACAGTTTTACGTTATGCAACATACCATACACCAAACATGTTTGCTTTTACAGTAATAATAGGGAACATTTCTAAAATAGAACGAAAATGAACAACTATGATAATACAGAATATGTAAAACGGTCGACAGTGGTCCGGGCCATAGGACCATAGGGCGTCGGATGGTGCATATGGAATAGTAAAGGCGTAGTTAAAAAAACATAACGTTACTTGGATGATGAAGAGCCTACTATATAACCTCACCCATCTAACCCTCCTCCCCTTACCTTTTTTTTGTTGTCAAACGTAACATGTGTTTGACAACGAAATGCTTTGCTTTTTTATTTGTAAACGTCCTGCGGAAAAATTTTAGTTTGGCTTTTTTATGTTCATTAATAGAATTTTTTATTTCATGTAGTGGACTACATACCTCTAAATATATAATCAGTTTTTTAAAATAGATTAAAATTCATAGCATAATAGAAACTTGAAAACTTATTTTAGACTCACTAATACAATCACATTACACGGCTGTTATTTTTTTTGAATTTCAACTTTAAATATTTATATCTGTTCGACAAATCGGTAAAACAAAATGATTTTCATTGCTAAGTTTGCCTAATTCTTTGTTTTATTAAATATTAATTTTTTAGAATATTCCTAAAAACTGTTTTTCAGATATACACGAAACTATGTCTTAATGTCTTTTCTTTTTATACTTTATTGGCCCGTTGCATGTTAATTATGTGCACTTCAATTATAAATATCTCGCTCCGCAATCGATGGAAAATTTTCATTCTTTTTTGACAAATTAAATACACTTAGATTAACACTATTTTAATTTTATCAATTTTTTAAGAAAAGTGAATTTACGGCTAAACTACCTTAAATATTTTTTTGACAAAATAAGTAGCCATAAGACTAAATACAATGATATAGGTGGGACCTGCAGCTAAAGACGCACTTTACTGTATTACGAATAACTTACAACCTAATAATTTTTCATTTAATTTCAACGCTAACAATTTGTTCACAGCCACTGCGTTGAACCAATAAATAAAATTTGTTTTTCTTTGTTATAAATAGACATAATTTAATAACATTTACAAAATATGTAGTTAATGAAAACTTCAAACAAATCGTTAACAAAATACAAATATTTAAAATTGAACATTTGTTTAAGACATTAGATACTATTGTTTATTCGCCGCATGTCAAATTCCACGGTCCGTGTCTAAAATTAAATTATACAATAATTATCATTTCATCAGAATATTTTTGCTTTTTCTTTATCGAATGGGAATTGAGACTCTGAGAAGTCTTGCTCATTGAAACAATAAATACACACTGATTATTAGCAGATATTTGAAAGCAGGGAAAGTCTGATAAACCTGATTGATTGGCTCTATCAATAAATCTAATTAAATATCTTTACTTTAAATACACATACTCGTTTTTATATATAAATATATATATATATATATATATATATATATATATATATATATATATATATATATATATATACTCGTATATGTATAATAACTAACTGTCCAAACTTGTTACAATCTTTTTTTTTTTATTTTGTAATAATATGCCACCTTACAAACTGTTACAATAAGTACACAATAAGTATAATAATGAAAATTTACCTAGATAAAAAATAGTCGTCCAGTGACGGCTATATCTATGAATGGCAATTAAAAAAGCTTTAACACACTTTGTCCTTTTAGTCTTTTAAAGTCAGACGTATATTTATCTAGTAAATTCACAGTTAGATAGTTTGGATGATTGTTTAGTCGCTGCTGGTATCTTTGGCTGAAATTAATAATTTCTTCTTTCACAGTTTTAATGCCGAAGTCATGGTTGATGAATTTGTTGCTTATGAACCACGGGAGAACCAGGTTTGAAACACTAGATGTTCCCAGAGTTCAATGCTGTAATTTCAGACCGGTTTCAGTATTGTTTTATAAATCATTAGTTTCCTGATCTTGAATAAATGCGATTTGCGTCCAATAAGCCAGTGTAACTTTCTGCACTTAAGATATAGTTCCTTACGTTTTCCCAGGTTAAGCGCCTATCTATATTCATGCCTAGATACTGTTGTAAGTAGATTCGAGGGCGGATGTTACACCTGACATCAATGTTGTAAAAAGAGGTCTGATGCTCGTTCTAGAAGGAGATTACTCAGCTTGCTAATACATCTCGCAGTGTTGCTAGTTTCTGGAAGTAGATTCTTCAGTTTGACGATCATCCACCTTCTTGAATTACTCACGTTGATAAGAATTAAGTTTCTTTAAGATGAATAACAGGATTATTGTTAGGACGGTGTATTGTTGCAATTAGAGAATACTTGAGCGGTCTAAAGTAACCTCGTTGCGACATACGACGGTTGAACAATTAGTATCTTTTAAATACTATTAATACAAACACTTTTATTAAAATATATCATTTATTCGTTGTAATATTATATCTGCTTACTTAATTACAATAGTATTTTATTAGATTAATGAAGATGTCAGATATAAAACAAAATGTAATTCTTTAGTGTTATAATTTGATTAATAGTTAAAACGTGCTCACGATTGAATACTTTGATGTTACAATTGGAGTATTGTACGAACGAAGTACAATTAGTAAACACTTGGTTGAGACTCAGGAGAAGACTGACTTTTTGACTAGCGTGCAGATTAATATATAATGATTTATTTCACATCACAATATGCCAATACTGAGTTACCAGCATTAAAACAATATAAAATCTCCACAGACCAGAGTCAATGTTTACAAGCGCTAAATACAAATAATTATTTATTACAATATTAATACTAAAATTAAAGATAACGTAATATAATTCTTATAAAATAAATAACATTTATATTAAAAATAGGAAGGATAAGTACGACTTATGCGTACTTACAACACCCTTCAACCCTAGAAAAGGAACGCATATTAAACAAACATATGCGTTTCTTTCCAAGAAAAAGAAAAAGGAAGATAGGACGATGTCGTACTATCACAACACCCCCTTCCAAAAAAAAAGGGACACGTATAAAAACAAAATATACGAGTTACAATTCTGGAAAAAAACAAAAAGAGAAACAAAGTGTCGACAACGATTCTGATCCCATCGTATAGAGTTGACACTGCTTCACAAAACAATCATCCCTGACAAAATCCATCTAACACGTCAAGGTTTTGTTGATTGGTACAAAATCTCTTTAATCTATTCCTATTAACTACCGTATACTTTCTAGGTGAAAAAAAAGAATTGACCCTTTTATCAAAATTTAGTTTAAATTTTGGTTTATTACTAGTAAATTTATTTGTAGCTAAATCAATCGTAGAAGAATATTTTGCACCACTAAGTTGGTCTAGTATGTCAAGTACGAGGGGCAAAGGATAAACATCACTTGTCGTCTGCTCATTAAGTTTACAATAATCGATTACAACGCAAAATTGTTTGTTCCTCGACGCATCTGCTTTTTTAGGTACCATTAACAGAGGTGCGTTAAACTGTGAGTCGCATTTTTCAATAATGTTGTTAGCCAACAGTTCTTGAATATGCTTCTCAACAATTTCTTTATGCGCATGAGATAATCTATGCGGCTTAATGTTTACAGGGTTAGGTGAGTTACTCAGTGCACTCGCACAAGATAACTTATCTACCGGGAAAAAAAATATGTTATTAAAATTATTACAGATTTCCATTAAATCTGTTAAGTATTTTGAATTAACATTTGAAAAATCTATATTATTAAATAAAAGATGTCGTAAGGATCTTTTAGGATCGTTAGGATTTCTTTTCAAAAAATGGTAAAAATTAAATTTATTTATTGGAATAATATCTGGTTTAAAATTGTCAAGTATTACATCTTTTGCTGAGGAATTAGTTATTGATATATAAAAAGTATTATTAACAGGATTAATTAATGCGTTGGCTAAAAAAACTTCAGGTAGCAATTCCTTGGCTACACAAACTCCTACCGTAGAACCCGACATAGGAATTAATTTCCTAGTACGTGCTGGTACGATAATACTGTTTATGTTTATTAATGGTAATTCAAATATTTTGCCATGTTGTGAGAATTGTACGCTGTTTGTTTCCAAATTAATTACTGCTTTAAATGTACGTAAAATATCTAATCCTATGATTCCATCATGCTTAATGGGGAAATCCTCTGACACAACCTGAAAAGTATGTTTCGACCTAGAACTATCTAAAATTATAGAAGTTTTTAGTGAACCTAAAGTATAAGGCGTGCCTTCAGAGATTCCCTTTAATAACACTTTAGATGTACTATCTATTTTGATATTATTTTTTAAAATATTTTGTTTAATTAAAGAAATTTGAGAACCAGTGTCCAATAAAAATGATACAGTCTTTGCTTTGGCTGCGACTATTCTGAATTGAACAGTGTCAGCTGTTTGCTTGACATTAATATTTTTATTGTTACAGTTAAAATTTGTTATATCATTGGTATTTTGTATTTCTTTAATCTCAATATTTTTATTTAAACTATTAAATTTACGTAAATGGTGATTATAAAAAGAACGTGAATTTTGTTTTGTATTTTTAGTAAAAGATACTTGAGGACCATCAGATTCAAGATGTCTTGATCTTTTACAATAAACAGAAGGTTTTGAAAATACCGTATCTCTCCTACAAATATTAATTTGCGCGACAGGATATACCGTATCCGCATTTTCCTTCTTGATAAAACAATATTTCTCTAAATGACCATTTTTTTTACAATAGTTACAAAAAAAAGTTTTAAATTTTGTTTCGACTTCGTTAGCAAATTGTTCACTTGAAACTGGTTCACTACTAGAAATAGAATGACTTGAATCTGTTTTAAATTCAACATGCCTTCTTCTTTCTAGAGTGCGCCACCGCGTTTCAAGAAAATTCGTAAAATCATTTAGGGTTGGTAATTCAGAAGTATTTCTGTTTTCCCATTCCTTTAATGTGTTAAAATCTAACTTGGTCTTTAAAAAATGTATAAAAATAAAATCTGAATGATTAGAATATATTCCCAACTCGGTTAATGCTCTAATCGATTCATTAATTTCGTCTAAAAAATTTTTGATATTAGTTTCTGATTCTAAACGTATAACATTGTAGTTTATCAAATTGTTTAAATAGGTTTCAATAAGTGCTACCTTGTTATCATAACGTTTACAAAGGATGTTCCAAACAATTTCATAATTATCGTTTGTTAAAGGATAATTCTTTATGAGTTTGAGTGGTTCTCCTGTCAAATTTAATTTTAAATAATGCATTTTTTCAATGTTTGATAGTTTGCTATTATTACGAATTAAATTTGTAAACAATTCCATGAAACTTTGCCAATTAGTATATTCTCCATCAAAAACGGTTAGTTGCATTGGACTTAAGTTCAGATTTTTTATTGAATCTATGCTTTTTGAGTCGTCTACAATATGTGTATCATTCTCAAATGTTTGCTTATAATTCAACAAGTAAATAAGAGTGTCGTCATAAATACTTCCAACTTCCATAGACTTACTAACGATAGCCGTAGCTTCTTCATTTTTTAGAATTGGAAGCAGTGCTTCTACGATACTACTATATTTAACCCAAGCTTTATCTAAGTTTCTGATTTTTAATTCAACTATTGTTAAGGATGTTGATTGGACTTCTAAATTTTTTGAAAACTCATTAATTAGATTGATTGTATTCTCAACTAATGTGAGGGAATGAACGTTCGGTGCCATTGTACTTAATTAAAGTTATATATAATATACAGACTAAAGATTATTTTGTACCAATAAACGACTCTCCGAAAAATAGGATTCTGACAAGGAAAAATTGTTAGCGAAAACAGTAACTCACAGGAAAATTCCGATGGGGCTCAGACACCGCAGTTGTAACAGGAAGGTAGTCTCTCTGATTGAACAGACTGCTATCTAACTGCTTCAGCTCTTTACTTCTCCTTTTCAAAATTCCCTCTCGTTCAAAAAAGATGTTGTTCTAAAAAAATATTAAACATCAATTAGTATAATTGTGGAAACAATTATAAAAAAATATTATAGTAAATATGCAAAAGTATTGGATATAATACTATAAAAAAATTAATAGCTTCAATGATGGACAAGGATGCTACAAAAAAATACTTGGATTATAGCAAATATTCAAAAGTATTGAATATAATACTAAAAAAAAATATCAATAGCCTCATTAACAACGTTGCTACTAAAAAATGCTTGGATTATAGTAAATATTCAAAAGTACTGAATATAATACTAAAAAAAAATGATAGCCTCGTTAAAAATAATGCTATTAATAAAAAAAAATACAATTATCAATTTATAATAATAATTATATACAAAAAAAGATACTGTCTTATTATACTTAAAAAAATTCTTTCGATTTTGATCTATACACAGCTGTGTGCAGTGTTCTGGAAACGATTAACATCGATTTAGATTATTCCATGTGTTCTAGAAGCATCCATCCATTCGCTGGGGGCAAAAGATTTCTTTTTTTTCTGGTTCAGCGGGCTGTAGTTTTGCATCCACCGGACTTGTAGAAAAATTATGTGAAATACAGATGAATTGACGTTCTATCTCGTACTCTTCGGCAATTTTTGGAAATAATCCATCGGCGTAGTGGCATCCAGATTAATTGATTTGCATCCAGGTGTAGAATATATAGAAAAAAATTTTTGGGCGTACCTCTTGGATATTTATGTGTAGGAATATCTCTTCAAGCCTCACATCTGACACCATTTGTTGTAAGTAGATTCGAGGGCGGATGTTACACCTGACATCAATGTTGTAAAAAGAGGTCTGATGCTCGTTCTAGAAGGAGATTACTCAGCTTGCTAATACATCTCGCAGTGTTGCTAGTTTCTGGAAGTAGATTCTTCAGTTTGACGATCATCCACCTTCTTGAATTACTCACGTTGATAAGAATTAAGTTTCTTTAAGATGAATAACAGGATTATTGTTAGGACGGTGTATTGTTGCAATTAGAGAATACTTGAGCGGTCTAAAGTAACCTCGTTGCGACATACGACGGTTGAACAATTAGTATCTTTTAAATACTATTAATACAAACACTTTTATTAAAATATATCATTTATTCGTTGTAATATTATATCTGCTTACTTAATTACAATAGTATTTTATTAGATTAATGAAGATGTCAGATATAAAACAAAATGTAATTCTTTAGTGTTATAATTTGATTAATAGTTAAAACGTGCTCACGATTGAATACTTTGATGTTACAATTGGAGTATTGTACGAACGAAGTACAATTAGTAAACACTTGGTTGAGACTCAGGAGAAGACTGACTTTTTGACTAGCGTGCAGATTAATATATAATGATTTATTTCACATCACAATATGCCAATACTGAGTTACCAGCATTAAAACAATATAAAATCTCCACAGACCAGAGTCAATGTTTACAAGCGCTAAATACAAATAATTATTTATTACAATATTAATACTAAAATTAAAGATAACGTAATATAATTCTTATAAAATAAATAACATTTATATTAAAAATAGGAAGGATAAGTACGACTTATGCGTACTTACAACAATACTTAGCCTGTTCACATTGTGGTATAACTTGTTCATTTAAACGTACAGGACGACATGTGTTTCTACACCAGGTAAATGCAACATGAGTTGACTTCGTCTCGTTTGTTTTAATTCGCCACTTCATCAGCCAGTCTTGAATCTCGTCTAGGATAGCTTGTACTTGCTGTGATGCAACATCTGGAGTTTCATGCACAGCCAAAATTGTTGCGTCATCTACAAAACTTGCTGTTGTTGTCTGGCTTTTAGTGGGTTACACTCAAATAAAATATTATATTACAAAAAAGGATACACACTACTTTGAACCGACAGTCGTCAATGGAAACACCTTCCAATGCTTATTCCATTGCGATAACCGGATGGAATATTCATAATGAGCGGACTGTAAAGTGTATTCGGACGATATGCTCTATATAATGCCGGTTTCATACCAGACAGACTGTTGTTGCCAAAAAACAAAACTAAATCATGTATTGTTTTATTTTAAAACAGTCCTGCTTTTCGAAAACTGTTACCACTGAACAGACTGGTTTTGTTTTTAGTGCTTTTCTGTGTGTCCAATAAAAATTATAAACATGATAGACAACAACTGACAAGCGCAAAAAACAACAACAAACGTGTCTTCCTTTGATCTTACGGACGGGAATGTGTTTTGTTTACTAAAACAGCAACAAAAGTCAAAAAAAATTTAAGAATATTGGTGAACATCTGTGATGTGAACATGGCATAACATTTTAGCATTGTTTTTATATTTGAATTGTACCCCTTTCACCACTTATCTTCCTGATCCTTTACGAGCACTAGATCTATAATATCTGCTTGTTACAAATACGCTGCCGCACGATAATCTACTGCAATTCTATCCTCAAGTAAATCCATTTATAGATACATCAAACCCCTGCAGTAATTTTAAAAGACAATCTTTTAAACAAAAGCTGTAAGGGGTATTTACCCTTCATAAAAGCTGGGGATTATGGTTTTATAGTTTACCAGCAAATCTCGTTAAAATCCAACCGTTAATTAAACAAATCCTCCTCTATTCAATTACTATTAAACAATTAGTGTTTGACGTAATAATATTCTCGTTACTGGTCTGGTATTTAGTTTGTTTGTAACGTCTATTGTACTGGTATTTTGCTGGAGTCCATATGTTGGGGGATTTCCATTTATCATGTACGGACCTGCATGGGCACGGGTCAGGTAGACGATGGGCGTACGCGTTGGGGGGCCGAAATACAGACCACAACTCGTAGTACATACGTAGTTTCGTTGCTACAGGATAATTTATATGGTCGATGTACATATGACCACTGCTCCAGACTGTAGAACAGTTGTGGCCAACATACGGTTACAATTTCTATTTTAAATAATAAGCAGAGTCTAGGACGATTGCGATCTAATATATAATTTTCATAAAACAAATTAACAGGTAATTACTAATTTAGATTTCTTAAATAAAATGATGTAAAACGGGAAACGTATTAAGTTGTTATTAAAACCAACAGCCCTTTGTTTCTTCTGCCTTTTTTATTAGATTACTACAATTTCAACAGCTAGGTTATATATTGCATTAATTATAATGTAATAAGTGTTATTTAATAATTGTTAATTATATAGTTCATATATTTGTTTATCATTTGATGAGTTTGGAAACATTAATTTCATCTCCAGGAATCAAAATATGAACTCAAGCACAGCTGAGTGTTAGAGTATCCTAACCACTTCGGCCACCCAAATGACAAGAATAAACAATTTGGAGAAACATGCTATTTTGTGACGTTTCAATCACTATTACAATCACTACTACTTGCTTGGAGTTGAGAGTAATGATAGGTGCAGATGTGGTGAACGGGAAACACTGATGCATATATTAAAAGAATGCCCAGACTACTATGAAGCGAGAGTAAAATTTCAAGATAGAATAAAAGTCAGAGAAATTGGTCTAGAGTATCTAGTAAATGAAGAGATTAGGTATCGATATTATAATGAGTATGCGAAGGAGATTTTTGATACTAGAAAAATGCTATTGAAGAAGTCAGAAGAAGAAGAGATGCAGAGACAATAATAGGAAGTGAAGGAGAGGAATTAAAGCAAGTGAATTGGGATAATTTCACGGCGGAAGAGATTGAACAGTAAATTAGATAAAATGAGTTATAATAAGTTCCTTTGTACATCTTTTATTCGTTCCTATATAATTATATATTAATGGGGATAGAATAAGTGGAAAAAGCAGCACATATGGGCGGAAGCCTAGGAGGTGCTATTAAATTTAATAAATAAAAAAATGAAAAAAGAAAAAAAAAAGTTCATTTGTATTCTGACAGATGTAGTAGTTTTGCTATTTATAGCCTATAAAATAGACATTTCATATGAACGACTGTGAGAAAATGAAATGTAAATGAACTCTTTCATGACAAAAAAAAGCGATACTCATCTTCAACATGATGGCAAAGTGACTCCAAAATGTTTACTGGGTTTTCAAAAGACTTTAGTACAACATTTGACATCCAACTGTTATGTTCCATTTGTTAGAAGAAGTTGTACCTACATGTAGCCTGATGCATCGGCATTCTTTATTGGTACTACGCATTCACCGAGGCAGTTTTATAAGTAAAACATTTATAGCTTTATTTTAAATATGTTACGGTGCAGAATGTTTACAAATGCCTACATGGTATTGTGATAGATATCTCAATGAAAATAAAATGTTGCCGATCTCTGATCTATGGTGTTCGAACACGTTCAAACAAGGTTATAAATAGACCGCAACGGAGTCCATATTGCCCGTGATTATAAACAAATCCGTAGCAGATTGGTAAACTAAAGTCTGAAGTGAGGAACAGTTGGAAGAGCAGGGGCATCGCAGGGAGCATCAGGGGCAGTAAAGGGGCACCAAAATACAGAGCACGTAGTGACCTCGAGGAAGAAATTCTCTGGAAAGAGGATTGCTTGTAGTTTTAACAGATTATAAATCATGTAACAAAAATATCGAAGGAATAACATCGCTAATTAACGGAACTAATTACCGAGATAATGAGTTGTTGAAATATCGCGTAGAATGCATTATAATAACCAAAAGGGGATATGAAATCATTGATTTAATTAAGGAGGATTACGTAAACAAGTTTTATTTATTTATTTACCGCAGAATTATGTAGTATGGGTATACATAAAGAATGGTTACCTAATGCAATATTTCTCAACCGAGAATTCGGACTCCTGGGGATTGCTACCTAGTTCTTGTCCAAGTGGTCCATGAGTTGAATAGAACGTATAGCTTTTGTTTCTTTTTGTTTTTACTTTATTATTTCTGTCAAGAAGCTATGTTCGCAGTTTAACATACGCCGTTTGTTGTACGAGTATGTATTGATTTAAGCTACAATAATGATGACAAAATTAAAAGTAACAGCCAAATTCTTAAAAATTTCTTAGTCATATTATTTAATATAAAAAAGTTTATCTTTTACATAACTTAAATAAAGATTCGGCTCAATTTTATTACCTATTTTTTAAATTAGAAGTATCTCAGAAGTAGATACAATTACGGACTGGTCATAGTGCTATCACAAATGGGCCCCTTATTGTAGAATATTGACTAGATATATTATTGAGTTTCCTTTTCGATCTTTACCTTCTGGCTATTCCCTTATATTAATCCTATACATCTTTGTTTTACTATTTTGATTGGCAATTTTCTTGAGTATATTTTCGATAATGTTTTTTGACGACACAATTAATATATAATTATTTCTATAATTGCTACATTATGAAATGACATTTAGAGAATACTTAGTGAAGTTTCGTAAATAAATACCAAGAAATGAGGCATTGACTGCGAATCTTAGCAGACGTCACAAAAAAAAGTAACATTGCGATGTCACTCATAACTCATCACTGGATTTTCTGAAATCTAAAAACCGAAATGATTTCTTTAGTTGATAAGTTTCTACAGTTAACGCTATCGAGTTCTTCTTTTTTTATTGATTTTTCAAATTTTTACAGCATTTAAAAGTCAAAATCTCGATTTTTCATGAAAAAAATCAGAAACTTTGTTATTTTAAAATACGTTAAAACTAAAAAATAAACTCGACAGCGTTGCCTCGGCATTTATGTAAATAAAGAGTGTACAAAATTTCAAAAGGATCGATCCAGTAGATTTTGAGCTAGAGAGGGCACCGACTCTGAAAAAGCTATGTGTGAGAAACCGCATTTATAAGTTTCAAAGTAACACGAAGGCAGACCAGAGAGGTGAAGACTTAAAACTCTATATCTCCAACAGTTTTACTCCAATCAACTTCAAATTTTTACACAATAAACTTAATATGTTGTACAATAATAAAAATAAATTTAAAAAAAGTTGAAACCTTACCCCACCCACCCCCCTTAAAGCTTCTTGTACTTTGTTATTTTCGACAAATTTACTGAATATTGGTGCATTGGTGGTTCAGAACACATATTGGAAATACGACTATGTGCCTCTTAATATAACATAACAGCACAAAAGTTTATTCAAGCCTTTACAACGGATTTCCCACTTGTAGAATTCCAACGAGAAACCATTGTGCCTCACAAATATGAACCATTCACAAGATGTTTCGTGTTATTCATATATTAGTCTTGAATTTGGTTTAAATGTCAATTTTATTGAAATATTCACGCTCCCAAAACATATTTTATCATCAACACCTACTTAGATATTCACAACGCGTCCGATTTTCACTTCTAGACTCGTCAAATAGATCCACCCCTTCCCATCCCTTACACTCTGTCCTATCTCCATCCCCTAGAACACTTTACTTTTTCTTCTGGATCATGGATTCCTCAAGACTGTTTCTTAACATCATAAATAAATAAAAACTCAATATTTTTTTATTTGAGTTGTACAATTTATATGAAAATAAGACCGAATAAATTTATTTCCAGTTTGTTTTGGTATCCCTCGGGGAAACTCTTCAATTCTTCACGCGTTACGTCACCAGGGTTGACGGTTTTCCCTAAACCCACCACCGATTCAGAAGAATTACTATTAAATTAAAGATTCCACCGAACCAATAAATTATAACTTTTTCGATCAACTGTTAACCTCTTATTATATTATACTTCTGCGTGACGGGGTGCGCGTTACGGCACAATCTGATTTGTGCGGAGCGACATATTTTATTTTTACACACGTTTAACAATACGTTACTTTATTATAAGGAAATATTTTAGAAATACGACGAATTGGGGAGGAAGGACCAGCGCTTCAATACTAAATATACCGATCGTACAGTTCATTAGTGAGATATCTCTGAAAGCAAAAAGAAAATGCAAAGTATAAAGGATTACTCACTGAAGACCTTTAGAGAAAGGTTATTGCCTTATAATATTTTGCAGGTGGTAGAGTAGTGCACTTGATAATGACTGATAGCAACCTTGCGGACGTGATGTCACATGTCTTGGAATGTTTTATAACGTTGAATCCCTTTAATTATTAAAGGGACAAAATGACATTTTTAATTGTTAATATCTCTTAACATATAAGGAGTTATTAAATAATTGAACATTTTAGGTTCTAGTAACCCACTTTATCAATATATAGTACACTTTTATAGAAATTAAGACATAGGACACAAGCCCATTTAAAATATGTGATTCTTTCTACTAATTATCAATTCTGTTTACTTAACATGTGCAGTTTTAAGTGTTTTGGTGACCTACAATGGCTGATGCATCCGGTTCCAGCCGGGTGAGGCTACGTGTAAAGAATGAGGTTGAGAGAACACGTGATCCATTTCAACAAATATTTTCATCTACTTGAAATAATCTAGCGAAACATTTAAAAATAAAATCGTAAATTTTTCTGTAATCTGAAGTACTGATTCATAAATACCTCGCTCAAATATTTACATAAATTTCTTTCAAAATATTTAAAAGCATTATACGAGTATGTAGTACAAGAATGTGTAAAATATTGAACACTTGAAGAAATTGCCACATTGTGAAGAGAATGATGCAAAAATGCAAGAAATGTGCGCATGTTGAAATATAGCGCACGTACTATAAAATGCCGACATGTGATTACGAAACATCCATTTTCTGTTCATTACTTTAGCCGTGTTGTTGGAGATGGAGGAACGGAAGAAGAACGGGAATGAAATGGGAACAAATGGGACGCGAACTGGAATGGTGCGGGACTATGTAGGAATGAGTACATGACGAAATCATCCAAGCGAGGTAACGATATGAACGCGCTTTTTTACCCTTCGGATGAAAAAAATATAATTATAATTTAAAGGGATGTGTTACGTTTATCCTTTATGTTTTCAGTACATATATACACACGTATGTGGGAACGCAAAACTTGGATATTACCTTAAATACATGTAACGTGATATAAACGAGATTTACTAATATTTCATGTATTATTTTTTGCCAAACTTTACGTTTTATTATTTAGTGAATATTCACGCGTTTTTACATCATTTGTTTTACTAATATACTAAAATTTTATACTAATTTTATATAATGCATATTTAACTTAGAAGAGAGAGGGGAGGGCGTTATATATGGTTCTACTATGACATTAACAGAGATTAATGAAACGTCATCGTCATCGAAACAAATGGTCTTGTATCCTCATTTTTTAGTGGTTGATTTTTCAATTTTTGATTGAAATTGATGTTAATAAATGTGTATTGGCGTGTCTATTTTATTAAATATCAAAATATTGACGGAGATATAGCAATTAAAAAGTTGAATTGTAGTTTTAGCGCTAGAGATGGTCGGCCATTTGTATGACGTGAAATGCATTTTATACGTCAGTTATTTGTTGATTAGGTCAGTGCTGCGGTAATGTTTTGTAGCTGTTGAAAGTCGAAATAATCAAGTCAAGTCAAAGAATAATAAGTTTTTATTTTAAATAAAATTTTAAATAAAATAAAAACTTATTATCCCCTGTTACGGCAGACATAATATTGAAATTTTATTGTTCCTTGAAATAACTGTAAATAATATTTGATATTTTGATATATAAATACATATAGCAGAGATTTATGAGCTGTACGGTTGGTAACCTGTAAACTTGTCAGAGTTCTGTGAAGAATATATCTCTTTTACGCTTTTTGTATAAAAAAGATAACAACTAGCGGTTGTGAGGTCACATGCAGTTGGAATATTGTACAACGTTGAATCTTATTTATATAGGAATTATTATCTCCTAACATATAAGGAGTTATTATAAAATAATTAGACGTTAGAGGTTCTAGTAACCCACTTTATCAATATATAGTACACTTTTATAGAAATTAGGACACAAGCCCATTGCAAGAGCTGCTCATCAAAGCAACATTGAGATATGAGTTATCAAAAACTGATACTTTGTAAATTATTAAAAGAAATTGTTAACTGCGCACAATTGAGTTATTAATAAACTTCCTCTCTAAATAATGAGTTAACAAAGAATCTAACATGAAACAAAAGTAGATTCCCGTAACACGGCAACGCTGACGCCGCCCCTACTCCAAATCAATTTGTGATCAAAAACACAAAAAATACAACAAAAAAAAACAAGTGAAATAATGAGTATTTAATTTCGTTTGAATTTAACACTTGAATAGAAAAGTTTTAAGAAGTTTGCTAATTTCAAAAAAAAAAGTAATTAAAAACTTTTATAGCTTATAAATAAAGCGTTAGGTGGTCGTTCAGTCGTTCAGCTGTTCAGCTGTTCACAAGCTGCACAAAGCTGCTCTAGTTACATCACAGCAGTCACTGTAGCATACTTGAATAAATTCAACACCCCCTCCCTTCACTCCCCTCTCACTTCAGTCCAACCCAGCACACCTTTATAAATTCATTATCACTTCGTACTTATAATTTATTAAAATACTTTTTCAATAAGTAGTTAAGAAACTTTGCTATTGCGGCATACTCGAATTATTTGATACTTTCTTGTTTTTAAATAAATTTTAAATCACAATGGTTGTGTTCAGTTTTCAGTTACGTATCGTTTTTTCTTAATTAAACATTTGTACGTTCATTCGCTCGTCGTCTGTGTGTATGCCTGTGTGGGTCTGTGTGTGTGTATGTTTGGCCTGAATGTTTTATTTCCTTTTAATAAAATATGATACCAATAAATATTGAAAATTGATTAAACAAATGGACGGAATTTTTAATTACTTATTATTTCCAACTCATTTTAATTACTTTTAAAAACCAAATATTTAAATTCTCGTTTATAGCAGAGCCAAATGGGGTGCAAGTTGATTGGATATTGTCCCGAATTTCACATATTTAGGGGTCTCAAATTGGGTTACATAACAAAATCTATTTTAATAACACTTTGAATATGCTATAGTTCAAATTACGAGAGTTCGGGTGCGACTAATACTTAAAACAAGTTGTGGGCTATAAACTGCTGATATAACTAAAAAGCACTGACTCACTTATTTTTCTATAATGTGTATAGAAACAAATAAGATAGAATTCATTATCGTATTATACATTTATACCGCCCTTATAACCTCTTTTAAGTATAAGTCGAACTATCATGATTTGGCACTATACTTTATATAAAGTAATATATTGCAATAATATATTAGTAAAAGATTTTTAATGGCTTTCGTTACTTTAGTAAATAATAAACAAAAGTAAATCATCATTTTAAAACTCCAGCTCACCTGTGTAAAATTAGTATTAAATCCGACGATAGATGTCAATGTGGTGAAGAAGGAACTTTGGGTCATATTATATTTGAATGCATAAATTATAGTTTAGAAAGAACAAAATTCAATAGTGAAATATTAGATGTGGTTAAA
Organism: Panorpa germanica; assembly: GCA_963678705.1. NCBI lineage: Eukaryota > Metazoa > Arthropoda > Insecta > Mecoptera > Panorpidae > Panorpa > Panorpa germanica. The sequence continues at coordinate 19,266,790 of OY783211.1, read as the reverse complement.
ACTTTTCCTTAAGGGCATTTATCGGTGAATATTATTGTAGTGGAAAAAGTGCGTTGGCTGCCAACGTCGTGTAAGTACAATAATCAAAATTTGAAGAAAAAAAAATTTACAAAATGATAAATAAAGGTTAAAACTAAATCGTTGTTGAAATAAAACAAAAATATTTTTTTTATAAATATTTAAAAATTAAGTTTGAAATTATGTAATTTTTAACTGCATATAACAAGTTTGGTTTGATATATTGAAAAAGCGATTCAACAACGACGTAGATTGCACCTTCCTTAACAATATTCTTTTATAGTGATAAACTACTACTTTAAGCAAAGAGGAAGACGTTGGCAGCTAATGCAAAATTAATTAGTGAATTATTTAAATATTTAGAAATTTGTAAAATAGAATTATAAAATGTTTGATGGTGGCTATAACGAATAAAAGTTAAGGTTTAACGTCAAATATTACGTGAACAATATAAAGAACGTTATTATTACGTAAGTAAAACTAAACTGGTTTATTGTTTGAAAAGTTAATAATACGTAGCATTAAAGCCATTTATCCAAAGGTAATTATTTTGAAGCACCCTATTCTAGTAGCGAAAATGATCAACATTCATAATTGCTTAAATAAACCATTAGCGAATATTTCCAGATCTACACATACATACATACACACTGCTATTCTGATCTTGAACAAATTTATGATGACTTTCCACACCCTGAACCATAACACCATCACATCAGAAGGTTAAATGTTTCCAGTTGACTGACTTTCTGGGATAATTACACCCTTAATTTTGCGAATGATTAAGCAATCAACTTCTAAAGTGATTAAGGCAATTAGAAATTATCTATATCAATATACTCGTATTAACAAAGAGCTCTACAAATTCTCTAAGATGATAACTTGGGAAGGGTTTCCAGATCGTTATATGAAGTGAGACTCCCCGAGGATTATTCAACGTGTTAGTTATTACATTAGGAAATGTCGTTTGGTTTAAAAGTAGTCCAGGCAAAGCTATACACAAATGCGCGGTATAAATTGTCTCATTATCACCTCCTTGCTAAGTATCTGATTGTGCAATAACCCATAATGGTTTAAATGTGGCTCTATGCAAACTATATTGGAAATATCAAAAGTGCAATCAATTTCCAATGTATTGACATGGTTGTCCTGGACTTTAATAGCTTAATTGTGGTTTTCGGATGCTCAACCACACTTCTGATGACGCAGCTGGCTCGTGGTTCCATTAAACTGTGCGCGCTACATACTCAACGTGTCCGATATTCAAATGAAGCCGTTAATTAGGACCTGCGTTGCAATACGGTGAGTTTCGTGACTCGAACTATATACCTCTGGTGAAATCTGTGCACAAAAATTACTAATATGCATTTAAAAATGCACATTTTAAATGGAAACATGTTTCTGTTATAAATCTAGATTACAAGGTACCAGAAAAATCCTAGCACCCTTTATTCGTCGTTTCGGTAAATACTAATTATATCTAGTGACAATGAACTTGTGTACACATTTTTTAGTGGTCGATTTTTCAATTGTTGATTGAAATTGATGCTAATAAATGTATATTGGCGTGTCTATTTTATTAAATATCTAAATTTTGACGGAGATATAGCAATTAAAAAATCGAATTGTAGTTTTAGCGCTAAAAATGGTCGACCATATTCTATGACGTAACATGTCTGTACTGTTAAGGGAATTCAGTTATTTTTTCTATGGATAAGAGTTGTGTGTTAAATATGCTATCTTCTTTTTACGCTGATGTCACATGTATTGGAATGTTCTATAGCGTTGAATCCCTTTAATAATGAAAGGGACAAAATGACTTTTTTAATTGTTAATATCTCCTAACATATAAGAAGTAATTATAAAATAATTGGACATTTGAGGTTCTAGTATCCAACGTTATCAATATATAGTACACTTTTATAGAAATTAAGACATAGGACACAAGCCCAATATCTTCCAGCCTATCCAACATTACTTTTTCTTAGCTACTAAGCAAAAAACCAAATATCCATGTATCCTAGTTACAATTACATTCCTTTTTTACCATTTTTTGTTGATAAACTACATGAAAAATACCTATCCATCCAAATGAGAACTCAGATCTGGGTGAAAACCCACAGGAGCTGCTAATCAAACATATTTATAGCTGTATTATCAAGGGCATGTTTTATAGTAGAATTTTCCACCAATTTATTAGTGTCAAGAACAAATTATAAATTTGTTCCAATAACTGCTGAGTAATTTCAGCTCTTGGTACTTGCTTAAGTAATTAACTAAATTTGATTTAGTTTACATTGATTTTATATTGTCTGGTCTCTGGTTCGATCGTTTTACGAGGACGCTAAATAAACATGAAGACCACAGATTTAATTTTACGATTCAATGGTAATGACTCATGATGTGTGTCAGTTTGTTCTGATAAATAGATTTGCCAAGTATATTGCTAGGTTATTCATTTAATTATAAATACATCACAAAATGCATTAAAAGAATCGTGGAAAGAAGGCAGAGAAATGTTGGCAGCAGGAGAAAATATTATGTGTAACATGGTTCTACAATGTTTTATAGCGGGTAGAGGCGATGCGTTCAGTGATGCAACTTGTTTAGTTTCGTTGTGACAAGTGAATTATAACAGTGATAAACAAAATAACTGATTACGCTTTTATCTTAATTGCTACCTATCCAAGACAAAACTGAAAGAACTATTGAAATTAAAGTAATAATATATAGTTATTAATTTTACCTTATTCTTGAAGTATTTCTAAAAATGATGTCTAAAAAATTTGAAAAGGATATGGATTAGTAATCAGCATGAGGCACCAGTTCCTGGGGATGGTATCCTGCCTCAAATATCTCATAGATAGAGCTGCGAATCCTGGATAAGGAAGATCCATCTCACTATTATGACCATCTATCGGTTCACCATCATCATCAACACTGGTACTTCCGGTAAGACTAGCTCCACCTCCGCATGCAGTTCCGCTTCCTGTTGTGTCACTTTCACTCATGTAACGGTCGCCCATTATAACATTATGTTGGATAGCGCTACTTTGTAAGTAACTTGACTGGTCAGGGCTCGTTGAATGGTCAGATACGTCTGGTAAAGAGTCACTGTTCATTTCGCCACCAGGTGGTATCTCGATCACCATTTTATTTATGTTTATATGTTTTTTAATCACGCGAGGCGGCGTTGGCGATTGGTAATTATACGCGTATTGAGACATTTTTATTTTATTTTGTTTTCATTTAAGGAAGTTCATCATCTAACTATTTTTATTGTTACTAATAAATATCATTTCCTAAAGAATTACTTAGTTTTATTACTCTGAAAAAATGAGGTTATGTATTTAAGGTTAGAATATCTGTATTATAAAGAACTTGGCACTGTTGGAAACACAACATTTTTAACATGCAAAGGGCTTAGTTAAGTTATCATAATTTTTTCCGATAACATCTAGAAATCTGTCAGAATCTGTCTAGAATCTGAACAGAAACGAACAAAATAATTTCGGTTTCAACTCGCTGAAATACAAGTACACATACATATGTGTATTTTGAACATAATTAAAACAAATCATGTGCAAATCAAGTCATAGAGTTTGTTTGCTTTTCCAATTAAATTGAACTATGTGCTTGTAATATAATTCACGTATTGATATTAATAATTTTGTAAAATGAACAAATAATACTCTGCCTAGTTATGAAAATATTAACATCAGTGATCACCGGGTGGATGGATCGGATTCCACGTATCCGTTCCCCATCCCCCGGACCCCGTGCAGGATTCACAAACCGACTGGAAATAATATAGCTCTCTCAAACTTTAGTACACTCAATTGGATGCATGTTAAATTACTGTCATTAAATTGGCTTAGTTTTCATATTCCTCCAACATTCCCAGTACAGAAGAATCAACGACAATTAAAAATTTAGAAATCTGTTGTTTTTTTTCTGGCAAGAACCTAATTTCAAATTTTCTTATTTAGTGGCAAGAATAGTACAACATACGATATTTGTTTTTGTTTTACGCATCATTCCCACTCACTGTTTTGATATTAAATTTACTGTTTTTATTTAATATTTTAATCCAGATTTCAGGATTTCAGAATAAGCATTCCTTGTTACATTCGTGTTTTAATTTGAGTTTAGTTAATTTAGTTGGCGCGCATGCGTCGTTAGTAATTTAAATTTTAATGGTTCGACAATTGAAATAATTAAAATTGCTGTTTTTAATAACAATTAGCAATAGAAATTGTTTTTATTTCTTAACTTTTGACAAACTGACATTTAACTTCTTTTAAACGTAAATCCTACTGCATTTTGACAGATTGTCACATTTTCGAGGTTATAATATAATATAGTTTTTCTTAATTTAATATTTTTAATTTAGTACTTAAAGTACTAAAAAAACGAAGAAAACTTTAAAAAAAATTAAATTAAAAATGGTACTGTGAATGACTACGCGTATTGCCATATGCTAAACAATTTAAATTAAACACAAAATACAAAATAAAATTAAAGTAGTGAGTGGGAATGATTCTTTATAAATATGCATACTCCATTCCCAGTAAACAATTTGGTGAAGTGTTCTGTTTTATGACGTTTCTATCACTATTGCACTTCAATTATAGTTCGCATCAACTTTATCTTTATTTGTATTCTGACAGGTGGAGTGGTTTCGCCATTTGTAGCTGATTTCATATCAACGACTGTGAGAAACTGAACTGTAAATGAACTGTTTCATGACAAAAGAAACATAGGCATCTTCAATATGATGTCAAAGCGACTCCAAAATGTTTACTGAGTTCTTTCTATTCCAAACTCAAAACATACACGTACAGTGTTCTTTTTTATAAAACAAGTTTGCAAACAACCCAGTAAACATTTTGGAGTAAATTCTACTTAATTTCTATTACGTATCATGAATTTTTTGTCTGGAACGTGTTCGTTTTCTATTCAGTCGTTCAAAGGAAAGGTCCTTTTTATGAGCTACAGACATTGCAACGACGGTTCACTGCTGAATTAAAAGCGGAGTAGGTTTATGATTTATGACCGGATAATAAAAATATACCCATGTGGGAAAGAAACAGAAATACTTAATGAATGATGTTGGAAAAAGAAAGAATATTATTATGAAAAACTAACACAAAATCTGTGACAGGTAGAGAACTTGTAAAGCGTTAGAATAGAATTGTACGAGTGACTCGAACTTCACCAAATAGGACACTTCACCAAATTGTTTACTGGGAAACCTATTTGCAACAAACATAGGTTTGCAACAACAAACCTATATTCTGTCAAAGTAATATTACTTTTCGCCTTGTCACAAATTATATTAAATGTAATAATTAATATTAAATAAAGTACATTACTGACACACGATATAACTTAAAATTAGAACACTGCAAGAAACGATTCTGAAAGAGATGAAAACGTGTAATAACGTTAAATACCGATCCATGCATTTAAGGCTTATTTAACGTAGTTCTCATAATTATTTATCTAGATTTCCAGATACAGTGAGTCTTCGACTTCTCAGAAGCTGATCAATGTGCTAAGAAATATGAATATTTCCAAAATTTCTAGAACTCTATTACAAGAAATTAACGTAAGTCAACGACAAACTGTAATTACTGCACTAATATTATTCCCTTTCCTACAAAATTTCGAGACAGTGCCATGTTCTTCACAATTCAAACTATTTACAATGATATATCATCGGCGCATATTCTTTTACAAATTTCAGTAAACATACAATTAGCCTTTTCGCAATCTCTTGAAAGATACGGACTTGAAGAAAATAAATTTGAGAAACGAAACAGATAAAATCTGTCCGAACAACAAGCAATATATCTAGTAAACTGCCAAAGAGTTTAGGTATTAGACATAGTTCTAAGTTGTGTCACGATTAGATATCCGACGGCTATTAGCTCAAATTTTATCTAACCACCAATTTCAGGCAAAATTAGGCTATATAATAATTTAGCAAAATAATTATCTTAAGAGTATATTACATAAATATAATGTAAATGCTACATTTATGTTTGCAGGTCATTTTAGAAGAAGTAAGAAATTTTAAGTTTAAAAATTAGAAAATAACGTGACGTCTTTTATTATCGTCGGTAAAGACAAAAGTCTGAATTTGTAAAATATATGTAAAAAAGCTTACTTTAATTGCCGGGTTTTGGTCCTAATCAAGTACTAGTATCTCTCTAAGACTACAACTATTTTTTTATACAATTTAATTAAACATTTATTATTGCTTTAAATACGTTTAAAAAAATACAAATTAAAGAATATTTTTGCAGGAAAAAACACAGCACTTAAAATGTTTAAAAAAACATAAATAAATTTAACACAAAAAAAGAATTAAAATTCAAGTCATTTTTAAAAAATGTATTTAAAAATTCTTCATAATTTAAACACTGATATATTAAAATAAACTTTTTTTGAATATATGTAATAGATTTCGTAAAATACCGCGTCGCGACGATGCGACCAAGCGACGTCGTCCGTCGGTCGGGGGAGCAAGACGTCTAACTGAATCAACAGCTTATTCTTGCAAGCGCCCAAAAAATTATGTATTGCGCATGCGTTTCAAACTTGTATATTATTAATTGTTGGGAGTTGTATATGTTCCAGAGATTCTGAATTATATTCCCGTTATTCCCGTATATCCCTACCACGACCACGGGTACGGCTACGGCCTACGGCTGGTACAACACAGGACAGGTTATGATGGATTCGAAACAACTGGAGCAGGAATATCGGGAACTCGGAACTCGGGACTTGCGACTCAACTGTAATGATGTTGAAGGATAGTTTGTGTGACCTTGACCACTTCGTTTTACATGCATACCTGTAGAATTCATTTTGTACACCACACTATCTACCAAGTAACGTATACCATCCGAAATACATTCAACATCCAATATCATTTGTGAAAACATTAGTTTTGTGTTAGATATTTTTTTATTTGTTAGTTGAATTTGTCACTGACCTATTTGGCGTTATTTTAATTTTGGCGCTCCAAAAACTCAAGTTCAGTTATGACTAGATACTAGGTATTTAGTGTGAAGGCTAAGAAAAAGAAAAAATGGGCACCTGTAGCTTGCTTGCAATCTAGGTTTATTTAAAATTAATGAGTTCTTCAATTTCTTGTCTGTAATTATCTTAAGAGCATATATATGGAGTGTGAATAGCCTATGTTTCCTATAGATTAAAAGTGTGACTGAGTATGACAAAAATGTGTGCGAAAGAGAAAGGTATATGCTCCTATTTGTTCCCTATACGCATGCGTCGAAAGTGACAGTTGTCTAGATATAATAAATATGAAATATGTAAAGAAATTATATTTCTTTAGTTGGTACAAAGCTCGTCTGTCGGTAAAACAGTAACCGTTCAGTGAAACCATATTCTCATGAACGTCATAAATGTCGCTGTAGGGATAACGGCCAAGACAGTTGATATTTAGAGTGAGCAGAACTTACGTTTTTAGTTATATTTATATGGTTTATTTATATTTATACATATCTACATAATCCTACATCAATATAATGTCTTATTTAACAACTGTCACGTATTATATCTAGACAGGTCTGACTTGACAACTGTCACTTTCGACGCATGCGGATAGGGAACAAATAGGAACATATACCTTTCTCTTTCGCACACATTTTGGACACACTTTCAGGTCCAGCATTCTCTCTCCATATATATATGTTCTAAGGTAATTATTGGTATATCGCTGATACTTATTTTTTGTTGGCAGCGCCGTTGTCACACACGTGGTAAATATCCGAATCAATATAAATATTATTTTATGCGTAATATTTTGGTTTTTATAATTTTCGCATACTATTATTTATTTAATTAATCAACTAAAGCACTAACTTTAAATGAAATTCATGTTTATTTACGTAATTAAACGAATACTTATTTTTTCCTTACGTGCGTCGCGGCGGTCACTTTGGCGTCGAACACCGACGTGACGGACGTTCTAAATAAACCATTAAACCGCTGAAAAGTGTTTACTTATCTCTGTCATTAGCATTTCCGCTATTAATTCGACTGATTTGAGACATTCGTCATTTTGATACAATTTTAAATATTTTTTTTGTAATACTTTTTTACATTTAACATTTTCTAAGCGTCGCGGCGCCATTATTCCTGTGTTTATTTTTTTAAACGGGTGGTATCAAACTGACGGTATGACTCTATATAAATTTAGTATTATAAAAAAAATTCGTCGTAAAATAAAATAATTTTTAAGCCTTTGAAAAATAAATAGATATTATTTACTGCGGTAAAATAAACTGTTTTTGTTTGTTTTGGTAATAGTTCTATAGAAAGCATGAGGAAATAAAAATACAGGACGGAAAATCGAGTTTCAGCTCTACAAATTGATATCTACACAAAATACGAAATTGAGATATTTCCATTGTTTTGAAAGAGTCATTAAAGTCACTATAACTCGTAAACTAATGATCGGAATGTCATAAAATTTTGACACATATCGTTTGAAGGTTAGTACTAACTGAAATTCATATGGATTTGTCAATAGTTGCGCCATCTATATTTCATTCTTCGAACTTATTGAGTGATTCGTTCTAAGAGCATATATATATATATATATATATATATATATATATGGAGAGAGAATGCTGACCTGAAAGTGTGTCCAAAATGTGTGCGAGAGAGAAAGGTATATGTTCCTATTTGTTCTCTATGCGCATGCGTCGAAAGTGACAGTTGTCAAGTCAGAGTTGTATAGATATAATACGTGACAATTGTTAAATATGACATTATATTGATGTAGAATAATGTAGATATGTATAAATATAAATAAACTATATATAAATATAACTAAAAACGTGAGCTCTGTCCACTCCAAATATCAACTGTGTTCGCCGTTATCGCTACAGCGACATCTATGGCGTTCATGAGTATATATTTTCACTGAACGGTCACTGTTTTACCGATAGACGAGCTTTGTACCATCTAAAGAAATATAATTTCTTTACATATTTAATATTTATTATATCTTAATAGAATATCACACTTTCGACGCATGCGCATAGAGAACAAATAGGAACATATACCTTTCTCTTTCGCACACATGTTGGACACACTTTTAATCTATAGGAAATATAGCCTATTCTCACTCCATATATACATGCTTAGAGCATTCTGGATGCTTTACGAGTATATGAACAGCACCACCCAGTAAAAGATTTGGACTCCGTACGACATTACCAAAGCTATCGGCTGATTTTAAATAAGTTTGATACCTAAGAGCAACCTTACATAACCTAATTTTGTCTAAAATAAGGGTCTGGGACGCCAATATTATTTATATTACTCCCATTTTTAACCTGTGTTAAGTTCCAAAATTCCTCTAATTAATTGTAAATATTTATTTTGCAGGAAGTCTAACCAGCTGGAACTCAACATCACGTACTCGTACATCTTCTCTCAAAATTCCGGTGAGTTAATAAATTAACAACTTTATAAACAAAGCAACAAACTTAACAAATCCCATGTACAACTACTGTAGATTAATGACCAACAAAACTTCAAATGAATTCAGAATATTTTTCTGGTGATGAACAAAGCACATTTTTAATCAAATCGACAAATTTGTTTTGTTTAAGTTATGTAATTAATTACTAACAATCTTTCTCGAGAAATAAAAAAGTAAAAGTATATCTTTAATTAAAAATAATATCAGCAACTTTTACGCATAGTTTTTTTTACTTATTTTAAATTTAAAAAACTTAACTTGAGTTTTATTTTTGAAGTATTACACCGTCCAATTACAACGGAAGTAATACATTTAATAAACACTCTATTCTAAAAATATTACTCTCTTAGAGAACTCAATTCTATATAATTACCTTTTCTATAATTAAAAATATGCAAATTAGAATAACTTCTTCAGAACAGAAGAAATTGTTATCGTAAATCCAAACCTAATATATTCTGGATATATTTAATAGATGGCAGTACTGTTAGAAAAGGTTTAAAACTTTGATAACTTTTAGATTTTATCCATTAGTTGTTTATTATAGCTTATAGGTTTGTCGCTCTGCAACATTTTTGCTGTAATCATTCCATATCGAATCAGCGAGAAGACTAATCTTTGAATACACCTTAAGTAATTCAAATTAAATAAACAAAATATATTTAGGTAACAAAAGAAACAACCATATTTTGTAAACGATAAAATGCGGTTTTATAGATTTTATAAATTATTTTAAAAAAATACAAAATTAAATGACAGCATCAATAATTTTGAAGCAGTTTTTCAAACTCTTTGTTTACTCATAAATTGAAGGAATACGTGCTCCATATTCGTGTGCCCTAACGTGAAATCTTCAATTTCTAACTCGGTTTTTGCCTTATGGATAATTCCAAACATGGATGACCAAGACATTGAGTATAGCGGAATGTCGTACGAAACGACACACTGAAATTCTTCCCTGAAAGCGCAAATATTTCATATTATTTGAATGTAGTTTCTCAAGAGACAAGAGTTGATTACTCTACTGCTCTACTCACGTTAATGTTGCGTCTGGAATGTGTACTTCGATAAAATTTTTAACAACTCTTAGTTTCCTCTCGTAAGCTGCATCTGCGATTTGTCTCGATTGCCTTGACCAATCGCGAGCGAGGAATCGATCAAATGATAACTGCGATTCGTAAATACTAAATGAATCATCCGATGACTCATCATCAGTTCGTCTGTTCCCCGTGATTGGTGAGTCTGGTGTTAATTTAAATCGACTGCCACGGCTACCTACGGATGTAGATCCTTGTGCCAAATATTCCCTTAATCTCTCTTGTCTTTTTAAGGGAGAATCTTCATTCTTCAATACTTTTATAGTAAGTGTGTATCCTAAAATTTAGGTAATGTAATAGTTACATGGAAGCTTAAACTTTGATTTTTAATTATAGGAGAATTTCTCACCTGCGCTATATTTCGTTTTTAAGAAATGAGGCGAGCCAATGCATTTAAAGACTCCATTCACCATAACAGCCAATCTAGTGCACAAAACTTCGCATTCTTCCATACTGTTCGAAGTTAATACGATACTTCGGCCCTTTTCACGTACATGGCAAATGGAATTCCAGAAACATCTCTTAGAAACGATATCCATACCTAATAAGAAGGAAAGCTCATTGATTGATTGATTGATTAATCTCTTTTGATATATTTGTAAATTGATTCATGTTATTCTTCTTGTTTTGGGAAAACAACACTTTCGCACATTATCACTTATTTGCATGTTATAAAGTAAGCTGGCATACGACTTACACTAATCTTTGTATAATAATTATTCAAAAGACATGGTTACCTGCTGTTGGTTCGTCCAAGTAAATGACCATAGGGTCACCGATTAATGAAATAGCTGTACTTAGCTTTCTCTTATTTCCACCACTATATTGCCGTACCTAAATTAAAATGGCAATTCATATTTTACTAAATGTTTAAGAACTTTGAACATGTTAACATAACTATTTTATAGTGAACATCACTTGTTTGTCAATATGTTGGGTGAAGGCCAATTCATCTGCTAGCCGGTCGGACACAAAGAAGGTATCGGATCGCCGAACTCCTCTTAACAAGCAAAATATTTTGAGCGTCTCTCTGCCTGTCAGAGTGTCAAAGAGCGCATGGTATTGGGGGCAGTACCCTAAACACGATCATTATTTCACTATTACAATTTACGAATTAATTTTTCGTTGACTAAAGATATTTGAAGTAAAGAATCCGAAATTCTTACCAATAACCTTGTTTATATCATTTAGATCAGTTTTAACAGACATTCCCTTGACCCAAGCATCCCCGGAAGATATTGTTAAATCTCCTGTTAGCATCCTAAACGTGGTTGTCTTCCCCGCACCATTTTGTCCTAATAATCCGAAACATTCTTCATTGACAGTGAAGCATAAGTTTTTTACCGCAAGAAAATCGTCATAATACTTGGTTAAATTTTTTAACACTAATGTATACTGACATATTTCGTCCATAGTGAACGCGTTAATTTTAACGGCTTCTTCATTAACTTCTGGAGCTTCCGGGAGGATTACAAGCGAGTCATCTCTTGATTTATTGATGGACTGCGCAGATCGTGCATCTTCAACTGATGAAAGATTTATCCTTCTTATTATCAAATATTAAACAATTTTCAAAATTTGCTGTGACTAAAACATTCGTGTTCGCGATCGGACGGCATTCGTACTACGAATATTGTATGTAGTAATTGTATTAAGTAAATTGAAATACATTTGTTATGGAACACTGCACTTAGATTCAAATTATTTTCCACAGTCTGAAACACTTACTTTTTTGCTTGCAGCATACACAACTATTTTCGCAGCACTTCTCGCAATTTATTTGACATGTTTTCATCTTCATCCCTGATAACATCCATTTAACATGAACAAACCAGAAATTAATTGAATATTTTTAAATTACTAGACGACATAAATCAAGCTCACGTATTTTACTATTCTTGAGAACGTACATCAGCTGAGTCAGAATCTCAAATTCTATTAGTAGGAGAATTGTCATATAGATGAAACCCACCATAGCCATGAAAAAATGAATTTTTCCTACACCTGGATAGTCCCATGAGTAATAGGGGTCATCTTCTGAAATATTCATTCAAAATTTATTGCGATTAATTAAATATTTATTTCTGTAATTATAAAAAGAAAAAGATAATACTAGTGGCACCTTTGAGACTTACTTAAAAGAATACAACATTCAGGTTCATTGTCACACAAGTCCTGACCACAAACTAGAGTCATGCCACACATCATATCGCACATCTGAAACAAGGATTGGCTCATGCAATGCTACCACTTACAATCCCATAAGAATTATTGATAATACCTCTTTCACAAATGCTACTTGGTTTAAGTTATTAAGAGCTGCGCTGATGCCGTAGTGTGGAGATAATAGAAAAATCCAATTTAATGCATCCGCAACGTGTAATAGATCCAGCTGCTCCATTCTCAGGATGTATATAGTTAAGAAGCATGCAGGACCTACATTTTAAAGTATTTATTAAAAATAGAATTACGCATCTTACGAAATTCAAATATTCAAACAAACATACAACGTGAGGCACGTTCTCATCTAAATGCATACCTAGAAATATATTGAGAAGCGACATCCTCACAAACGCAGTAGCCGATCCAGTAAAGAAAAAGGAAGCCACGTACATCATTGGTAACATGCAAAATCCGAAAAACATCAACACTTCAAATGCTCGAACTAGAAGAAGAAAAAGATTTGAGTACCTTGGTAAAATTAATAATAACTATAAAAGATTAACTACCCAATTCTGGAAATGTAGAAAATCCAGTTTCCTGAAAAATCGCTAAGGTCGCTACAAAAGTCAATGCTGTTATACCAAATGTAATCAAATCAAAAATAAATGCAGGAATCCAAAATGATAGTACCTCAACACCACTGACGAATTGTAATAGCTTAGTTTTATTCATTCGCTCCTGAAATAACAGTTATTAAGATAATAATTGTGATTTATAGTGTTCAGATAAGGCTTAATTACCCTAACATAAACTATGAGGTAAAAGGAAGACACAAACGCCATGCTAAATCCAGCATTGAATGCCAAATGAAATCCCATGTTAGATGATGATTCTAACGATTTTAACTGAAAAACGAAACTGGTAAGATTATGTCAACGAAATTCCTAATTGTGTCATATCTACCAATGCTAAAACATACCCTTGTGTCCGTCTTAACAGGAAGCGGCTTGTTTGATACCGAAATTTTATAATCCGATTGAGTAAAACCTTGAAGGATGGCGTTGTGCACCATGTTCATAGAGAGAGGCAAGGCATGATACGGTTGGTTGTTAAACCAAGCGTTAATACCAGTTGGAGTGAAACTTACCCCAACTATGTACGTGTAGGTTACATGATGCAATTTGGTTTTGCACTGGAAAATATACAAATATAATTTGAGGTAATTTAATGAGGTCTTTGCTGTCATATTATCAAATAGCATCAACTCAGACAACATTACCTCTTTCAAGATAAACTCTTCTACATCAACAGAGCCAATTTCCTTGAATTCGTGTTCCGCCGGCAACACACTGAAGATGGACATATACTGATGATACATTTTGTCCATAGCGCTGTCATTTTCTATATCTTTTGACCGACTTAGAACAGTCACGCTCTGGTCATAATGTCTTAATGCTAACGGTAACCTTGGATTATCAATTGATTCTGCAAAAAGCAAATACTTAAGATGCAAAATATTCAAATTCAATGAAAACGCAAGCAATAATTACCTGATAATTGTCTCACGACCGTTACAGCAATAATTAAAAAGCTAATTGGCAGAATAAGTTGAATAACATGAAGACCAAGACTTCTGTACGCGAGGTAAAAGTGTTTAACAAATATCGCGTAATATTGATTACAGGTTAATTGGCATCCCCTCAATGGCTTTCCTTCCTCGTAAAACTGATCTAGAATTGGAATTGAAATATCGATAGTTTTGTAAGTTATTGTAAGCGTAAGTAGTAGGATTTCAGAAAGAGTTGTACCTGAACCTTCCGGAATGAGGAATTCCACCCGTTTTTCAGAACCCGCTCTCCAGAAAACATCACCCAATGTTGGCAATGAATAACTATAAGATAAGATTCCCAACTCCTCAGAATTATCTTCTAATTCCGTAAACATTTGTTCAAAAACTTTAGAATGTTTATCTCTCAATCTATAACTTAATTCGGATCCTATATGGCTTTCTACGAAGATTTTGGGTATATGTTTTCTCAGTAAATCAGTGACGTCATTAACATTACAACTGTCACTTTTAGTTAGCAGTAATTGACTCCCAAATCCGTACTTCTTTTTTAAGAAATAAGAAGAACCCACACATTGCAGTCTTCCGCCGGACATTATTGCAATCCTGTCTCCCAATAAATCTGCTTCATCCATAAAATGTGTTGTGAGCAATATTGAGCGGCCTGAAGAATTATATTAATTGTCGGTTGTCAAATATTTAACTAATTACTGAAAAAAAGTATTACGAACCCCTTTTTTCGGCTTGTAAAAGATCCCATAGACCTCTCCTTGCAGCTGGATCCATTCCCGCTGTAGGTTCATCACAGAATACAACCTTTGATCCCCCGCACAACGCTATAGCAACAGCAATTTTACGTTTTAAGCCACCAGACAGAAAATCACAAGGTACATTTTCCTAATTTAATAATGGATTTAATTTATCATTTATTGGATAGATATTGTATATATTATATATTATTATTACCTTATCCTTTAAGTTCATTAACCTAAGATATCTTTCAACTTCGTTATTAACACGTCTTCCTTTTAAACCTTTTAGTTTTGAGAAAAAATATAAATGATCTCTTGGTGTGAGTTCCCCAAATAATATGTTATGCTGTGGACAGAATCCTAAAGAATCGCGAACGTGACTAATCTGGGTCCGTATGTCGTATCCATTAACAAAAGCTGTACCGGATGTCGGTTGTATCATACCTGTGTCACAATAGGAACCCTTAAATAAGTTGGAAATGATTTAAGTAGGACGTTCTCTCCGAAAAACTCGGAGATTGTAATTACGGTTTACAAACCTGTGATCATACTCATTGTCGTTGTCTTCCCTGCTCCATTATGCCCAAGTAGAAGAGTGATCTGATTTTCATACATATCAAGAGTTAAACGTTCAACAGCTACTTTGCCAGTAGCAGGAAATACTTTGCGTAGTTTTCTTATTGAAACTCCAATAGTCATTCCTTCAGGAGCAGGCTCAACGGAAACGTGTTGATGGTCAAAACTTCCACTATCGGTATCTACTAAGCAAAACACAGCCTTCGTACATGTTAAATTTTATTTACAAGAAAAATTGCATGCAAATAGTTGCATATATTATTTACCCAGATAGCTGTGCAGTTTCAATGTCATTAGCTTTTTACAAGCTAACTCCAAAGATCATTTTGTACTTTCAGATATAAATTTCAACGCTGTGTGACCTTGCTAGCTTGCTACAAACTAACTCAAGTGTTACATTCCTATCTGGATAGGCCGTTATTCCGATTATCACTATCAAGCGATCTTAACATTTATTCCAAGATAGTCTTTTTATGTAATAAGACATTATAAACTTTTTCATAATGAATAAACCTTAAATACATGTAATTGTGCTTAGCGTGTACTTAGTATGTTTGCTTTACCTCCTTTATCCACAGTTTGCATCGAACCCCAGAAGCTACGAGTGCATGGAAAATACCAGGGACGAGATACCCCGTAATCTCCAGGAAATATCTGCTCTACGTAGATGGTAACCAGTAAACAAATAATGGAATCAATGATAAGCATTATCATAACGTGTCCTATATGGAACTTATCAGCTGAGGTAACTGGCGTGAATATATTCCCCCTAAAATGTGAATTCGTCGGATTAAACTGAGCTCCTTCTCACCAAACAAGATCACATAGACAAATTTACCATTGCAAACCAACTCCTAAACTTTCTTGCATTAATATGATAAGAAAACCGTAGCCCATAGCTGAATTGGATATAGTACACAGCAAGAGTTTCTGGTATACAGACGTTGTTGCATAATTATTTTGAACAAGCAGGAATGGAGCGTATGATAAAAACCAGGCAAGTCCAGCAACCGCAGCTGCAGTGTTCGCTAAAATGTTACCCAGTACACGACATTATTTCATAAACATTCAAACAGAAACGAACTTTCAGCGAACCAGAATTCGTATGAAGTTCCGGAAAAAATTTATTAATTATTATCTAATACCTAAATATTTACCTTTTGAGAAGAATACTGAAATCATGAAACAGAAAGTGATCGTGGCTATCAGGTAGATAATTATATAAAAAAACACTGCAGAAATGTCGCTATTGGGTAACACGCATAATTTTTTATCGAAGAAGGGAATCTGAAAGATTTTATTTTATTTATTGATTTATTCATTTTTAATTTGACAATTTTCTTATGTGAGAAATGCACACCTTGAATAGAAGTACTACTAACATTGCAGAGAAAAGCAGAAAAGTGAACGATTTTAAAAACCATGCGGTCCAATGAAGCCAGTTTGGCAGACCCATTATTTTCATAGCTTCTTTAAGTTGTCTTTCCTTCTCATTAGTTATTACCTGAAAATGACTAAAGATACTTAGATATTTTTCTTGTTATTCCAGCGTATAGATAGAGTTACAGATTCTTACTTTAACGGTATTCATACACGTGTAGACGAAAGATAACATGATTATTAGAGGGAAGAAGTATTTTAAATCGCCCAATATTGGATCTTCAATAAAGGGCGGATAAGGAAACCGTTGCAATGTCACTAGTGGTATTTCTTCTGCTGTTTTGTTCGCTTGTTTCATTATTATTGCCTAAAATGTATACTTTATGATTTAAGCTACTAATACTTTATCTATTTGATAAATAAACCTATAGCCCGGTTAAGATAGACATTTGAAATAACAAAAAATGCCGGAGAGTCAAATATTGGTGGAGAGCTAGGGTTTATCATTACAAATAAAGTTTTAAAAATCCCCATTGATTCTATGTGTGCTTCAAAAGTTATTCGGGTTCAAAGGTCAAAATTTGAGGTTTTTTGGATTTTTCTCGAAAACGGTAAGTTTATCAAAAAAAAATTTCAAACCAAAGTTGTAGATCTTAAAATTATCTACAAAAATGGTCCTTATGATTTTTTTTCCTAAGAGTTACCATTCCTGAAATATCGAGATTCTCAGATACATGATATGCATACGTTTCCATGCCACCTGTGAGGTAGTGTACTCGGCGCGTTTTTTTTACCGTGATTTCACCTGTAGGCTTACTCTACTAACTGTCATGACAATTTTAGGATAATTTAAGACTATTCAAACATGGCTAGGCAATCAACTGAACCCATAAGACTGGGGTTGAAAATTGATAGATAATACTCTGGAACCGATTCAAACTTTACTCCCACCTGCTCCAGAAAAACTCCTCAACACTTTTTTTTGCAATTGCAAAAGCCATGTTTGAACTTGATAGTATACTCGATACAAGTGTTGAATAGTCTTAAATTATCCTAAAATTTTCATGACAGTTAGTGGAGTAGGCCTACAGAGGAAAACACGGTAAAAAAACGCGCCGAGTACACTACCTCACAGGTGGCGTGGAAATGTGTGCATATCATGTACTAGTATAATGTGACTCTTAGAATCGCGATATCTCAGGAATGGTAACTCTTAGGGAAAAAATCATAAGAACCATTTTAGTAGAGAATTTTAAGATCTACAACTTTGGTTTGAGATTTTTTTTTGATAAACTTACCGTTTTCGAGAAAAATCCAAAAAACCTCAAATTTTGACCTTTGAACCCGAATAACTTTTGAAGCACACATAGAATCAATGGGGATTTTTAAAACTTTATTTGTAATGGTAAACCCCAGTTCTCCACTAATATTTGGCTCTCCGGCATTTTTTTGTTATTTGACCACTATTTTTATGTTTAAATTGACCGGATCACTAATACTTTTGAAATTTGGTGCTGCAGCGTTATAAATCCTTCCTTGTAATATCCTGGAGACATTCCTCCATCACTTTCATTTGGTTGTCTTGCAATACCTGTTTCTAAAAGTGGAAATAAATTAGCTGTTTGCCAGCTCACAGCAGCCATATTATGTGGCGTCCGAGGATCGCCTGGAAATCGTAGAAAGAACTGGACACATTTAGGAAGATCAGTGATTACCTAAAATAAAAACAACAGCTGGAAAATCTGGAGGTAATACAGAAACTTATTTCAATCACGAAAAATGAATTACGTTATAGTGGTCTGGAAATTCCACTCCTGCTAAGGTGTGTTTCGTATTATCTGGATTTGGTTGAGTAAGATAAATTTCTAGATCACCCGCAGTCTGAAACGCTATTTGAGTAAGGTTATATGGCGGAAGTCCAGGAGGCATAATGCCATCCGGAAATTTTAGAGCTTCGTCCATGATATTTTGCATTATTTTATTTTGAGGAGACCACGCTATATTCCATGTGAATGGTTCCTCGGCACTTCGAACCCTAAATCATTTGGTAATATAATAACATTCTTATCCAAGTATTACATCATGAGATAAATATTTTTTTTAATGTATTCAATATAATTAAATGGGTAAATTACATATGATAAGAATAAAATGTGTTTTCATATTTCATAAACGGACCATAACTCGGTGACTACATACGAGTCACCGAGGAAATCTCTTACTTGCTAATAAATTGAAAATTAAAGCAGTCCACTTACGGAATATTATACGGGAACAAATTTTCATACTTGTTCGGTTCATCTTGGACAGTTGGTGATACCAGACCTCTAAGAGCAACAAGAAATGTACAAAATATAAGGGGAGAGGTTATTTCTATGAGAGTTTGACTTTTATGTCGCCATTGCAGCAACCAATTTTTCCATAATAATAACTGAAATTTCTGTAGAATCGCCATTTTGGTAGTTAAAATCCGCCTGCATTTATAGATCCCTTTAAAAGGTACAGCAATTTACATATTTAGCAATATTTTTTATAAACACGAGGATTTCGAATGTGTTATTTAATTCAATTATTTGTGAAAAGCAGATAATCACCGCCTACTCCTTTAGGAGAGAAACAGTATCTTCACTATTACAAAAGTCCGATATTTCTTCAGTGTTCTACTTTGGACAAAATATGATTTCCGGAACTTTAGGACACTGTATCCTAATTACTACAGATTTTTATATTTTCAGTTTGAAGCTCGATACCAGATGTATTAATATTAAGTTAATATTAATAAAAACATTTTGAATTTAATGTGTTGTAGCTGAGAGAGTAAAATATTCATATAGAAATTTGTATTTGTAGAAAAAAAATTAAATTCTAAATTGAATATTTCAAAGTTATACTTAAAAACACATTAAATATCTGTAAATTAAAATACTGATTTGCATTTCGTGAACAGCTCTTTATTTTTGAATAGATTTAAAGTTAAGTCATACTTTAATAATATAAGCATTTACATTTATCCACTTAAAACAATTGTTCTATAAGAAAATACGTTTATTAAATATTTATTTATTTTTTGTTAAATATTAATTTATATTAAAAAATAATTTTCCAAATTGTATATCACCTACACATTATATAAATAAATGATAATAAAATATGAGTACATTTCATAAAAATATATATTCAGGATATTTTTAAATTTCATTTTAGTTGGCCTTATTTCAACTTCAAGCTTCTATAATATACGTCTAGTAAAAAAAATAATAAAAATAATATTAAAAAATCCTATTAGTAAAAAATATTTCGAAAACATACTAACAAACATTTACTGTATATGTCACAAACAGGAATAACGAATTTGAAACAATATGGCGACTTTATTTCTCATCTAAGAGTTCCGCCAACTTTTTCGTCTCTGTAACCGGAAGGGAGCAAGCATAATGCCTGCATACGTATGCAGCTGGATGTCCACCAATTGGACGAATTCGAGAAAGAATTGATGATGATGTAGACGGTGACGTTGGACTACCAGATCCAGATCCATTTCCATTTGAAGTATCGGAAATAGCAATGACACGTCCTGGAATTAATCGCGTTCGAACTACCTGAAGCAACGCCTTGGTCTCTGGATCATCCTTCCTTCCCGCGATAAACACCTGAGTGGGAGTGTCATGCCAAAACATAAGAGACGACGTCATATCCGGTAGGGCAATCGGTATACGAGTTAACTGAGTCGAGAATGAAACAAGTAATTCTGTTGCAAGTTTACGATATTGATCTTTGCTGTTATTGCAAGAATGAGCAGATAATCGCAGCAAATTATGTGCAGAAATACTGTTGCCGGAAGGTTCAGCGCCATCTTGATCTGTAACAAAGACATATTTTTAAATGTTTGATGTGATGTTTCACAAAATCTTGTACTATAAAATGTATACCTTCTTTGAGCCTTAGAATGACTGAATCATCACCTAGAGGAGTACTGAAATAACCTTTATTTTTTTCATCCCAGAATAAACGATTCTGTGTTTGTTGCAACGTTTGAGCCCATTCCAAATATTCTTTAGATAGAGACGCTTCATACAAATCCAAAAGACCCCGAATAAGAAACGCGTAATCATCCAAAAAGCCATCTATAGGTGATGGACTACAAACAAATAACAAGTTAACAATAACATATTAAACTAGTACGATTTAATACGAAAGTTTAAACATTTTCTTACATTTGGGCGACATCTCCACTAGACTCATCACGATAGCAACTTCTCAGTAATTCCTTTGATTCCTCATTATACATAAATTTTCTAATAAAATTGGCTGCAGCAATAGCAGTGTCAATATAATTATTATCATTTAAAACTTGTCCAGCTTTTGCAAATCCAGAAATCATCAAACCATTCCAAGAAGTTAAAAATTTTGAATCCAAATGTGGTCTGGGCCGCTTATTTCTTATTTCAAATAGTATTTCGAAACATTCCTTAATTACTGATTGAAATTGTTCGAGGGATAACTGAAAATGGCTTGCTGTTAATTCTTCAGTTTCAAAAATGATTAGAACATTCTTTTTTAACAATTCTCCATGTGGATCTTGAGAAGGATCTACGTTTCCATTTTTTTTAACATTAAAATGATGACAAAAAATGTCTGCGTAGCTTAAATTATCTTTTACATGTTTTCCTCCTAAATGTTCTTGAAGCTCACCGTATTCCCAAACATAGAAAGCACCTGTAAAAAAGAGAATATATTAAAACTGAGTTTCAATCGAATAAATTTAACAAGAAGAAACATACCTTCGACCTTCTTACGAGCTTGATGAGACGGCAAGGAATCAGCATCTTCTGCGCAATAAAATCCTCCACGATGATGTTTCAAATCACGCTCGACGTAACGAAGAATATCACGCACGACATTTGCGAAGAATTCATCCTTTGTTGCAAGAAATGCGTCACAAAATGCCACAGTGAGTTGACCTTGGTCGTACAACATCTTTTCAAAGTGGGGCACATGCCATTTGTTGTCCACAGAATATCTATGCGATATAAAATCATTATTGAATCAGATGCATTAAGAGTTATGTTTGCAAACAATGCAGAACTGGAACAGTTGTTTACTCACCGTGAGAAGCCTCCACCAATATGGTCGTGAATTCCCCCAAGTGCCATCTTCTTCAAGGTATGAATACACATATTGAGACATTGTAATCCTTCTTCAGAATATTTATCTCTTGCATAAGCATGAAACAGAAAATTAAAATTGCAAGGCTGTGGAAATTTTGGAGCACCCCCACCAAAACCACCAAACTCTTCTTCAAAATTGCGCGTAAACTGTAGAATACATTTCTTCCAAGATTCTTCTCCTGGTGGGTCTTTAGATTCAGTAGTTGCACGAGGATTAACTGAACGCTTCAATATTTCTGAAACCTGTGCACCTACAACAGAATAATTTATTGTAAATTTTGGATACAGGTATTATGCAAATCTATAATTAAATAGGCATACCGGCTTCCATAAAATGATTGGGGTCTTCACGCCATTTTTCTGTTAAGTTATTTAAAATAGTTTTAAATCCAGGACGACCATATTTATCTTCTGGAGGAAAGTAAGTGCCTCCAGTTACGGGGTTCAAATCAGGTGTTAGAAATACAGACATCGGCCAACCCCCACCTCCTAAGCAATATAATCATAATATCGACATGAAATTAAAAAATCGTTATTAAAATTTACAAAATGTACAAAGTATAAACCTTGTGTAGCTTGTATGAACGTCATGTAGATTTTATCGATATCTGGTCTTTCCTCCCTATCCACTTTGATGTTCACAAAATTAGCATTCATTATTTTAGCAACATCTTCATTTTCAAAGGACTCATGTTCCATAACATGGCACCAATGACACGTCGAGTAACCCACAGATAAGAAAATCAACTTATTTTCTTTCTTTGCTTTCTCAAATGCTTCATTGGACCATGGATACCAATCGACTGGGTTATGAGCATGTTGCAACAAATACGGGCTTTTCTCATATTTTAAACGGTTCGTAAATTTATGCTGTTTCTTATCTTCTGCAGAAGATGATCCCGGAACATCTGTGGCTGTGGCCATCGTTCTTACTGGTTGTTTAAAACAATTGTTTGTTGGTAAAAGTTGCGGTGAAGAATCGCTTCTAAAATGTTTAATTAAAAATAAGTTTTTGCAAACTCAGCATCTCTCTGCTATTCCTCGAAAATTACAAAATAAAATTCTAAAGTTCCATTCTTGATGTTCTATTTATAAATTACAATATACTCTCAGTACTTATACTTAATTAATTTATTGCAAAGGTAATACACAACTACATAATAATACTGCATAATAGAATGAATATTATATATACTAAATATAATAAAATAATTAATTTATAATACATATCTTACTCAATATATTAAATTTCTGCAATTAATAACTGGTGGTAAATCATTATATTAAATGAAACTTAATTAATTAAATGAAACACCACAGAAAATAATTGTTTCGTTTCTAAAAGACAACTGCGTACATTATTGACGGCAAGATACATTCTAGATAAAATCATACCAACGAAATGAAATATTTGAATGAAACTTGTTTTAACTTTATGAGTTTCGTTTGCTTCTGCAATATCACACTTTAAAAATCAATATATCAGTAAGCAAATGTTGACATTTATTGAAAGTGGTAATATATGTAAATAATTTTACATGGTTTTAGAAGTCTAATAATATTTGCATGTTTTATTTTATAAGCTGATGGCTTCAAAAAGTCATAATAATAGTCATTGCCTAATTTAGAAACATATGATAATAATATTCAATTAAAAAATTACATAAGTTTAATGATACTTGCCGTTTTTGCAGTAATGATCTATCCAAATCAACAGTTCTACATAAATGTAGATTTTTATTGTTTATAGTATTGAAACGCGTATCACCAGTTGACAACCGTCGAAATAAATGCAGTACTCGTCCGTTGTTCATATCATCAACACGTACAAAAATAAAAATTAATTTAATTGCTCTCTTAAAAATAGAAAAATTTAACTTTCTCAATCACAAACTTCAATTGAACTCACACATTACAAGCTAAAAACATGAGAATAATTTTACATATAGAATAAAATAAAGTAAAATATGGTATATTTCACTGTTAATTTCTGTAAAGTATTAAAAGACTTTCATTGATGGAGTTGATGAACAAACGTGTTAATACTGACATTTATTAGAAACTATTAAAAACTAGGACACAAGACGTCATTTTCTAATTTTTTTTTACTATTATTTTGAAAGATATTATTATTCTTGGTTATGTTGTCAAGGTCACATACATTTTAAGAAAGAAACGTCAATAAACTCAACTGTTTTGTTTTGGTTTGTTTCCTTGGTTAGTTAAGAGTCACCTATATTATAAGAGTAATAACTATTTAAAACTAATTTTCCTAATTAATTTCTATTAATTAATTATCTATTTATTCTCTCTGCTATCATATTATTGTCAACTTAAAAGCGCTAATACCAATGCAAACGACAGTTTGTTTATATTTTGCTTCAACATCTTTGTAGAAATGCTACTAAATAATATTAAGGAAGCCTCATCTAAATCGATTCAGTTGCTATTTAACAAGCATGCAGCATGTGCTGTGTATATATACATAGTTTCCAAACATTTCGGCGACTTAATTACTATGGTTGTTAAGAAACAACAATTTGCTAAGTTCGCAATCTAAAGTCTTTCAATTCTAAATAATGTTATATTCATATGTAAAGCAATTGGACAGAAATGGAATACATTAATTAGTAAATAATTTGAAAAACTTACTCGCGTAACGCCAAGGCATATAGGCAACCATATTTACAATACTTTATTTTGCATAGAACTTTTTAAGTATTATATGTGCACCACTACCAAATAAATATTATATGTGTTTCAATATATTCATATACAAATAACATCTTATCCTAAGTGTCACTAAGTGGGCTCTTCGTGACTGATGTTTAAGTCGTTGACTTTTACAATGCACTGAGCTGGGTTATATTTAGATTCTTGGTACGGTATTAATTCCGTGACTGGTAAATGAAATAGTGTGGTCGTAACACGTTAAGATTGGCATAGGCTGATGAGTAGTTCGCATGTACGAAGCATTTTTTACCAGCAGCTTATTTTCGATAGTAATCAAATCACCGACGATGTTCTATTAAACTGTCTGTTTGTGTAGTCTCATGTATGTGAGCTAAACCGCTGCCTAATAACACTTCAGCATGCAAATAATATAGTATGAAGACTACACACATAATTTCTTTCGACGGTTTGGAAAGCTAGTGCTTTAAACATTTTATAACAATGTATCGCATATACAAAAGCGCCTGTAGAGTGCAACCTATATAACTCTTCAAAGTGTTGTTCCGGTTATACGTGCTATAAAAATATATAATTTATACGGTACATTTGTGGGAAACAGGAATCAGTAGAAATACTAATTAATACTATTTATGAAACGACTGCAGACCCTTTGTTTTTATTTTCATGTAACATGAGTCATCTGCCAAATTATGGGGAGTCTATGTCCATGTTGGCGTTGGTGTTGGTGTCAGAATCAATTTATTTCTACGCATGCGTGTATTATTTGTCAGTGTGTTTGTGGAAAACACAACTAGTAAAAGCTAGAACTACATATCGCTATGTGCAGATTATAACCTCAAAACAGACTTATTTATTACGTTTCTTAATATTTATTTACATATTTTACATTAATAATATAAGTGTTGCTATAAAGTTTTGTGTTTATTTATAATTAAATATGGATTAATCTAGTAATATACGTAAGTTTTTATATGTTTAACTTATAGTTTTATAAATATTTATTAAACTAATGGAATCAACATTATAACATTCTAGTTATACTTTTGCATGACAACAATTGTTTTAGTTTAAAATTACTTCGTTAATGTTTTACACAGTTAATATATCTTCTTTTGTAAACATTCTGTACTCGTACTTCAGTTTTCAAAGTATAAAAGCAGACGTTTTTTAATTGACACAAGCACTGCTTTTTTTATTGTTTAAAAACGTTTTTTATATAAAAAGCACGCGCGTTTCATTGTTTCAGTTTGAAGTGCTACGAATACTTGGAGACAGTTGATAAAAAAACAAAAATTATACATAAAATTAATGAATATAACAGTTTTTATGCATTAATAATATTTTATATGAAATATAACTTATTATTTAATTTTATAAATAATTCTCTTATTTAATTATTGATAAAGAAAGTGTTGTGTTTTGTATTTATTTTTATCTGGACGAGACAAGGGACTCTCACTTTCTATGCTTTGGTATGCTAGTTGTAGACAAATGGTACATACTGCAGATTCCCCTGCAATAGATAAGTCATTGGTGTCCAAAGTTTTATTTAATAACAGATGTATGTCAATTTTGATACGTCCAACTATTTTGCGGTTCTTTGCCTTTAAAAAATAGAAATTAATTACTTAAAATACTGATAAAATTTACTTATGTTAAACAAAATTTTTACGTAATTAGTCACGATTCTTTTGTTTTTACCTCGACATTAATATATAGTAGACCTTGATTGTAATATATTGAGCATTTTGCTACGCCAATGGAATACTTAATCAATGTAAATAAGCTTGAAAATTAAAATAAATAGAACTTAAATTATAACTTAAAATCAGTTAAAATTAAACTCATCTGTATCCTTGATTATTTTTTGGTTTTATGAAGTAAACCAGGATCTGCGTTTGCCTGAAGTTAAAATGTTGTTTATACAACGTAATTAACAAGAGCCAAAGTATAAACATGCTTCTAATTCGTCTGGTAGAACATATATTTTTACACTACATATCGTCCGAAATAATAATTGACCTCCTGATATTCATCGACTTCGTTTGATATTTCAAAACTTTGAAAAGAAAAACTTTTAGCGATAGAATTTCAATTATTTTTTATTATAAATAAATTTCTTTTTTATTTTCGTGTCTATTTCTTTTCAGTCGTGAATTTTAATCTTTTTCAATTCGTCTAGTCTCAATGGGCTTGTGTCCTCATTTTTTAATGGTCGATTTTTAAATTGTTGATTGAAATTGATGTTAATAAATGTGTATTGGCAATTAAAAGTTTGAATTGTAGTTTTAGCACTAGAAATGGTCGGCCATATTTTTATAACGTGAAATGCATTTTAACGTCAGTTATTTGTTGAGTAGGTCAGTGCTGTGGTAATGTTTTGTAGCTGTTGGTAGTCAAATAATCAAGTCAAGTCAAAGAATAATAAGTTTGTATTTTATTTAACCCTGTTACGACAGACATAATATTGAAATTTGATTGTTCCTTGAAATAGCTGTAAATAATATTTGATATTTTGATATATAAATTCATATAGCAGAGATTTATGAGCTGTAAGGTTGGCAGCGGTTGTGATGTCACATGCATTTGGAATGTGTACAACGTTGAATCCCTTTAATAATTAAAGACACAAAATGACTTTGTGCGAATAGCTGTACTGTACCGTGCAACCTCAGTATTACTTTTTGACATAGCACAATAAATATATCGCTTAACTTTTCATGTTCCATATGAGTTGTCGTTGGGTAAAAACCACTGAAAGTACATTCTATACATAAAATATATAATTCAAAAGTAAATGAAACGGTTATACATATTGAAAACAGGTCAAAGGTTACGAGAAAGATATTTGATATTCCGTAGAAACCCTTGCGTGTTCTAAAACATTAATAAACAACAATTTACCATCCCACCCACCCCCAGTCTCTATCTGACCTAATTATTTCTAATTAAACCATTAAATTCAACTCAATTGCTAATAAAATAGTTTTCAATCTTTCTATGTACACATATCCATATATCTTGATTTCTTTTAGCGTTGTTTTTATGTACTTTCTTTTATTATATGGTTTCGCGTATATTATTTTTATTTTACAACTCAAGACGTAGTCTGTAGCGTCAAAATAGAACACATGTTTATTTACTCTTTCTAACAAATAATTTACCGTATATTGACCTCTCTCTCTTATGCTGTATACTACTATAGACTATTCTGTATACTGCATCCATTGACTCTCATTGCGTGTTTACGGTGAATCACCCCCTAAATGGGGAGTCCCTCGTCCCTTCTATGTTGCTATGACAACTTTAAGACCCCCTGTACTATGTGGGCCTTTATTACTGTCTATTTCTGAAGATTATTTATAGATAAAATAAACTATATTCTTCATATTAAGTTGTCTGCGTAATTAATTAAACGTTTATTTCTGAACATTTGCCATTGATCTAGATTAAACTGTCTGCTTATTCACTACGTGTCACTGAAAAATATGAGGACTTAAGACAAGTCCTGTCCTAAGATAAAGACAGTCGTGTTTCTAGTAAGTGCTTAGGATAATAACACATGCAAATAGGTATAAGTAAGTTATGAAAGCACCAAACAGATTTTGTTTTTGATATGCTTGACATACATTTCTGTCGGAACTTTGTCAAAATGTTTCCTGATACTTACAAACTTATTAAATTCTGTTTCATCAACCAGGCTTTGTCCTAACGTTCGGTAGATACTAAATCCAGCAAGAAAATATAATAAAATAAAAAGAAAAAACAATGAATAAATTATTAAAAATATTTTTAATTTCTTTTTAGGTTTCGTCCACCGATATGATTTTCAATACAATTTTCTTTGTTATAAAAGAAAAAATATTTTTATAATAATGGATTGGTTTCTTCATTTTTAAATAAGAAAGACCAACCATTAAAATGAGGTGACAAAAAATGTGGTCTACTTTTGAAATAAAGGGAGCGACTCCTTTAAATGGGGGTTCAGGAGCTACTTCATTTCAAGAAGGTCTCATACAAACGATAACAGGATCATTGGATTCACTAAGTCAATTACAGGTAGGCTAATTAAATATTTAATCAAAAGTTTAATATTTAATTTCTTCTTCATTTGTGTAAGAATTTGTATTGCAATAGAAAATCTTTTAGTACTGCTTTTGGTTACAGGATGGCGTGCAAGAGGCACTGTATGATACAGACCACACAGATTTAAACTCAGATATCGACGAAGCTGAACTTCGACGTGAATTATTAAAAGATGTACGTTACAATGACTTTAAATAACTATATTTGCACTATTAATTAATGATAAACATAATATTTTAATAATTACAGAAATGGAGACAATTATTTGACATGTTCGACCCCGAAGGATTTGGAGAAATTCAAATCTCTGATTTCTTAGCAGCGCTGCGGTCGCCTGAACTTCAAGCTCAAGTACGTATTGATGTTTAAATAAGTTTACTTTCTTGTTACTGTTAGCATTTTTCAATTCATATTTATCTTCTAGGTGCCTTCTAATAAGCGAGATGTTCTTAAAGATCGAGCACTTCGTTCAACTACTGGATTTATAACTTTTCAAGATTTCGTAAATGTGGTGAGTGATTTTTCTAGTTTTTTTTTGTTCTTACAGGTTTGAGCCTTAGCTAAATATTTTACGATAAAACTTTTACAATATTTTGATAATTTTAATTTTATGTTAATCTCTTAGATTATATAATCATCGAGAATATTTACTTTTAAGGGTAGATTTCATTTGCGATACGTGGGTAGCTGTCTTATAAATATTGTTTTGAATGTGCGTGATGTAACTATTTATTCATAGATGGCGCGTATTCATCTTTTATATAATTATTTAAAAATTAATTATTACATCCCTACTAAATAGAGGTCTAACACAACCTTCATTTTATGATATACATATATAGATTTTACTTCTCCTAAGGGGGTAGTTTGTATAGCTCGTTATAGTTTTTGCGCCGTCAAAGTAGGCAACTCTAATTACACATTTGATAGTGCAACTCCAAACCAATACAAATATTCAAATATTTATAAAACCTAATATATAAATTATTGTCAGTTAAAAACTATAAAAATAAACCCTTTTTAAATATATACCATATAAAAGAAACCGTTAATAATCAAAACCACTTAATTGTTGTATACCTTGTTGATTTCTTTAGAATTTAAACATATTATTCCTTCATTGTTTTGCGTTAATAATAGAAATCAAATATTTATTTATTTTATAGAAGTAGAAATACTTCAATTCAAATATAAAAACCTTTTGTTAAATTGTATAAAGCAAATAACAATGAAAATCAGTATAATATGTGTAATTGTTGTTTTATGTCCACTAAATTTATTATTAATTGCGATTACGAGTGAACACACCCCTATGTAACCCTTATAAATGTCGTTGTTAGTACGTATGTGAGGTAGCGGGTTCGAGCGCAACCCAAAGCAGTGGATCCACCAAACAAATTATTTACAAGCAACATTAGGAGATACCGATTGCCGTATTTTTATCTGCAATTTCCACGATCTTATGCTGGGTGAAAAGAATATTATTGTTGCAGAAATTTAAGCTTTATTTAACATAAAATTGTTGAATTTATAAAATTATAAATTGAATTTGGGATTGAAAGAATCATAAAACTTCCGTTTTTTTTTATTAATAAAATCATATAAACACCTTCCTGTGAACAAGTAAAATCATAAAATGACCTTTTTAAACCTTTGGATTCATAACAACTAATGTTATATAAGAGAATCATACCAGAATTTAGGCCAGAGGATTTATACAATACGCAATTTATTATTTTGCAATAATATTCGTTTCTCTCCACAAAAAATCGTTGGAATTTAAGTCAAAATAAGTCCCTAAAATTTAATTTGACATATATATATATATATATATTGAGTGTGAATAGCCTATGTTATAATATCCTATAGATTGAAAGTGTGGCCAAAATGTGTGCGAGAGAGAAAGGTATATGTTCCTATTTGTTCTCTATGCGCATGCGTTGAAAGTACCTGCTGTTTAGATATAATAAATATTAATATTCTATTAAGATATAATAAATAAAATATATGTAAAGAAATTATATTTCTTTAGTTGGTACAAAGCTTGTCTCTCGATAAAACGGTGACTGTTCAGTGGAAACATATACTCATGAACGCCATAGATGATAGGCCAACACAGTTGATATTTGGAGTGGACACAACTCACGTTTTTAGTTATATATATATATATATATATATATATATATATATATAGTTTATTTATATTTATACATATCTACATTATTCTATATTTATATAATGTCATATTTAACAACTGTTACGTATTATATCTAGACAGCTCTGACTTGACAACTGTTACTTTCGACGCATGCACATAGAGAACAAATAGAAACATATACCTTTCTCTCTCGCACACATTTTGGACACACTTTCAGGTCCAGAATTCACTCTTCATATATATATGCTCTAAGATGTTTAGTAAGTAAAGCAATAAAATTCGCAAAAAGAGATTTAGGCCCCCTAAAACTGTGTGTACGCCCATCAATGTTACAATTATGGGCCAAATGTGTGTTCATTTACCTTTTTAAAACCAAAGTATTAGTAGAGTTAACCAATATAATAAACAAAATTTGATGTTTAGCAAATAAGACATAAACAATAATAGTGATTATCGTGTGAAAGAGAAAGCTATACCACAAGAGATTTAAATTATAAAGTTGTATATATTTTGTCCCGCTCTAACAATCATCCCTAACTCTATCGTTAGACATAAAGGAGTATATATATAAATTTTAATCCGACATAAGTTTAAAGAAATTAGGTTTACCTTTTTTAAACTGTCAATCTTTTTTGAAACAAGCCGACAAAACACTTTTTGGTTTTTTCTTTCTTTTAAATAAAATATAACGTTTCTGATTTGTACTAAATATTTTTGAACAAAATATGTTTTTGAAATTTATTTATAAATAAAAAAGAAAATCCCAAAATTCTATTGAGACACACACAAAATGTCTTTATTATAAATAAAAATGTTTAGCATTTTAGTTTATTGAATAGTTTTTATATGTATACATGTATCTTGAAAACGAGTGCGGTGGCCCCTGAGCTGTTGATTTATATTTAACTGTATATAAGTAATTCGTGAGACGAGCGAAATGCAGCGAAACTTAAACAAATTTTTAGTGTGAGGGTTGTCTGAAAAACTTCCAGCCGTAACATGTTTTCTATTTTAATTTTTTTTAATTTTCTATAATACTACAACAAAGTATAGATATACTTATCTAGTAGCTTACATTTCTATAATTACACGGTGTGGTAGGATTGCTTCAATGAACAATTCTACATGATTACGTTACTAGGTTCGAGGGTTTAGTCCTGCGAAGTCTTCGAACATCATTACTATCAAGCAACATTTGCGTCACGGCGATGTTTTACGGAATTACGAAGTCTCAATTCGTGCTTCGTTGCTATAGATTTGATTTCTTCTCCGACTGTGTTAATCTTCAGGTCTCTATGTATGTCGTCATTGCGGAATTACCACGGCGCATTAACTATTCCTCGCAGAACTTTATTTTGAAATGTTTTTATTTCTTTATTGTTCGATATCTTGGTGCAACCCCTTTATAACTTGAGCAGCTCCTTTTCAATATTTACTCCAGAGCGTCGTCCAATTAGCCAATACATATTCCTATATTTTATGTTCAGTTCTTAGTTTTTCTTTTTGACGTACGTTTTCCACCTTAACTTAGCATAAAGGGTCTTTCCTAGACCCATTAACATGAAGATGATGTTATGCCGGTTTCACACCAGAGAGACAGTTTTGAAAACAGTTTTGTTGTCAAAAAGCAAAACAAAAACATGTTTTGTTTTATTTTAATACAGTTCTGTTTTTCGAAAACAGACTGGTTTTGTTTTTATTGTTTTTCTATGGGTCCCATAAAAATTATAAACATGATAAACAACAACTGACAAGCTTAAATGTTCGCAAATAAACAAAACTGTGTGTTCAAACAAGCAGACTAAAAAACAACAGCAAACGTGTATTTCTTTGATTTTACCGACTCCAGATGGAAATGTGTTTTGTTTACTAAAACAGTTTTTAAAGACAAAAATGTTCTCTTTCGTGTAAACATTGGTGTTTTTGTTCAGAAAAACAAGTTTTTGTTCGTGTTTTATTGAACTGTCTCTCTGGTGTGAATGCGTCATTACTCATCAAAAATATTCTTGTAATATAATTGTGCAGGCGTTGAAAGATTACCTTGAAAATATCACCCACATTAGATGCTCGTTTAACAGTCAATTGTGTCGAAATAAACTAAAGTCAAGATGGATGGTGTTTACGGGGAATCTGCCCCATAATTTGCCACCGTAAGGTCAGAGGCTGTCTTAAATATTGACTGAAGCCATGAAAAATTTGTGGGTGCCGCCTAGATCACCAGATTATAAAAATAATGTCTACAACGTGTGACAATTCTGATGTGAAGCTAATTTATAGAATAGCACATTCCTGATTTTTATTGGTGACTCGGATGCTTTCAGATTTCTATTATGATTGACTAAACATCTTTTTTTTATTTATATCTTATAAAAATTGAGATAATAATTTATAAGATTAACAAGAAATCCTGTGAAGTTGGTTTCAGCCCAACACTAACAAGACAATATTCAGACCTAACAAGTTGTTAAAATAAAAAATAAACAAAAACAATAAATATAGAAATAAAGAATGAAAGAAAGAGAGAGATTTATATATAAATCTATATAAGTATATATAAAAAACGGCCACCCAAAAAATATAGCAACCGCAAAAAAACATCAAATATTTTTTAACGACATTGCCGGCATATTGGAGGCGCTCTGTAATCAGAATCTAGCGTCAACAAAAAGATAAAATGAAGTGAAATATAATTTAAAAACAGCTCTCACTAAATGGATATGACTGCCGACAGGTCGATGGTTCGAACCCGCAAAAAGGTAGAAGAGGGAGGGGTGGGTTAGGGGGATGCGGTTGGTATTGTAGAAATAAGTGGATTGAAAATATATGACCCACTAGGGTCATGCTCTGTAGATCAATCGACGTACAAATTTGTTTTTTATTAGTTATTAGTATTATAAATGAGTACCGCCGCTTAATTTTTAGCAATATCCCTAGAATAATAAGTAATCAATTTTATTTATCACTTTCACTACCTTCATAATATCAAAACTTCACGTGTTGCTAGATACAGCTGTAAATAGTATCTGACGTTTGGATATGCTCTCTTATGCATCTCTTTTACACTCTGTTGTATAACAGAGATAGTAAATACTTAAGTCGAGGGAGAAAACTATCATAACGCATCTCAAACACAAAAAACTATTCGAAATTTTGCTAAGCTTGTGATAGTACAGGAATTTGAACTCTAAATAGTATTTGGGATAGTTTAAACTGAATTTTGTGATACAGGGAAAATAATTAAAATAATAAATTGAATGGGCTTGTGTCCTCATTTTTTAGTGGTCGATTTTTCAATTGTTGATTGAAATTGATGTTAATAAATGTGTATTGGCGTGTCTATTTTATTAAATATCTAAATATTGACGGAGATATAGCAATTAAAAGTTTGAATTGTAGTTTTAGCGCTAGAAATGGTCGGCCATATATTTGTATGACGTGAAATACATTTTAACGTCAGTTATTTGTTGAGTAGGTCAGTGCTGTGGTAATGTTCTGTAGCTGTTGGTAGTCAAATAAGCAAGTTAAATCAAAGAATAATAAGTTTTTATTTTATTTAACCCTGCTAAGGCAGACATAATATTGAAATTTGATTCTTCCTTGAAATAGCTGTAAATAATATTTGATATTTTGATATATAAATACATATAGCAGAGATTTATGAGCTGTAAGGTTGGTAACCTTACACAAGGATTGTGATGTCACATGCACTTGGAATGTGTACAACGTTGGAATCCCTTTAATAATTAAAGAGACAAAATGACTTTTTTAATTGTTAATATCTCTTAACATATAAGGAATTATTAAAAAATAATTGAACATTTGAGGTTCTAGTAACCCACTTTATCAATATATAGGACACTTTTATAGAAATTAAGACATAGGACACAAGCCCATTGAATTGGGTGACTTTAATAGAGGAGACTAACACTTATATTTTCTGAATTAGACTACTTATGCCTTCCTAAAGTTATGTGACTTATTATGTACTCTATTTAAGGTCAGCTGATAGTTTGGGATAAAGTTCATTAGCCTAATTTAGAAACTATAGGACTTTGAAGAATCGTCTAAAGTAAAATGGCGTTACAGAGAAAAATGTCTAATGGAATAGAAAAAAGAAACTGTAATAAAATGTAGTTTAGAAGAAAATTCCCGCGAAAAACTAACAAGCTATTAAAAGCGACATCCGTATTTATACAGAAAGCCAAAATAAAAAAAAAACAAAAAACTTGAAAAGATAATAATTAAAATAAAAATTTAAAGCTGTCTATTATTGGAACGTCCATGTAGTTAGTTAATAATAATGGATTCTAAAATATATCTATTTAACGTAAAATAAATATTTGTGAACATACATACGAGTATACATCAAAGTAGGTTTCAATAAGTAACATAAAATTAAAAATCAAAATATATTTCTTTACTTTATTTAATCATTCTTTTCACATACCGTAATTATGATGCAGCGTTACAGCCTTCTGCCTTTTGACTTTTTGTTAAAAGACCGAAAACCACAATTTTCAACGCTAATTTGTTTCATAATCTTTTATTTGTCTTTTGTTAAAAAAGCGACCTGTAATTATAGAAAAGCCACCCGTAGTTTTAAAATTACCTTAAAAAAACAAATCTTTTTTCTCTTTTTATTATTACATTTATCTCACTCTATAAACATTAAGGATGACACCATGGTGTGTTAAAGATATTATTACGGAAATTTTATAGGAGCCAACTGTTGGTGATTTTATTGTCGGAATTGTTTTCTACTAACTTTAAGGAAGGTAAAAGTATCTCTTAGATTTAGCGCGTAGTGGGCTTAAGATAATGTAAGGACAGGGATAACATCATACGAAGGTATTGAACAAAGACAACGCTAAAAGTGTTGTTTGTTGTATGAGATACCGACGGCGTAATGCTTGATGACAGACTGTGGTGTCTTTCGGTTCGATTCTCATACTTGCAATCTACTTAATAAGTTAGACTCATGTCAGGCTCAATTTACTATATGTTGTTTAATCATAGATTAGGTACAGTTCAATATATTAGAGTTCTGATGTGTAGAGTTGGTCGTATAGTTCAAATTACGAGAGTTCGGCGGCGACTCAAACAAGTGTGGGGTATAATCTGCCGAAATAACTAAAAAGCACCGCCTCACTTATTTTTCTATAATGTATAAAGAAACGAATAAGATTAAATTCATTATCGTGTTATAGATTTATACCGCTCTTATAACCTCCTTTAAGTATAAGTCACCGCCGAACTATCGTAATTTGGACTATATCAATTAACGATACGAAAATAAAAGAAATAGAGCCTCTTCATTGCATTGTAAATTTATACAGCTCACTTTTTTTTCTTAT
Organism: Panorpa germanica; assembly: GCA_963678705.1. Taxonomy (NCBI): domain Eukaryota; kingdom Metazoa; phylum Arthropoda; class Insecta; order Mecoptera; family Panorpidae; genus Panorpa; species Panorpa germanica. The sequence continues at coordinate 19,230,251 of OY783211.1, read as the reverse complement.
TTTTACTTGAAAATGTATAAACGGAATAAAATCTTTCAATTTTGCCTGATATAAGTTTATTTTATTGGTCTAAAGATAATTTATAATCGCTTAATTCTTAGGATTGTTTTTTGCTTAAGAAACAAATACTTGTATAATACTATTAATCCGAAAAGGTTCATTTTATAATTTTAATATCAATAAAATAGGTGACAGAAGCTTATCTATTAGATTAAAAACAGGCAGCATGTAGGATGTGATTCATCATCTTTGGTCATTGATAATTTTCCGTTTATGATTGTTCAATTCGGAAGCAACTACGTTAGAAATCTATCCAATGTTTGGTGTCAGATGTTGTGAAACTTTCATCCTTTTTGGAGAAGGCGCTAATACAGTCATGGGCGCCGGGGGGAGGGGACAGGTGACCATCAAAGAAAATACAAAGAAAATACAAAGAAAAAGATTAAGAAATGAATCACTTATTATTAAAGTTATTTAAAGCGTTTAGATTGTTGCCCTAATTTGTATAATGATACAAACGATGGTACCACATACGGTACCAAACGATGCTACGAACATCTTCCAACGTTGGACGCTTGATGGTTGCACACATCGTGTGGTCGATACTGGAACTAAGTGTGTCCAACGTTGTCGGTCTTTTGACCCGCGTCAAAAGTGATTTTTCTACCCCCTCCAAACACTTGATCCACATGTCATGCACTGCTGCACGAATCGTCCAACAAAGGAAGGTTTCATACTTGAAAGTTTCTTTATTTACTTGAAAGTTTATGTTAAACGGTGTCAGTGTCAATAATATCATCACCTTAATAAAATAAATAAATCAATCGGGTGAAATATTCGCTCCGCAGTGTAGTAGGAAACTTACCATGTCAATCTTCCAATATTTGACTCACACTTTGAAGGCTGGAGCTGGTTTACCACTTTGTCAATGAATTCAATGTCCTGCTGTATCCTTTTCTTATGAACACTGAACATGCACACCGCTGAAAGTAATCCTGCCAACGCCTATGAATGCAGTTATAAAAATTCCTGGGAAGAATTTGATGTAGGTTATATTATGTAGCCAGTCAAAATTAAAATGTACATACGAATATTCAGTTATTCAAAAAAATATTACTCTCAAATTGTACATAATAAAAACAGAATATTTCAGTGAATTACCAAAACGTGAAATGTTAGAAATGACACAGATTAGTGAATTCAAAATAAGAATAGGTTGTAAAAACTATTGTTAAAATATAAAAAAAGAAATACTATAATAATATAAATATGTACAAAAGAAAAATACCCCCAAATAATTTGATTTTACGGTATTTAAACTGCATAATCGTTTATTTGTCAGCAGCCTGAATGACTATGAGATGAGAGGCCTTCCAAAATATGCTTAAAATATTTCAACACTGGTTTATAATAGGATAAATATACACTGTGGCTAACTCAGCTGACTAACTCGGTACACGTATTATGCACAAATAAATTGAAAGTAAATTAGGCAGGCTTAGTCACTTTACGCAGTGGTTCCCAAGAGATATTTGGCAATGAAAGTGACCACGACAGAAACGCCTTTAAGCGATTTCAAAAATCTTATCTTTAATAAGGAAAACACGTAATATCAATTGGTATTATGACGTCACGAGCAGATAATGACGTATTTAATGAATGTTGGCGCTAAACACATGACGCGACAGTCCTCGTAACACGTTCCATAGAGTAATCATCTCGTGTCCGGCTGTCGGGAGTTTATCTGTCTGTTGCAGTACATCGGATATGAACCAAGGTTTAATAATGAGCGTTTCCTGTATGGCAGTACGCCAAGAAATAAATTATTAAAACTAATAAGAACTAATAAGGAAGTTTGTAGTTTAGCAGTAACTAGCGAAGGCGATAAATGTGAATTAAAAATACTTTCAATTTGAAAAATAACCCACTCGTACTCTTAATTAAGATGTTTGTTTACTAAATGTAATTTTTTTTGAAGATGTCTTTGTTTAAAGTTAAATTTGTCTTACTAGAGAAAATAGAATCTTATTTCTTAATGCAGCCGAGGTAGCGATAGACGTGGAGCTTAGTACATCTCTACCTACGACATTTTGCAGATTAGTAAGGATTATCTTCTCAAAAATGCGTGTGGTGTGAGTCGTGTAGATTCAAAGTTGGCTAGTTGATGTTTTTGTGAAACTGAGAAAGGGGCTGAGAAAATATTATTAAAACATTAAATCGCATAGCAGGTTTAAGGAGGTACAATGCAAAACGTACCGTCAATGCAAAAAGTTTATCTCTCGGTAATACGAAATGCAAAATACGAAGTACATGAAGGACGAGCAAATATTGGGACTGTACCTTTGAAAATGAATTTTTCAATTCCCTATTAAAGTGCTTTTTGCTTGTTAAAATGATTTTTTATGCATATTATAGTTTAAATAAAATAAAAATTACCTGTAATTAATATCAAATTTATATTAATTCATTTTAAATACAAATTAAATATTTTGAAAAAGAAATAATAAATTTTGCAACGCTGCAAATTTACGTGTGTTGACGCATGCGTGATTTGGTTCTTTGACCAATAAATTGTTATATTTTATATAACATTTATTCCGATTTTGAATTTCCCGCTTAAATTGGCATTTGCAACGTTGCCGGCTTATAACCTACATTTACTGTTTCTTAAAGGTTTTATTTAAATATTTTCGTATATAGGTATCCTTTTGATAATTTTCTTTTTACAATAGTTACAGAAAAGATTATTTCATATACACCTAGTTTATGAAAGCCGTGTCACCATTTTTTTTTAGTTAAAAGTTATATTATGTGGAGAAATTGAGCTAAGAATTATGATTTGTATGGAAAATGACTATTTTTAATCATGTATAAAAAGAAAACTATGAACCCTAGGTCTCTAAAATTTTGAGACAGTATGTATTTTTACTACTTGTATCGATCCTCCAAATTTCACAACGTTTTCATCATTTACGTTAACGTCCTGTACCTCCTTAACATAACAGATTTTTGTATAAATTCATTATGACCTTACAATCTTCTTATATTTATTTCACATTTCATTTCTAAATTAACAAAACTTGTAGATTAAATGCATTCCTTTCGTTTCAATGTACGTCGCTCATCCCCTCCTTCTTATTTCCGCCATCTACCTCTTTTCCGTAACAGTTCTTCCTGTCTCATCCTGTTTTCCACCTTTTCTCTATACCGGGTCCTTCTGCCACACATATCTTGCACAGTCTTTTTTGCTCTCCAAATTCGCTTCCTTTTTAATCGTTTCCTAGTCTGAATCGTTCGATCCTTCGAATTTCTTTATTTCCTTATTTATCTAGGTACTCCAACCTCGTTCTCGTCCAAAACTGTCTGTATATCTCGTTGTACCTACGTCACCCAGTAAACATTCTGGAGTCACTTTGCCATCATATTGAAGATGCGTATGATTTATTTGTCATGAAAGACTTCATTTACAGTTCAGTTTCTCACTGTCGTTCATATGAAATGTTTATTTTATCGACTACAAATGGCGAAACCATTCCATCTGTCGGAATACAGATGAAAATAACGTTGATGCGAACTATAATTGAAATGCAATAGTGATAGAAACGTCACAAAAAAGGACACTTCACCAAATTGTTTGTGCCTCTATTCTTCTCCCTTTCTCCAATTAAAATTGAAATCGGTTGTCTCGTTCGCTCTAATATTGCACACACATAACTTGTTACACTTAATTGAATTTTATCTGTTGCAAATAAATAAATAGGCGAGAAATAAAGAGGAAGGCTCTTTCTGTAATCGCCCCTTCGCTTTATATTACTGCCTAGACCGGATCTATAAGAAATTACGTATATTTTTATTCATAAGTGTATTGAAGCCTTGTAATTGTAAACAATCTAATCTATTTCAATCAAAAACATACGTGTATTAATTTATGCATCACATCGCCATGTAGCACAGCACAGCCATGTATCTTTGTTGGTGATCCTTATTATAATCAAAATGTTTTCTTTTCTCTTGAAAGTGCTTTTATTTATTCAACCCGGGCCGTAAACAATGTGGTATGGTGGCTGTAACGCGTTACTTTAGTCTACGTTACAAAAGAACACACATCATACTAATACTACATACAAATTCAGTATGTAGACTCAAAGTGTTTTTTTTAATAAATTCTGTAGCTATATTTTAACTTTTATCATATTTAGTTTTTAGTGTTGTTTGACGCCTTTTTTAAATAATTTGGTTCTCACGGGTGACCGCACCCAGATTCTCTGCTTCACCCGTTTGTCCATTGCCAAGTCCATGTTCATGTCTGTATAGTGTAGAGTTTAGATTACTGGTTCTGAACATGTGGTACGCGGAGTACTAGTGTCCGCAAATTTAGGAAAACAAATTGTGAATTTATGATAGTCAACCTTAGAGCATATATATATATGGAGAGAGAATGCTGGACTTAAAAGTGTGTCCAAAATGTGTCCGACAGAGAAAGGTATATGTTCCTATTAGTTCTCTATGCGCATGCGTCGAAAGTGACAGTTTTCAAGTCAGAGCTGTCTAGATATAATACGTGACAGTTGTTAAATATGACATTATATTGATGTAGAATAATGTAGATATGTATAAATATAACTAAAAACGTGAGCTCTATTCACTCCAAATATCAACTGTGTTGGCCGTTATTCCTAGCGACATCTATGACGTTCATGAGTATATGTTTTCACTGAACGGTCACTCTTTTACCGACAGACGAACTTTGTATCAACTAAAGAAATATAATTTCTTTACATATTTAATATTTATTATATCTAGACAGCTGTCACTTTCGACGCATGCGCATAGGGAATAAATAGGAACATATACCTTTCTCACTCGCACACATTTTGGCCACACTTTTAATCTATAGAAATATATGCTCTAAGTATTCAACGCAAGAAAAATAAAAATATTTCCTTAGTGATTCATAGTATGTGTTGCATAAATCTTATAATTTTTTTTATATATTTTTTTATATAATTTATCTTGAAGATGTTTTCCAAGAATTGTGGCTAATCTAGCCATAGACTCTTAAGGCATCCGCATACGAAAGAACAAGTTGCTGCACCAAAATTTCATGTGCATATTTTAATTTTTCTTATATATATAGCATTCCAAGTATCAGAAGAAAAAATTAAATATTTTGACATAAATTTAGTTACAGTTTCTTGCATCAGTTCTTGCATATGAACTTTCTCAGCCAGTTTATATAAATTTTGTTGTGTGAACTTCGAAAAGGTTGAGAACCTCTAGATGATACCATTGGGCTTCTACCAATGTGATGCTGAAGATGCCTTTGTCCTATCGGAGATTTTTGTATACGGTCTCGTTTGGTTTCGTTTAGCGTGGACCGTGTTGTCCGGATCGGTGTTTGGCTTGGTGTTCGTGTTGGTGTTGGTGTTGGTGCGATGTCCCACTCACCTGGGTGGCTGCACCAGCGATCTTCGCACGGTCTTCTGACTCACATCGGAAATATCACGAAAAATAAAATACTGATTAAAAATCGGCGAACTTTACTCAACGAGTTCAGGTGACAGCTACACGTGGATTTATACAAATATAGATATAGATAAGAATCGTATATTATCAGCAGATACAGGAAAACATTATTTTTACCTTGTTTAAGCAATTGTACATAACAATTAGGTATACTTGTTAACTAATACAGAAGATACTCATATTTATTATATATTTGTGAATAATTATCTTAATTTTGTTTAACCTAGGAATGGTATTTATTCTGCTACTAAATTATCAATTTCTTCGTTCTAAAAAGCGCTCCTTCTCATAAAATTTGTAAACACTTTTCATAGTAGGCGCATGGTATCAGACTCAAGCCGTAAAATCTATTCTAGTTGTACAAGAACATGTAGTGTACACAATTGCCCCAAATGGACTTGTTTCCTCATTTTTTAGTGGTCGATTTTTCAATTGTTGATTAATAAATGTGTATTGGCATGTCTATTTTATTAAATATCTAAATGTTGACGGAGTTTTAGCGCTAGAAATGGTCGGCCATATTTGTATGACGTGAAATGCATTTTAACGTCAGTTATTTGTTGAGTAGGTCAGTCCTGTGGTAATGTTTCGTAGCTGTTGGTAGTCGAAGTCAAGTAAAAGAATAATAACTTTGTATTTTATTTAACCCTGTTACGGCAGACATAATAATGAAATTTAATTGTTCCTTGAAGTAGCTGTAAATAATATTTGATATTTTGATATATAAATACATATAGCAGAGATTTATGACCTGTAAGATTGGTAACTTGTAAACCTTTCAAAGTTCTGTTAAGAATATATCTCTTTTACACTCTGTTGTATAAAAGAGATAGCAACTAGCGGTTGTGAGGTCACATGCATTTGGACTGTTGCACAACGTTGAATCCATTTAATAATTAAAGAGACAAAATGACTTTTTTAATTGTTTATATCTCCTGAAATATAGGAAGTTATTAAAAAATAATTGAACATTTGAGGTTCTAGTAATCCACTTTATCAATATATAGTACATTTTTATAAAAATTAAGACATAGGACACAAGCCCATTTCGGGTGCTCTATGTGAAACGCGGGGCAAATTTGGGACATCTAGAATAACTGATTAAAGTATTTTTATATGTTGTGGTTTAATTTTATTTTAATGTTTGAATGGGTTGCCAAATATGTGCAGTAAATTGCATTTTTTAAAATGATTACTGAATTTTAACGATAATTAATATAGTGTGTAGTATGATGCAACGCCGACGCATAGGAGCTCGAAATTCCAGGGAACTGTACATATTCAAAATTTGAATAAATAATTGTGATTTTTTCATGTGAGAAACTTATCTAAATAGTGATCCGCAAATGTTTCCACTACGGTGAGGACAAAGTAAACGAAAATGTGTTTTCTATACTACGGTTATCATATTGTATGTACGAGTATTTAATTATTCAAATAGGCTCACAAATTTTATCTCTACTAATTATTTATGCAAGAGTCCAGTAACTGGATAACTGAAGTATATGATTTAGTCATAAGTATCCCCCTTTACCCTCTCAGCACACTCAGCAATTTCATCCAATATTCCCGTGCTGGTGAAGTCCTGCTCCTGAAGTCCTGATCGACCCGCTGATATCTCCATTACAGAAACAGCTTAATTTGAATTGACAAAGATTAAGTTTAAAATTTTATCAAAAATAGAAAAATTGACCTACCACAGTCTTTTTAAAAGAGTTTTGGTCAGAAAAAAAAATAAATGTAAAAAAAGGCGTGACGAATAGTCGTTTATATAAACAAGTAACAAATGCAGGTGTAAACAAACCTGTGTTGGCCGTGTAGGGCAAGTAGGCTGAATAGGCAGAATAAGGTGACCAGCGTGAATAGGCCGAGAAACGTTGGCATGCGTGATCGCAGTAAAAAGTAAAAGTAAACAGACAATTCGATAAACCCCAAATTCTCGAAGTGATTTAATCTTTTTTATATTATACCATACATGCATTTCTTTAACACTGTAGTTAATTTGATCGTTCATTTAATAATGAGAATTACTTTATTTATTTATGGTCGACTCCCTTGCTTCCAGATCCGTGATTCTTCTCGTTAATAATGTTGTTCAGCGACGCTTTAAAACATGACCAACAGAATGTTTTATTTTTTATGTTTTAGCTAAATATTTTTCATGGGCACGTTTCAAATTTGTATTTGCGTGTAAGCACGTTTTGGGATTCTTTTTACAATGCTAAATTCCCCTATAAAGTATAAATTTTGATGAGGGACGCACTTCTAGTGACACATTTTGATGATAAATAAATAAAAACAGTAAAGTGTCGACTTTAAAATTTACTATCCTTCCAATATATCTTATATTTACACAAATTACTGAAAAATATTTACAAATTCTTTCAAAAAAATACGTGACAGATTTCCGATATGGCTACTTGTTACATTTTACCTTTTTAAATCCTAATAATATCTTATTTATATTCGTCTGCACGTTTTTTTTTTCTTTTTTGAAAATATATTTTTTTCAAAATCTCTACGGGGTATTTATTTTATTTGCGGGCTTTGTTATTTCTGTCGGCACTTTAAAAAGGTAGAAAATTGCCTCACTAATGTGATTTACAAATATGATGTGACTTCTTGACCATCTTAGGTATTAGTTTATAAGGAAACAATCGAAGGAATCACACGTCGACATTGTGTGCCCATCAATACAGAACCGCCCCCAAAAATCCCCAAATTCAATGTTTTGTCATTTTTTAATTTTAAATAAACGACCAAGGAATTTATTATAATTTTGTTGACTAACTAATACCAATAAAGATCTGATGAAACTAGTAAGCCCACACTGACTGTACAGTGCGGTGCGGTGCCTCTGTTAAACAAGCAAACATTATTACCTCCCTGTAATAGAGAAAAGAAAACTATTTGAAATCATCGCATTCCACAAATGACAGATTTAGCTGTAGGTCTGACACTTTTTTAAATTTATTATTTCGGATCGTTTCTACTGGATCATTTACTAACCTGGCCAATCACGTCCAGGAATTGTTGAGTGAAATGTTGACATTGGGGACAATTAACTATTGTCGGCAGCATAGCCGAGATCGTGGATACGACGACGATTCATACGTTTGTCTACTTAAACTTTGAGTTCAAAGCGCAGATCAGCTGTGTTCTGTGATTACCACATCCGTTAAAGCAACCCCATTTCCTTTAAAAAGCAATGCATATCAGCCATAGAGCATATGTATATATGGAGAGAGAATGCTGGACCTGGAAGTGTGTCCAAAATGTGTGTGAATGAGAAAGGTATATGTTCCTATATGTTCTCTATGCGCATGCGTCGAAAGTGACAGTTATCAAGTCAGAGCTGTCTAGATCTAATACAGTTGTTAAATATGACATTATATTGATGTAGAATAATGTAGATATGTATAAATATAAATAAACTATATATAAATATAACTAAAAACGTTAGTTCATTCCACTCCAAATATCAACTGTGTTGGCCGTTATCGCTACAGCGACATTTATGGCGCTCATGAGTATATTTTTTCACTGAACGGTCACTATTTTACCGACAGACGAGCTTTGTACCAACTAAAGAAATATAATTTCTTTATATATTTAATATTTATTATATCTAGACATCTGTCATTTTCGACGCATGCGCATAGAGAACAAATAGGAACATATACCTTTCTCACTCCATATATATGCTCTAAGATATCAACGCACGAAATTCAGATTTTTCCATTGTTTTGAAAATTACAAATAAACTTCACTGAACCACTGTAACTTGTAAAATAATAGTCGGAATGTCATGAAATTTTAGCACAAATCGTTTGAAGGTTGGCACTGTCTAAAAATCATATGGATTTAATGTTGTTATTGTGATTGGCCGTGTCTACTACATTTAGGGTCACTAAAGTATAGGGTTTCCAGCTAGAATGTTCAAAATTGCAAATGTTTTATATCTTCCTGAGTAAATGCGATCATATGAAGTCCTTACGAAAATCACTACACTGTCGAACATGCTAACCATTAGAAAATTATACCGATATCTAGATTAAACTTTTTTTTCTAAACAACATCACCCGTTTCCCATGTCCTTCAAATTGTCCCATAACAATTTACCCAATTGACCAATTTAATTCCAAACGCTACACTTCTGTCCTTCATTTGACATCCGTCATTAACAATCCTCTATCAGCGATTGGATCGTGCAAGTGGTCGATTAATTTTCTCGATGGGATTGTTTCCTTGTCGCCTTGTTAATTGGTTAAAATAAAGATATTTCGATTTTTTTTAAATGTCTAAAATTTCAGTAGACCTCATTTGTTTAACCTATCTTAAAAATTTAAGAGTCCTAATTAGGCGGAACGAATAGAATAGAAAAAAACACAGCTCGTGTCTCTGTCCGTATCGTGTACTATGCCCTAGGTAGGACCGTCACCGTCACCGAAGCTGGAGCTGGAGCTGACTTAGAGGTGTCCAGAGATTACTTTATTGATACTAAAACCAAATACTTCTGGAAAGGGGTGCAGCCGGTCTGGAATTTTAAAATATTTCAGAAAAAAAGACAAAAAGAAGTCTATTCAATGACAGAAATGACAAAAATAAAAAAACAAGTTAGATTATACGTGTTCACTGTTCATGCAGAAATCGCAACAACAAAAATGCACACATTAATAAATGTGCATATACAATAATTTGTAATCCTCAGCCCCCCTATTTACCTAGGAGGCTACATCTCTACACGGGCTGTAACGTCAAGGTCATGATGAATACATTTGCTAATTTTACAAAAGCAAGTTCCATAAGGAATGGGTTTGTGTCCTCATTTTTAGTGGTCGATTTTTCAATTGTTGATTGAAATTGATGTTAATAAATGTGTATTGGCGTGTCTATTTTATTAAATATCTAAATATTGACAGAGATATAGCAATTAAAAGTTTGAATTGTAGTTTTAGCGCTAGAAATGGTCGGCCATATTTGTATGACGTGAAATTCATTTTAACGTCAGTTGTTTGTTGAGTAGGTCAGTGCTGTGGTAATGTTCTGTAGCTGTTGGTAGTCGAAATAATCAAGTCAAATCAAAGAATAATAAGTTTTTATTTTATTTAATTCTGCTAAGGCAGACATAATATTGAAATTTGATTGTTCGTTGAAATAGCTGTAAATAATATTTGATATTTTAATATATAAATACATATAGCAGAGATTTATGAGCTATAAGGTAGGTAACCTTACACAAGGATTGTGATGTCACATGCACTTGGAATGTGTACAACGTTGAATCCCTTTAATAATTAAAGAGACAACATGACTTTTTTAATTGTTAATATCTCTTAACATATAAGGAGTTATTAAAAAATAATTGAACATTTGAGGTTCTAGTAACCCACTTTATCAATTTATAGTACACTTTTATAGAAATTAAGACATAGGACACAAGCCCATTAGTATGTAATATAAAAAGACATCTTAATATTTTAAACAGCCCGGAAGAGGAAGGAAAGAAACACAAGTGAAATATTTATATAATTTTTTTACAATAATTTTTAAAACTCAATTAGTAGGAAGGTCGTCGGGCTCATGAAACTGTCTGCTCTTGGTGGTAGTTCTATGAGTACCTCTTCCTCCTTTGGGCTGTTTTTTAAATACATAATAATATATTATAAAACGTCTCATCTTTCTGACGTCAAATGTATTTACATATATGTTATAACATTTTACTATCGGTATAGTTTTGAATAGGGGCCTAAGTTTACCCACTAGAAATGCTGTCCTGTATCACGGTTTGTTTTGTAATTGTCAAATATAGCAACTAATGGAATAATACGGGTAAAAGTTAGATAAAACAAATTTAAGATAAAGCAAAGAGAAAACCTAACCCGCATTTGATAATTATTAGTATATGGTACAATTAAAAAAATGTTGATTATGTATTTTTAATTTAACGTCTTATAACAACGCTACTACCGATGGTTTCCTAGTCCGTAAGCAATTTTTATAGAGTCAAGACCCCATATATGTGAACTACAAGATATAATAATGAAAATAAGTGAATGGGAGGTCTAGAGATCGACCCGATGACCTTAGAACATACATTTCAGAAAATTTTACAAATAGGTTAAATTGAAACATTTTTCAATTACTTCTATTGGTTTTCCTTGAAAACTCAAGGACCCACCCCAATAATAATTTTGTTGTAATTGGTATACTTTGCTATTTTTATGTTTGTCTATTATAAACAAGACCGTCAGCCTATTTTGTACCATATGCAGGTGAAGTAGCTCGACTTCCGTGATAAATTTATGTTAGTGAGGGGTATTATACTCTATATTCTATCTATGGTTCCCAAAATGTATTTAGAGTCATTGATTTCACTATTTCAAAACGTCTTTAAAAAAATAGGGGTCTTACTCTGCCTGTCAATAAATGACTATTTTAAATGACCTTTATTTATTGCTGAGATGACCTTCTTTACAGAAGAATCATATCTCAGTAAACAATTTGGTGAAGTGTCCTATTTTGTTACGGTTCTATCACTATTGCACTTCAATTATAGTTCGCAACAACTTTATCTTCATTTGTATTTCACCAGATGGAGTGGTTTCGCTATTTGTAGTCGATAAAATAGACATTTTACATGAACGACTGTGTGAAACTGACTCCAAAATGTTTACTGGGATATTTAGAGTCAAGGGTTTCAAATTGTAGCTGTAAATTCGAATAGCTTTCTAAATAAATAAATAATTTAGGGCTGACTACTGTGCCATTATTAATCAAAGTTTGAGAAACCCTGTCCCAGACCTAGACATGGAAATACCACATGTGCATCATCAAACATGCTCTAAAACGAGGGTGCATATGTTTTTGTTTGTTAAATTTTGGCACATGTTTTTCATGCCGGCATCTGGACCGGAAATCTCTAGATATCAAATTACAAAGTGCTATGTAAAAGCGTGCCAAGTTCAGCTGTTTACGCATGCGCAGAAGATAATATTCATACCCCATGTTTAGTTCAATATAAATTTTATTAAACTCCGCTATATATAAAATTGTCACAAAGACTACCGGATGTACGAGTGGCATACAGCTCTCGGCACTCACTTATAAAATGCATTAAACTTAATATGGGCTAACATATGCACGGTTAAGTATGTAAGGCATGTATGCAAGGCTTTAAATCAATGCTCCTCAGAATGAAACCAGGATTAGCAGATATCTTAAAACTACCCCCATCGAATGAATTGTAATTATTACGTAAAATGTTATTTAGTGTTCAGCGGGGTTTGTGCGTTCTTAATAAAAGCTACTGGAAAGCTATTCCAATAGGAAAACAAAAAAAGAAAAGAAAGATTTCGAATTCCAAGTAGGCTGATAATAAATTGTTTTTTCAACCCATCTTTTAACAAATCAAACAAATAGTTATGTAAATTCTTAGTGCGAAAGAGAAATGTTGACAAACAAATTAGATGTGAAAATCCATTTGATAAAGTTCCATCCAAAGATTCGAAATTATTTGATGTAAATGGTAAAAAGAATATCCATAAACAATGTCAGACTGTAACTGTGATGTAATAAGGCAAGGTCGTAGAAAGAAAAACACTGGACAATCTCCAGCTGCTAAAAGACGAAAGTTAAGTAAGGGCAAGCCTGTTAACCGAAGCCTAACACCAGGAACAACGTTCACAAGAGGAAGGAAACAACCACTTAGAGTCTTTCGCACTGTAAATTCCTACTCCCCTCCTCGCAGGTTGCAACGACGCGTGGAAATTGAGGAAGACATCGAAGATTCCGTGCTTAGCAACAACAGACTTTCCCGACCAAGGCACCGAGTCGTCGTTGGACGATTACGTTCGATGAGCCAAACGTGCGACCGCAACATTGATTCAACTTACAACACCTTTACTTCACCTACTGCAAGACAAAACAGGGCATTCAATGCAAATCAACCACCAAGAAAGGGGCGGCCACCATTCTACAAGACTCGAGTGGAATATACCAGACTAAAGGATAGTGTGGAGCAAGGAGTGAATCGGTGTCCTACTGTTCCCAGGGTAGGAAGATTTGCGCCAAATATTCCAATTAAGTTAAAAACTATATCAACACAGACTCTATTTCGCAAGAGACCAACAATCTTTCCAAGAACGAAACTACTTAAAGAGAAATCGACAAGTATCTCAAATAGAACTTTCCATAGTACAGTGGAAATGCCGGATTCATCAGAAGCTATATCCGTGATCTCTCCAAATCGTAGAAATAGGAAGCATAATAATGGTCCAGCTTCCGATATAGAACTGCGAAGTTGCCTACGATCCAGATCGGGAAGAAGACCTAACAGTAAAGTAAGCTTCAATGAAAGCGTGATGACTATGAGCATGTACCCAGACACAGATGAATCTAAAGGAGAAGACGGAAATTGGAGAGAAGGCAGAGGAATTCAGAGGAACGGAGCTCGCAGAAATATTAATAAAAAAGGTCGTTTGAATGTGTATCCTAATTTTAAAAAGTCAAATAAGTTAAAACCTGTTGCTTCAATACACGGCAACAAAAAGACGGCTCTAATTCCTAGATTAATGTCGGAGAGTCACGCGTGTATGTCAACTGCTTCAAGTCCAACTACATATTCTTCATGGAGTTCAGATGGCGACTCCTCCTCAATAAGTTACGTGGTGACGGTAAGGAGTAAGGATGGTCGAACGGAGGGAAAATATACTCAGCACTCCACCAACTTAAAGAGAAAGCAGAAAACTGTTGGTAAACGCGACAAGGAAAAGGTAAAAAAGGATAATAATAAAACTGGGACGGGATCTGGCGAGGAAGGACAATCAAAGAATTTGCAGAATGGAGCGGATAACTCAGGGGAAGGAGATAAAGATAAGACTGCTTCACCAACATACATTGGTTAAACAATTAGTGCCAATGTCTTTTCTGGTTGTAAGAACGGGCACTTAGCAATTACATATTGTATTTTTTTGTTTAATTGTTACTGGGAATTCGCAAAATAAAACTATTTGTATGTGTAAATGAGCTTGTGTCCTCATTTTTTAGTGGTCGATTTTTCAATTGTTGATTGAAATTGATGTTAATAAATGTGTATTGGCGTGTCTATTTTATTAAAAAACTAAATATTGACGGAGATATAGCAATTAAGAGTTTGAATTGTAGCGCTAGAAATGGTCGGCCATATTTGTATGACGTGAAATGCTTTTATACGTCAGTTATTTATTGAGTAGGTCAGTGCTGTGGTAATGTTCTGTAGCTCTTGGTAGTCAAATAATCAAGTCAAAGCAAAGAATAATAAGTTTTTATTTTATTTAACCCTACTAAGGCAGACATAATATTGAAATTTGATTGTTCCTTGAAATAGCTGTAAATAGTATTTGATATTTTGATATATAAATACATATTGCAGAGATTTATGAGCTGTAAGATTGGTAACCTTATACAAGGATTGTGATGTCACATGCACTTGGAATGTGTACAACGTTGAATCCCTTTAAGTTAATATCTCTTAACATATAAGGAGTTATTAAAAAATAATTGAACATTTGTGGTTCTAGTAACCCACTTTATCAATATATAGTACACTTTTATAGAAATTAAGACATAGGACACAAGCCCATTGCAACGGTGTTTTACCTATTATAAGAGGAACAACATTTCCCTTTTGAACCTCAGATAAGTTCAGTTGTTGTCACACTAGAATAACGCCTTCTCTTCCGATTCCCTTCCCTCCACCCAAAGTGGTAGTACGATAAATTCAATTATGAATTACTTTGGTTTTTTTTTACAAATCGGTAAGCATCAACGAAACTTTAGAATGTATTTACAATTTCTTTAGAAAAGATATTTTATTTGTATGTTATTTAATAAAACAATGTTCAAATATTCCGAGGTTACGTTTCACATGGAAACCTAGCCGACAGCCGTCGGGTCGGCACCGGCGTCTGGCCCGATGTTAACGAACGCTCAGATATTTAAATTCCCACTTGTGTCAATAAGACTTGCTTGTACCTGTCCTATTTTTCTAAAATTGTAAAATTTTAAATAAATATATAATATATATAAAAAAATTGTTATTTGCTTTCAGTTCTAACGAGGTATTATTAATTTTGTTTTATTTGCTTTCTCGAACAAAATAAAAATAGATAATATAGTAAATAAAATACATGTATATACATCTATGTATGTACTGTTTATTTATATTTAATAATAAAGAAATTTTTATATGTATCAAAAATGTGGATAAGTAAATAATTTTTTATATGTATATTCAATTAAGACGTCCATTGTTGCGTTGTGTTTACAGTATGTTTGTGATAGTTTGTAAACAAAGTTCGTGTTTGAATGGGAAGATGAAGATTTCCATTGAATACGAAACTTAAATATGATTGTATGGGAAAGGTATTACGCAAAATATCATAGAACCATCTTGTCTTCACTCTAGATTGTTTACAATAACGAATAAAGAAATTGACCAACGAAGCGTAAAATTTTTATAGTTAGGCAAACATTCTTCTGCAAATTCTTTCTCTATATTGAAAGCCACTAGAGACATAATTGAAATTGAGATAATATATTATCACTGGAAATAATTAGCTACATTATGATTATTAAAATATCAGAAGCCGGATTCGATCCCGCGTCTCCCATTTAGTACACAGGTATTCTTCAACTGAACTATTTCTATAACTAGTTAAAGTTAAATGATTCTATTTTCACGCTTTTTAATTATGTAAATCACAATAATTCGATATAAAATCAGCATTTTAAAAACTAAATGAGCTGATCAAATTTTCTTTAATTACTGTCAGTAATTATATAGTATCTTCGCACATAAAAATGTTAACCAAATAAAATGTGTAATTACATAATCTATATGTTCATTTCTTAATAAATTAGTGAGAATTACATAGTGTACTGCAATAAAAAAAATTATAAATATAAAGGACATTAAAAAAATCCAGGTGTTTTTCGAATTAAGCACCTGGTTTAATTTTCATAAGTTGAGTTGTATGTGTTGTATCGGTATACGCCTCGTAGTAGACTTGTAGAGGTGTATGCGTGTGTAATTTAAAACCTTCAATATTAGGGGTTCGTCATATATCCCTTCCCCCACTCCACACGCACTCTGCACACCCTGCAAGCCCTTCGTGCTCAATCATCACTGCTCTGCCGGCACAAGCCTATTACAAATGCATTCTACTACATTTTCCTGAATAAAATTCAGTTGAACAAAACAGCGGTACTTAATCATTGTAACCAAGAATAAATATCTATAACCAATAAGCATGGCATACTACAAAAGTTGGTGTTAAAATTTATGTCAAATTAAAAATTTAATTGGATGACATTTTAGCCCCATTTCCACTCACTGTTTTTAGATTAAATTTAAGGTATTAACCTTAAATGTAATTTTGGACTTATGGAATAATGCGTCATGCGTCAGTAATATACATTATTTTGTAATAATTACTATCTTTATTTATTATAAATTGTTGGTTTTATTTCTTTACATTTCAAAAGTTACATTTTTTGTTAAAATCTTAAATTTATACTAAAACCCAATGAGTGGGAATAGGGTTTTACTAATAAGACTTTCTTAATTATAACTCTTACAATGTTGGTCGGGCGTTGTCAAGAAATGTGTAAAAAACAAAACAAGGTTAAGGTTTCTAATATTTAACTTAAATATTGATGGATTTTGACAGGGTTGTATTTGCTGTGAAGTAACTTCTCTACCTCTGTCTTTTTACGACAAAGACAAAACTGTCTTAAGACAATCGTGATTCCAGAAAATGGTCTCTAAGACATTTATAAAAACTGTGACTTAGAAAATGAATAGAATAAGTCACAAATTGATATATCTACACAAACATAACTTAAAAGGGCAAGAATTGATACTTGAAGATTAAATTGAACAATTGTGAAAAATTTACATTTACATTAATTTTATCCTGATTAAAGTAGATACTGTATTATTCTTTGCGTACCGCATTGTTATTAATATGGTTTCATTATTTTGCGTTTTTTTTTTTATAATAATTTGGTGTGGTGGCACTACCGTATGCTACCAACCCAGATGGTATGTTTTCGAGGTTTCGGGGCAACATCCCCTAAGCCAGGCTCGTGCCCGAGTGGTGAACATTTGCCATATGTTAAATGGGACTTCTGAAATATACCAGGCTCTAATTTCATACATACACACATATGCTTTAAATTAAATATAATAGAGAATACAATGCGGAGAGCAGACGAGTGTTTACCGATATTGAAATTATATCTAACGTAAAATAAATTGAAACGAGAAAATCAAAGGGGAGGGGGGACTGCTGCACTGCATACCGTTTATTTACCATAAGTGTATTTGAACCGCAGTGAAGCAAATTACCTACAAGCAATTACTCTTCGAACCAAAATAAATATATAGAAATATTCGTTACGAATATTTGGATAATTTCTTCTTTTTTTTATTGAATATTTTGAAACTTTATTTATAATATGAACACATGAACAAACAGAGACAAAGCTGACAGAAATTATCTATTGTCATTTCTAGTCACACATTTGAAAAAAAATGATTTTATGCGAATTTTATGCCGATTTCACACCAGTGAAGAAACAAAAACACTTTTTGTTTCATTTTAAAACAGTTCTGTTCTTCGAAAACAAACTGTTCACACTGAACAGACTGGTTTTGTTTTTCGTGTTTTTCTATGTGTCCCATAAAAATTATAAACATAATAAACAACAACTGAGAAGCGCAAATGTTCACAAAAAACAAAACTGCGTGTTCCAGCCAAACCGACTAAAAAACAACAACAAACGTGTTTACCTTTGACCTTACTGACTCCAGATGGGAATGTGTTTTGTTTACTAAAACAGCAACAAAAGACAAAAATGTTTTAAGAACTGTCTCTCAAGTGTGAAAGCGCATTAGATTTGATGTTACGTCACAAAACTTATAACTCTCTCTTTCCCCCTCGTGACGGATAGGACCTCCTTTTTCCGTGATACGTAATTCAGTGCGCTTGCTAATATGTTTCCTCGACCCGTCCAGTATATAGAACCAAAATGTTCCATACATTAGGGAAGGAAAAATATTTTGATTCTCAACTTACTTTTTAAGTGGCGCTAGAAGCTAGTTAAATCTAAAGTAAATTACTTTCTTTAAAATTGCTACAAGATTTTTACTGCCTTGTAAACATAAAAACATTTAATTGGTTTATAAATGAATATATTTTAATTAGAAAAGTTATGCGCTAAACATCACTATGAAAAACTAAGATTACTTAATTAAATGGAAGTACAATCATAAAATAATCAATCGATTCTTAATGAGTTATTACTTGATCTGTAATTGATTCGTATCTTTAATTGATTCTGTATCATTCTTTCATTTTGTTATGAATAAATCAAATGTGCTAAGTTAATAGAATTTTTTGTTAGATCTACCTGACTCCCATCTAAGCCTAAAATAATTGTAAATTATGCTTTTATTATGAGAATAAAATCATTTTTAATCTTTATATGTTGATCACTGGCGTAGCTAGGTATGGGCGAGTCGGTGCAGTGCACCGGGGCCCCCAAGCTCAGGGGGCCCTCGGACTTTTATAACTTATTTTTATATATTAACGGTTTCACAGTGAAGTAATACTCTTAGTAAATAGTTATTCCCGACAATGCATACAAAACTTTTATAACAAAAACATAAACAATAACAAAAATTCTAAATAGGAATGAATTTCTTTTTATTGAGAGTGTATTTCATACTCACTTGTTTACAAATTTATCACTGCATGAGGGAGGGGGGAAGCATGGACCAGGCAAGGGTCTAAGTCTATTACGTAATTCTCTCAGGCAGAGGTATGCATTCTAGAGTTGTTTATGTTGAGATTAAGCTGAAACAAAAGTAGCTGCAGGATTGTACTTACGAGTCTTAGAGCGTAATATCGCTAACAATATACAGAAAAGCCACTGATGTTGATCAACATTTTTGAGAAAATGATTATGAATTAATAACAGAAAAAATAATTTGGTTATACAACATCAATCACAAAACAATACTGCTATAGTATGTATCAAATCACTCAATGGCGCCACTATTATTAGTTAGATTACGTTAAATCAATATTAAAATAAACGTAAAGCAAGTTACGCATTTCAAGCGTTTACTTAGTCAACACGCGAACACGCGTACGTACTGCGTTTTGTAAACGCATCATGTACCAGTGAAGGCATATAAACATATAATCTATAGAAGTATATCAACAGAATATCTGTGGTACAAAATGATACAAAAACAAATTCGATTCCATTTAATAAGATTGATGCATGTTTAGGGTTTGTGACCCCTCTGTTATATTCCATACTTTACTAACGGAAAGAACGTGTTTTCAATTTAAAACATACGTCGATTTTACCACATGACCTTACCCTGTTTTAGACGATTTTCGTTAGGTATGGATGCCTACAGAGAGACATGGTCAACAATTTTCAATTTTGATTCACCACTTACAGTAACGTAGCGTGCCTTATACGGGCCCTGTATCAAAATTTGTTAAGGGACCCAAATGATGGGCAAAGATTTTTCACAAAGGAACAAAAACGCTCGCATTGAATTAAAATAATTAAATATTGATTATACGTTATTTCTTGCAATTAATACTCATAGGAACTAAGCTAAGTACCGCCTAAGAGTCTAAACGGGATTGTGGATAACTTTTTACGAATTTTTGCTTACACACGTTTGGGGCCCCGTATCATTGATACGGCGGTAGCTACGCCACTACCACTTAGATTCAACTCTATGGAATTTTTATTTGCTTATAATCGGTTCCTGATTAGAACCCTATTCGCATCTTGACTAGAATCTTATCCGGTTCCTAACTAGAACCCTATCTGGTTTCTGACTTCATTTCCATTTCTTTCTCGCGTTCTTTCATTTAGAGAAACTTTGAATAATATCTCTGATTTAGGATTTCAATTAAAGCATGTCCTGTTCTCCATTAGCGACCCATCGAACATTACTTCTGCAGAGGACTGTTTCTTGTTCCGTTCAAAGACGAGTTCTTCGCAACACACCTGCCGCGACCGCGGCCGCGGCTGCAGTCTGCGGTATTTCTTTCAGGAATGTTCAAATAAGAAATGTTGATTCCAATTCATCAAAAAAATATAAAAAATATGTAACTAATACAAAAGTATTAACAGTTTATTAAAAAATATCAAAAAATGATAAAACTACACAGAAAATATTAGCTGATTGCTAATCTTTATTTAGACATCGGTAATTCGCTAAATAATTAAAAAAATAGGAATTTTCTACTTTAATCCAGTTAATGGGCTTGTGTCCTCATTTTTTAGTGGTCGATTTTTCAATTGTTGATTGAAATTGATGTTAATAAATGTGTATTGGCGTGTCTATTTTATTAAATATCTAAATATTGACGGAGATATAGCAATTAAAAGTTTGAATTCTAGTTTTAGCGCTAGAAATTGTCGGCCATATTTGTATGACGTGAAATGCAATTTAACGTCAGTTATTTGTTGAGTGGTCAGTGCTGTGGTAATGTTTTGTAGCTGTTGGTAGTCAAATAATCAAGTCAAGTCAAAGAATAAGTTTTTATTTTATTTACCCTGCTAAGGCAGACATGATATTGAAATTTGTTTGTTGCTTGAAATAGCTGTAAATAATATTTGATATGTTGATTGTATAAATACATATAGCAGAGATTTATGATCTGTAAGGTTGGTAACCTTACACAAGGATTATGATGTCACATGCACTTGGATTGTGTACAACGTTGAATTCCTTTAATAATTAAAGAGACAAAATGACTTTTTTAATTGTTAATATCTCCTAACATATAAGGAGTTATTAAAAAATAATTGTACATTTGAGGTTCTAGTAACCCACTTTATCAATATATAGTACACTTTTATAGAAATTAAGACATAGGACACAAGCCCATTAGTGTATCCAGCATCGTAATTTAAATAAGGAAGACATTACATTTAAAAAATACAGTTGTTTCAATATAATTTTTCAGCTTTTTACGTTTAATAGCAGCTGGTTCACTGAATTCATTCTTATTATTTATAATTTGTTGATATTTCGTTTCACGCAGAGTTTATCTTCTGTGTTTCTCTGTTCTGCCTCGTGCCTTACGCGTGTCAGTGCGTCTGTGTGTATGTCCGTGTGTCTGTTTCTGTCGCACTTCATTGATAAAGCGAAGCGGTGAAAGAAATAAACTTAATTACTTTAATAAATAATTTATTAGATATTACGGCTAACGAATGGATTAAATATTAATTGGACGAATAGTAGCTTGAAATGTAAGAGAAAAAATCAGTCTGGACCAGTGTAGGTTAACCTTTTTAAAGTTACGGAGCAGTTTTGCTTGTAAAAAGAATTTGTAGATAGAAAGACAGAGACAGCACCATATGAAAACATTTAATAAATAGAGAGAACGCTAACAGTTTTGCCCTGAGATCATCCTTTAATTACGTCACATGCATAGAGGAAAAGTGAATCCCCAAAGTGTGAAAAGACTTGACGAATGTGATGTCACATTTTGTGAAGTGAAATGTGTCACAATAGGGATGAAGAAGTTAAGAAACTATTAAATTTGAGTGACGTAATTAACCCTTAAAGAAAGTCTTTGTCTTGAGGTGCTCTAATAAACTTTGGTCGGTAATTTTATAAAACTTAGATCACTTTAAGAAATGAAATTTTCAAAAATAAACAAAAAAACTTTAACATTGTTTTTAGAAAAGTCATATACTCTAAGTTCTCACACTTTTTTAATAGTATAAAAATAAAACTAAATAAAATAAAATAAATCCAACTAATTTTGTATTTTATACCTGTTTCTAAAAATATGGGTTGTGTTGACAAGGATTTTAAATTAATAAATTTATGTTATTTTTGTTTTTTGAATTTTAAAAATGAGATAAAGATTTTTACCTAAAATAAATAAATTTTTACAAAAATATGTCATACATACAAATTTTAAAACTATTATAGTTATCTCTTAATATTATCTATGTTCTTAAAATAAAAGAAAGATTCATTAAACAGTTAGGTTTCACTGATTGTTTTCTTATTAAGGGGCATTCCATTCCGTAAGATTGTTTTCTTTCGTCATTCTATTGCATAAACAAGAAGTTGCTTTAGCAAAAAAAGTTTATATGAAATCAATAAATTTAGATTATGTGAACTTATGATCATAAACTAAGGTAGTTGAATGCCTTAAAAGATATACTCAGTGATTCCAGTGGAATATCTAAACAGCGAGGCGCGAGATTCAAATACATATATAGTAATGAATTTTTCTACTTGGGTTGTTGCGCGAGAATGCGAGGTCCCGAGCGGTTACCCTGCTTGCGACTCTCTAAGGCTGCCTCTGAGTGTAAGCCCATAGCAAACAACGTATAGACCCGAAAAGTATAATTTGAGTTTGTTGAAGGATATGTTTTAATAAATCAGAGCTCGGAAATGTTAAGCCTCGTAACTCACTTCTTATATCACCATGTATTTAAACAATTGTTAGCACTCCTCCAGGCGCCATTTGTTGATCTCAAAGATCAACGTTTGCCTCAACACCTGCCTCATTTGAATTCACCTGTCTTACATCACGTTGTCTGAAATCACTGGGTTAGATCGCTGTCACAAGCGCAGTGCTGTATCAGACGTGATTACAGTTACGCTTAGATGAACTGTGACCGTCAGGATGAGGGGGGACGGGGGAAAGGGAAGCGTCCTGGAAGACGAGAAGGTCCAGAAGACAATACTGACCGTTGTTCTATTAATATTACAGTAGCATTTAGAAAGGACACGTGAGTGAACTAGGAAAAACTGAAACAAGAATAAGGCTTCTCTCACGTTGGCATAGACTACTTGTGCTGCCGACTAGTACATTGTAAATTGTGATCTTAATTTGTGATCTTTGTGCTTGTTAACTTTTATAAAATTTCCAATATAAAATTTTATTTCTCGTCAATTATCATCAAAAATACTTACTTACAATTTACATAAATTATACAAAGAAGTATTTGTATGTATGTATATATTTCAAAACTTGAGAAAAGTATTTGTGCACATTTCTGCTCATGATGTTCACCATCAAAAGCATGCAACGTAATTGCCGTGCGACCTAGGAACACAGTCGCTCAAAACCAATTTCAAATCAGTTTAATTTCGTTTGTGCCGTGTGCGTTCTTTTACTCATAAACACGTGCGTTCTCTCACTAACAACACAGTTGCATTCTCATTCGGTTCAGGCAGATTCGGTGCTCGCGTTTGCAATCAGTCGTTACGTTTAAATCACGTTATATGTACATTAAATAAGTTTGTACTATGAAATGAATTCATTATTGTACACGAAAACAAAAAAAATTTATATAATAAAGAATAAAAGGAGCAAAAACGTAAAATTTCCCTAATCTAAATATTTCGGTTCTGCGTCGTTGATAATTGGTAAATATTTTACAATTTTCTCTTTATTTTTCTCATATAAAATATGTTTTGTATATAAGCTTTTAGTAAATAATCCACCTATATATTTATCGACGTAGTTTTTAAACGTTGCAATGTTTTATGTGATTGTCAACTCAGCCTCCCAGTTCCCAGCTATCTCTGGACCACTTGTTGCGATACGGAGTCAATGATTTCCAGGAGAGCGCACCTGTTGATGCTGGAATGTCATATCCTTTGTTTCATTGAATGTCATTTATTTGTATAATATCCCCACATACTTGTAAACATTTGTTGATACATCTATATTAATCTCTACGGTATTTGTTCCTAATTTCAAATGATAATGTATTTAAAGGAGGGGGGGGGGGGGGTGAAGAGAGTGAGCGTGGACTGGCCACCTACACATATATATACATCGTTTGCCAATTATTTCTTTACGCGTAATAGTTGGCCTTGAAATTTAGCGATGCCATACAAGAAAGTTCTTTGTCCCCAATTGGCCTTGACCCTCCTAATCAATTCTTTCAGACACAACATGTGCATTCTACTATTCTAATTCACATAATTGATATAGTTCTCATAGTATGTCATTCTTTTAATTACTACACAGGGTGTCCAGCAGATAAACTAGCGTAACGTCTCTGATCGTTGGTACAGTAATTTAGAGCTAGACACCCAGTAACGTAACGATTCCCAGTAATGCTTCAATTAACATCAAACAATTCGTCATACATTTGATACCAAGAACACCAAACTTGATATTTTCATGAATAACTTTTATATCTAATTCATTCATTAGCATTTTTATTGTTTATTTAAAACATTGTAATAAAAACGGATATCCGTCAGTGGTCATAGTCTCTCCATATCCATGTCTATGTCCATGTCCACGTCATGTCAGTATATCCATGAATGAATTGTGTGCATGATAGAATTTTTAAAAAGAAGAATTCTCCTCTGACATTCATTCAGACACAACCGCTAGGCGCATATCCTGCTTGTGCGCCTACCTATGCTTGTCCCATGCGTTGACTGTTCTAAACGAGGAGCTTGTGACACATTGTGTGTCCATATATCGTCTAACTATACAGTACTATTTAATGACAGATCGCTGAATTTTCACTTATGTATAACACACGCCGTATTAATATCTAAAGCGGGGTTCTCACTAGACGAGTTAAATGGATTATTGCCTGAATCTGTTTTAGTACACTTTGTCTTTACCTGTTTCAAGTAATATTCAACTTTTGTTAAATACACAATTGCTGATCCACTCAACTTGCCTCGTAAGAACGTGGCTTTACTGTAAACATAATTACAAAAATTATATTATATACTTAAATGTACAGAACCAGAGGGTTTATGTCTATAATAGAGTGATAGAGGAAAAAGGCAGCAGAAGTGAAAATGAAGATAGAAGTGAGGAAGGATACTGAAAAGATAATAGAGGGTTTGTCGAGTGGAGACAAGGAAGGCAAGAGGTGAGAGACAGAGGTACAGGCAAGAAGGAAGGAGAAGCAGGAAACGGTGAGAAGGAAGACGGAGTAGGGAACATAAAGAGAGAGGGTCAAGAGAAGAAGACTTCCAAAAATATTTTTGGAAGTAGTAAAAGTGTAGAATAGTTTTAATTTAGTTTTAAGTTTGAATTTATATGAAATGTATTAGGAAGTATAATAATGCAGATTTTAATACCGAAAGGCAAACAATTAATATAATAAATAAAACTAAAAACTACAAAAATTAATATAAAAATCTGGATAACATTAGGCTTAGATATTTATTTACTAAAGTTAATTAGTAACAGTTTATTAATTGTTTACAATGCTGGCGATGCAAGTGTTGTTAGTCGTCGACATAAAGTGCATCTGTTGCTAAATTTTTTGTAAATTAGACGTTTTTGTTGATGCACCCACACTGACATAGTACCAGGGTGTATAAAGGTTATTACAGTACTAGTAATTTTTGTTTTTACGTAGGCTTTGTTCATGAGCGTCGGCAGGATTACTGTCAGGGAGGTGCATCTGCATCAGGGTAGTGCATACTCCTCAGAGTTCATAGGAAAAGGGTAGAGAAGGTGACTGAATTCATTGACAAGATGTTCAACATCCTAAATGCTGTGACATTAATAACAAAATTTTATAACCTACTCTTTTTCTGTGTATCCCCTCGCAGCGTCAATAGCTGTGTCATAAAACCATGGAACTATGTTGACTTAGTAATATTTTCTGCATATTTCTCCCAATTAATCCATAGATGAGCTTAATATCTTAGCGAACTAAGATTTACTAAGATAAAAACGTTCTTTTTCTTACAGCAAATAAAATTAATATAGTTCAAATTACGAGAGTTCGGCGGCGACTCACACTTAAAACAAGTTGTGGGGTATAAACTGCCGATATAACTAAAAAGCACCGACTCACTTATTTTTCTATAATGTATATAGAAACGAACAAGAGAAAATTCGTTATAATATTATAGATTTATACCGCTCTTATAACCTCTTTAAGTATAAGTCGCCGCCGAACTGTCGTGATTTGGACTATATTACCTTAGTAATTTAAAAGGTTAAGCTGATATAATAACCTTGGGACAATATATTCTGCCGCTCCTCGTCTATTTCTTGTTTTATTGTGTTGATGATTCCAAATCATTCAATTACAAACGAACTCAGTGACTCAAATGGATTTCACTTTTATTCATATGATGCATTACATATGTATTTAGATTCCGACACTAACAGGAAGGCACATCACGATTAATCGTGATGACATTCACACACGCTAATGATTTAATTATATAAAATGACGATCATTGCAGGTTTAAACCTGTCGCAAAACTCATTAGGAGCTTCCGAATCATATCTGCAGGCCACTTAATGTAATAATAATTGCTATATGTATTAGCCTAGTGTAAGAGATAGTTCTTTGACAGTTTGTAATCTACAGTGTTGCTAAGGTCAGATGCTAATCTATAATAAATAAACTTTGCATATTTACAAGTTCAATTTTCACTTTGTGTATCTCAGTTAAAAGACCTATAATAATTGATACTACGTTGAATGATACAATGATTTAAGCAAGGTCGTTGAATCACTTGCTTGGTAAAACAACATTCTGCCTAATATCTGTCAAAGCTCCTTCTCCAACACCTGTGCCTTTCTACACCTTCAAATTTATTTATATCCTAAGAAAACCTTTCCGTAAATTAACCAAAATATTGACAAAATAAACACCATCATAAATTGAACGTTTCTAACCTCAAATGTTCTGTTACTTTAACAAAATAAAAATTATTAATACAAAATAAATACACAGATGTTTTCTGCTTTGAAAAATTGACATATGGTTAACAAACTAAACTATGGACAATATTTGTTATCTTTTGTTCTTCTTTAAAAAAGCGGTAGATGAATTTTTAAGACTGGTCGCGTGCTGCCGTGTGCTTGTAAGACAGGTGGCTATAAAAACTTGTCTGTCGTGCGCACAAACGCAAACGCACATAACGAACATATTCATTGCGCATGCGCAGTGAAGCATCTCTGAACGGAATCATGTCCATGTCTGCAAAGAAGATGTTTGGTATGCGTGTTGATCGGTTTAAAATTCAAATGATGAACGATCGGGACGGGTTCACCATCTGTGCAGGTTCAATGAAAAGTATTTCTGCAAGTCTAAGGAGAGATATTTTGTAATGGTTTATGTTTTATAGCAATATATAAGAAGATGGGGATAATATTGTATGTACAAATAGTTTTACAAGATTAGTGCCGAACTGGGGCGATAAACGTGCCTAAAATTAATGGAGCTGGGACCAGTGTCATAGGAATAATAGGTAAAATTCATCTGTTCCCTTACCCGCCAACGTCTCTCCAAGAACCTGGTCCTTCGACGGCTCTTTCTGTATCCTAAGGTTTGTCGCAATATAGCACCGTATTTAAGCGACGGCGAATTCGGACGTAAATCGGCGGATTGGATGAGCGCCTACTATTCTCAAAGAAACCGACTGTGTGTCACAATACATACATACCTCTTATCGATACGACAGTACTCCAAGCAACTTGTGTACTGTACTAATATAATTTATCATGAGAGCAAACTTTTACTTTAATTTTTATCAATACACCATTGGTATTAAAGATACTTCTATCGTATTTGTTTGGTGGTTTGTATAAACTGAAACATGCTTAACACACTCGTTCACAAAGCGATGTCGCCGATAGATCTCATTTGAAGCGGATTGAAGATATAGAACTACAAAAATGTGGTCGTAATAGAAGTATCTCGATAATATATTTAATTTTCAAACAATTCTAAAAGCAATATGCATATCTTTGAATGAAGTTACAAAATATAAATACAATTTCAAACAAATTTCTGCTCTCTTCGATATTTACCTGATCCATATTTTAAACAAGTTTTTTAACATAGTTATTTCACCATCAAAATCAGTATCAGAATTATCTTGTTTTCGTTACCTTTTAGTAATCTTATTCTTTTTTGATGGATGGTATGGTATAATGTTCGTTTATTGCAACGAATTTTTAAAAACGAACATTGAAAGCTTCAAGCGAAATGTAATTATTTTTTAAAACCATTTAAACAGCAGCTTAAATTATATAGAAGATGAACCGCCGGATGGCGCGTCGATATGAAAAAACCGCGAAAAACTTCACTCAAATTACTCAACGTTTATTAAAAAGCTAAACAGTGCAGTCTCTGGTAGCGCCAATGTGTCGACGGCCTGTCGATCATCTGGGTCGGACTCTCGGAGGACTGCAGATAAAGAGTGCCGAATTACATCTCCAAGGGAGCAAGCTGTGAAGGTGATATGACCAAAGGGAAGATGGGAATGTTGTAGATAAGATTAGGGCAGTGACGCAGCGGTCGTGCAGAGTGAGTTTGTGACAACAACAATTTGAGTGGCCTTATGTTTTTCTTAATCAAAATAGAATGCAGTTTTGCACTCTTCTGTCAAATTTTCTGAAGACGTCTTGGGAAATAGTACATAGTAGCAACAAATAATAATAAATTGATGGGGTGTTTTGCTTTTAGGACATTTTCTTTTTAATTTATTTTTATTCCATAATAGCAATGTATAGAAGCTTTAAAATGACAACATCATCATCATCATTATGACGCATCAGAGCTTTGACCCCGTTTAAGATTTTGACAAGATTTTCCCACATTTAATCTTTCCAACTTGCCCTGGATCTTCCTCTCACTCTTCCTCAGGGGCGGCCTTAGCCATTCCGAGGCTCCGGACAGCAGATCTTTGCTCGGCCCCAGGGTAGCAGATATTTACGAGGCCCCGGGGCGGCAGATCTTTGCGAGGCACTTGTTCTTTGTATAATGTATGTAAATTGTAAGTAAATATTTTTGATGATAATTGACGAAAAATAAAATTTTATATTGGAAGATTTATAAAAGTTAACAAGCACAAAGACGACAAATATTAATGATGATAAACTAAGGTACATGAATGCTTTAAAAGATATACGCAGTGATTCTACTGAGATTTCTAAAGAGCGAGGCGCGAGATTCAAATGCATATGTAGTAATGAATTTTTATACTTGGGTTGTTGCGCGAGAATGCGGGGCCCCTGCAAGAGCGAGGTCCCGGGCAGTTTCCCTGCTTGCCACCCCAAAGGCCGCCTCTGCTCTTCCTCACCCTGTCGATTCCTTTCCTGAAGTTTCTTAGACATTCTGCTCGGACCATTTTTTCTATTTGTCGTAATCATTTCTTTCTAATTTCTGTCACAATACCCATCTCTCGATATCTTATATATAATCATCATAAATATTTTTTTCCCAAACCTGCAAGAGATCACATTTCTTCCTCCTCAAGGTCCAAGTTTTCGATCCGATTCCGTAATTATAATAAATAATAAATCTAATTTGTGATATACTATTATAAAATATTTGGGAGAGATTTTTATTTAATTTATGCAAGTAAATGTAATTAAATAAACTAAAAATATAAAAATCGATTAAAAATAACCAACGCGGCGCGGCGTTGTTTAAACTCATTATAGAAATGGTGGTCGCGCAGTTCACCGGCTTACCGATTTATAGGCTCATCCTCAAAACGGTACAGCCAACTTAAAAACACAACTACCACTTTTCCCTAAATTAAACTTTCCCATAATTTATATTTTTTAATTTTTTATATATCAAAATATTTACACAGTTAAGTATCATTCCCACTCACTGCTTTAATTTAATTTTGTATTTTGTATTTCATTTAAATTGTTTATCCAATGCTTTAAATTAAAAATATTAAATTAAGAAAAACTATATTATATTATAACCTCCAGAATGTGACAATCTGTCAAAATGCAGTGGGATTTACTTTTAAAAGAAGTGTAATGTCAGTTTTTGAAAAATATAAAAGAGAAAACAATTTCTATTACTAATTGTTATTAAAAATAGCAATTTTAATTACTTCACGTACAATTTTGTCGAACTGTCAAAATTTATATTATTACGCACCAACTAAATTAACTAAAGTCAAATTAAAACACGAATGTGAAAAGGAATGCTTAAACGAGGACCTGAAATCTAGATTACAATATTAAATAAAAACAGTAAATTAAATATCAAAACAGTGAGTAGGAATGAGGCTTAACGTATATATATTTTTTATTTAGGTTTGTTTAACATAAAAACGGTTACCTTTTACATAACCTTTTTTATAAATTTTACAAACTCTTAATGAGTAGGAGGGTCGCGGGGGTGTCCACAGTAGGGTGCAAATCTTGGTGGTGTTAGATCTACTTATACATAGATCTGCAAAACAAATAAGAAACTGGAACAAAATCTCAGCTAAACAAATGCCCACATTTTTTCACGTATTTGATTTTGCGGGAACCTGTACAGTATGCAGGGGTATAGTTTTAACTACATATTGGGCTTAATCGTTAATATACAGTATGATAACAAAGTTCATATGCTACTTGTGCAATTCTTTTGAAAGTGTTGGTCACATTACACATTAATTAAATTTAAAAAAATCAGCTACATTGTACAGTGAGTTTTATATTTAAACTAGCGTAAATATACCTCCTTCATTTGTGTATTTTCACTTACTTTCTTATGTCTAATCAAACAAAAATTACTGCAACTGTTTAATAAAGAAACTTGTATACCACACTGTCTCTAGTTCAACATGTTAGAATTTAACTGCTCTACTGAAATAATCAGTTCTTAAAGCTAGCGTCTAGCACGAGACTAAGCCAATCAGACCATTGCCTCAGGCGTAAGCCACGC
The DNA here is from genome assembly GCA_963678705.1 of Panorpa germanica. Taxonomy (NCBI): domain Eukaryota; kingdom Metazoa; phylum Arthropoda; class Insecta; order Mecoptera; family Panorpidae; genus Panorpa; species Panorpa germanica. The sequence continues at coordinate 19,198,982 of OY783211.1, read as the reverse complement.
CCACTATATTAAAATATATAAATTATTAGAAATATATTATATTACATTTAAATATATAAATAAAAAGTATATATATAAATTAACTCCCCTGTTAAACGTAGTAAAATTAGAAACACATTAGTTTTTAGGAAGCGGGAGGAATTTTAAATTAATCTAATAAAAGAGTAATTACAAATGGTAGTTAGAGTTTGTTAAAAACACTGTCAAATATCATAAGGAATTTTTTAACTTGATATTAGTTTTAATAATTTTTTTTATACATAAAATTGACAAAGATTTTGTTTATTATAAGAAATCGCAGTGTGGTTTGTATAAGGGATCATCCATAAATTACGTCACCCAAATCTGATAGTTTGCAACCCCCTACATCATACTAAAACAAGATACCTTTTTGTAAACCGAATTCTAAATTAAATGTGATATCACAAAACTTGTGAGTCTCTTCACCGCCGCGTCACGTTTTGTCGCACTTTGTGGCCCTCCTCCTTCTTCCTTTGCATGCAACGAAGTTTCCAACGAAAACAAAAAATGAGCCGTGTTTCGTGACTCTACACAATGTTTAACAATAGCATAATAGTGGATTTTATTGTGTCGTATTATGAGGTATTTGTATGTATGTATGTATTTAAATACTTTTGAATAGTATTTGTACCTGTACTTGTAGTACAATAGCATGCAACGTAATTGCCCTGCGACCAAAAAACATGGTCGCTCAAAACCAATTTCAAATCAATTTAGTTTCGTTCGTACCGTGTTTGTTCTCCCTGCGTATACACGTGCGTTCTCTCACTAACAACACTTCACTTCATTTCATTCTCATTCGGTTCGGGCAGATTCATGTGCGGACGGCTTTACTTTGCAAGTGACTTTTTTTTTGTTTATTATTTTATTTTAATGTTTTTTCCATTGGGCACTACATTCTTCCGCCATAAATCATTAAATTACATATCATTGTGATTAATTACTCTCTTATAAATAAACTTAAAAGCCTACTGCTTATATCTTTCTGCTACTCTCCCTCCTGTTTCTACTCTACCATTCTTTCTCTTTTTGCTTCGCTCTTTCTCTCTATCTTCCCTTCACTGCCTCCCTTCAATAACTACATAATCTACTTTTTACTCTTTCATTTTTTACAATTGAATTAGTCATTGAAATAATTAACAACTTCCGGAATATACCGGAATACCGGACGAACTTGTTCAAACTTGCAAATCCAAAACTCCGAAAAGTTAATGTTATATTTCAACATAGATTTTCATACAAAGAAACCTTGGGAAACTAAATTATTCAATAGAAATTTGAATGCCTCTTTATCTCTTAACTTTTTTGTATAATATTTAACTTTTCGGCTCCGCCACTATTATTAAAGATGTCACACAAGAAGTTATACTCCTAAAAAAGTAACAACAAAAACCCATTCATGCCTCAGACAAGTCTATACTTGTTAAAACCAGCAGTTCAACTTCGATACATATATATTGTATTATATATATGTGTATAACATATACTCGTACATTCAAACTCACATAGTTATCAAAATTAAAAACAAATTGAGTGACTCAATATAAAAACAGTTTTATTTCATGTAAATTGCACATGTAGCTTTGGCGTTTATTTTATTATATGTATAGGCGCCAACGATATCGTTTTCTATTGAAAAATAATTTCGCTATCTCTTCAATACAGAAATGCAGTTATTATCGTATATCATTTCTCATTTTTTAGGGGTCGCTTTCTGTATTTGATAATGAACAAAATTATATTGATTTTGTGCTTTCATAATCATAAAGACTTCTGTGACAGCAGTGCAGCAACCTGCATTAAATAAACTAAATAAAATTTAGTAAATGCTTTAAGTTTTCCGCCTTTGTCAATTTTAAAATTTCAAAATACTCAATAAAAATATAGAATCATTATTTTATTCTACCCTTACAAACATAAACAGTTTATAGAATATAGTTTTAGAATGCATAGTAAAGTACAACCATAGGCGTCTGAAAGTAGGGTTAACAAGGTACTTTTGCAACTCATCTCGATGGTAGAATGCAGTCTGTCACAAATCTATACTAGATATAATTTTTCCCGCCCCTTTTAAACTTCCTGTGGACGCTACTGACTAACATATATTTTTAGACGGGTTGCGTGTTATCGCTTAGCCTAACCTAAAAGTATTATGTAAATTGTTTAATCAATACATCGCAGCTACTGCTCATTACATATTCTTTCTCTATGAACCGATGAATTGTTTAAACAATTGCTCTTCAAATATTCATATTCTAATTGTACTGTTCTTAATTATGTTCATTTTCGAATTAGAAAGAAACTTGAAAGGTTCAAATTCGATTTAAAGGTTTAAACTTCGATAATAATTAGAATGGACAATTTCTATATAATGGTTTATTCAGTTTTATTTAAATTAGGGTGTATCAATAGGAAGTGAATGTTTTAAATTTGCCGCCATTTCTATTAAATATTATACTGACTTCTTAAATTTGGATTATATAATCTAAAGATTTAGGAAATTATTTATAGAATGCTATACAAGTATAAGAACGTGAAATTAGTTGTGAAAATGTATTATTAAAATTATATGATCGTATTTCAATTGATTACCGAGATCGTACGATTTAGGCCGTCCGCACATGGCTCGATTGATTGCAAACCTTAGCCACGAATCTGCCTGAACCGAATGAGAATGCAATGAGTATACGAGGGGAGAACACACACGGCACGAACGAAATTAAACTGATTTGAAATTGGTTTTGAGCGACTGTGTTTCTAGGTCGCAGGGCAATTACGTTGCATGATTTTGATGGTGACATCATGAGCAGAGATGTGCACAAATACTATTTAAAAGTATTGAAACACACAAATACCTCATAATACGACACAATAAAATCACCTGTTATGGTATTATTAAAAATTCTATGAAGTCACGAAACATGGCTCGTTTTTCGTTTTCGTTGGAAACTTCGTTGCACGGCTAATTTGCAATCAGTCGACCCGTGTGCAATAGTCCTCAGGTCATACGACACATCCATGATTATTTTATGGTGCATGCGTATGTGTTCATATGTAAATTCCCTAGTCGTGTAAATAATTTTCTACGTATTTTTACCCTACTTTAGTTCAGTTCTACGACACCTACTAGTGACACTGTAGTATACAAACGAATCTGATAAACACATTAATACGTTTCTCATTAACCTCACCCTCACCCTCTATCAGTTCGCTTGACCCTCACTCTTTCCACTTTGTGAACTTTGACCTCTCCCTGATTGAGCTATAACATATCTATCTCATAGCTAGTGGCTAGTTTCAGTGGCAAAATATTGGGATTGGAGATCGATACTATTTGTATCACCTTACTTGAGTGTACCTGTATATGTTGATTTATTATTTAGATTCAAAAACATGTAAAAAATTAACGATATTACATTGAGGGAGAGTGAGGGTGACGGTGAGGGTGAGGGTTGTGACACCACTTGATAAATAAACTGAAAAGTTGATTACATTTTAGCGCCAACAATGTCAACTTTTATAAATGTGTATTTTAATTTTTCGGTTTGACATTTGGAGGGTTCTACAAAAAGTAGGGTTAAATGTACGCTTATGAGGATTCGTTGTCACTGGATATAATAGAGATAAATTATTACTTGATAGAATGATATCGTAAAGTTGAGCCATCAGATTGGAACTAATTGTCAGTCAAATTGCATCTAATAATTTACTAAACTTATTGATACAAAATCTTTAAGATCTCGGCTACAATGTCGCTATAAAATTTATTTAATGTGTAAACATTAGACATCATTCAAATAGTTACAACATAATAATACTCACTCGCAAATTCTAGGAAATGTTATAATGTTAAAATAGATATGTAGTGATTCCCTAAATACTATTAAAATATTTATATAAAATTGACACCTGCAGCGAAACATAATACGTTTAAAAATGATTACTACAATTTATTGCATATTTCATCAATCTGTATAACAAGTGCCATATACTTTTGTAATAATACTCTACACAAACATTTAATTATTATTTTACTGATTAAATACACAATTAATTAATTAGATCACTTATTATTCTAATAATTTTATTATACGATTTATCTTTTCTTTTATATACATCATTTGTATACTTCTTATTCACTCGCACTCATCTTTATCTATGGTATTATATTTGTTTCTCTGTCTTACTATAGTAAACTAGTACGAATTGAGTGAGTGAGACAACTGCGCAGTTTTAAACTTGTCATATGTTCTAGCTGTTGTGTTGTTTGGTTTAGTTGCATTTGGAAGCCGGTGTGTTGAGGACATCGGTCTGTGTTTACGTCAAAAATATTTTGTCCAGACAAGTCACAACTTGTTTAATATTGAAGAAATTACATTTTTTAAATTTATTTTATATTATTTATTAATTAATTTATTATATTTTAATTATTTATTAATTTAGTGTTTTACTATGTGTTAAATCCATGTGAATATTTAAAAAAAAGTGTTATTTTGTGGATATTAATTACAAGAAATTCATATTGGTTATTTGTTTTTGTGTAAGTACACTTTTTAATGTTTTTTGACATGTTGTCAACAATTAATTTTGTTTAGTTAATTAATTTTATCTTATTGTTAATAACAATTTGAAATAAACAAATGGTTAATATTCTATAGACATCAAACACAGATATTTTTTTACGTATTTTTTTTTAAATTACAAATTATCATGCTACTTTACTTTATAATTATCTTATGCACACAAATTATTGACTAATTATTTCATTACGCAAGGATCTCTTAATTTGTTGCAATCACAAATTACTGTTTATTTTATTTCTAAACATTTTGTTAGTAATTATTAATAATATTCTTTAAAATATTAATTTAAAAAAGTATTCTAAATACGTCAATTTAAAAAGAGTCAATGTTGGTTGCATCAGTTCTAGATACTTTAGCAAATTATAACAATTCTTTAAATACAGATTTATTTATTTTTTGTTGGTTAATTTCGCTCAGTTTTTGCATTTCCTGGTCATTATGCCTTCTGAGATCTTGGAGAGTTTTTCTTATCTAAAACTTAACCTTAAATAGTACAAACCAATTATAAATTCGACTCGAACTCGCTACCTAAGAAGTCAATAACCACTACGCCACCTAAGACGCTTCAATTAAAACATAGTCATCAATTTAACAAAATCTTTTTTCTACATTTACATAAAAAAGGGTTTATTTTTATAAAAATAAACGAAATTATTACAGGTGTGTTTTCTCATTTGGAATTAAAAAAGACACACACAAAACTATTGGGGTGTATTTCCTCTTTTTTGAGCTACTTCCGTTTATATAAAAAAAAAATCATTATTTTTTTTATTATGTAATAAAATTATTTATTATATTACTGACTGAATCATCTATCTTTCTTTATTACACTATTATTAAATATCATTGTCTCTTTCTTTCTCATCACTATTGTCATTTACTGCTAGACATTTTTACAGATAGTTATAAATGTCAGAATTTTATTTGATTACTACCACTATAGGGCATTAAAAGTGTTATAATTTTTTTATATTAAGACATAAATTTTAATGACAATACCTTTTTTATTCCCGAAGTGGGGTAGGTTACGTAATATTTATTTTTAGCGTTTTTGTGGTTCCTAGGTTTACATAAAAAGTAGTTTTTTTCACTAAATTTGAGTTATGTCTTAGACTATTTGTTTTATTCAATGCAATAAGGAACTGCAACGATCTCTTTTTGATAAACTGTATTAGTTATAAACCAATTATTATTTCTAATATAGACAAATTGTTATAAATCTATTATTATCTTTACTGTCAAAGTGTAATATTTAATACATGTCATTAATAAATGAGTATTGTGCAAAAGTGACGTCATTATTTAAATTAAGTATATCAGTGGTGTCCAACATTAGGTCTTTGAATTATTTAGCATATAGATATTATAATTTATTTAATATCTGCATTACCATAACATCCTTAATCCGTGTTTTAATCTTTAGAATAACTTCTTCTCTAATGTTGGTTTCACACCAGAGAGACAGTTTTGTTGTCAAAAACAAAGTGTTGTGTTCCATTTTAAAACAGTTCTGTTTTTCGGTTTTGTTTTTAGTGTTTTTCTGTGTGTCCTATAAAAATTATGAACATAACAACAACAACTGACAAGCGCAAATGTTTACAAAAAACAACAACAAACGTGTTTTCCTTTGATCTTACCGACTCCAGATGAGAATGTGTTTTGTTTACTAAAACAACAACAAAAGACAAAATGTTTTAAGAACTGTCTCTTTGGTGTAAGCATTGGTGTGGAACCGACTTAAGGTCACTCTTAAATAATAACAACGCACGCTTCTGATTTCAAATGGAACACTGGTATATGTAGCTAATTCACTATATTTGACTGGCCCCATAACATGCACCTTGACAATAACTGAAATGCAGATTTCACTATCTTATTAATGAGCTATTTATTTTTATTAAATAAACTATTTGTATATTACTACGTGCTTTAGTGCGTAGATTAATTTTCTGCTACAATTTTTATTATGAAACATCGGTAGTTTTTTAACATGGTATTGATTAGATTGTTTATTTTTATTGGTACTCCAGTTCGGCGGGCTCCAGGAGTTCATCCTTTGTGAGAAACTGTTCCGCTCTTATTCGGTCAAACACCGAGAGGTTCAAGTAACAAAACTTGCCATAATACACATGACAAATATTTTATTTAAAACAATTTTTAATATACTCGTATTTGTTTTATTTATTTATTTTTTGTTGCTGGCGAGTGGCGTTTAGCTTTTTGGTTAGAACATTCAATACACTGTACGTAGGAGTGTCTCGCCTTCTAGTCTGTCTCTCCTATCTCGGGCCTGTACTCTCTCATACTGTGTGAGTTCGTTTAGCTTTAGACTCATGTGGGAATCAGAATATGTAGAAATTTGTATAGGAATAATAATACAACGTGAAAATAGATACAAATTTGTGCTAGTAGTTATCGATTAAATAAATTATCGAAGATATAATGAGTCATCGATTTATACTCAATAAAAATGAAAGTAAATTTGAAATTGGTTTTATCCAACCACCTGCTTGCTCATCGGAAGTAGCTTGCCGATTACGTGTGACAATTCGTCAAATATTTACTTTGACTCATTGCGCTTTCATGTGAAATTGATCCGAATTATTTAAAAATTGTCATGGCCTTACTAAACAAATAGTTCTATGGAAGACAAGACTTTTATTTGAAGATCCAACTATCCAATAACTCTGATAATTAACAGAACTGAAAATATCGACAGTGCGTCAAGTTCATTTGGGTATAACCATATCTTTACCTTTCATCACTGATAAAAACATCATTTGCATTAGTTAATAGGTATAATTTGCCGAACTTAATTATCGCAATTAGAGAAAATATTGTGCGCTGTAAGATTTAATATTTAACATAACTTTGTTTAGTGAATAAACTGTTGTACAATTGCAATGTCTGTCTCTACCATGCCTTCTACATTATTTAAATTAGTTATTATATTTGTGGGAAACATAACAATTTGCAAATAAAGAAAAAATTAAAAATATTGTCTCAGCATCTTTCACTTCAGACTCCCAAAAATGTTTAAGTAAAAATTAGAACAATTGTTACTAAACCCACATTAAAATGAATAATGGAATTAATTTTGTCATCAAAGTAAAATATGAAAGTATATGTCCATGGGAATTTTTTTGCAATGTTTTATTTCCACTTTTATTATTATTATCTTTCAAGGCCATTTTGAATAATTTAAATCGCTTCAATATAATTATTTTCACACATATATAATAGTTTATTACTTTTTATTTTAAATCCTGGTATTTGTCATTCAGTTTTACGTATAAATATAAAAATTAAATAGAAAATACTTTTTATTTCTCTGTAAAATAACTAGTAATTTCCGGTGATTTTTAGAAATAAGGAGAAAATGATAAAAAGGGATTCCTTTTATTTAGCCTGTTAAGGTGCCAGCCTACTTTGTCATTCTGCAAATATAAATGCATTTCATTTCCTTATCTTTTGTCACAAATGAATGTGAATCACGTAATATTTGCGGTCATAAAATGCCCCAAAAGGTTGCCACAAATTTCATAAATTTTCCAAATTCCCAGATATCAACAGCTGTTTGTTTTTTGTACATTTATCCTCCCACAACTGATGCCATCAAAAACACTTTTAAATTTCGCTATATTTCTTACACACTTAAATCTTACCTTAGTCATCATAATCCTGTCTATTCACAGCTCATAACCTAAAAATTTCTGAATATAAATTGAAATAAAATCAGGACTTGATGACGTACATAATCCTTTTGTACTGTATTTAGTGAGTGGTTGGGTTGATTCATCTCAATATTGTGGAGATGCTGAAGCTGTTGTGTACCATTTTATGCGTTTACGTGTCCTCCCATCCTCTCCATTTAGCTGTATTGTTATCCTCATATAATCGCACCTCTCGTGTAGGCGTCAAAGACATTTTTCGGCGACTGATCCTACGCGACTGAATTTATATATATATATATATATATATGTATATATATATAGTTATATAGATATTAGATACATCATTTATTCACAATAGAAAGAATAGAGAACTATGCTAACGCGAAGGCTGAGGCGGCAGGCGGCTGACTAAGCAAAGCAAAGCAAAGCAAAACAACGCGCATTGCTCTCCATATAAAGTTACGAAATTTATTAGTCTTCCGAATATACTAAAATATATATATAAGATATACTCTTAAATTATTTAATATTTTTATTAGATTTTACAATATTATCGAACAATCTCATCGAAATTTACGAAAGATTTCAGTTCTCGTTGTATCTAGTGTATTTTTTAACGTCGCGGTGCGACGGGCAGTGAAGGGAGATAGAGGAGGAGTAATCGCTCCGTTTCTCTCTACCTAAGATCGTCCATGTTTCTTCTGTAGTCGTTGTCAGTGAAGATTTAATTGAATTCAACAATGTAATGTACGTATTTTAATTCCACGGGAATTTAAATAAAATCAATTTAATTGGAATCCCTTGCATATGTATTTATTTAAAACAGAAGAATTTTTACTCTCGTGAAAATTTATTACTTTATCCTGTGTTATAAATAGGCAAAGATTTGTTGCGCAAATGATACAACACCTACTATACTTTAAAATTCAAATTCGGACGATTATATTATGTGCTTTACAAGTAAGTATTTGCCAATGATAACGAGACCCTGCTGTAATCAGTAAGAAAACAACTAAACAATAGACAAGCAACGGGATTTTTCTAGTGATACTATACGAGTATATTTCTAATACCTACATTTAGTTTGAATCACTAAAAGCTGACGATTCTTAAGAACAGAAAGGAGTGGTTCATTTCATTTCAGTTTGGGTTCATTTTTTGACGCGACTATTGTAAAATTATTCAAATAAAATTATCTCAGAAAATAAATTTGCATATTACTGAATCATCATTCTGTTATTTGTGAAGTAATTTTTTTATTTTATATTTTAAAATATTACACAATGTTTAACAATATGAATGAGAATACGATAATAATACATTTGTTGATTTAAGATTTGTTATAATTTTAACAAATATTGATTTAAATATATATGACATAAAATTAGTTTAGATTTCGATTTTCGTGAAACATCACAACGTGTTAATTTAATAAATTTTCTCCAGCAAGTAATTCTAAAAATATACACTTCTCTAATGTATAAATCATTACTGTACCTCTACAATTTAAAATAGAATGTGGGCCATAAAGTGATTTCTTAATTTGCCGGAAATAACAATCGTAATATACGTATTTATTGTTTAAATTATTACAATTAAATATTTCAATTGAAATTAGAAAATCTTTATTGTGTCATTTATTTTTTACGTGATGTACTACGTACTTCTATCATCTACTTATTACCGTTATCTCGAAACATGCAACAATACTTATTTCTCATGTGTAGAAATAAAGACAGCAAAGTGAAGGGAAATTCTATGCAGGGAAAATGTTTTTAATGTCTGTGTTCTTGTGCGGTCAAATCGATAACAAAACACATATTTTCGATAACGTTTTTTGACGACACAGTTAATATATAATTATTTCTATAATTACTACATGATAAAATAACATTTAGAGATTTTCATAAATAAATATCAAGAAATGAGACATTGACAACGAATTTCCGCAGACGTCACAAAAAAAAGTAACATTGCGGTGTCACTCATAACTCATCACTGGATTTTCTGAAATCAGAAAACCAAAATGATTTCATTAGTTGATAAGTTTCTGCAGATAACCCTGCCGAGTTTTTTTTTTGATTGATTTTTCAATTTTTTACGACATTTAGAAGTTAAAATACCGATTTTTCATGAATAAAATCAGAAACTTTGTTATTTTAAAATACGTTACAATTAGAAAAACAAAAAAAAACTCGACAGCGTTATCTCTGCATTTATGTCAAGAAAGACACCAACTCTGGATAAGCTAAGTATGAGAAAAACGCGTTTAAAAGTTTTAAAGAAAGACGAACCAGAGAGGTGGAGATTTAAAACTCTATATTTCCGATGGTTTTAATCCAATCGACTTCAAATTTTTACACAATAAACTTAATAAGTTGTACAATAATATAATCCTTACCTTATCCCCTTTAGAAACCTTACACTCCCCCCACTTAATAACGCAAACTGATTTCGTATCAGGCAGGGTAGCATAAAGAACATATTAAAAGACAATGCATTCTTTTAAATTCATTCAAAAAACACACATGAACATAAAGTATTAAGTTCGCCCGCCTGCAGTTGCGTGTAGACCGAAGATAAAATTTTGTTAATTTGAAGCCAACTTTTTTCGATTTTTATTTTATGTTTACGTGTTTCAGTATTAACTGACTGACTGCCTGACTATGTAAGTAATATGCAACCTGTTATGCTTCTACCCCGTCTGTTATTAATTATAACAATATTAAAATAGGTTATTATATTTTTTAAAATCGAATCGTTAATATTACTGGTATAACGGCCGCAGGCAAATCAAACAAGCCGCTATATCGCAAGGAATTTAAAAAAAAACGAATATTAAAAAAAAAAAGTGAGCAAAAAATAAATATACATCTGCAAAACAGATGGGTGATTACCTGTAACAAATCAAAGGTAATTATAATTAAATTAAACCGAGGGCAGTAGCGTACCAACGAGGAGTACGAGTGGGAGGGGGTTACACATGAAGTGCAGTAGTTTATTTTGATGGTGATGAAAGTATAAAAGAGATTTCTTTTATCTAGTTTTACCTGTAGCTACGTTTGGCAACTTATTGATAACTAAGGCCCTATTCTGTAACTTGTCAAAAAATCGACCTTATTTTTTCAGCGGTGGAAATATTTAATTTATTCACCGCTCGAATAAAGTCGCTGTATTTAAAATATCTAAAGTGGTATTCTGTATGCAAAATTTTCCATCGCCTTTATAATATACAGCGGTGAAAAAGTATAGTGACGTGTTTTAAGACGTCATCAATTTTAAAAATATTTGACCAATCACGGCATTCAGAATATTCAAATATTTAAAAATTCAAACACTTGACAAGTACGAATACATGTCAATTGTTCAAGTCAATTGACAAGCAACATAACCTCACTTTCTGATATATTTATATTTGTATATTGTATCACTGTGTATTAAAAAATTTGTACTGAAATTCAAATTATAATTCGAATTGTTTGATAGTTCTAAAAAATACAGCGATGGAAAATTTTAAAGCCACCGCTAAAGGCGACCTTATAATTTGGTCGATTTTTCTCCAGCAACAAAAATTAAATCGATGGAAATTTCTTACAGAATACCAAATAAAAAATCATCGCTTTTGTGACGTCATTTTACAGCGATGAAACTTTTTCATCGGTGGAAATACTTTACAGAATAACGCCCTAACTGTCAGTCTTACAAATCAAATTTTAACTGGTCTTGGTTACTAGGTTTTCCAATAAGTATGAGCTCAGAAACCGGATCCTATATCTAGCAATATTATTGTTACTTTAGATTTATTATGGTAGGCGTCGATTTGTCAGCAAACATCACAGAGATCATTGTGTATAGACAGAAGAGAAGGGAAGCGGGGAGGGAAATGTATACATCCTCGTGCCATCTATTGTAAGACAGCTATCTGAGGTCTATTTCTGTTCTGAAGCAAGTATCGTAGAAATGCTGGCGATGATGACAGTAATACATTTATATGAGTAAACATGCAGATTTAAAACCTCGTTATATATTACTTCGTTGTAATTATTAAACTTCCCATAGTTAAAGGGGACATATCCCTTTTCTCCCCTTTTTATTTGATAAACTACGTCACTGTTTGCACAAAAATATTGAAATAAACAGTAAGCAAATACAATTTAAATTGTTATTGTGTACAACGGTGTATTTGACTGTATTAGTGTTAGTATTAGTATTGAACGTAAACATTGCAACAGCACTTTGTTTATTAAGACACTACAGATACTTTGCATATATTATGCAATATATTTATAATTTAATTAAATGTAACACTTGTTTATAATAAAATTGAACAGGTTTGATTTTTTATTGATTTTATTCTAAATTAAACGAAGATTTTGTAATTTTGATAGACATACGCATGCGCAAATGTATCTATTAGAACACTTTTTATATAGACGAATATGGATTAGATACAGTATACATTCTATTTTTAACATATATTAATAAGTAGAAGAAATTCTTCAAAGTTTGATGAGACATCGTTCTAAGTACTTTGCTGAGACAATTCTAGAGATATTACGATAAAAGAATACTTATTACTTTAGTAATTATTCTATCTTGTGGAATGTCTGCCAATACCTTATAATAGGCGAGTCAGTACCTGTTTGAGTCATTAGTCCATATAACTTATTCTCAATATGTGTTTAGCAATATACAAAATGTCGAATTATGTCATGTCGGTTTCTGGTGGTAAATTAGAACTTCAAAGTCATAAGAAGATGTAGGTAGGCATCAACAATATTTACTGCATGGTGAAATGTTTTCATTTTATAAATATCTATCAAAAAGCAAGTGTTTAAAAAAACCAAATGTTATTTTACTAATAATAACCTTGAACATACGTTTTGCAAAATTTCAAATATCAAACGTAGGCAAACAAAATCCTTTTTAGGCTTAAGTTATGTATGTATGTTACACACGTATATAATTAATTATTTTTTTAGTTTTATTAATTACCAATATTGGTCCAAATATGTAGGTAAAATGATGTAATATGCGAAAGTGTTAACAGTGAATTTGAAGCGAGTGGGAATTCTCAATAAACAATATGGTAATTTTATCAAAACTATCTAGCTAAAATTTATAGGTATATTGTGTTTTTTTATTGTGACCCGATACAATTACATTTAGTATGAGACCTAACACAAGTGTGAAATATTCGTACATTTTCGACCTCTTTAAAACGTACTGCGACTGACTTGAACGCGATCTGTGGCCTAAACTTTTGTCGGTTATTACCGTCGCTTCGGTGGTCAGCAATTTAGAGCTCGGTTTAGCTTCTTGATGGCGAACAAATGACTCAAAGGTTCTTTTATTGTATTATTTATTTCAATGCGTTTCGGAAAGACTCACTCACAAAAATTGAAATGTCTGATAATATTTAATAAGCCTAATTAATAAGTTACTACGATAATTAAATGTAAACTACAGCAAATATCCCATTATTAATACGACAATGAATTTGCTGTATTTTTTAATTTTTATTTTATTTTATTACTACGATTTCAACAACTAGGTGATATCTCACATTAATTGTAATATAATAATTGTGTGTTTTTGTAGTTTTGTTTATTTATATGATTAGTATATTTGTTTCCTTTTGATTTGTTCATCATTTGGTGAGGTAATTCTTTGCCAGTCATGGAATACATTTATTCCATCCCGGGAATCGAACCCAGACCTTAGCATAGCTGAGTGTTGGAGCAGGGATGGCGATCTGAGATCGATTAATCGAAGAATCGATTTTTGAGAAATCGATCTTCAAAACTTCGATTTTTTACAAAATCGATTCTTTAGACTTTGATTCGAATCTATTAAAAAATTGATCTTTTTTAAGAAAAATCGCCATCCCTATGTTGGAATCTATTATCTAACTTTCCCGGACACCCAGAGGACACTTTTGATGTATAAAATATTACGTAATTTTTGAAATAGTTGTCCACAAAATTCTGCACAATTTACTGTACTTTCTCAAGTTTTTCCGCCATTAAAACTTCATAAATATATTTCGCCATCATCCTTTCGCCGTTCCTTCTCCATTAGGATCATAATACAGAATCAGTAATTGTCTGAAACATTGCGTCGTCGTATTCACATACTTTACGTTTATTTACTGTTTTTTCTTTTATGTTTCAAAGTCTCATAGAGTAACTAAACTAACGTTATATGTACAGCGAGTTTTTAATATGTAAATTATACAGGAAACTAAATAATGTCTACAATAACGAGATCGTGAGATTTTCTTACTATTATTATAATTTTTTTTAAATACAATTTCTGAAATAGATACTGATCTTTCTATATATATATATATGTAATAACATATTTCTCAATGTATAAAATGAGATATTTTTTAAAATGTTTTTAAAAAAGAAATATATATTGTTTAGATTATTTTTATTTTTAATTTACCGAATTATTTCCTGGGTGTAACGGAAATCATAATCGTGCTATTATTGTTTAACCTAGACACCATGAAAACTGTCAACATAGTAGGAGATAGTCCACCAATACGTTCTATTGGGTGGTCAACATTTTTATTATTCACTGTCATTACACATTCCTTCTTTTACAATTGTGATTTTATCACCCTATTGTTTTCGCCCCCCTGGTCTATTCTGGTTCCCATACTATAAATATGGGATATATTCAAGAAGTCCCTTGAACATCTTGAGATAGCATTGTTCTAATTTTATTTACAAGGTTATTTCTTTCATATTATAAAAATAATTACATTCTAAAAAGCTCAAATTCTTTAATATAAATTATTGTATGTATTTACGAGTGAGTATTTTCTGTTCCCAACAATTAAAAATTGACATGTCTACTTATATACACAGGGCCTAATTTGAACATTTTAAAAGAGATTTACGTTTTCCGAATAAATTTTGTCTTCCAAAAACTGGGTCTTGTTATACATCATTTATTTTTAATGAGCATTAAAAGCATTCTTTGCAAACAAAAAAGAATTCATTTTCATATCTTTTTTGACAAATAAAATCAAGATTAACTTTTTTGTTGATAATAAAATATCATTCCCACTCACTGCTTTAATTTCATTTAGTATTTTGTATTTAATTTAAATTGTTTAACATATAGCAATATGCGTAGTCTTTTACAGTACCATTTTTAATTTAATTTATTTTTTAAGTTTTCTTAGTTTTTTTAGAACCTTACAAGTTCCAATGTTTTAAATTAAAAAAAACTGTATTATATTATAACCTCCAAAATGTGACAATCTATCAAAATGCAGTAGAATTTATTTTTAAAAGAAGTTTAATGTCAGTTTTTGAAAAATATAGAAGTGAAAACAATTTCTATTACTAATTGTTATTAAAAATAGCAATTTTAATTACTTCACATTCAATTTTGTCGAACTCAAAATTGTCAAAATTTATATTACCAACGATGCATACACACCAACTAAATTAACTAAACTTAAATTAAAACGCAAACGGGAAAAGGAATGCTTAAACTAAAACCTGAAATACAGTATATAGTATATCAATAAAGTGAATGGGAATGAGCTTTAATAATAAATTGAAATTTAATTTAAGTGCAACAATGTAAGCCTGATCAATAACCAGTACCTAAAAGCACAAGCTCATAATTTTTTACAATATAACATGAGACAATTCACCACTCATTTTTTATGTTAAAAAGATAATGCTTTTGCAAATTGATATTCACATCTCATACCTACATAATATTACGCAATAATAAATGAACAATATATGTAAATGATTCTTGTATATAATAATTATAAATTAATGATTGCAATTAATAATTTCTTAGCAATTCAAACCCTGCATGCTCTTCATGTAATTTTTATTAAACAATGTGCATTTAAATTTAAAATTATAATAAAACCATTGTAGTAGAACTTTATAATCTACTTGTACTGTTCTGTGCTGTGCTAATTAAGCTTCCACTATGTGTAATTAGAAATATGTTAATTATTTCATAATTACAGTAATTTTTATATATTTTTTTTTAAACCATTGGCCATAACGTTCATTTACCCCATTTAATTTTCACATGAAACTTTGTTGCAGCACAGAACGCGGCGCGGCGCTTGACGTGTACAAATAATAAACAACGTCCGTGGTATTAATAATAAATACCGGGCAGGCGGTTGTCACTGCCACCTACGAACAGTGGGATATTTATAAACGCTAATGATCGATTTTGAAGAAATTATTCAAAAATATGTACTAGTTTTGTTCACCTTTTGCTGAATTAACAAATAGGTTAATATTACGTCATCATAAACCGTGTAATTTTTTACTTTTTCTTCCACTTATAATTATAAACGTGGTCGAAATTTTGTCCTCTAACAATATTAACACAATTTCTTAAAAGTCCCGTTGTTCAATAACTTTTTTTGACTTTAGGGGCGTAAATCCTCGTATACGGAAACCTGTCGCTTCAAAGCTCCTTGATTTGGTGGCAATTTTTGAGATATGAGTCTGTCAACATTCGGGCCAAATTTTCTGGACATAAATTCATAAATTTTATATTTTTGTCGATGTTTTTTTATATGAAATACATTGTTGAACATATTAGCGCCTGATATACATAGATCCATTTTAACTTCACTATTAGTAATAAAACAATTTTAACGAATAAATTTATTGTAGAATGTCCCAAACGGAAATACCAAGAATTATTAATTATTTTTGCAATAGATTTTAACGTTCCAGTGATTAACCCGCTATTCCTCTGACGCTATTATAATAACTGTTAAATTAAACACTTCCTAAAACTGATCTGATCTTATTCTTATTTCTTTCTTTACAGATGAGCGGCAAAAGGACCCGCAGCTTCAAGTGTGCAGTACACCATCGTGATCGAGAAGTTTGTAGCGAAAACGATTTTCATTTATTACTTAAGGAGCCTCCATTATTTCGCAGGTATGTCTACAATAATACTAATTAAATAAAAGTAGACGCTTTGTCACCAGGACCTAAGTTCGCCTCTGTATACATACATATAGGTGTATAATTAATTTTACTTATTAAAATTCTAAAAATATAAGCTAAGAAAGCGTGACTTCTCGTACTTTTATAAATTGTATAAATTATTTCGTCATTCAACTTCATTCGTAGTACTAAATTCTGATTGGCTGTAGAAATATGAAATGATAGTAAAAATTTGCAAGTCAAATTTTCTGTAACAATTTACAATAGGAATAAATTATACGTATGTTTTATCTTTGATTCTATCTTGCACTGAGAAATATTGTTTTTGTTAATTATACTCTTTTTAGGTGAAATTAAAATGCAAAACATTTAAGATCAGTGCCTCAATGGTAGTTCAATATCATATCGTAAAAATTGACGGAAATTTATAATTTCAATTAGAAAATCAAATTTAAAGACTGTTAAACTAATTTGTTAAATAACTTAAAACTATTGACGAGTTAGTTACATAAACTAAATAAATCTCAGCTTTTTAAATAAGTGGTCCCCTAATTATCTCCGCAGCTTCTTTAGGAGCGGAGATAAATATAGACAATTTCCTTCCAAGACACGTGCCGAAACTTATCCATCGCTTTGTTAAAATTTGTTGTTTTCTATTTTTTCTTATTTTTTTCTCTTATTTTATTTTATTTTTTGTCTGGCTGGTTGAAATAAATAGTTGCACGTCTAGAGGTCCTTGGTTTGAATCCAGACGTCGTTAAGAAGCCTTTATGTGGCGTCGCGACGTCTTTAACAGATGGTTTTAGAATCCACAACACATTTTAGTTTGTGATTCATTTATTTTATAAATAAAACAATTTATTTGATTGTTCACTGATGACTTAAATAACGCGTCGGTTTACGTGTGCAGTTTGATTAATAACGTCTTAGAGCGTGAGAAGATGAGGTGAAGGGAATAGGAGAATTAATGTATTGTTTATCATCTTAAAGATTTGATACAGCTCCCACATGTAAAGGTGTGAATTTATCTTAAAATTGTTAGTAGAAACTAGTGGGTGGCTTTTAAATTGGATTCACCATTCGTCATCACTTGAAAATTAAGTTCACATCAAAAACTTATTGTGAACAATAATCATTCGCCGTATTTTGACAAAATTAGGCTTCAAAATATCAAATATAGTCCAAATTACGAGAGGTCGGCGGCGACTTATATTTAAAAGAGTTTATAAGAGCGGTATAAATCTATAATACGATAATGAATTTTATCTTATTCGTTATATATTATTATTTATTATAGAAAAATAAGTGAGTCAGTGCTTTTTATTTATATCGGCAGTTTAAACCCTACAATTTGTTTTAAGTATACTATATACTAGAACATCTTTTTTGGTCCTACTCAAAAAGTCGGCGTCAGTTATCAAGTTATCAGTTGCAGAGTAAAACCGGCCTTAAACTTGTCGGGTGTAGCAGCTTACGTCCTGGCTTTAGTAATTAAGAACAAATATAAATTAATGAAATATATTTTAACATCATGATTATTTTGTAAATTCTATTTTTTTAATTTCAAATACAAAAACAAACTCTTTATTTTGAAATGATGTTCCATCTGACCGCAATACAAATATAAAATTTTTGTTTACAGATATTCTTTCAGTAAACATCTATTTCTAAAGACTTAAGTCGTTTATATTTATGTGTCAAAGATATTAAATTTAAATAGGACACAAACCTTCTATTTTTAAATGAAAGTTGACATTTTTTTTTGACGTACACTTTTTAAGCCATTCTTTTAGATTTAGTCGTAGTGTTCGAGAAGGGAAGCTAGACACATATTTGTTTTTTCTCTGATTTTGTTCTTCTGTCAATATATTTGTTTTCGCAGTGATTGCTAAAATAACATTGTAATTGTATTGTATTATATGTAGACTTTATTGAAAATCAATAACTTAAATAAGGAAATCATCTTTAGAGGCTCCTCGATATTTGACGAATTCTGCCCCTTCTTAATTTTCTGTAAGACAAATAATTAATATTAATTACTACTGGAATATAATTTGATATTTTCAATGAAGGTTAGTAATCAATATTGCGTGTATTATTATTTAATTACTAAAGATTTTAATTATGAAAACAATTTATTTTCTACCCCTAATATTGTTATTTTATTATTGTAGGAAAAACTCTACAATCATTAATTATTTCAAACGAAACTTTTAAGCTGTCTCTTTCATAAATAAATGAGCTTTTTTATCACTAATACAAAAGCTCTTTTGGCGTTTATAGAAAGTTTTTGAATAAGTCAAGTTTTTTATCGAGATTACAATTTCTATGTGAGATGTAAAAATGATCCTTGGAATTATTTTGTAGCAAGTTAGAAATGCCTTAAATATATAACATCTTATTTAAACGATTCTTGTAACAAAGTCGCTTTATTTTATTATCTATACTTAAAAACGTCTTCTTAAGATTTTAGTCTTCCAAAAAAGGAAGGTTTATGATTCTATTAATAGCAATCAAATAGGTTAAAGAACATTATATATTAGGCAACACTTTTTAACGTTTTTTTTATGTTAAATGAACCTTAGTTTATGTTTACTGTGGTTTATATAGAATAAAAATACATTTTATCAATAATTTATTTCCGTGTATGCGATCAATATCAGACCCTAACAAGCAGCGTGCATTATTAATGTATTGTTTTCTTTATTGTTGCAGGATGGTGCATGTTATTGCCATGGAGGTCTTGCCAGAGGAGCGGGATCGGAAATACTACGCGGACAACTACACATGCTGTCCGCCCCCCTTGTTTATGATCCTCATAACATTAATAGAGGTACGTCAGTATTCTGCATTTTGTTAATTATGACATTAAAATAATATCTTCATTAAGGTCTAAGTGGAATAGGATAATCCACCCTGATTCCAAATCTAATAAAAATTTTCAAATAAGAAAACCTTTTTAAAGTTGAACAGTATTTTTATCGTTTCACTATTTAATGCAAAGGGTAACAACCCTTTTATACATAAAAAGTGAAATCTTATAAAATCACGATACGCGTCATTCGATACCAGCAAAGTCGCCCCTAGAGGTTAGAGACCGTGACGTCAGCAATATGGTATAATGTGTATTGACTTAAAAAGCAGGATTATGCAATAGTGCCAGCAATATACGTATTAATATAATAAAAATAATTTGCTTTTTTTCGTTGTTCATTACCATATACAGAAATTGAATTGGGTAGCCACTTTTTCTCGTTGTATTTTCACCTGTTACCACTGAATTATTAACCAAATTTAATAGCTAAGCGTATATAGACAGTATGGCACAGGCAGACCTTTCTTGTGTATATTTAATCACTGTTCTTTTGTACTTATATTCCGTACAGCCGAGTCACACTGAAAATGGCCTAGAAACACATTAATATCGATTTTATAATAATTACTACTTTTAGCCCAAGATGTTTTTTAAATAAAAAAAAGTATATAAAGAACTTTTATGTACTTATATACAAATGTTATGTATTATGTTATAGCTTTTCCAATTTATGTTTAACAGGCTTAATCACTACATACACAAACGTAGCATTTACGAAACTTTTATGTAGCAGAGACGTTTAGATATAATATGTCTAAAGAACTACTTTCTAGTTGCAGAAAAGTTTTCTTTCTCCAAAATAACAGAAGTTAAAATTATCAAATTTAAATATTTTTAGTTATATACGTAATAGTGTGTTAATTGCTAAATGCTTAAATTGTTAATTTAATTGTTTTATATTAAAACAAGTTATTATTAAATAAATATTTCTGTGGCTGATTGAGGAATGGTTAGGGAGGTTTGCTGTAACCTAGTTTTGTTAAAATATTTTGTTAGCTTCTCACGCGATTTTTGTACCCAAAACGTACTCACAATAAAATATATTTAAATTTAAACTGACAGAAACATGTCGATATCAAAATATTTTTTTGTTGTATAATGTTATAGCCAATAGTCATAAATATTCGAAGTGTGATATTAGCTTAACGTCTGGTTTCTAAATCAGCTGTTAACAAACGTGTGTGAGTCATCTGGCACGTGTTAAAAACACAAACGCATCAACAGGGGAACTTGCAGGATTCAATCGACTTGGGAGCAGCAGGAGTCGGTCGGTGTTAGTGCATTTCCTTTAAATCCACAAAGCCAGGTCTCAAAACATATGCTAGTGTATAGGTTATTTTTATATTTAAAAACACCGGAAGAATTAAATATACTGAAATATATAGTAAAAAGACAAACAAGATTCTATAAATATAACTAAAAGTAAATAATAAACTAAACTATCTGTGACAGTGGTGATGCCTTTTAAATAAACCGCCAGCAATAAATATATTTCAACCAAAATACAAAATGTAATTGATATACATACTCATGTTTATGTAGTTAATTATTCGAGTAACATATTCATACCATTTAATGATATTGCACTCCCTGATATGTATACTACTATTATTACACAATATAATTTTAATTACTTAATCTCTATTTATTACTCTCTAGGATGTAAAGCGAAGAATTAATTTCCTCTTACTATACTATTTTTCTTTTATTTTAGCTTGGGTTTTTCACATATTACACAATAACAACTGGGGAGGCGGAAGCAGCCGGACCTGTCCCAATTGATTCCATTTTTATTTATCGACCAGATAAAAGACAAGAAATTTGGAGATTTGTTCTCTACATGTTTCTACATGCAGGGTTAGTATTATAATTAATTATTAAAATATATTACATTTAATATATTTTTAATATAATAAATAATATTTATTCTATTTATTCACAGATGGCTTCATTTAGGTTTCAATTTAGTAGTACAACTACTAGTTGGATTACCTTTAGAAATGGTTCACGGCTCGACTAGAATTGGAACTATATACATTGCGGGTGTACTAGCAGGAAGTTTAGGAACAAGTGTCTTTGACTCTGATGTATTTTTAGTGGGTGCGAGTGGTGGAGTCTACGCTCTATTAGCTGCACATCTAGCTAATGTCCTTCTTAATTACAACAATATGCAATTCGGCGTCATAAGGCTAGCAGGGATATTTATTTTTGGTAAGCAACTGTTGCGAAACTATTTTCTAAAAATTAAAAAATTGTTTAACGAGTAATGTTTTTCTAACGATATAATCTTTCATTTTACAGCTTCCTGTGATGTGGGGTTCGCAATTTATTCCCGATATGCTGCTGAACCTGTGGGAGGAACTCCTGTATCTTATGTTGCACATCTCACAGGCGCATTAGCAGGCCTAACTATTGGCCTATTAGTTTTAAAGAACTTCGAACAAAGACTGCATGAGCAGTTACTCTGGTGGTGTGCACTAGGCGTTTATCTTGCCTGTACAGTTTTTGCAGTCTTATTTAATATACTTAACACTTATGAAATACAAGCGATGGAGTCTGCTTCATTTGGAAACGGGAACAGCGTGTTAAAACAACATTTACTAAAGAATTTTGGTGTATAGGACCAGGTATAATTATTTGCCTAGATAAGGGCCTAGATAAGTTCCTTCGGAATATGCTGTGTTATATCATTTTGTAGTGGAAAACAATATGAAATTTCCTTTTTGATAACCACTATACATGATTAAGAATTTATCCCAATTTTTCCAGGGGTAATAATGTTAAGGATGTAACTGCCTTTTGAAGAGACTTCTGTATTAGAGCTAAGGAGGATATACTATTTATATCCCGGAAATATGAAATATTCTCATATGATTCCTGATATTTTATGTGATTTTGCTCTCGCTAATATTCTGTCCATTTTGTTATAAGTTCATATTTTACATAGGTAACATTTCGCGCCTTGTGTGAACCTTTAACTTTACAGAGACAAAATATCGTAAAATATAGTGACAATTTTTTTATTTAAAGAAAATGGTGCCTATACATTGATTACCGTTTTTATATAGTTATTTATTTCTGTCCAGTTTATATTTATTTAAACAAACATTATTGATTAATCCTAATAATTTATTTATATTATGAGTTGATTTACTAATTTATTTATATAGAAGAATATTGTTAATTATATATTAATAATACCAAAGACTGAATCAAAAAAATTGTTTTGTATCAAAAAAATCGTTTTCGTTAAAATTAACCTACTTAAGTTAAACTTAAGTAAATGGAGCTTAATATTATATTTTATTTTATTACTAAATAAAAAAAGAAACGATTATTTTGTGAATTTACATGTTACATTTAATTTTTTATGATTCTTGTAAAGATTTTTTAAAAATCGCCTGTTTTAAGTCATAATAAGTATTAAAGAAAGAATATTATAATTAAGTGAAATTTGTTTATGAAAGATTTGTATATTATTCCTTGGATGTAATTATTTTTGTATATATTTATTTATTAATTTATTTATTAATGTATAGATTAGGCTTAGGTTAGTTTAAATTCATCGTAAACATGAAATAATTAGTAATTTTTTAAATTTCTAAGTTATTTCAATAACAACTTAAAAATCTTGAAACATTTCTCGTTTCTACGAGATCTATTATTTATATAGGGACAATTTGTTTAACAGAATGGCCGCTGTTTTCTCAAAATACTAAATTAATGATATGATTGAATATTAACATAATATGAAACATGAAATATCGTCCATTGAAGTGCAACGTTCTATAAATTAAGATTAAGTACTCGTAGTTTAAATTATTCGAAATCATATCATTTAAATACAATGGCGGTTCTTTTAGCAAACCAAATGTCCAGACAATAATGATTAGGTAATATAATATATATTATTTATTTACGTGATTTTTATGCTAGTCAAAAATGAATTATAATAATGTATATTTATTTTGTTTTTAAATATTTTTGGTAAAAATTAGTCATTATTTTGTCAATTAGTTAAAAACTTATTTTTATTTCTTATAATAGTAACATTACACCAAAGATTTTCTTAATTTCTGTAAAATAAAAAAATAATGCAATTAGCTAGCTAAATAATAAGTACAATAATTAAACATAAAATTTATTAAACTGCCGATTACTGTTTCTTATCGTTAGAGCCTAATTTAAATATCTTAAAGGCAACTTAACTACTACTCCAAATAAGATCTTTATTTCATAATGATTTTCACAATTTTCTTATGAAATAAGGATTAGTCTGTACAAACTGCACTGATAGTTTAAGAGTTAAGTGTTTAATTTAGGTAATTTATATATTTTTGTTTTACACCTGCACGGTACTCTATGCAATTAGGACTACAGAAATTGTATAAATTAATGCTGAAAATTCAAACTCTGTGTATATACTTCTTATATACGCATATTTATAATTTATTTAAATATTTTAATAAGAAAACAAAACTTATTGACAAATTTTTATTTATCTTTGTAAATCAAGGTGTAAAACATAAATAATATTCAGTAGAGTGGTTAGTTTAATATAATAAATTGTAAAATTTTAATAAAAGTAAACAAATTTTTAGGAAAAAGAAAATAAGTAAAGTATTTTTTTAATACTACAATAATAAATTTATAATAATTTTGCACTAAACTAAAAAATATATTCACTGCCGAAAATATTAAATATGTATAAATCAGAAAACCATGTTCTTTATGCAGTAATAAACTTTTAAATATAAAAAAATGTTTTTAGTTTATTTGTTATTACTATATTTCAGAATAATAAATTATGTTTGAGGCGCTGTCCTAGACAAAATATCTACTTTGCAACAGCAGTACAAGATATTAAATGATAGAGATATTGGATATTGCTTGATACTTAAAAAGAAAATCTCTTGAGCAAATATAACTTATACTTATTAAAAACATCTAATTATCTATTCTAATTATCAAACATTAATACTAAACACACCATCTTTTCAACAATAGCTAAATTAAAGTAACAACAGTTCAACATTTCTTTAACAGATGACATTACAAGTCACTGCGCCTAATTCAGCGGCAACAACTAATACACATGCAATTATTATTAAAAAATTAATACATTTCTAATTCAAAACATTTTAAGAATGATATAATCTTGTTCATTCGCAAGGCCGCTAAATTTCTAATTTTACAAAAATTAAAAAATATTAATTTTCTTGGATTTTAAGAAGGTTCTACTCTTATTGAATCGTGAGGACGGCTAGATTTTTAATTTAACAAAAGTTGAAAAAATATTCATTTTCTTGGATTTTAAGAAGGTTATACTCTTGTTCAATCACGAGGACTGCTAGATTTTTAATTTTACAAAAGTTGAAAAAATATTCATTTTCTTGGATTTTAAGAAGGTTATACTCTTGTTCAATCACGAGGACTGCTAGATTTTTATTTTACCAAAGTTGAAAAAATATTCATTTTCTTGGATTTTAAGAAGGTTATACTCTTGTTCAATCACGAGGACTGCTAGATTTTTATTTTACAAAAGTTGAAAAAATATTCATTTTCTTGGATTTTAAGAAGGTTATACTCTTGTTCAATCACGAGGACTGCTAGATTTTTATTTTACAAAAGTTGAAAAAATATTCATTTTCTTGGATTTTAAGAAGGTTATACTCTTGTTCAATCACGAGGACTGCTAGATTTTTATTTTACAAAAGTTGAAAAAATATTCATTTTCTTGGATTTTAAGAAGGTTATACTCTTGTTCAATCACGAGGACTGCTAGATTTTTATTTTACAAAAGTTGAAAAAATATTCATTTTCTTGGATTTTAAGAAGGTTATACTCTTGTTCAATCACGAGGACTGCTAGATTTTTATTTTACAAAAGTTGAAAAAATATTCATTTTCTTGGATTTTAAGAATGTTATACTCTTGTTCAATCACGAGGACTGCTAGATTTTTATTTTACAAAAGTTGAAAAAATATTCATTTTCTTGGATTTTAAGAAGGTTATACTCTTGTTCAATCACGAGGACTGCTAGATTTTTATTTTACAAAAGTTGAAAAAATATTCATTTTCTTGGATTTTAAGAAGGTTATACTCTTGTTCAATCACGAGGACTGCTAGATTATTATTTTACAAAAGTTGAAAAAATATTCATTTTCTTGGATTTTAAGAAGGTTATACTCTTGTTCAATCACGAGGACTGCTAGATTTTTATTTTACAAAAGTTGAAAAAATATTCATTTTCTTGGATTTTAAGAAGGTTATACTCTTGTTCAATCACGAGGACTGCTAGATTTTTATTTTACAAAAGTTGAAAAAATATTCATTTTCTTGGATTTTAAGAAGGTTATACTCTTGTTCAATCACGAGGACTGCTAGATTTTTATTTTACAAAAGTTGAAAAAATATTCATTTTCTTGGATTTTAAGAAGGTTATACTCTTGTTCAATCACGAGGACTGCTAGATTTTTATTTTACAAAAGTTGAAAAAATATTCATTTTCTTGGATTTTAAGAAGGTTATACTCTTGTTCAATCAAGAGGACTGCTAGATTTTTATTTTACAAAAGTTGAAAAAATATTCATTTTCTTGAATTTTAAGAAGGTTATACTCTTGTTGAATCACGAGGACTGCTAGATTTTTATTTTACAAAAGTTGAAAAAATATTCATTTTCTTGGATTTTAAGAAGGTTATACTCTTGTTCAATCACGAGGACTGCTAGATTTTTATTTTACCAAAGTTGAAAAAATATTCATTTTCTTGAATTTTAAGAAGGTTATACTCTTGTTGAATCGCGAGGACTGCTAGATTTTTATTTTACAAAAGTTGAAAAAATATTCATTTTCTTGGATTTTAAGAAGGTTATACTCTTGTTCAATCACGAGGACTGCTAGATTTTTATTTTACAAAAGTGGAAAAAATATTCATTTTCTTGGATTTTAAGAAGGTTATACTCTTGTTCAATCACGAGGACTGCTAGATTTTTATTTTACAAAAGTTGAAAAAATATTCATTTTCTTGGATTTTAAGAAGGTTATACTCTTGTTCAATCACGAGGACTGCTAGATTTTTATTTTACAAAAGTTGAAAAAATATTCATTTTCTTGGATTTTAAGAAGGTTATACTCTTGTTCTATCACGAGGACTGCTAGATTTTTATTTTACAAAAGTTGAAAAAATATTCATTTTCTTGGATTTTAAGAAGGTTATACTCTTGTTCAATCACGAGGACTGCTAGATTTTTATTTTACAAAAGTTGAAAAAATATTCATTTTCTTGGATTTTAAGAAGGTTATACTCTTGTTCAATTGCAAGGAACGCTGGATTTAAAACTAAAATATTTTATTTTCAACCTTGAAATATGTTTTTGAACGTACTTTTTCCCACTGATTCCAAATCTGAAAACCATTTAAAAATATTTCCATTATTTAACCCTTGAAACGCTAATATCTCGAAAACCGGAAGTGCCACCAAAAAATAAATTGCAGGTTTGAAATCAGCATATAACTTTACGAGTTATAAATTTTACAAAACTGAAATTTTAATTATTATAAAATTAACAAGTGTATAACCTTTAAACTTTAAAGTATTTATACAGCAGTACATTGGTGTACTCCGCGTTATGAAATTTCCGTACATTCAACGAGCGGTATTTCATCGAGTCAGAGTCCACACCAACCTAATTGTGCTGCTAGTCAACACCAGTCAACACGACAAAGAACAAAGCACCCGAACAGTGAACACTACAGGCACGATTTTTATAAAATTAACAAGTGTATAGCCTTTAAAATTATTAAGGTTAACCCCTTGTAAAATTTTTATAAAAATTTAAAAATTAAAATATTGTCTTTGCAACTTTTAAATATAATTAAAAAACGTTCAAAAACATATATGTTTTTAAACGTACTTTTTCCCACTAATTCCAAATCTAAAAACCATTTTAAAATATTTCCATTGTTTTAAGAAGGTCTCTTGCTCAATCACGAGGACCGCTAGATTTCTAATTTAACAAAAAATAATAATTTTCTTGGATTTTAAGAAGGTTATACTCTTGTTCAATCGCAGGAACCGCTGGATTTTTAATTTTACAAAAGTTGAAAAAATATTTATTTTCTTGAATTTTAAGAAGGTTCTCGCCATGTTCAATTGCAAAGGTATTGTTATGTAATTCAGTCAAAATTTCTAAATTTCTAAATATAGTTGTATATTATTTAGGAGCATAAATGTATTGCATTCAATAATATTATTTATCGCCATCTGTTCAAAGGTAGTAGAACTTGTAAATATATTAATGATTTATTTAACAGATGGCAGTTTAATAAAAACGAATATATGTAATTATTAATTTATATGCTGAACGTTTGTTGTATTCGTAAATATTTTTAAATTCATTTATTTAAATTTGGATTATTATTTCCTATGTCTGCGTCCTCCGACGGCGGCTCCCTGCTATTGTTGGCAGTTTTTATGGTACTGTGGCCCCGTGCATGTGAACCATATCACTGCAGAAAACATAACTGGGGTCAGGATATCGAACCCGAGGACACAGGTCTAACTTCAAGCATCAACGCTCTTTTAGTTGGTTAAAATATTAAAAATTAATAGATAATAACATTTTGATTGAACAACTTTACTTTTAGTGTAAAACATTAATTAGCAAAGTAATGTTGAATCCACTTTCAGCAAGTGCTATAGTTTTTTAAATAATCAAAATGTTCTGAAGATAGTGGCAGGTCGTTTGAAGAGTGATGTGGGAGAATGTGGGAGAAATATGTCAAGTAGTTTTGAAACGTTGTTATTAAGTAAATACTAAGTATTATAATTTTATGTGTTGTTTTAATAAATGTTTATTACATTTTTTTATAATTTATTAAATTGTTCTTATATCTAAAAGTGTAGTCTTTAATAATTTACATCATTATGTGCACATAACCTATAAGTTATAAATGACTAAATCAAAAGATATTGAAATGGCAATTGACTGGCGACGTGGTCTTAAAAGTCCACCAAGTTACCGTATTGGAAATTCAACATTGAGGATACAAACAAAATTTATATGGATGATCACATTATTAGGTTTATTTTTATTAATTATTTTTTATATAACCCCAAAAACATTAAAAAGTGACAGTTCTTATAGAGCAAATGTATTGGAAACATTAAATTATAATTATACATATCCATTAAGTGCTCCTATACAAAGTAATGGCATAATTACATTTAGGATAGGATTAATTAGTGATTTAGATACAAACTCGAAGTGTTCGGATCGAAAACATACGTACAGAAGTTACTTAAAACGTGGATTCCTAAGC
Source organism: Panorpa germanica (assembly GCA_963678705.1). Classification (NCBI taxonomy): domain Eukaryota; kingdom Metazoa; phylum Arthropoda; class Insecta; order Mecoptera; family Panorpidae; genus Panorpa; species Panorpa germanica. Next base: position 19,169,545 of record OY783211.1, on the reverse strand, counting down.
TATAGTCCTTCAACCTCTAATGTCGTTGTTACCTGGGATAAATTTGAGCCCACAGAGTTGACATCAAGTTATTCTTTGAAGGGCCGAGGTATGGAATTATCAGAACTGATTGTTTTCAACGGAAGACTTTTAACATTTGACGATCGTACCGGCATGGTAAGTATATCACTTTATTCCATATTGTACACAATTATTATTTCCCATAAAAGTAAAAACCGTTGTTGAATTTTTGTTTTCTTCCTTCGGGTAGACATATTTATATGTAGAAGCTTTTCACAAAACATATTTTTTTGCTCTCTCTCGCTGTGCTTTTCTAACAGCTGTTCTATTAACATTGAACAATGGCCGATTGTTTATTAATGAAGATGTTGCTAAACCTATTTTTAATAAAAAGCGATATTTGCATTTATTAACGCAATGACAAATTACATTTGCATCTAATAATTTTGTAAAATATTAACACATTCCAGGTTTTCGAGATTATAAAGGATCACGTTATACCATGGGTATTACTGGTGGATGGAAATGGAAGCAGTGCAAAAGGATTTAAATCTGAATGGGCTACAGTGAAAAATAACGTTCTATTCGTTGGATCTATGGGGAAGGAATGGACAACAGAATCAGGCGATTTTGAAAGTTACGATCCTCAATTTGTTAAAATGATTAACGTGAAAGGAGAGGTAATAATTCGAAATACATAATTTGTATGTTATTTGAATATCGACTCATAATTCCAAATTACTTTTATGTATAATCAATTTCTAAAGGTATTATTTATCAATGAGTTAATTGTGTTGCCTACCAAAATAAATTCAGGTTTTGCAAGTGCATATGATGATTTTTTGGCTAATGAAATAGACTACATCGTTTACATATTATTTTAACTATATATTTATTACTATATATTTTAAAGCTGTAATCTTGTTGAATTATTTAACAATATTTAAATAACATACCTGTTCATTTATTGAAAAATATTTCAAATATGCTTTAAACTATATTTTATTTACACCAGGTCCGTCACGAGAACTGGGTAAATCAATATAACGGCATTCGTGCAGCTGTTGGTATTCACTGGCCAGGTTACATGATCCATGAGTGTTGTAGTTGGTCAGACATTCATCAAAGATGGTTCTTCTTACCACGAAGATGCTCCAAGGAGAAATATAACGATACTAAAGATGAACGCATGGGCTGCAATGTAATGATCACAGCTGACGAACATTTTCAAGACATTCGAGTTACCAAGGCATGTTTAATTGAACTAGTGTTTAAATTTATTGAAAATCAATTAACGATAATAAATTAATCAATATTTACTGTTTTAGGTTGGCGTTTTAGAACCCACTCATGGATTTTCAAGTTTTAAATTCGTTCCTGGTTCTGAAGATAAAGTAATAGTAGCTTTAAAGACTCAAGAAGTAAATGGAGTAACCGCCACGTATATTATGGCATTTCATGTTAATGGAAGTATTATTTTACCAGAAAGTAAGGTCTCAGATCTTAAATATGAGGGAATTGAGTTTATATAACAATATAAATTAACTTATTAATTTTAATGTATATAATTGTTTATATATTTATTGAAATTGTTAAAAAAATACAGCTAGTATTGTATAATTAACAATATATGTTGTTCCTAGCTCAATTAAGATATTTATTATTAATATTATAATAATGTTTTTTGAGATTAAAGTTTACATTTGATAATTTGACATTTCAAGTTGTAAATGCAGTGACTTATGCAATTTTATAATTTTGGATAAAAGATTTATTTTTTTGTAAATATCTTATAATGAAGTGATGTTTTTACACATCACTTAAAATAATGTGGCACTTCTTAAAGCAATAATTCTAAGTATGTAAATATATTTCGACGAATAAAACGAAAATCATACTTTTCAGTATTTTCATTTTAGCTTTCTGATTTCAAAAGGTTCATAGAACATTTCCATTAGTTTTATATTTTCGACTAAATTTTAAAATTTAAACAAATGCATTGATATATGTACACTGAAATGCAAATGTGATTAAACACATAATTATAGTTAATAAGTATAAGGGTGGATATCTGTAGCGGAGACAAGCTACATCGAAAAACTACGTATGATTTTTTATTATTAAGGTTTTAGATGTTGCCTGAAAATTTCTAAAAGAATCCGCTATAGAGATCTGTTCCAAATAGTGAATTTTAAAAGGGTATCAACATGTATATAACAATATTTTAAATTTATTTTATTATGTTTAGTATTAAAAATAATATTTTAATATATTTTCTAATACCAACACATTTACTAATTTTTTTGATATTGCAGCTGTGAATATACATATATTAAATTATTCATTTAATTTTAAATGATTATTCCAACTGGTTATATATGTATTATTTCAAATTGAATACGTAATTAAAATAAATATAGCAAATAGAAAACAGATGTGTTTGAGTTTTCTAAGTCACCATTGGTTGTGAGTTTGTTTTTGTCGCAATTATTCAATATAAGTGCACCAACTGACTGTAAATGTTTTATTTGTTAATGCAAATATAATCATAGATAATATTTATTGGAAACACTTTACAAGTTATAAAGAATCCAAACATTAGAAGCGTATATACTCGTAATACATAAATATATATGTTGCTCTACCCTTTTCAATAGTATTAAACCAAATGATAATGTATTCCAAATATAATGTATATTTTACTTAAATAAAAAATATATTAATCATTATTACTTAATGCTATTGTTGTTAAGAGGAATGGCAGGATTTACCACGTTTTTATTATTATTATAGGTGTTTCAAAGAAAGAGTCATGTAGCTTTCTGCCGTTTTTAATAGGTTTTCAAATTTGTGATTACGTATATTTTCGTTTTATTTCATTTTTGAACAAAAAACTTTCGTTTTTAAAATACATAAAAAATAAAATTTGTTTCTAAATTAATAATTATAGAAATATCGTTACAATTTTACTAGGCGTACGAGAGAGACGGCTTGTGTGCACGTATGCAACTATCCTCTTCAGCTTCTAACACCAAATAATACAAACTTGTAAGGGCGTGAAAGGGGAATGAAGGGAGTCTGGCTCTGAAACCTTCTATGACGCCAAATGTACAAAAATTGTATGTGCGAGCGAGGATTAAGGGAAGGGAAACCAATATTCTCGAACCTTCTAAATATACGCCGTAGTACGCCTGCGACTGGGGTTCTTTTAAGTTGCCGAGCGGAGCAATTGTTTACACTATTTAGTCGCGTTGTAACTTATAAATTAATGAATAGCCATAATTAAAATAATAAGAAGGATTAACACTTTTACAAACTTTATTTATTCACACAATAACAATTACAACTATTAACAATAACTGTTTATTATTTCACTTATTAATTCATTGCTGACTGTTGTGGACTCACTGACTCGCGGACTGACTTGCGACGCGATGCTCTGCTCCTTTTATATTAGCAGAATACGCAGCAGACTACCCCTGATCACGACACCTCTGACTTTCCAGAATATTCCTATAATTATTCAACTACGCTGTTTGACCTTCCGCACTATTTCTATGACGTTCTAGAAAGATCACATGTAAACAATAACAGAAGTGCATGGTATGCAGTTGTTTATGTTATCTCCAGGAACACGCGTATAAGTTATGCGCCAACTAGTAAACAGCTTCGTTATCAAAATGTCTTAAAAAATTTAATATCTACGCGATTCTGGCTTTTACGCGACCTTTTATAAATTCATGGACTTTTTTTTCAATTCTTGCGCCTGAAAAGCAGGCAACCTAAATTACGTTGTTTAACTTTTGCAAGTTATGGACGTTTTTTTCAAAAATTATATTTTCGTTTCTTTAAATTTTTTTGATGTTGTTATGTTCGTTATTCTCTAAAATAAAGAACTGCTTCAATACATTTTTAATATCTACGCCATTCTGGCTTTTACGCGACCTTTTATAAATTCATTGACTTTTTTTCAATTCTTGCGCCTGAAAAGCAGGCAACCTAAATTACGTTGTTTAACTTTTGCAAGTTATGGACATTTTTTTCACTAAATCAAATTTTCGTTTCTTTAAATTTTTTTGATGTTGTTATGTTCGTTATTCTCTAAAATAAAGAACTGCTTTATTACATTTTTAATATCTACGCGATTCTGGCTTTTGAGCGACCTTTTATAAATTCATGGACTTTTTTTTTCAATTCTTGCGCCTGAAAAGCAGGCAACCTAAATTACGTTGTTTAACTTTTGCAAGTTATGGACGTTTTTTTCAAAAATAAAATTTTCGTTTCTTTAAATTGTTTTGATGCAGTTATGTTCGTTATTCTCTAAAATAAAGAACTGCTTCATTACATTTTAAATATCTACGTAATTTTGGCTTTTACGCGACCTTTTTTAAATTAATGGACTTTTTTTTCTAAAATTTTTTTTTGGATTTCTTCAAATTCTTTGATGCAGTTATGTTCGCTAGGCTTTAAATTAAAGAACTGCTTCATTACATTTTAAATATCTACGCGATTCTGGCTTTTACGCGACCTTTTTTAAATTCATGGACTTTTTTTTCTAAATTTTTTTTTGGATTTCTTGAAATTTTTTGATGCAGTTATGTTCGCTAGGCTTTAAATTAAAGAACTGCTTCATTACATTTTAAATATCTACGTGATTTTGGCTTTTACGCCACCTTTTTTAAATTCATGGACTTTTTTTTCTAAAAATTTTTTTTTGGATTTCCTAATTTTTTTTGATGCAGTTATGTTCGTTATGCTTTAAAATAAGAAACTGCTTCATTAGATTTTAAATATCAACGCAGAAACTCAAAAAATTGCATTGCTCTTAAAATCATAAAAGTGAACCTTTTCATCATTTTTAACAAGATTATAGTCTTCTTTCTATATAGAGATTTAATATATTGATATATCATAAACTAAAATACTTAGTTCAAATGAATTATAAATTTGAAAACAGCATTCAAAATTATGTTAAAAACCATTAAAAAAACAAGAGATTTTTTTATCAATTTTTATGAAAAGTAAGAAGACTATAGTCTTCTTACTTTTCATAAATATTTAAGAAAATATATATGTTATTTTATAACGGATTTTAACTTAATTTATAATGCTGATTTCAAATTTATAATTCATTTTTAAATAAGTATTTTAGTTTATGATTTATCAATATATTAAATCTCTATATAGAAAGAAGACTATAATCTTGTTAAAAATGATGAAAAGGTTCACTTTTATGATTTTAAGAGCAATGCAATTTTTTGAGTTTCTGCGTTGATATTTAAAATCTAATGAAGCAGTTTCTTATTTTAAAGCATAACGAACATAACTGCATCAAAAAAAATTAAGAAATCCAAAAAAAAATTTTTAGAAAAAAAAGTCCATGAATTTAAAAAAGATGGCGTAAAAGCCAAAATCACGTAGATATTTAAAATGTAATGAAGCAGTTCTTTAATTTAAAGCCTAGCGAACATAACTGCATCAAAAAATTTCAAGAAATCCAAAAAAAAATTTAGAAAAAAAAGTCCATGAATTTAAAAAAGGTCGCGTAAAAGCCAGAATCGCGTAGATATTTAAAATGTAATGAAGCAGTTCTTTAATTTAAAGCCTAGCGAACATAACTGCATCAAAGAATTTGAAGAAATCCAAAAAAAAATTTTAGAAAAATAAGTCCATGAATTTAAAAAAGGTCGCGTAAAAGCCAAAATTACGTAGATATTTAAAATGTAATGAAGCAGTTCTTTATTTTAGAGAATAACGAACATAACTGCATCAAAAAAATTTAAAGAAACGAAAATTTTATTTTTGAAAAAAACGTCCATAACTTGCAAAAGTTAAACAACGTAATTTAGGTTGCCTGCTTTTCAGGCGCAAGAATTGAAAAAAAAGTCCATGAATTTATAAAAGGTCGCTCAAAAGCCAGAATCGCGTAGATATTAAAAATGTAATAAAGCAGTTCTTTATTTTAGAGAATAACGAACATAACAACATCAAAAAAATTTAAAGAAACGAAAATTTGATTTAGTGAAAAAAATGTCCATAACTTGCAAAAGTTAAACAACGTAATTTAGGTTGCCTGCTTTTCAGGCGCAAGAATTGAAAAAAAAGTCCATGAATTTATAAAAGGTCGCGTAAAAGCCAGAATCGCGTAGATATTAAAAATGTAATGAAGCAGTTCTTTATTTTAGAGCATTACGAACATAACTGTATCAAAATATTTTTTAAAAATTGAAAATATTCTTATTTCAATTTATATGAAAAATTATTTTATTATTGAGCGAGTTAAATATTTTATTTGAAAAATAAAATTAACTATGAAATGTAATTACGAATTATTTTATTGGATTCAAATCATACACGCCAAAAAGACGTCGCTTTGCGACGGGGGTACACTCTGGTTTATTATAAAGTATAGGTAAGCGTCGACTTGTCCGCATGAAAGCAGACAACGCATTGGGCTTATAGAATGCAAGATATAAAAGAGAAGGAAGAAACGGAAGGAGAGCGTATGCCGCTGATATACTCGTATAGTGACAAACGTATAGTGTTCAAAGACAAAGCTCGCATCTCTTCCGTTCTCCATTCCATGCTGACATATCGACGCTTACCATAACACAGCAATGAAGTTGGCAACTAATGATTAATTTGATTATAATTCAAAGATATTATTGACAGCTCAAAGCCAGCTTGATCGTTTCAACATAAATGGATTCCTATATGGGACAGAAAGAGAAGAAAAAATATTTTTATTTTTCGTTTTATTGAAAAAAATACAACTGTCAAAATTTGTCCAATATGTAAAGTAAATAATAATTTAAAATTTATAAAAATAAAGCTTTCACCTTTACAATGTCATCAAAAATATTGAAATTTACCATAATAATTTAAATAAGTCGAATAACTGAATTACAACTTTTGTTCAAATAGAATCAGAAAAGCTCTCAATTCCGTAAAATGGTCGAAGATGAAGAGAGTATTCCGAATTGGTTGTATGCTAAACAAGGAATAAACTTGTGCATTAACAATGAACCACAGGTAGCGGAAGCTATGTTTAAGAAACGGTTGGATTCCATACAAGTTTCTGTTGCATACAGCTATTTAACATTCATGGTACGTATCTCCACTTTTTGGTAAAATATAAATTTATTTTTATCCAAGAAACACAACATACTTTAATCTATTACTCAACAGAATGCAGTGATGTCGTTTGACGAAGAAAACGTTCAAGAAGCTTGCAAAATTCTTCGCGATGTTGAAAAACGGAGCACTGCAGATGGTTGGATGAAAACAATCAGGGATCGTATAATTGTGGGCCGGTCATCTAGAACACTTGCTGATAATTTGGAAAAACAGATCATACTAGCTGACACACAAATTTGTATCGCGCTCTTAACGTTCATTCAACAAGATTTCGCGGGATTTATGAAAGGTACATGAAGGTATGAAAATATTTTTTTTAGATTCATGATTATAAGCAAGTAATTAATTTGATTTACAGGTGCTTGGACACTACGGAAGGCTTGGAAAATTTATCAAAGTACTTATAAGAAAGTGTACAATGTTTATAAAAAGAATGTTAGTAATTTGGAGGAAAGTCGTTTACCTGGTAAGCACTTACAATGGGCTTGTGTCCTCATTTTTTAGTGGTCGATTTTTCAATTGTTGATTGAAATTGATGGTAATAAATGTGTACTGGCGTGTCTATTTTACTAAATATCTAAATGTTGACGGAGATATAGCAATTAAAAGTTTGAATTGTAGTTTTAGCGCTAGAAATGGTCGGCCATATTTGTATGACGTGAAATGCATTTTAACGTCAGTTATTTGTTGATTGGTTGGTTTTGTAGCTGTTGGTAGTCGAAATAATCAAGTCAAAAAGTAATACGTTTTTATTTTATTTAACTCTGTTACGGCAGACATAATATTGAAATTTTATTGTTTCTCGAAATAGCTGTAAATAGCAGAGATTTATGAGCTGTAAGGTTGGTAACCTGTATCTCTTTACGCTCTGTCGTATAAAAGAGATAGCAACTAGCGGTTGTGAGGTCACATGCATTTGAAATGTGGTACAACGTTGAATCCCTTTAATAATTAAAGAGAGAAAATGACTTTTCTAATTGTTAATATCTCTTGAAACGTAAGGAGTTATTAAAAAATAATTGAACATTTGAGGTTCTACCCAGTAAACAATTTGGTGAAGTGCCCTATTTAGTGACGTTCGAGTCACTTGTACAATTCAATTCTAACGCTTTACAAGTTCTCTACCTGGCACAGATTTTGTGTTACTTGTTAGAATTTTTTCATAATAATATTCTTTCTTTTTCCAACATCATTCATTAAGTAGCAGTTGTTTCTTTCACACTAGGATATATTTTTTTTAGTTCATTTTCATTCCAAAAGTGAGAGAGAAACGAGATACGGTTAGACAAGTAAAATATATTTTTCACCATTACACTTGCATACTTGTATAGTATTTCGTTCAGTACAGTATGTTTAAAGTATATGCTATCCTTTTTCAACAAATATTTCTTTAATGGCAATAGGCACACGCTGTCTCCCTCAATCTCCGAATATAATGTGTTTAAACGAATACTCTAAGCAGCGATCCTAAGACAGAGGTTTTAAACCTAACGCAGACCTGCCGATCGTGGATTTTTGAATCACCAAAACAATGTAAAAAACTAATATAACGAGTATTGTTGAAGATGAATAATATTCATTAAAAAAATCACGATTCGTACTAAAGATTACATCTATTTATTTCTTCATTTAAATATTTATATTTTGCAGACTCTAAAAAGTAGAATGCCATTAAGTTTTATACCCCTGCCATCCCTGCTAGTGTCAAGTTTATAACTCCGGTCATAAATCATAAACCGGAGTCGCTTTTAATTCAGCAGTAAACCGTCGTTGCGATGTCTGTAGGTCATAAAAAGGGCCTTTCCTATGAACGACTGAATAGAAAACGAACACGTTCCAGACAAAAAACTCATGATATGTAATAGAAATTAAGTAGAATTTACTCCAAGATGTTTACTGGGAACCCTCTTTATCAATATATAGTACAGTTTTATAGAAATTAAGACACAGGACACAAGCCCATTATTTATATATATATCAGCTTCTCCAGATGACATAGCGCGTGTGGAAACACCTAGTGTAAGTGCATCACAACAAAGTACTGCATCCCCAACCACCACGATGAATTTAATGTCAACGGATACTCTACCATCAATTACTGAATCGACTGGCAGCACTGCAGAGAATTTAATCAATTCGAGGTAAAAATATTTACCACTTTATTTTTACTTATTTATTAAAAATTATACAAAGTTACCTTTACCTTTTGTAGCAGCTTCATAGAACCTTCAACACTGGCGCGACTGATGTCTGCGATTTCTTTTGGATATGGTGTTTTTCATTTATGTGTGTCACTTCTACCTTCAAATTTTCTCCGAATTGTACAGTTTCTGGGTTTCGAGGGTGATCGAGAAGTTGGAATCACCAGCTTAATGTACGCTCGGCAAGGGGATGATATGCGAGCCCCTTTAGCTACGTAAGTGCTATATCTTTGGTTAAACTATGGTTAAAAATCGGAGCTGTAAATAATCGCAGCTTACAACCTATTGAAGAATCATTGTTAAAATAGAAAACTGTATTTCAAAATCTTTAATAGATGGATTGCGTCTTTGATAAATTATAAATTAAATTGAAAATATATAATTTATAATAATAGATGCAATTAATTTTTAGATTGGCGTTGCTTTGCTACCACACAATTGTAAAACCATTTTATGCGTTAGATGGTGTATACGTACAACCAGAATGTGAAGCTGCAAATTTATTAATAGAAGAATCTAAAAACGAATATGGATGCAGCGCATATTTTTTATACTTTAAGGGGCGGCTTGAAAGATTAAAAGTATGTAATATTTACTACTTAAACGAATGTAAAACTTAGGATGTAATAAAATAATTTATGTTTAGTGTAATAACGAAGAAGCAATAATTAAATTTCAAGCTGCATATGATGTATCTACGCAATCAGAAATGCAGATGCTTTGTTTACATGAAATAGGTAGGTTTGAATATCTAATTAAGGTTTAAGGTTTTGCTAAATAATTTTTAAAGAAATAAATATAGAACTACAATGGGCTTGTGTCCTATGCCCTAATTTCTATAAAAGTGTACTATATATTGATAAAAGTGGGTTACTAGAACCTCAAATGTTCAATTATTTTTTAATAACTCATTATATGTTAAGAGATATTAACAATTAAAAAAGTCATTTTACCTCTTTAATTATTATAGGGATTCAACGTTGTACACATTCCAAATGCATGTGACATCACAACCGCTGCCAACCTTACGGTCCATAAATCTCTGCTATATGTATTTATATATCAAAATATCAAATATTATTTACAGCTATTTCAAGGAACAATAAAATTTCAATATTATGTTTGCCTTAGCAGGGTCAATAAAATAAAAACTAATTATTCTTTGACTTGACTTGATTATTTGACTACCAACAGCTACAAAACATTACCACAGCACTGACCTACTCAACAAATAACTGACGTTAAAATGCATTTCACGTCATACAAATATGTCCAACCATTTCTAGCGCTAAAACTACAATTCAAACTTTTAATTGCTATATCTCCGTCAACATTTAGATATGTAATAAAATAGACACGCCAATACACATTTATTAACATCAGTTTCAATCAACAATTGAAAAATCTACCACTAAAAAATGAGGACACAAGCCTATTAGAAATTAGTTATTACCTTCCATCTGTTTTTAAAATAAAATACAAGTATCGCATTTACATTGTTTGTAAGAATTGTTGCCTAAATATTTCTATAAGGCGTATATGTTTCTTTTAGGATGGAGCCATTTACTTAAACGTGATTTTGCAAATGCTAGTACTACCTTTACTACTCTAAGTGAAACCTCAAGGTGGTCTAGATCATTTTATGGTTTCGTAGCTTTAATATGTCGAAGAAGTTATGGAAATTTTGCAGGATCAGTAAATCCTAGAGACGATGTTATCACTCTTCTTCGACTAAGTAGGCACACTGCGTTGGTAAGTTAATTTTATTTGTAGTTTATGGAGAGCTACTTCCAGAAGAACGTCTTTTTATAAATATATTTTTAGGACCAAGGAGCTGAACTATATATTGCACGTCGAGTTAACAAATTTCCATCTTCAATAGTTGATGCAAATATATCGAATGAGATCTACTGGAGGTTGTACATATACGAAATGTTAATTCTTTGGAATGTTTTAATAAATTGCTCTACAAAGGAAATTAAAAATATTATTAAAGGTAAAACAATCATTTTAAATTTCTTTACGTTTTTTTAACTAACTAAATTTATTTATATAGATTGTAAATTAACTTCTCAAATTTCTGAGCCTATTTGTGGATTGGCTCAACTTGCTTTAGGGGGGTGTTACTGCATATTGAAAGAATGGGACAACGCAGTTAGTCATTACAGGGAATCCATAAGGCAGCGGTCGGAGCCCCCATACAGTAATTTATCTGCAGATGACTCACATATTTCTGTCTTTGCTCGTTATGATTTAGCAATGGTGTTAATAAAAAAACAGGAGGTAAAATTTATTGAAATAAAAACAAGAATCGTGGTGGTGTGGAATCTTGAAGTATTGTTTATTGATTATAGACAATTGACGAAGCAAAACAATTGTTATTGGAAGCTAAAAATTACAAGGATTATGATTTTGACGACGTTTTGTACGCTAGAATCCAGAACGCTTTAAAGACAATGGAAACGACATAATAGGAAACTAAATACAAAAAGGTAATTGTAAAATAGATCTCTTGAGTTTTACATTTCTTTATTGATGATTATATTTAGTAAAACAAGACTAGAACTTTGATATTTTCATTGCAAATTTTCCCATAACCAATTTCCCATCCCATAAGCTGCAGTTTGAGTGTTTCCATTGCATCTTCTTTAATGTAATTGTCTGCTCTATTTATAAGTTGTACTCTCTTGTGGAGCTTCTGCTAATTGCTTGTTATTTTGGGAAGTACTGTGTCAAAAATATTGATCATGTTAGTTCTAAAAATAACATACATAGTTCAACAAAATTAAACAGAAAACTGTAGAATGAAAACAATTTAAATATTTTAAAATAACGTTATACATATATGATTAATTTACACCTTCTTTGTTTTCTGTTTCCAGCACCAGAGGCGACAGCTACAACATTGAATCCCATTCTTTAGTTTATGGAAGTATTTCTATGACAAGAAATCAATACATTTCTCTTGTTTTTGAAATGTACAATACTCAAGTGTTAGTTCATTTATTAAAACATAAAAAAATAGTAATAAATTAATTAAAATGTGATAAAAAATATAACTGATCTACAATTTGTACATTATGGTTAAAATTCAGTTATGTCGTCAGATCGGAATAAAACAAAAAGTAACATAACCACAAATAAATTATTTTTGGAATAAAAATTGAGTGTTTTGTTTTTAAAAATAAATAATGGATACCAAAGACATGCCTGATTGGTTATATGCCAAACAAGGTATAAATCTTTGTTTAAATAATCAAGCAGATTTGGCAGAAATTATGCTCAAAAAAAGATTGGATTCTCTTGAAGTTTCCGTTGCTTATAGTTATTTAACTTTCATGGTAAGATTATCACCCTCCAAGTATATACTTCTTAAGAGCATATCAAAGAAATTGTTATGTGTTTTAGAATGCGCTACTGTCATTTGAAGAAGACAAAATCCAATTAGCTTTCCAAACTTTACGCGATATTGAAAAAAAATGTGCTGGCGATATGGGGTGGTTGAAATCTATTAAAAACCGCTTTACTCCTGATCACGCTTCAAAAAATTTAGCAGACACTTTAGAGGAACAGATTATACTAGCTGACACGCAAATGTGTATTGCCCTTTTAACCTTTTTACAACAAGATATTACCGGTTACATGAAAGGTATTTTAAAAATATTAATAATAACTTTTCTAAAGTATGTCTTAATTAAATTATTTTTAACTTTTAAGGAGCATGGGTTTTACGAAAAGCGTGGAAAATATATCAGCACACGTACACCCAGATTCACAGCATCTACAGACGAACTTTCGGAAGTCATGAAGAAATTAATGGACATGGAATTCCTGCTAGTCCGATTATGAATATGTTTCAAACACCATCTACCCCAGGAAGCCTTCCATCCAGCAGTGAAAATTGTGAATGGTCAATACCAAATTCTACAGCAACAACCCCTGAACCCTATGCAGATTACCCAGAAACTAGTACCCCTTCAAGTGATCAAAATTACTCTAATTCTTCAGGCAGTACAAATAATAATGTTAGGAATATACCAGCGCTAAGTTATTCACCAGATGTTTCACGGGAAAATTTAAAACTTGAATTGAATAGTACCACACATTTTATCTCTATGGACACATCCTCAAATAACTCAACAGGAAATGGAAGTAGACAAAATGGCACTGGAATTAATAATGGGTATATCAGAAGCCCTCTGTATCTCTTCTCGCCGTTGCGTTTCTTTGGAACTTCTAATAACCCAATCAATATATTCGATTCTCCTCATTCTTTAAAGTAAGAGCCGAATTACATTTGAATGTATTTTAATTTTAATACTCTTGCTCTTATATATAATAAATAAATATTTTTCAGGCATAACGTGGAACCAACAACATTGGCGCGTTTAATGTCTGCTGTTTCTTTTGGGTATGGAGCATTCCAACTAAGTGTTTCATTATTACCACCAAATCTTCTCCGAATTATACACTTTCTTGGGTTTGAAGGAGACCGTGGTGCTGGAATTACTAGCCTAATGTATGCCAGGCAAGGAGATGATATGCGGGCACCTCTAGCAACGTAAGAAACTTATATTCATTTCTATATTCTTAAATAGTTTCGTTTAACTGTACTGAATATTGATAAAGACAAATATTATGTATAAAATTTTAAATAGAGTCTAAGTTACCTTCTGAATATTTAAAAAATAAAAGCGCTAATATACTTACAAAATGAAACAAACGCCTTCCAGAAAATAAGTTGATCTTTTGTTGAGCAGGTTGGCGCTTCTATGGTACCATACAATATTAAGACCATTTTGTGCAGTAGATGGAACTCATTTTCATTCGGAAGTCGAATCTGCACATGCATTAATAGACGAAGCTCAAAGTGATTACGCCGAAAGTGCATTATTCTTATTCTTTAAAGGTCGTGCTGAGAGGCTAAAGGTAACAGCTGATAAGTTATTCATTTTATAATATGTTACATAAACTAATATATATTATTTACAGTGTAATATTCCGCAAGCTATTGATGCCTACCAAGCAGCCTTTGAAGTGTCCACTCAATGGGAAATTCAGATTCTTTGCCTGCATGAAATAGGTAATCATCTATCTTAATAGATTTCTTCAAATAGGATTTATTGCGACTGATCGATTTTACAGGGTGGTGTCGTCTTACCCAACGTGACTTCGTTCAAGCACGTAATTGTTTTTCAATGCTGAGTCATAAATCACGTTGGTCTAGGTCATTTTATGGTTACTTAACAGTTATTTGCCAAGGAAGTAGTGGACATTTTGATGGCATTATGATCGCAAAAGCTGAGGTTATCGATCAGCTAAGAAAAAGCATGCATAAGGTAATATTTTTTATATTCATTTTACTTTTAGGCAAAAGTATTGATGGATATTAAGTGCAAACACGCACATTTCATGTAGGATAGTATTTTATGAAATACATGAAATATTATATAAAGTATAAATGATTAAACAATCTGAAAAGCAATCAAAACTTTCCTAATTTCTTTCTCTATAAAATATCAGTTTTTAAAAAACTGTTCAAAACATCTTAAATTTTGTAATTAAATTAGGGACAATTATACATTAACATAATAGCTAACTACTTAACATTGTAATCTAACTTATTTTATATTTAGGAGCAACAGGCTGAGAAATATATCGGTCGACGAATCAAAAAGTTTCCATCAGAACGAGATGAATGGATGACCAATGTAGTTTATTGGCGACTTTACGCTTACGAGATGATTATACTGTGGAACGCTTTGAATAATTGTAAAACGCAAGAAATTGAAGCTATAATTAAAGGTATTCTAGGAATGTTTGTTCAATTTGGATTCATATGTAAAATTTAAAAATACAATACAAAAATTCATTTTAAATTCGTTTATACTATGCCAGGTAGATTTCCCACTTAAAATTAACAGTAGTTCCAGAGACAAATACAATCTATCCCTAAACAAATATGTATAATCGCTATTCCTAACATTTGACGGAACTTATTGTAAAAAACATAACTAAAGAATAATTATAATAACTTAAAAACCTTGATTATTAATTACTAATCAATAATAATTTCCCATATATTATATTTTTGCTTTTCTGAAATTTGTTTCAGATTGTAACACGTCACAATTGCCGACATTTGTCGAGCCAATCCGAGGTTTAGCGCAATTGGTACTGGGTATATGTTACTGCGCTTTAGAACAATGGGACAATGCAGTAATGGCTTTAAAACAATCAATACAGCAAAGATCGGAGCCGCATTGCAGTATGGGTACCGAAGATGGACATGTTTCCGCATATGCTCGTTATGAACTCGCAATGATAGCAATGAGAAAACCGGAAGTATGTTTTCTATAACATTATTATTATTAAATATTTGTGACACTAATTTAAATAAATAATTTTTTCTATCAGACTCAAGCGGAAGCAAAACAATTATTACTCCAAGCGCAGCAGTTTAAAGATTATGATTTTGAGAATCGTCTATCGGCAAGGATACAAATTGCACTTAAAAAATTAAATACAGCATAATAAATAATTTAAAAAGGAACAAATCACTTTTAGTTAGATGTATAGATCAAACCTTAAATTAGTGCTCAAAAAATGCAATCAAATCATAATTTTTTTTTGTTGATATTTATTTACCTGTGATAAAAAAAGTATTTATTTTAAGTTATTGATTAATTTTAATTTTAAATATATTATAAATATGGGAATTGATCTAAAATGAAGAAGAAAATATATCCAAAATTTTGACAATATTTAAAAATTATAATCGAAATTAAAAATAACTTTTTTAATAACTAATTTTTAAAATATATTCGTATATTGTAATAATAAATATATTTATTCAAAAAAACAGTAAAATGTCAAAATAAATTATTATAAAATAAAACCGTCCCCGTTAAATATCTATAAATAATGTTTATACTATTGTAGTTTTAAATCTTCATCTTCTATACACGATGGACTATCCATAATCCCATGTACACGTATCCTAAATTAAAAAAAATAGTTTAGAAAGTAATAAAGGTTGTATGTAAATTAAGATGATGTGAGAAAGATTGCAATCAAATCAGGCGCTTAACTTTCAATCTGTAACTATAGTTACATATACATCATAAATTTAAAGAAAAAATATATGAGGGAATTACTTAACAATAAATAAATTACCGATAGACACAAGTATGCTGTTCGTTTCCATGGTTAGATTCAATTTTCAGTTCAATCATTGAAAACGATTTAGGGCTTATATGCTGAACTTTGAAATACTGCAGTGTCGGTCCATTGATATTGTACATAAACTTTCCAAAATAAAAGGAATCGCTGGGATCATCCAAACTTTGAAGACCCTTTAAAATAATGACAATGTATAAGGATCATAATTTAACGTTAATAAATAGAAAATTGTCTGTACCCAAATTGTGAATTCCTTAGGCGCGCTTTTTGTGTGTCCATTGGGCGATATGTTGGCTGAAATATGCTCCATGCTAACCGCTTGTACATGTACTTTTGAAATTAATTTAATAACCACAGCTCCTGTATGTCCTTTGAAAGCCCAACATTCTCCAGGCAATGAATTAGGCTGGGGTAAAGAGAAAAGAACATTTAATGCAATTCTTATTGAAAACTAGTAAAGATTTGAACCTTTGATATTTACAACCTTTTATAAAACAACAAATAACACAAAGGTATTTGGATGAATTGTACATAGAGTATTAGAAAAATTAATAATACCTGTATTATAGCTCTAGCTGAATTAGCTGATCCACAAAGTTTGAATCCAAGCATTGCCGATAATGATGTGTCTTGAATAAATGGTATTGTATTTCTTGTGCTTAATATTTGACCACCTTAAAAATTAATTACATTTTAAGGATATTTCATAGTAAAATCGATACATACTCTTAATATTAAATCGTCTATTTTGTAAGTCAATATTATGTCGCGTGATATGCGGCAAATATTTTTACAATTGATTACAATGACTACTTCACAATAAAGTTTGTTTCTTCGGTAATTACCAGCAGATTCCAATGCATAATCTGTCCTTCCCGTTTTGTCAGCATTATATTTTTCCAATCCAGCTTTAACATAGTTTATTACATTTTCTTGAGATACTTGCAGATTATGATGCAAATTCTCGGAGATTGAATTCGACATGTCTTGAGATATTTGTAATATTTTTACTTGCATTTGACGAACTTCATCCTAAATGGTCGCACAATTAAGTAAAGTAAATAATGTAAGATTTATCAATTAATTTATACCCTTACTGTTAAAACATCAATGTTTCTTCCTATTCCAATAACAAATCTATCGCACAGAAAAGCATATCCGCTGCAAAGAAGGAGGATTGTAAGAACAAAGAGTGTACTCTTCCAGTAACGACAAATAAATCCTGGTCTAGCGGTTCCGGTACAGTTGCAAATTCTGCTACCAGAACGCGGGTTGTTCATATTTGTTCTCTGCAGTTGCCAATCTTGAGCATCGTCTTCATTTATTTCTTCATTTGAAATTATTGAGACTTCCGATTGGGTTCGGCTGCACCCAACGGATCTTGCTTTTGTAAAAAATTTTGATGAATATCTTGTGTTGTACTGATGAGAAGGAGGCGTGCCTATATAAAAATAGATTTGAGTATAGGAAATATTAAATGAGAAGTAAGTGTTGTTGTCGGAATACTAGGCGCTAATGCTTAAATGTTCGTTTCTTCGCTCATTAGCTTTATAAAAGTTAAGATACACTACATTTAAATTTAGATATGATAAGATAAATATATGGTAAACTATGTATACTATGTTGTAACAAAAGTTGTAAACAAAATTATATAAACTGAAGTGTAAAATTCTAAATATTTCTGTTGACTAAAGTTGTAAACAGTTGAAATTATTTGAGTTACTTCTAGTTACATACAGTTAGGTTTTGAACTTGGATACTTTTTATATGATTTCAATATCACGGCAATATAAATTTGTTAGAAAAATCGTGGTTGTTATAAAACCTAAAATAATTAAATTTCTTACCTTCTTCAGATTTGATTAAAGAAATTGCAGATCCTCTCCTTTGTTTATAAGTTGTTGCCATTTTTCGTATTTATTTAAAAAGTGTATAAAATATTATTTTGTTTTTTATTGTATTGTATTGTTATCTGACGTACTCGATAGGTGTAAAATTTGTCTCTGCCAATTCTCGCTGCTGGTCACGCAGTTCACTTATTAATTCCAACTCGAATTCTATACGAATAGCGAGATGGAAATTGAAGTCATATAAATACCTTCTACCATTACCTTCAACAAAAATAGAGAAGTATCCACAATATAAAGTATAATGATTTCTCATCTTGTAAACAATACCAGCACATATTTTTAATTTCCCAATGGGCTTGTGTCCTCATTTTTTAGTGGTCGATTTTTCAATTGTTAATTGAAATTGATGTTAATAAATGTGTATTGGCGTGTCTACTTTATTAAATATCTAAATATTGACGGAGATAGAGCAATTAAAAGTTTGAATTGTAGTTTTAGCGCTAGAATTGGTCGGCCATATTTTTATGACGTGAAATGCATTTTAACGTCAGTTATTTGTTGAGTAGGTGGTAATGTCTTGTAGCTGTTGGTAGTCAAATAATCAAGTCAAGTCAATGAATAATAAGTTTTTATTTTATTTAACCCTGCTAAGGCAGACATAATATTGAAATTTGAGTGTTCCTTGAAATAGCTGTAAATAATATTTGATATTTTGATATATAAATACATATAGCAGAGATTTATGAGCTATAAGGTTGGTAACCTTACACAAGGATTGTGATGTCACATGCATTTGGAACGTTGGAACAACGTTGAATCCCTTTAATAATTAAAGAGACAAAATGACTTTTTTAATTGTTAATATCTCTTAACATATAAGAAGTTATTAAAAAATAATTGAACATTTGAGGTTCTAGTAACTCACTTTATCAATATATAGTACACTTTTATAGAAATTAAGCCTATTAAGGAATTTGTATTTTATAACATGAAATTGAATTATCCTACACTTTGCTTAATATTTAATGTTATTTTGAATTATATTTTAAGTTTCATCTACAACAATAGATTTTTCTAATAAGAACTACATAATTAAAAGTGCAATTTATCTAGTAAGTGCCTGATTGCAAATTAGAAGTAATTCATTATATTATTGTTTTTAAATTACTTTATTAATGATTGGTACCAACCAATACTATTAAAACTTGCCGTAGTAAAAATACAAATTTTCAAATCTATTGCCTATGTACCCCAGTTAACCGTTTCGAGTTGGATATTTAATTTAAATCATGTATGCACATATCGAGCACTATCGAATGAAGAAAAGCGCCTTAGACTAAGTTATGACCAACTAGTTCTCTATGGTTTACCAGCTAAGACAAGTATCTTATCCTGAAAAATATTTATAAGGAGAAAATGTGCTTAATTATTCCAAAAAGTCCAAATTGAAGACTGCTCTCTGCTGCTCGGGATGCTTCTGCAGCGCTAACAAAAACCTTATTAAATAAATAAATGCAAATAAAGAATTAGCCATTTTATTGTAGTCTAAAATATGTTCACAATTCATACATATACATGTCAATATTTAATTTAGAATTTATGTATTGATTTTTGTTATTTAAACAATTAATTTATTTCATAAATTTAGAATTCTTGTTTAATCTGACTTACTTCTATTATTTCGAACTTGGTTAGTTATTTGAGTCGTTCCATTGGTTGACTCGTTTCTTGGAACATGCTTGGCGCTGTAGTTATGCATATGTCTAGATTCGTGGTGATGATTTCGTTGATGTTTTTTCGACAAATGCTTGCGCTTTTTATCACCGTTATCACTTGTAAGTTTTTCTGGGAGGTTATCCCACCCACCTTGATAATTTTTTGGGATTCCTGGTTCATCTAATATCCCAGTATCGCTGCAACGCTCGTAACATGGAAACGTATACTGTTCATCACTTCCCTTTTCACAGCACTGCTTCCCTAGATTCGTGCCGCATGACATTCCTTTTTGTGGGGCGGGCTCATACTCACTTTCAGCTGCTACCATTGCTATAAATAAAACAAAACTTATAAGCAAATTTAAAAATATACACTGCATCTTTTATTAATTTATTTTAAATAATTTGTTTGTAATACGAAGTAATCTTATATTCAATTTAAAAAAAATTGTATTGCCCAAAAGGACTGAACAGTTCGAGTTCTAATTTATTTCTAAATAATTTTCGTTTGTTTTCCATTAATTAAATTCAATTACTACTAGATTAATTATGTTCTTTAGATTTCTATCACTGGTAATTATATAAACGCTCTTTTATTTTTGTTTAAGCCTATTTCAATAAATTGTCGAATTGTAAAAATATATTTATTAAAGAAAAGTCAATTTACATTTAATTTAAAAAGAAAACAGAATGTCCTCAGTGCGGGTCAAGTTTTTGAGTCATTGATTAAAACGATAAGCTCAAATTCAATTCACAAGCAGCAATATGATCCACATATAGGATGCTTTAATAAACTGCCAATATATGGCAAAAAACGGGATTAGATATGTAATAAAATAGACACGCCAATACACATTTATTAACATCAATTTCAATCAACAATTGAAAAATTGACCACTAAAAAATGAGGACACAAGCCCATTAGAAATTAGTTGTTACCTTCCATCTGTTTTTAAAATAAAACACAACTATCGCATTTACATTGTTTGTAAGAATTGTTGCCTAAATATTTCTATGAGGCGTATATGTTTGTTTTGTGGGGGGTGGGGGGGGGGTGTAAATCACTGTAGTCTAGGTTTGAATTTTAACGTGACTTTTACATAGGAAATCCAAATTATCTACAAAGCTATTTAAGCATGCTATTTATTGACATAAAATTGAATCTAACTCATTTAGAATATAAATAATGAATAATATTATATTCCCGGAAAGAAATACTTATGCTAATATAAAATACGCATCTAAATAAAATCACCAACTATAATATACTGCCGTCTACATCTAAGTAGCCATATTTAAATAAATGCAGTTATGAAATTATATTTGCATTATTATAAATATATAATTAAAAAAAAAACACATCCATATGCATTTTAAGATAATGCATGAAATAGAAATAAAATATTGCAATAGCAAATACTGGTTATGCAATTTTATTTACGTAATAAACAGAAAATCAACGGGATATCAATTGGTATATAACTATATAATCAAAATAAAATATACATACTCGTATATATAATCATAGATAAGTTGTCATCGAGAGTTTTACTTTATAAGATACTAATATATGGTGATGAGAGGTCTATACAGAGGCGGCTTTTGGGGTGGCCAGCAAGGCAACCGCCCGGGGCCTCGCATTCTTGCGCAACAACCCAAGTAGAAAAATTCATTACTAATATGTATTTGAATCTCGCGCCTCGCTCTTCAGAAATCCCACTAGAATCCCTGCGTATATCTTTTAAGGCATTCATGTGCCTTAGTTTATCATCATTAATATTTATCGTCTTTGTGCTTGTTAACTTTTATAAATCTTCCAATATAAAATTTTATTTCTTGTCAATTATCATCAAAAATACTTACTTACAATTTACATAAATTATACAAAGAACAAGGGCCTCACAATGGCTAAGGCCGCCCCTGGTTCTATACACTTAGAAAACCATTAAAAACGGCTGTGAACTGTAAAGTTTGATTAAACGATATCGTGTAATATAATTACTCAAAACTAATACAAAATAATCCTTTAAAAAAAGTGTTCATCGCAAGAAATGCACTAAATTTATTTAAATGTAAATATGTCAATTAATTAAATGTAAAACATAACATACTTTTTAAAATACTTTATACCTTTTATTAAAAACATGTAAACAATAACTTAAGTATATGCATATTTAATCCAAAGAACTAAATTCTCTAAACTTCACCAAGTTTTATATATATTTATTAATAAAAATTGAACTAGTTATTACTATCACAGCATTAGTCAGCACTCCCTACGTTTTCGAGGATCCATGTGGATACCATTGTCGCCATTTCATTCGCCGACCAAATAACAAACGCATGCGAAATATTTCGATCACACAACACAGCGTTGGAACGTGGAAATCGTTCCTTCAACTGCAAAAAGTATTCTTTCGGCGCCCATTGATCATTAGGTCCGTAATAAAATTTAGTTTTAGGTAAAATTTTTTGTACTTGATTCAAATTTAAATCAACCACTGTAACCATTTCATCCACAGCTAAAAAGTATATTTTTCTAGCGATACTAATTTTTAAATATTTCAAAACAGGCTCCATGTTATATTTTGGAATATGTAGAAACATGAAATAGACATAAAGGATACAACATCTGACTATTTGCGGTAAAAAGTTGAATATTAATAATATTAATTCGACAACACGAACAAATGGTTTCAAAACATGCATAAATGCTTTGCCGTTACTGGTTTCTGCCATTTTCTCAAGTGTAGGAAACAAAAGGTAGTTGAATTTGTCATGTTCTTTCATTTCTGGGTCATCCAGAATGTTCAAAATCATGTACGACCCTATAGAATGGCCAATGAAATGTATTTTTGTTTTTCGGGGTACGTATTGTTTTATAAACTGTTTCTGTAATATAATATAATATTTAATATAAAGTTTCTACAAAAACAAATGTGTATAATATACTTACTTTATGCTCAATTTGCCCCTGTAAATCATACAGATTCTGATTTCCTTCCAAGCTTGGTATCGTTCTTAACGAAGTATCCGAAGGCTCGTCATGTCCTGCATGTCCTGTAACAAAAGTCATTTAATAAAGAAAAGTAATTATTAAAGTACTAAAAATATAATTAGATAATAAGTACCTATAATCCATACCGGAATATTTGACCCCAATTGATTATAAACTTCGGATAAAAAAGTTGTATAAAAACCTGGAATGCCAGGATTTCCTGGAATACATAACACTATCTCCTTATACTTAGATATATCTTCTTCTATCCATGCACCCCACGTCATTATATGAGTGGGAACACCGTTTATATCAACAAAAGCTTCTTGCATTGTAATTAACTAATATAATTAGAAATGTCACAATTAAAACTAAGGTTAACTTTTAAAGATTTGTAAATTTTTCAGCTGTTATTTAATCACACGTATGAGTTAGATTATGAGAGTAACGTCCAATCTGTAATAACCTTTGGAATTAATAATATTAACTGATTAAACAATTACTTAATATCACATATGCTAATTTTCTTGATTAAAAAATACAGTTTTGTAAAAGAACTGTCAGTGTATAATACTTGAACATGTGCGGCATCTGTAGGATAATAGAAATGCTATCTAAATTATATCTAAGAATCAAATCTTACTTTGGAAAAGTAAAAAGTTTCAAGTGGTATATCTGAACAAAAAAAGAGCAAAAGTTTTTACAAGATGCGTTAGAATATAGTGAAAAGTTTTACTGAATAAAGGGACAGCAAAATAACATTTCTTTGGAATAGCAATTACTCTTTTTGTGTTAGTTTATTCCTATTGAGAACAGTAGTAAGAAATAATAACAAGCTTAAATACATTTCATCCTCGCTTTGCACGGAATGACAATTAAATATCTATCAAGGCGTTACAAAAAGTATCGATTCAAAATATACAATACGTTTTATGAATTATTGAATATGTTTTTCATATAAAATTAATATTCGATTTTCAATATTGTTAAGCGCATGGTGACATAAATGATAAAAAATTATGTTTCACTCACACTCAGTAAAACAAAGTGCGTAAAAATGTTTACATTTGTTTTCTAATTTCTTACAAATTCATTGCGTTAATAGAACAAGGGTACGTCTGTTTTAGGGTAGTCCAAGGTTACTCTTATACAAATTATTCCCCCAAAACTTGTTCAAGGATGAAAGTTTTTACCAAGGTTTATTTATAGAGTTTTTGTTTCTTATTTCACGCGAGTATATTTAAATGAAGGTGTAAGACGTCCAAAATATGGGGTGACGAATGAATGCTGGGGGTGGGGGAAGGTTTAATGTGCGAAACATGTCCTAGATGGCGGTCAAGGCCATCACTGACGTCTAAGTGTGTAATTTTAAAATAATCAAGATTGTTTGTATAGTTCAGGAAATTTTAGTTCAGCATGGAACTAACTTTAGAGATCTAAACTTTCTTAAGTGGAAAAACATTATTAAATAATTTTATTAAACGTTTTCAATTTAAAAACTACGTTACATTTATTTTTACATTTATTTTAGAGCTGCTTCATAAATATTACATTAGTGGAAAATTTTATTACTTTTTAGTATTAGTTATTGACTATTTTACATTTTTAAAAAGTAAGTTCGCTGCACTATCTGATTTTCTGTCAACCAATCAATAATCGTCTGGCAAGAGTTCTTCCCTGTCAGTTAAATTGTTTACAAGTCGGTGGCTTGTTATTATCGGTACTTTTGAATTCTGTTTTATCGACATCGCTATGGTGTTATGTCATTTATGCATATTTAATATTTGCGTTCCTTATCGGATTTTACCACAATGGGTTTGTAAACCTTATGATTCTATAAAGCTTTACTATAAATTGATAAAGTGGCAATCAGGATCTCGAATGTGAAATTAATGTTAAGAAATGTGTATTGGCGTGTCTATTTTATTAAATATCTAAATATTGACGGAGATATAACTTTTAGTTTGAATTGTAGTTTTAGCGCTAGAAATGGTCGGCCATATTTGTATGACGTGAAATGCATTTTAACGTCAGTTATTTGTTGAGTAGGTCAGTGTTGTGGTAATGTTCTGTAGCTGTTGGTAGTCGAAATAATCAAGTCAAATCAAAGAATAATAAGTTTTTATTTTATTTAACCCTGCTAAGGCAGACATAATATTGGAATGTTATTGTTCCTTGAAATAGCTGTAAATAATATTTGATATTTTGATATATAAATACATATAGCAGAGATTTATGAGCTGTAAGGTTGGTAACCTTACACAAGGATTGTGATGTCACATGCACTTGGAATGTGTACAACGTTGAATTCCTTTAATAATTAAAGAGACAAAATGACTTTTTTAATTGTTAATATGTCTTAACATATAAGGAGTTGGGTAAGGAGAGAAAAATAATTGAACATTTGAGGTTCTAGTAACTCACTTTATCAATATATAGTACACTGTTATAGAAATTAAGACATAGGACACAAGTCCATTGCTTATGATATATAAAAAGAACGAACGAAAACAGAACTGCAAAGAAAATCTTAAAACAGGCAGGCTCTTATTTATTATAGAATTAATTATTATTTTACAGACCGTATTACTAAACATGTGACTTCAAAAGCTGACCAAAAATTAAATTAAAATTAAAAAGCGGTCATTGACATTTTGTCAGACAAAATGAAATCTACCAAAAATTTCTGAGAATATTTTATTCATATAAATTTATAATGTATAAGTTGAACTTTTCTTGATTTTTCCTTATGTTAAATCAATTTCTTCGTAATATGCGTGTACACGATTGAACGCACGCTATAATTGACTTTGTGTTTTCAACCGTGGCCTACAAATTCTTATTATTTTCTTCATGAACTTTTGCCGTAATTCTAGTTCACATCAATAACCTTGAGACCTGCTTCTGATTCTTATTGTAAATCAATCAATGGATTCACTATGATCTATTTGTTAAGATATATTTTTTTAATGTTACTGACAGAGTCAAACATTTGACGGTAATGGGGCTAGTATCAAAAATATGCAGACGTCTAACACGTGGAAAATAAGCTAGTGGTTAGGTAATTGTATCGCTTTATTCGTTGTATCGCAAGTCTTGTAATGTATGTTTATTCCAGCAGGAATCTTGCGCTAAGCTTACAAAACAAGCCTTGCGTGCTAACGTAAAATGGCGCTATCTGCAAGTTTGAATCCTGGACTGTGAGACAATTTCCCTACAAATAATGTTGATCGGAATCCAATTAGATGCGAATCGTATCACTCGGAATGGTGATTGGAATCCTATTAGACATTAGTATGACATTCCCTGAAGGTTTGGACAGCATGTCAGTACTAGCCGGAACGTTCCGTACCCCCTCTGGTGCCCTTCCTAATACTTTCCCAACGAGGTTTGCCGAGGTGCAAGTCAACCACACCAACAAACGACCGTACAAGAGCGATAACGACTTATATGCATATGCCTATACATACGGACACAGAACTTCACATCAAAAATTAGTTGCAGCCATCTTGAATATACTGTATCTTCGTAAATGTTCGGCTAACACGAAACTAATATTCTTGAAATCGTATAAATAAATCACACCCCTTTTATTATTTGTTTGTATGTTTGTTCTAGTAGTATTTAAAGACGAAACCGATTTGGACCTGAGAAAATTTAGTAATTTTGGAATAAAATACACATTTTCAAGACTTCATTCTTTCAGAAATGCACAAATATATCGTTTAACAAAATAGAAACCGTTGCATTCTCGAATATAAAATATAAATGTAAATGCTCCAGTCAGACAAGAAAATTGAGTGTCCCGCGATGGCAATAAAATTTTTATTTCCGATTTGTGTATTAGTGATGTTTTTATACTTATTTGTGGCCCTCGAATATAACCTCTTGGAATCACTGCGACTGTCCAGACGTCATTGACATTACCACGTACGATTACAGGTTCACCGGATTTGTTTCACCAATGAAAGTCTGGCTTAATATCCTAATGTCATCAAACACTCTTTCCACATCTTGTTTCTATTATATATGTAGTTCATTTCCACCCAACAGATGGCGTGACACACGATACTATTACACACGTGCCCCCCTCCCCTCCTCCTCTTGCTACCCACAACACATGCTGTATTATTGCCACAACAAAACAACGTATAGGTTAGGAAAGGTAAATTGTCTACCGTTTTGTAATTATAAAATTAATTGTATTTGTTTGTTATTTATTATAATTTCGTTCTATTAAAGAACGGTTTATAAAACCAGGTTAACCTCTAAAAATATTCGTTTCAGTTTTAATCAAGCTTGACTACTGTTTGTCTTAGTTTAAATATGAGACCAGCTGTGTTGTAGCTGGGATAAAGTGTTTATGTGATTTTGAACAAGAAATGGATCTTTGAAGGTTTAGTTCCATGCTAATTCTCTCAAAATATAGATCCGATATAT
Organism: Panorpa germanica; assembly: GCA_963678705.1. Taxonomy (NCBI): domain Eukaryota; kingdom Metazoa; phylum Arthropoda; class Insecta; order Mecoptera; family Panorpidae; genus Panorpa; species Panorpa germanica. The sequence continues at coordinate 19,142,022 of OY783211.1, read as the reverse complement.
TTCTATTTTTGAATGGGCTTGTGTCCTATGTCTTAATTTCTATAAAAGTGTACTATATATATATATATATATATTAATATATTATATATATTGATAAAGTGGGTTATTAGAACCTCAAATGTTCAATTATTTTTTAATAACTCCTTATATGTTAAGAGATATTAACAATTTAAAAAGTTATTTTGTCTCTTTAATTATTAAAGGGATTCAACGTTGTACACATTCCTAGTGCATGTGACATCACAATCCTTGTGTAAGCTCACCAACCTTACAGCTCATAAATCTCTGCTACATGTATTTATATATCAAAATATCAAATATTATTTACAGCTATTTCAAGGAACAATAAATTTTAATATTATGTCTGCCGTAACAGAGTTAAATAAAATAAAAACTTATTGTTCTTTGACTTGACTTGATTGTTTCGACTACCAACGGCTACAAAACATTACCACGTTAAAATGCATTTCACGTCATACAAATATGGCCGACCATTTCTAGCGCTAAAACTACAATTCAAATTTTTAATTGCTATATCTCCGTCAGCATTTAAATATTTAATAAAATAGACACGCCAATACACATTTATTAACATCAATTTCAATCAACAATTGAAAAATCGACCACTAAAAATGAGGACACAAACCCATTGAGACTAATCGACAAATGTTTTGACAAATGTCTCGCCGAGAGTGAACCGTCTGCATAACATGTTATGAAGTAGAGCAGCCAATAATAATATTTTCCATGTGTTTACTTCCGCAAGAGTTCGTGTTGTTTTTTGCTGCATACATAAATTTGACTATTTTGCTGATTTAAATTTGACTTAGGTTTTATTGCAGGTGCAAGTGTGCAGGGATGTTAAAGGCGTGGTCTCGATTTAGAATCGATATAATTAAAATAATATACATGATAGTATATGGTAAAAGACTTTACTATATATTGTTGCCAAGTAACGATAATGTATATTCCTTGTAAACATTTATTGTACTGCAAAAAAATAATATTATTATTAGAAAGGAAGATCTTTATTACTGATTAGTACCAACATGAAAACATACTGATAAATATCTAATAATTTAATATCATGTCATAAAAAATTAAAATTGTCTTTGTTAATTCCAGTAGAGTTTCAAACCTATAATTTTTAGCGGTGAAATATGAATAATAAGAAATCGATTTGATTTACGTGTAGCTTGAGACAGCTGTAAGTAATATCTGACATTTAATTATTCATATTCTTTACACTCTGTCGTATAATAGAGATGGCGATTCATAGAAGGAAGAGAATAGAAAAGGTCGTAACGGTAATAACTGTTTTGTATATATTTATCCTTTTGATGATAACAAGGACAAAAACGACTATTTCAAACCTTAATAACATCTATTATACTGTGACTAACTACGAAATTGACAGTTTCTTGTAACGAACAAATCAGCTCCTTTACAAATAATCCCTTCTTAATAACCCTAAACACTGAAATAGAAACTAACCTCCAAATGTCAGCCTTGTTGTAAGACACTTCATGTTCTTGTATAATAAATGTTATTAAATCAATGAACGCAATTGTCTGAGATAATTACAGAGATATAAGATAGCTTATCTCAACTATATCTCATGGAAATGTATCCCTTTTTGCACTTCTTAATGGCCTTGATCTAGAAGATAGAGAATTATCACAAATAGTAATTACTTTACTGGAAAATCGATGGACAAATAAACTCTACCAACTTAAGCATTAAATTATTAACAAATGCATCTATCAGTTTAGCAGTGACATACGGAAAATGTCACATGGACTTATTCAAATATTCATTCAATTAATTATTTGCCTTTTATATAAGACCTCAAGTTTAATAAAAGTTATGAAATATTCAATAAGATTGATTATTCACGGAAGTTTTAACTATACGTATATCGTATAAAAGTTGGACAACTAGTTTTGTTGTTGCTTAAAAACTTCGCTAAAATAATTTGATATTATATTTAGACGTGAATAAGTTTTTATTTGTTTTGTACCACTTTTTACGAGTGATGGGTATATTATTAAATATATAAACAAATGTTCCAGGTATGCTCAATCTATGAATATATTAAAATGAAGTTGGAACTATAGAAAAAATAGAAACATACCAATTTACGCCCGACAACTCTCGCTTGATTTAAAAACATTAACACTAGAATAGGCTGGTCGCGCATTACATCCGACTTTTTGCGACACAAGTCATTGACAGTCCCCAGTAAACAATTTGGTGAAGTGCCCTATTTGGTGAAGTTCGAGTCACTCGTACAATTCTATTCTAACGCTTTACACGTTCTCTACCTGTCACAGATTTTGTGTTAGTTGTTAGAATTTTTTCATAATAATATTCTTTCTTTTTCCAACATCATTCATTAAGTATTTCTGTTTCTTTCCCACATGGATATATTTTTTTTAAGTTCACTTTCATCTCATTTATTCCAAAGTGAGAGAGAAACGAGATGCGGTTAGACAAGTAAAATATATTTTTCACCGTTACACTTGTATACTTGTATAGTATTTTGTTCAGTACAGTATGTTTAAAGTATATGCTATCCTTTTTCAACAAATATTTCTTTAATGGTAATAGACAGACGCTATCTCCCTCAATCCCCGAATATAATGTATATAAACGAAGATAGTATCTAGCGATGGTAAGACAGAGGTTTTAAACCTAACGCAGACCTGCCGATCGTGGATTTTTGAATCACTAAAACAATGTAAAAAACTAATATAACGAGTATTGTTGAAGATGAATAATATTCATTAAGAAAATCACGATCCGTACTAAAGATTACATCTATTTATTTCTTCATTTAAATATTTATATTTTGCAGACTCTAAAAAGTAGAATTCCATTAAGTTTTATACCCCTGCTAGTGTCAAGTTTATAACTCCGGTCATAAATCATAAACCGACTCCGCTTTTAATTCAGCAGTGAACCGTCGTTGCGATCTCTGTAGGTCATAAAAAGGGCCTTTCATATGAACGACTGAATAGAAAACGAACACGTTCCAGACAAAAAACTCATGATATGTAATAGAAATTAAGTAGAATTTACTCCAAAATGTTTACTGGGTCTTATAAATGAAAGTCATTGAAGTTCTGTTCGTTGAATGAGTTTATTGAGAAAAACTAATCATTAGTAAAAACTTCAAACCATGTAAACTATCTTACTTAAATTAATATAACTTCGAGGGAAAGTGTGTCATCAACATTTTAAATATACTTTGTGTAATAGATAGATATATATATATATATATATATTCATACTTAAGTGTCTATTATATTCCTCCCTAAGAATATTAAAATTGCTTGTCATGATTTCAAAGTGCAAAGCAATATACACAGCTAAACCACCATCATATACATATACATACATTATATTATAGATACATTATAGACAGAAATTACAATGCAACGATATAACCCCTTCCCAGGGTTTTAGGAGCCCTGTAAACTTACCGCTCATCGTCCAATAAATTTGTTTTCAGTCTTGACGTAACCTTCACGAGGGTAGGAGTCGATGAGTCGATCAGTTATTCTAATTGTAATTTACGTTTATTGTAAATGATAATGAGATATTTACTTCGATTAAAAATTAAATTATTATTTGCTTAAAAGGGTGTTTTAATTAGATGTCCGACACGACGAAGTCAGTGAATAAAAATAAAATCGATTTGTTAATTATTTTATAATTAGTGGTTATTGTTTTGTAGCGTGTTGCGGCTATTTAACAATTTAGTGACATCGTTATGATGGTTGTTTGTTTTAAGACTATTGTATTAAATATTCTAGTATTGGTTGAAAGTGTTATTTAGCTTGAAAATGATGTGAAAAGAAGAAGTATTACTGTAGAACATTGTGCAGTTATTTTATATAAAAAAAATGACACAAAATAATAGTGCAAGTTCTAGTGGGAGTGCTTCATCTGCTAGGGAGACTAAATCTTCAGAAGAAAGGCTTATGGTTAGTAATTTAGATAGTTCTTTCTCTTTCTTATTAAAGTATTGCGAAATTGTGTAAAGTAAACGAATTTTCATTACGCTATAGAATTATATGTAAGAGTGTAAAATGACAGTTCTTGAAAGATAACCTTACTCTTTGCTTTTTAACTCATAATAACTTATAAAATTGGTTAGTATTCAAAAAGTTCTCTTCCAAATATACTCCGTTTGTGAATTTCTTTACAAAAGTGTCTTAGAAGTTAGCGTAACTTCTTTCTCCAGGAGTGGGAGAAGAAAATTGTCTTCGTTATAAACTTCACGCCTTAGTTATAATGGAACAGTGGACTGATGAACAACGTGCATTTGTGATAAAAACATTTTATAAAAATAAAGAAAGTTATATAGTTACACAAAAAATATTTCGTAATTATTTTAATATTTATCGCCACAATAATGTACCATCTGTTGATGTCATTAAACTTTGGATTAAGGATTTTGAAAAGTCTAGTTTGGCTTTGGAAGATAAGCAGTTAGTTTCTTTGAATACTGAGACGCAAAAGAACACATATAATTGTAATATACAGGTAGAATTAAAGTTTTACGCATTTTCTAATTTATAATGTGTATTATTATTAGAAATTTAGGTAGATACGTTTTTAAGCGTGTCAAACGTGCAATTATCGCTCTTGTAAACAGAAATGTAAATATTATATACTAAATATTTTTAACATTTATATGAATCAGATATGTATATTTATTATAATATTTGGGTAACATTTTTATATGCATGTTACATTATATTATGAACATCTAACTTATGTATCAGTATCCAGGTAGAAAATTGTTTTGCATTGCAGTTTAAAGCTTGCTGGCTAATTCAGCAATTATGACGTAGGTGCAAGATTAAACTTGCTAGTTTACTTACAGCGTTGGATTTTCACCTGTCTAGCATAATGTTATTATTTTATTCTACTTTTTACGAACTATTCATCATCTGACTGATCCAAAAACAAGATTGGATTCGATGGATTAAGTATTCCTGGAACACTTTATTAGTTTTGTTTAGTCACGCTTTTCAAAACATGACAGGTTAGTCACCTGACGTATTGGCCTATTTATTTGATGATGTTTGATCAAATAATATTGACTTCACCTAACCTCAATTAACTTAATATAAAACTAAGTCGGTTAATTGAAAATGTTTTTTGTTTGCTTATCGTGACGAAAATTACTTAAATATTTGAATACGAAAGTCACGAATTATTTTTCCTCTTCCTTTTGTGATACCTTCATGGAATATTTTATCTTTATACATATTTTAAATATCGCCAATTTATTAAATTTGATTGATCAGGTTGCAGTTAGAATCCGACCGCTGGCTCCTGGAGAAACAGGATCAGCAAGATGTGTCCACGCTGTTAGTAATAACATGGCTGTTCTAGAAGATGACAGTCGCCGTGGAGAACCAAGGCAGTATTTATACGATCATGTCTTCGCCGAAGATGCCACCCAGGTTTAAAATCTCTTCACATACCATTTCTTATTGTTCCTTAAAACAGCTGCACGATATTTATTTTTGCAGGAGCAAGTTTATGAGGTGACTACCAAAGCGTTAGTCCAGGATGTCCTTTCAGGATACAACGGGACAGTGTTTGCTTATGGAGCAACAGGTTCTGGAAAGACACACACAATGGCTGGACTTCCAGGGAATCCTGGAATCATGCCGAGAGCTTTAAATGATCTCTTCCGGGCTGTACAGGAATCTCCAAACCCAATGAACTATGAGGTAAATTTTGAAACGTCGTCTTTTTTCGTGGAGCACCACCTTTATTGCCAAAAGTTGAGTTTATCATTTTATAAAAGTAGTAATAGCTTCGACGTGTCCTTGGCTTAATGATAAATGAGTCTGATTCACAAAATAAGTTAATGAGGTTTTTATTGATTTTTACGCAGTCGTTTAAATGAATGATATTATTTTAATTGCACTTCTCAAAGATATTGAGTTGACCTTTACAAAAATAATAAGAATACTTTTCTATTTGTCGGTTTTTGTAGTTGGCTCGTTTACCGGGCCACCAGTATTGTGGTAGCTCAGTTATCAGTGCAACAATATAAACAATAAATCATCAAACATAATTCTACATGGTCATGTTTTACTTCTTGGAAATCGCATGTAGCTACATACATAAATAATAATATGAAAAACCCTGGAATATGTTAATTTTTTCACCGACATATAATTTATCATTTCCACTCATTTTTCAATATAAATTTGCTAACAATACGAAGTACTGCAAACTAAGGAAGCCGCATTCTATTAGAAGTATTACAATTATGACTCGTTAAGTATTTTTAGAATATTTGTAGCAGTAATTTGAAGTAAGAATAATTAGCATATTCTTAATTGGAGTACAGCACGCGAGAGACTTGAAATTATTCAAATTTCTAACAGTTTTCTGTTTAGAGATTAAAATACATTCGCCTTGAATTGATATGTACAGAAATTTACATAAGAAATAAATGAAGGTTTACTACGCCGCCAGTGTTTTGATTGGTTTACAAAAGTCGTAATTTTCTGACCTTCAGACATTCTAAAATTGAATACTTAATTTCTTGATACGCCAAGTGAATTGTATGCACAAAAATATTGCCTTATATTCATGATCCGCCCTCGATATATATACAAAACTGTGCGATAAAGTAATACATATTACACATACAGAAAAATCATTAAAATTAGCATATTGTATTTTTCATAATGACGAAGGCTGTTCTTGACTTTTAAACTTAACGTCGTTGCAAGTTATAATTATTTATTAAAAATGCAACGACAAGTTTTCTTTCCAGTTTTCACCATAATTGCTATTGACAACTAATAATGCATAAGTCCCAGAATGACCGTGTAAAACTGCTGTATAATTTAAAAGCTAGCCGATGTGTTCATTATTATATATTATGTATCAATGCATCAAATATTCTGTAATGAACTAATGACCTAAATTAGCTTAATTCATTAATTATTTTGAGTGTTTTTTTTAATCATTTATGTAACAACTTAGAAATGTTTTATAAGTATAATTAATAATTAAACACTTTGTTTAATATGTGCATTTTAATAATGCCAATTTAAATGCTTATTTAATATTTAAAGCACTTTAATTCCATTCTGAATATTTATTTTCAAGACATGGAACAGCATCTCCCCGCCATGTTTGAACTATAAATCCGATAGTATATTCTAATAAAAACCGTTTTTGTTTACATAAATATTTGTTTAAATAATAAAAAAATATATTTGTAGGTTACAATGTCTTATTTGGAAATATACAACGAAAATATCCGAGATCTTCTAAGCCCATCTTCTGGATTTTTGGAACTCCGTGAAGATTCGCGAGGCCGAGGAATCACAGTAGCAGGCCTTTCACATGTTGCGGCTGCCAGTACAGAAGAAGTAAGGACAAATCTTTAAAAAAAATATATTACTTTGTATATTTTTATAAATAAATGTATAAATGTTGTATACAGGTAATGCAACTTCTACAAAAAGGTAATAAAGCAAGAACTGTGGAGCCTACTGCCGCAAACAAAACTTCCTCCAGAAGTCATGCTCTTCTGAGTGTAACAGTAAAGGTAAATAAATAGGAAGATTATAAGAAATCGAAAAAAGGAACTTGTTAATTAATTATTTTTTTTTGTAGCACTCGTCTTCGCTTGGTGAATCATCAATTCGTTCTCGGATTCGTCAGGGTCGATTATTTTTAATAGATTTAGCAGGTTCCGAACGAGCTTTAAAAACAAAAAATCGTGGAAAAAGATTACAGGAAGGAGCGCATATTAATAGATCGCTACTGGCGTTAGGCAACTGTATTAACGCCCTCTCTGGTGGGGCCAGGTAATTAATATAACATAATTATTATATATTTAATATAAGTTATTTTTATTAATAAAATTTCTTATCGTTAGATATGTAAACTATCGGGATTCCAAGTTAACCCGGTTGCTGAAGGAGGCTCTGAGTGGAAATTGCCGCACGGTGATGGTGGCCCACGTGTCCCCCAGCAGCTTACAACGGGACGAAACTCGAAATACACTCGTTTACGCAGACCGTGCAAACCATATCTCAACTAGGTACGTTATTTTATTTGCAATGGTTTTTAGTTTCATTTTTAACGCTCCTTTTTCTTAAACTAAGAGTTCAAAGTAACGTCCAGGATGTATCGTACCACGTGTCACAATACCGTGGAGTAATTAGTGAACTACGAGAAGAAATAGCGCGATTGCGGGATAAGATGCAAACTGAAAGACCAAGGTATGTACTACTTCAATTTAATATTTCTTTAAATACAGTTTAATTTAGCATTATCTTCTAAGTAGATCAGGAAATGCAACAAATTTGTCACAATCTCAAACCAGACAAGAACTGAAAAATCTTCGCGAAGCTATTGTTGGTACCTTTAAAGAACAAATGCGTCTTCGTCGAAGGCTGATGGAAATAGACAGCCATCTTTTAGGACTTGGGCTAGACGCAGAGCGGCAACATTTAGTAATTAGTCACTGGGAAGGACGAAATAATAAACTTTATAACCAAAAACCTGATGCAGAGGATCAAAACCGAAATAAAACCGGAAAAACTGCAGGTAGGTGCAGGAAATTGATAAATATATTTGATTTCTTTAAAGAAGATTAAGAAAGTTTTTTTTTAGGAAGTGCTCTTCGTAGCGCGTGGACAGAATTGGCATCCATCGAACGCGAACAAGAACGGTACGCGGATATGCGAACCGCCACGGAAACGGAACTAGAGGATTGTCGAACGAGAGGCGTGGCTTTAGAAGATGTTAGTAACTGTTTCTACATAAAACTTAAACCTATAGTTGAAATAATTTAAGTTTTCTAATAGGAATTACCTAGCAGAATTAGTTCTGAAGATGAACGCGAGTTACTAGCGCTTATGTGTCGAGTTCATGAACTAGAAGCTGACAAGATGGCGCTGCAGTCTGAGCGACTCACAAGGCAACATGAATTAAGAAGAAGAGATCTTTTATTACTAAGATATGATCGGCAAAGACAAATTTGTGATGAAATTATTACTAGACAAAGACAAATTATGGAAGGTAAAAGGAAAATCAAGTCAAGCACAAGCTTCTCAAGTATTTCACTCATTTATTGGAAGCTTTCTTTTTACAGAAGGCAGGATATCTTTACCGTCTGACCTCTGTGAACTCTACCATCTATACCAACAAGAAATTCATGCCTCAACCTTCAGTGATTTACCACCGCTTACAGTTTCAGATGACCAAAAACTACCACCGATACCAAAACAGTAAATACAAAATACTATTATTATATTTAATTATTTTTTCTATCTTTGTGTGAATTTATTCTATTTTTTTTTTCAATATTTTATTTTTGCACTTTTTGTCGTAGTGTTGGCACAGCATGGTACACAGATTCAGTGAGATCCGGTTCCAGTTCTGGTTCGGAATGGGGGATGCCTTCTTCTCCTCCACTTACAGCGGCTTTAGCTGCCGAAGAACGGTTAATGGGGGCTCTTGTTTTACCACCAGTTATTAATACGCCTTCTCCACAACCGTCCAAGCTACCAAGGCCAGTGTTTCCTAGTAAAGGGTAAATTTTTCTTTGTATTTATGTCTCTCACTTATGAACTATAATCAGTGCAGGACAAATTTATAAGAAACTGATCTAAATGTTCATAGTTATGAAAATATCATGTTATCAGAGTACAGATGACGTTACAATTTAAAGCTCTGTTATATCAATGCAGTGGCGTATTTAAATTAAATATTTAATGTAAAGTAATCATTTTACTATAAAGATATTTTAAAAATCACTTGACCTTTTTTGGATCTTTAAATTTAACGTTTTTTGATAAGAGTCGTTGAATGGTATAGAAATAAATCTTAAACCATCAATGACAAAAAGGTAATTAATTAATAAATGATCAGAATTAAGATATTTATATTTGAAATTATATCATCTCATTTAAAATACAATGTATTATTATTTAATAAATGAAAAAATTCCATTCACTAAGAGAATAATAAAATAAATATTTTAAAATTTGGATATTTTTAACATAAAGTAAGTAGGCACAGTAATGATCTTTACATTAAAAATTCTCATAATTTAGTACCAAATGAATTTTAAAGACTATTAAAAATTTTCTAAATACAATTTCTTTTTTGTTTTTTGCAGTGGAGTAATAAGAACTTCAAGTGAAGAAAGCTTAGGAAGAATGTGAAATAAAATACAAAATTTAATAATAAATATGTAATAAATATAACTTAAAATTAGACGGTAGTTAATTTAAAAATACTAATTACTTATAATATATAAAATGTAATTTTACAGTTAAATGAAATAAATGTAAATATATAAATAATAAATACTCTAGTTAAGATATTACTTAAATAAGTAATTAAGTTTGTTATATTATTTCCTGCAAACACAAACGTAACATTTAGGTAGTAAATGTTACGTAACATTGTTTACTAAGGCTTTGACTTACGTGTATTAACTAAATAGTATGGCTTATTGTAATGTACTCTTAACTTAACTACATTTTCAATAATTATAACCTTAAAACGTTATTGTCATTCATTGATTAAATTAAAAGTTTTTTTCAATTTTCTCTGTATTTTTTTGACATTACTGGTAGCGAAATTGTTTCATTTCGTCAATTATTAAAAATGACTATTATATAATATATATATATATTATATATATATAATTATTATATATATATTATAAAATATTATATATATATATATATATAATAGTCAAACTATTATTTAAAATAAAGTTAAATGCATTTTCAATAAAGTTAGGTTATTTATAAATATTTGAATAGAAAAATGAATAAGAAAAAAGAAGAGCGATTCTTAAAGCTTAAATATTCGATAAGTGTACTTTAAATAATTTCACCATGGTTAATCCACCACATTAATGGTGACTAGATACTTTTCTTATGTGGATATTTTAGGTTAGATTAGGAGGTGCTTTTTGGATTTCTCCACCATGGCGCTACATCTTATACATTTTTAGGTTATCTCGTTTTTTTCGATTTTCTTTAAACTTATAAATAATAAACGAATGTCCAGTAAAATGCATTGAATACAATAAAAGCGCATGGGAAAACTAATCGGGATCTGAAAATTTAAATAACAAAATCAAATTAATTTTTTAATACAAATTGATTAATATATACATATAAAAGAAGCTAGATTTCAATTTAATGAAGAAATATTACCTTGTATCAATCCACATAGAAATTTCTTGCGGAGTCATCGTAGTCCACCCAGTACTTAGATTTGGAGGGGGGCTGCTACCGGAAGCATTTGCTCCAGTACTTCCGGTACCATCCATTGTAACACTAACTGTATCCGTGCTGATTAAGTCATCTACAGATTGAGTCGTTATTGTCGGCAGATTTAATTTGGAAGGGAAACTCTGAAAGAATTAAAAACATATAGCTATCTCGTTTTTACTAATTGGTTTATATATTGCTTTGGTCTTTTTCTAGTCACTTACATGGACAGTTAGATAACTGTTATAGGCGTTATTGTCATTTTGGTTGGAAACATCTAAACTAGAGCAGGATCTTGATTTTTGAAGAGCAGAGCCGAATTCCTGGCGAGATGCGTTCAATTCTTTTCGTGCCAGCTTTGGAGTCAATGTAGATTTCAAGATATATTTGCTGTTTACTTTTTTCAACTCAACGTTTTTTCTAGAAATTCAAAATTAGCGTAAAAGAAGTTTTCAAAGACAAAAGGAAGGTAAATAAAAATCTTACTTTCGTCTCCAAATCGTATTTACGAAAGCAAATTCAACAAGAGTGCCGAAAATAAATCCAGTGCATCCCAAAAACCAAATTTCTGATGCTTTTATGTAAGAAACCTTCGGTAAAGTTTTGCCTTGCGCACTGGCCAGTGTTATAAACGTCAACATGGTACTGCAACCTACAGTTAGTTGATAATGTAAAACGAGAAGATATTTTTGAGGTTATGTTAGCTTTTGACACTTACCTAACATGATTCTTGGAGCAGATTGATCAGCAGCTAACCAAAATGTTACCCACGATATAGTGACAATTAATATAGAAGGAATAAAGTAATCCATGAGGTAGAAACCTACTTGTCTTCCAAGGACGAATGTGAAACTCAACGACGAGAAATTTCCAGCTGAATTAAAAATAAATTTATAGAAATTCTAACTGTTTACTTTTCAATCCGAGAAGATTTAAATTTGTCGAGGCCTATAATAATTTATAACAATATAACTTAATCCAGGATAGATACATTAAATGGATACTAATGCTGGACAGAGATATATGGTAATGGAGGAATTAAAAAGGGACAAGATAAGAATAGAAGCAGGAAGGAGAGCAGTCAAGTTCGAGGAGAAAATGAGTAACGCTGAAGGAAAATTAGGATTAGAAAGGAGGGTAGGGAGGAGACCCGAAAAATAAATGGAATGGCGACAGAGGAGGCACAGAGAAGAAGGCACAAGTGTGGAAGAGGAGCTAAGGAGAAGAGACAGGGAGATACAACAACAGGAAAGAATGGAAAAAATGGAGAAGAGCAATTACAACAAAAGATATAAAAGACACAAAAAACATGAGAAGGACTGCCAGATTTAGATTGGGAAACGAGGAGAAAGGAAACAGATACTGGGCAAATAACGAGGAAAGGATGTGCAGGATGTGCGGAACGGAGATAGAAACATTGGAGCACATTATGTTTTCATGTGAGAAAAAGGTAACAATCATAAAGAATATTGTGCAGTTATTAAAGGGAGGCAGTGAAGGGAAGAGGTGAATGGCGGAGATAGAGATAAAGAATGGAGTAGAACCAGAAGGAATAGTAGCAGGAAGAGCGAAGCAATAGCAGTAGCAGTTTTGTTTTTATTTTTATAAGGATATTTGTATATTTTTTTCGTTTGGAAGGAGTGAGAATGTTTAGATTTAATAAGGATCAAAATTGGATTAAGCACAATGACATGTAAATAACTGAGTTACGGCACAAGAATGTAATGCCAAATGGAAAAAACATTAAAAAATAAAATAATAACAATAATCTAATTATTGTTATTTACAAAGCTATTTATAATCGTAATTGAAGTAACAAGGAATTGCTGCTATAAATTGCTATTTGTAGCTAAATTTCAATTTCTTTCTTAATCTTGGTTAATTAGGAACGTTATTAGTAAAGGAAATGTATTAAACGAATGTTAATTACGCTCGAGTACTTATTAATTACTTACAAAAGGCTCCATGACGCAAGTTATCCATGTCCGCCGCTATGACAGTGTCGTTCGTAAACATGCTAGTTAGTATATATTCCGTCAAATGAAGTTCAGGCGCTAGTGTCACTGGTGAACGAACCTCCCAAGACAAATCCAACTCGGAGGTATTGTACATCCCTATAGTAAATTAAATATTGGGTGGAAATATCTTCAAATGTTGATAAATTTTAGACAAAAATGAATACATACAACTCTCCAAAATCACGCTGCATCTTTGTTCGTCAAATGGAAATTTCTGTAGATTCATCCAACAGTACAACCGCGCCTGCATTCTTGTCGATACTATCACTGTACCATTTGGAGAAATTGAAACCAAGACATCCTTCAATTTACTGTCAGCTCCCATAATTTGAGAAGACCTACAAAATGTAAAATCATTATAGAAGCACGTAACGCCTGAATAACAGTCTACAGTTCTCGCACGTTGTTTAACCTTTCATTAGCCAGGAAGACATGTGGAACCCAAATTTTGTCTCGCAGCTCCGCCTCTCCCATTATCACTGGCCTGTGAGGCGCATATTGTTGATACGCTAACCGACGATCCACGTAACGAAATTGTAGCAAAATGTGTACAGAGAATTGCTGAAAATTAAATATTTATTTAAGAGTCACATGCAAGTCTGTATTTAAAAATTAAAATAAACAAACACCATTTTTATGTCACATGCTTTAATATTTTTATTATTAATTTACTATTTATAGACTTATATTTAAGATCCAAGTTTGTTGATGTAAATTAATATTACAGTTATGTAATCATTTGGTGGTTAAATATAATTATAAAATGAAATTGATGTTGAGGTTATGTTATTTTGAATACCGCTTTTTTTAATTAAATATTTAGATGATAAAATGCGTCACTTTGGTGAATCAGATCACTGCGTCACGTGACGTCATTAAGTCATAATCTTTCTCGGAATAATTATTTAGTAGATAGCTTCAAAAATCTTATGCAAATAATATGTTTTTGTTATTTTAGAATAAGCAGTTTACATAGCAAATTCAGAATCACTTTTCTTGTGAATATATTTGACAAATAAAGCTCTTCCTAAAACTAACGGATATAAAAAATGGTAGAGAGGAGGATGCCATTCAATTGGGCTGTGACTCACTTTTAGTTTATTAGATAGTATGATTAGAGAAACATTTGAGGTTAGTAAATAAGTTACAAGAAAGATAAAACTTACCAAGTCATGAGCTTCAGTACTTTGAATAAAATAAACATAAACTCGGGTGGAAACAGGAAGAGCATCTTCATCAATTTCCGCTAGGGGACGCTCCAATTTATCATACCTTTACATATAATAAAATCTAGCAATACGTTTCAATTTCAAATTTAAAAATTAGTATTAATAATTTCCAAAATTACCTGCAGTCGTTTGTCAACCGCGTTAACAATTCACTCTGCGTTAACCCCCTAAGTTCAACTTGTGTCAAGTTCTCCAATTTTGGACAATCCGGTGCATTTAGCATAATGTCGTTCACACGAGGGGGTGTTACATAGCGCGCTGCTACTAACGCAATTGGAGCTTGCTGTTTTGCAATATTTATCGATTCGATATTCGAGCTGTAACCAAGAAATCTATACAATAAATAAATACAAACATTTATTGTTAAAATTGTAGCACAATATTCTTTTTTGAAGGAATACCAATACATAAAAAACTGGTTGCCATCTTTGAATACTAACTATTCAAAATGGCAGATGTTTTAAGATGGCTGTTATCTCTTTTTTGTTCCGACATATTTAGAATTACATTATCATACACTGTGATCTAAAATTGGCTGTATTTCAGCAAACACATCTATTAATTTGATATATAGCTTTTAGTGAAAATCATGTTCGCTGCATGAAAGTGCAACAGAAAGATTTATAGCATTTATGATATTGCATAAGAAAGGTTTATTTAATGTCTCTTAACTTTGTCTGAGATGATAACTGTGTTCTATCTAAATTTAGATAATGTTAACATTTCATAAAATAGGTTTATTTATCACAAATAAGTTAGAGCACTTTTATTTTTAACCTATTTCATAATTTGCATTGTCTTATAACCCGGAAGAACCTATTTTTTTAAGATAAGAACCTCGAAAAGTATTAAGTAGTTATCTACCAACTAATTAGCATAATTTGTAAAGATCTTATTTCGATTGATTGTACGCATCAAGGGCAATCAATCGCTGCCCAAGGGGTTAGGGACTTCCGTAGTATAATAATATTGCGTAACATAGAAAACATAACCTACAAATAAATTATTTGACACACCTTTCGCAGTAAACACGTAATACATTATTTTATTTTACAAACTTAATAAAGAAGATATACAGAAGAATTATTGTAGGATCTTCTAGATTAGACTTATTCGAGCTATTTCAATTCTAAGCCTGCTAGACGAATTTGTCATAAGTCTTAAAAATCTCGTAATATTTACAACTAAAATTACATAAACATTTTCATAGACATTAACATTAATTCTCGTATCGAAATGCTTGTTCATAAAATATTTTTATAGTTCTATTAGGGAATTTAATTAAATGTTGTGGTCTAGAGGTCATTGTAGTCGAAAAAGACTCTAACGTCAAAATTACGAACCCCGGACCCCGGACCCCGGACCACTGGAGGATCTTATACCTTCTAGGTACAAATTTAGTTTGGGTCCTGTTCACAAATGATAAACAAATTATAAAATCAATATGACCTAATTGTTAAATAAATAAATAAAATAAAATAAAGAAATAGAAGTTAACCTAACCCATCTTTTTGTATTCTCCCCAGTAAATATGAAAGTAACATTTACGTAGCGTGTTTACAGAAGCTAAGATACATAAACCCCCTCCTCCGCTTCCCCTACCACTCATATTGATTTACAACACTCATAATTTAATATTAAAATAACATTTTTAATATATGTTTGTCTAATTAATTAATAAAATATTTATTATTTATTTATGTACTTTGTACACGTCTTACGTTAATAATGTTGTAAATGTTTTTATCTCGGTCTGAGCTACAGGTACACCGTGCTTGAATGTTTAGTCAGCCCCGATCCCCCCGCCACTGGACTGTAAGCGAGTATTGAACGTGATGCGGGGGCAAGACGGAGGAATAACTCGCCGTTAGCTTTGTGCTACCTGCGATGCCGCATTTTACTTTGTTTACTACTGGGTTATCAAGATCTAATTGCGTGTAATGATAAAGATACTGGGACATCCCAAGCGCAGCATCTGCAGGTCTATTGTTTGTTGTTAGAACAAAAGATTCTCAAATGTAGTCCTAAAATATTAACAGTAGTAAAGCGACTGGAACACCGTTATTATTTGATATGAAATTTTATAACAACAGTAACATTTCATTTCTTTATCGTTAATGCTGATACAAGGAATTATGGACCACAGGACGCGTGTCTAAGGGCAACTGTCATTTGACCTTCCACACATATAGATCTGTTAAGACGCCTGACATTATACATATTTGATTGGAATTGTTTATTAATAAATACTTGTTATATAATTATTGACTTTTAATTGTGAGATCCCTAACCCTAAAAATTCTAACGTTAAATTTAGCTAATAAAGTTTTCTTAAATATATTTTAGAAGCTTGTTTAACATGTGGAATACCTTCTAAACCCATAAGCTACCAGTAGCTCAATATCTAGTTATTACTAGATATTCTAATCATTACTTTTATCTTGTTTTAATATTAGATGTTTGCTCTATTAAAGACGTGTAATCTTAGTCACCAAATGCAGTTGCTGTACATACAAACATATTTGTAAATCCATAAATTATGACATAACCTCTAAATACTCGTAACGTAATTTATGCTTTTGTAATTAAGATAGTTAAATCAATATTTATACAAACTAAGCCAATTATTCTAGCGAAGAGAATAGAGATACCACGGTTAGACTGCTAGCTATAAACTGTATGTAATGTAATGTAATTCTAAGATGTATTTAAAAAAACACTCTAATAGCGTTTTCTTTTCATAAAAATATTGCTTATGTTTTGTACTTCTTTTGACAGTATTGTTGTTAATTTAAACTACACTCGGCAACAATCTTGTTAATTTCAACTTAACGTTTGTTAACCATTATCAATTTTATCGTTTTTACAGTTTTATTGAATTTAATTTTAAAGGCTAAGGACACATCAGTTTAAGAAAGCCATTTAATATGTTTCAATGCGATTCCCAAAAAAACGAATTGGCTTAATTTTGCAATAATTGACCAATTAAATCTTACGTTTTCTTTGACTTAAATGTTAATAACTCTTCTTAATAATTATCTTAAAACAGCCGACGGCCTTTCGCGCGTTACAGAAGCAATTTAAATACAATAACAAGTATGAAATACTTGAAATTATTACAAATTCCAATTTCTGATATAATTAAGATTTGATTTGCTGCACGTGATTTTCTTCGTAGACGGTGCTAGGCTGTTGTTACGAGATACGAGGTCAAGTTTCTGAGATCGGCTGCAAAGGTCAGTCAGCGTGTTCGAAAAAAAGGTATTAATTATAATAATGTTATGAAAGCATGTTTTACAATGGCGGAACTGATACATTTCTGTCTAATAAAATGACTGGTTTCATTTCTTGTCCATTATTTAAATCAGGCAACACTTTTTTTGTTAATGAAAATGTAATTTTATCTTTAAATATTTATTAAATAATAAACATATCTAATGAAGTGTTCATCTCATAGAAAATCAATTAGTGCAAGTAATAAAATAAATACATTTATTTTTAAATAAAATTAGTTACTAAATAATAAACAGTATATAAAGATTATGTAATAAGTTGGTTGCGAATGTGTAGCCATTTTTTGTTTATATATTATTTCTCGGGCTTCCTAGGCACGTAGCCTTTTATCAAACCCCGTAATAGAACTTCACATCAGAGAGAGAAACATTTAACCGTCTTACAAATAAACCTGTTATAAAATTTATACCAAGTATAAAGCCCGTCCGGACAGGCTTATTATCAGTTTATACCTAGTATAAATTTTATAACAGGTTTATTTGTAAGGCGCCTAAAGTGTAATACCTAACAACGCTCGTTCAGACCACAGGCTGATTAACATTTTCTGATTATATTCTACTAAAACAATAGATATAACTTTATGCATTTAAACGTAGCTAACCATTTACTTTCCCTTCGATTTAATTAAAGTAATAAATTTAATAAAAAAAAAAATCATCAAGTCATATGACTTAAAACCAGTTTGATATAGTATACAAACAAATCTGTCAATGAAATTAAGAGTATGTGAACTCGGTCAGGATTACCTGACTCGTGCCCCCCCGTGGCCCTCCGTAGCCCCACTGCACAACTTGTACAGCTATTGAATGTGTGTAGTAGTGACGCTGGGTGGCAAGTTTGTGTGGCAATTACGCGATGCATGCTTTTCTAGTTTAGGTATTGTGTTTATTCAACTGAATGTCTTTTGTTGTGTCATCTAAAGAAATTATTAATTAACAAGTATGGATAAAGGAATATTAATGGGCTTGTGTCCTATGTCTTAATTTCTATAAAAGTGTACTATATATTGATAAAGTGGGTTACTAGAACCTCAAATGTTCAATTATTTTTTAATAACTCCTTATATGATAAGAGATATTAACAATTAAAAAAGTCATTTTGTCTCTTTAATTTTTAAAGGGATTCAACGTTGGACACATTTCAAATGCATGTGACATCATAATCCTTGTGTAAGGTTGCAAACCTTACAGATCAATAATCTCTGCTATATGTATTTATATATCAAAATATCAAATATTATTTACAGCTATTTAAAGAAACAATCAAATTTCAATATTATGTCTGCCTTAGCAGGGTTAAATTAAATAAAAACCTATTATTCTTTAACTTGACTTGATTATTTTGACTACCAACAGCTACAAAACATTACCACAACTCTGACCTACTCAACAAATAACTGACGTTAAAATGCATTTCAAGTCATACAAATATGGTCGACCATTTCTAGCGCTAAAACTACAATTCAAACTTTTAATTGCTAAATCTCCGTCAATATTTAGATATTTAACGACCACTAAAACATGAGGACACAAGCCCATTATTATTATGTTCTTTTAATTAATTTACCAAAACGTTTTAACATAATACAAATCTCTTAATACAATAACAAATCAATTACTTTTTGTTTCAATACATTTTCTTATATAAATATTGACATTTAACAAAAGATTAACCAGAAACTTGATAGGAACGTTTTTCTACATTGGTTTTTTTCGGAAATTCTTTTATTTTAATGTTTTGATACAAATGCAGTCATAGAGATAAGCACTAGGCTGACTAGGCGAGTGCACCAATTCCCTGGCTTATCCAGACTGCTTGCTATTTTGTTATTTTTTCGATATTTTGAGACTTTGTTAAAAAATATAGTCGCGTCAATAAAGACGTAAAACAGGTAAAATAAGGAAGTCCTCAGAAACAGCTCCGATTTTGATAATTTTTTTGCCATTGTTGAACTTATAAGTAAAGTCTTTTAAAATGTTGTTTTACTGCATCCTCTGTCGGAGGTAACGAACTGGGTTGTACGCTCTTGTTCTTTGACGCTAATGTTATAAAGCGTTTGTACCGAAGTTCATTCAAATTTGTGGCAGTTTTGGCGCCATACATTGTGAGAATACAATTAAATTTTACAATTTATATTAGTATTGTTCTTCAATCAGGAAACTTTCAGCTGCTGTACGTAACTTCTTATCATTATTAATAAATTTAATCTAATTATTTTATATTAATTATAATTACTAAAAGCGGATTTAGCGGGATTTAGTAACACCATTAACATCCGTTTCCCATTGGTCAAAAATATCATATAGTGTTGATTTCGTCGTTTTCCTCATCCCAGCGTTACCAAAAAGCGAAAGATGATAAGAGGCCAGCTCGTAATTAAAATATTAGTGAAGTTTCTCAAAATCCATAAACGTTGAAAAATTAGATTCGGATCTACAGCAACTTCAATTTTATTTACTTTAATTTTACTGCTCATGCGCAATAAAGAGTGTACTGTATCTTTTGTTGACATTTTCATATCTTTAAAATTAAAACCTTTAGTTTTTTGTCTTAAATTCATTCCAATATCAAATGCTTTAAGACAATGGGCTTGTGTCCTCATTTTTTAGTGGTCGATTTTTCAATTGTTGATTGAAATTGATGTTAATAAATATGTATTGGCGTGTCTATTTTATTAAATATCTAAATATTGACGGAGATATAGCAATTAAAAGTTCAAATTGTAGTTTCAGCGCTAGAAATGGTCGGCTATATTTGTATGACGTGAAATGCATTTTAACGTCAGTTATTTGATGAGTAGGGCAGTGCTTTAATGTTTTGTAGTTGTTGGTAGTCAAATAATCAAGTCAAATCAAAGAATAATAAGTTTTTATTTTATTTAACCCTGCTAAGGCAGACATAATATTAGAAATTTGATTGTTCCTTGAAATAGCAGTAAATAATATTTGATATTTTGATATATAAATACATATAGCAGAGATTTATGATCTGTAAGGTTGGTAACCTTACACAAGGATTGTGATGTCACATGCACTTGGAATGTGTACAACGTTGAATCCGTTTAATAATTAAAGAGACAAAATGACTTTTTTAATTGTTAATATCTCTTAACATATAAGGAGTTATTAACAAGTAATTGAACATTTGAGGTTTTAGTAACCCACTTTATCAATATATAGTACACTTTTGTAGAAATTAAGACATAGGACACAAGCCTAACAATCCAACTAAATCTCTATCCAACAAAATTTACATTGTTAAATGATCATTTAACTGAATTCATTTTGTCATCCCAAATAATATTAAGGAGAGCTCAGGAAGCAAAGTTTGTATACTTGAAACAGGGGCTTATTGAAGTATACAGGCCATGCCGCCGCAAACTTACGGGAACTTAACTTAAGATGGATGGCCGCAACTAGGCCTCTACCTTAAATATTTTAAAAGCCTTTTCTGATGCCTCTGCAGTCTACTTCAAATTTCGGATTCTCTAACTCAAATTCGCTTACTGTTTTTAGCATTACCCCAGATTACAAATCTTTTCAACGACATTGCTGGAAAATATTTGTGTTTATAACGATATTGCGTGCTCTAATTGAAAGAGAGAATTTTTCTCGTAAATTTTACAGCATCCACATTTATTTTCAAAGCAATTTATTGGATACAGTCATAAATATTAAACGATTGTATTACATACGATAAACAAACACAAAATTTAATAAGAATCTTCTTGTATCGCTAAATAATTTCTTAGTACATTAATAAATAAAAATTGACGAATATTTTATTTATACATATTTTGAGATTTCATGATTACCCAATTTGCGGTAATTTATGCCACTTAACTACACTTGTTTAGAAGGTGACCCAACAAAAACATTCTTGTGGCTGCACTAACATTTTTTCCGATGGTTAAATCTATTGTCTTTGAAAACGGAGAGAAGAAAAAGCTGCGGCAAAACTACTTTATGGAGTAGATATTTTATTGCCTGTTTAAAATAACAAGATAAAGTAATTCTAATAAATATTTTAGTTTTATGAGAAAAATGGCGTTCTTTGTTTAGAAAAATGTTGGCCCCCTTTTTGGGGTACACACGGCGTGGTAAAATATAAAAGAGAATTATACTAAATGTTAAACCAGGGCTGAAAAGCAAACGCCATTAACAATTGTTTTTTGAAACATTAATAATATAAAAATAAGGAAACGTGTTTCAAAAATAAAAAAAAATTCAATATGGTATAATAAAAAAATAATAACATGAGTTAGAAAATATTAGCATTCTCCAAATTTGATACATTTATGAAAAATTTCAAAAATTTCGACTTACTTATTAGTAACATTGAGTGTGGTCGTCAAATTGACAATTTTATTTTCCCCATCACATTTAACACAAGTGAAAAACACAAAAAATAGAATAATTGTAACAGACACCATTTTGGAGACAATTCTAAACCACTACTAAAACTGAACTCACTTCTTGATTCAGTTTAGTTTATAATAATTATTTATTCCCCTTTCCTCTTCCTGCCTCTGTCCCACCATTATTCATTAGATCTGAAAACACCTTGTTCTTCCCTCCTCTATTGAACTGATAATTATTTGAAAACACCTACATCGTTGGTACAGCATCGTTTACAACGGCGGGATTAATGGACCCAGACTCTCGTATTAGTCTTATCAGAACATCACGCCGTCATCGTCTTGTCATCAATGATCCTCTTAATTCTTACAGCTAAATTTATTAATCATCTAAATAATGAAATTTACATTTCATTGAATTTTTTTATTACAGTTTTATAAGTTATATTTTAAATTTATTAACTGTTTACAATTGGACAAATTCAAAGTCTCTTCTATCATTACTAAAGCTTCTTTTTCTAAGAAAAATAAATTATTCATTTCCATTGCTGAATAACACATATTATATTATCTTTAAATGTTAGTATATGATGACAGTGTTATTTAAGTTGCATATACTCTTGGCGCAATAAAATTTGTACGACATCTATTGAAGAAAACATTTACTCTATATATATTTTCTGCTACTCTTCAATAGATGTCGCTAACAGAAGCTCAAGCTTTTAATAAATTATTTAAATTTAAAATATTAGCTGTTATGCAAACTTTCTTAAGTTCATGGACATTTTTTTCTAAAACAAAAATTAAATTTCCTTTAAATTTTTGATGCAGTTATGTTCCTTATGTTCTAAAATAAAAAACTGCTTCATTACATTTTAAATATCTACGCGATTTTGGGTTTTATGCGACCTTTTTTATTTTCATGGACTTTCTTTTTCTAAATTTTTTTTTTTTATTCTTTGGAATATTTTGATGCAGTTATGTTCGCTATGCTCTAAAATAAAAAACTGCATCATTACATTTTAAATACCTCCGTGATTTTGACTTTTATGCGACCTTTTTTATTTTCATGGACTTTCTTTTTCTAAAATTTTTTTTTGATTCTTTGGAATATTTTGATGCAGTTATGTTCGCTATGCTCTAAAATAAAAAACTGCATCATTAGATTTTAAATACCTACGCGATTTTGGCTTTTAAGCGACCTTTTTTATTTTCATGGATATTTTTTCAAAAAGAAAAAATTACATTTTCATGAATTTTTTTGATGCAGTTATGTTCGTAATGTTTTAAATTAAAGAACTACTTCATTAGATTTTAAATATCTACGTAGAAACTCAAAAAATTGCATTGCTCTTAAAATCATAAAAGTGAACCTTTTCATCATTTTTAACAAGATTATAGTCTTCTTTCTATATGGAGATTTAATATATTGATATATCATAAACTAAAATCCTTATTTAAAAATGAATAATAAATTTGAAATCAGCATTCAAAATTAAGTTAAAATCCGTTATAAAATGACATATATTTTTCTTAAATTTTTATGAAAAGTAAGAAGGTTATACTCTTGTTACTTTTCACATAAATTGAACAACAGAATATCTTATTTTTTTAATGGTTTCTAACTTAATATTGTTAAAAATGATGAAAAGGTTCACTTTTATGATTTTAAGAGCAATGCAATTTTTTGAGTTTCTGCGTTGATATTTAAAATCTAATGAAGCAGTTTCTTATTTTAAAGCATAACGAACATAACTGCATCAAAAAAAATTAAGAAATCCAAAAAAAATCTTTTAGAAAAAAAAGTCCATGAATTTAAAAAAGGTGGCGTAAAAGCCAAAATCACGTAGATATTTAAAATGTAATGAAGCAGTTCTTTAATTTAAAGCCTAGCGAACATAACTGCATCAAAAAATTTCAAGAAATCCAAAAAAAAATGTAGAAAAAAAGGTCCATGAATTTAAAAAAGGTCGCGTAAAAGCCAGAATCGCGTAGATATTTAAAATGTAATGAAGCAGTTCTTTAATTTAAAGCCTAGCGAACATAACTGCATCAAAAAGTTTCAAGGAATCCAAAAAAAAATTTTAGAAAAAAAAGTCCATGAATTTAAAAAAGGTCGCGTAAAAGCCAAAATTACGTAGATATTTAAAATGTAATGAAGCAGTTCTTTAATTTAAAGCCTAGAGAACATAACTGCATCAAAAAATTTCAAGGAATCCAAAAAAAAATTTTAGAAAAAAAAGTCCATGAATTTAAAAAAGGTCGTGTAAAAGCCAAAATTACGTAGATATTGAAAATGTAATGAAGCAGTTCTTTATTTTAGAGAATAACGAACATAACTGCATCAAAAAAATTTAAAGAAACGAAAATTTTATTTTTGAAAAAACGTCCATAACTTGCAAAAGTTAAACAACGTAATTTAGGTTGCCTGCTTTTCAGGCGCAAGAATTGAAAAAAAAGTCCATGAATTTATAAAAGGTCGCTCAAAAGCCAGAATCGCATAGGTATTTAAAATCTAATGATGTAGTTTTTTATTTTAGAGCATAAAGAACATAACTGTATCAAAATATTTCAAAGAATGAAAAAGAAAATTAAAAATACCGAATGAAAAATAAGAGTGATGGAACATTATAATATAGGATACGAACATTATAAGTAAGATGTATTTGAATCTCGCGCCTCGTTCTTTAGAAATCTCTTTTAAGGCATTCATGTGCCTTAGTTTATCATCATTAATATTTGTCGCCTTTGTGTTTAACTTTTATAACTCTACATTTATTTATTTATAACTTGTGCTTTTCTCGTCAAACGTCATCAAAAATACTTCCTTTCAATTTACTTAAATTACACAAAGAAAGAGGCCTCACAAAGTTCTGCTGCCGGGGGCCTCGCAAATATCTGCCGCCCTGGGCTTCGCAATGGCTAAGGCCGCCACTGCTGATATGCACATATTTCATTATCTTAAAATGTGTTTATGATGACAGTGTTATTTAAGTTGCATACAATCTTGGCGCAATAAAACTGTGCGCCATCTATTGTAGAAAGATATACTCTAGATTAATTGTAAGCTACTCTTTAATAGATGTCGCAAACGTAAGTTCAGACTTGATAAATTATTTTAAATAGTTTAATTCAAAATATCAGCTGTAATGCAACCTTTCTTTAAGTTCTTGGACCTTTTTTTCTAAAACAAAATTTTAGTATTTTTGAAAAATGATTTATATTTTCTAATGTAGTTTTCTTTTTCTAATTTCAGATACGAAATTTAGTCTTAAGCATATATTACGGTTCGACTTAAATATGCTGACACTTATTCAAAAAGTAATTACAAATTTGAAATCAGCTTTGAAAATTATGTAAAAAACAATTATAAAACTAAAAGAAACGGGGCGAGAAGCTATCATAATTATATTCTTCTCAAAATATTTTTAAATTACACTAATTGTACATAAATTATATCCTAATTAACAATCAATTAAATCTTTTAGCGTCTAAACGAGGCATTCATATACTTCGTTATTAAAATATTTATTATATACATAATTAGAAGAAGTACAAATAAATTACGCAAATTTAAAAACAAACATATTAACAACAAACAAAAAAAACTGTTTTCTTTTTAAAACAGGCGCAGAAAAATCAACATGAGAAATAATGACGTAAAACAGTTTAATCTTTGTTTTAATTTGTTTAAAAAAATATTTATTAGTTTTATTTATAATTTATGTGAGTCATTAGAGTCATTAGCTGAAATTATTACTGATAAGAATGGAAGCCGAAAGAGAAAAGATTATGTAAGAAAAAATTAGGAAGGCTTAAATCTACAAAGTACGAGTATTGTGTGTGTAGCCTGTTTAATTATATTTGAAATCACTGTGTTGTTTTCTCTTTACGACCTTTGTATCTAAACAACGTCAGAGAATCGTAACGCATATTGTTAAAAGAGTTATGGAATTCGACTACAGGGTCGGATTAAACATAGGGCCCATTTACATTCGATTTTCTGAAAGAGCTGCAAATTAAATTAGAAATCAGAAAACATATAATTGTGAAAAATGATTTATTATGAATACGGCTTATTATATTATATTTACAATTTGTTTTTAAATATATTTTCATAATTACGGTGTCATTTATTAGCTCCTTTCATCTTTACATAACTATATAAAAAAAAACCACTTTATCATGTACACGGACTAACAATAGTTTACGCCAAAATAAATATAATGTTCATAATGTCGAAAAGTAGTATTAATAATGAGAATAAATAACACCAAAGTAAATTACAGATTTACTTTTACATAAATACTGTTTTCGCCTCTTTTTAAGGTCATATGAGGTATGTCTTATTAAAAAAAATTCAAACTATAATTTATAATCTGCCAAATACACTATCTTATGGTTAAGTATTATCCTGTTTAAGCTGAATCGAGATTTATAAGTAGAACTGCAAAATAAAAAATTATGAAACCAATTACTTCAATTTACAAATGGTGAATTATAAGTTTAATAAATTTAGGCCAGTTTATTGTTACTATAAACTTACAGTTTACTTCAGTTTGAAATTAAATTCCACAATATTCTTTTTAAGAAATATTTAAGCATATTAGGCCCTTTGATTGTACTATGTTAATTTTTAACTCCATTCTTAGCCCCCTAACTATATAGTCCGATTTACCATCAGGCTAAAGTAAAGGCTGATTTATATAAATAATTTTGAATTTAATTTCAAACCTTTTTCGCGTTTTTCAAGATTCAAAAGTAACGGCTACAATAACTTTAAAATTTAATTTATTTATAGATACTGTAAATATATTAACCAAAACAAAAACATCATTTTATATCAAATAATGGTGCTTATTTAAAAACATTTATCTCTAAACTTAATGACAATATTTCACATTTTATTAGATTCTATAAAAAGTATACATAATAAAATTCTCGAGCAGTCACTTTTTAGAATTATATGCCACAATTTAATCATTATTTAACTTAAATTGAACAAAACATTAAATTGTTTATTACCATTGTGCTTTTAATAATTAAAATTTGTATAAAAAATTGGCAGAAAAATTTTATAATTAAATTTCTAGAAAAGAATAATATTATATAATTGAAGTTAATAATTTCATATCACTCTCATATTCTTGCATAATATTTGATTTCTTAAACTCAAATTGTATATTTAATTCCAAAAAAATAATATAGTTACTTTTAGAATATATTTGTTAGTTCAAAAACATTATATATTTTTAAATTTATTCTATATTTTATTGTATATATTCTTCTGTAAGATTGATAATCACTGCATGAAATTAAAACTATACATGAACAACCGTTTCTACTTATAAAATACAAATGCACAAAAAATATAATTTCCAAATTAAATTCATAACTACAGAAGGACTGTTTTAGATATATTTTGCTGTATTATATATTTATTTAGAAAAGAAAGTTGTCTTATTTGAAAAACCATCTTTAGGTAAACAAACTGTTTGTTACATTACTAAAAATATTACTAAAAATTTGGCGCACGTAATTTAATGACATTATTTTACACTTTCTCAATTTTAAAAAATATTTCATGCTTCAATTTAAGTACACTTTATCAGTTTACTACATGCATATTAATAAATTCATATTTTGCAAATTATCAATCTTATTAATTGAAATAATGAAAATGTTTTCTTTTCTTAATGAAATTAATGTGACACAATTTTCTCTATTCAAAAGGCACATTTTTTCGCACCTGATTTGAGTTTTTAAATATTATTATTTAATTTATTTTTATGGTTTTTATTTTTTTTTATATTATTAAACACTATACTATATAAAATTGTGTAAAAATAAACGGCAAGCTTTATTGTACATCAAAGAATAATTTTAACTATCATTTTCAAACCGTTTCGAAACTTTTAATGGTTTGAAAATTTTAGTCTTCTATTTAATAAAATCGTGTGATTATTATTTATATATTTTAATTCTAATTATTACTTTTTTTTATTGTTTTATATATTTAAATATTTTTACTAAACAAAATATTATGAATCTCTGATTTGTTTATTTCACTTATGAAGAGCATCTATGAATAAATAACATATAAACAATTGATTATTTTTTAAATATTCGCTTTAAAAGATAATAATCTAATAAAATTATAATACTGTATCTATAAAAAGCCAAAATGAGTATCAAATATGTTGCAATTATATTTATTATGCAATAAAAGTAAAATTGCAACATATCGACAATGGCCATACAAAAATGAAACAATTACATCCAGAGAACGAAATGTGTTTAAAATGAATGAAATAAATAATAATATTTATAAAATATTAAGGACATATCAAATTCTTATTTGCTTGTGTATAAAGGACGTTGTATTTTATATAAATATATGATATTTATTAACTAATTATTTTTAAATAATTATTAATAATAACTTAACTTTTCAGACTTTATACTACTAACTCATGGATATGTGAACATTACTGCATCACATTCAAGCTAACTTCATTAATTTTCGTTATTTGTTTTTGTTTTTGTTTACTTTAAATATAATTCAATTTGTTAATGTTTTTACCGTCGTTAGGACGAGTTGATTAATCCGAATATTCATTACAGTACACTGATTCTTAAAAATATTTCGTTAAAACTCTTAATCTGAAAACAATTTGTAAATTAAACCTGAAATTTTATTTTAGTTGTATATATTTTATAACAGCACTTTAAATTACTTACATTCAGTCACAAGATTTAACCTGAGCCATAACTTTGCCTTCCCATAAAGGTAGTGTATCAGCATCATTTACTATTTCTTCTTGAATCACTTGATTTTCTAACTCTTCACAAACATTCTTGAAGAAAAATCTAATAAAACAAAAAATGAACATCAACATCTCAACTTATAATATGAATAAACAATCATAATTAGAAGACATACCTATAATTCCCTCTCTTTGGGAGAACCTCTTTAAATTGTTTCAACGTTACTGTAGTACCAGGTATCTTAGTTCTATATGGAAATTCTTCATCACAGAATGAAAATACCACCACCGTTTGTTCACCACTAGTTGTAAACGTTTGCACTGTGTCAGGTGGCGCTGATCCTAATGGGTTACTGGGAACACCGGATACATTAGGGCGACGAACTGATCGGCGCAAAGTCGATTGAGCGGACGTAGTATCTAAAGTTTTGGATGAGTATCTGAAACAAATAAATATTATTATACAATGAACATTGAAAAAGAACATGACATAAATATAGTCTCATCTTACCTCTGTTTTTGTCTCCCTCTCTCATCTTCCATCAGAAGCCTCTTTCGTGCTTCTTCAAGCTGAGTGGCAGTGTTAGGTGGTTGAGGAACTGGAATACTACGGTCTGTCAAGTACGGTTGAGTTGGAGGATTATTATGCTCACGTCGGCGTCTAAAAAATTACGAATTATTAAATAAATATCCTTAAATATAATATACAAAAAGTTTAAGGTGTTTAACATACCTGTCCGATGATTGGACTTCCATTGATCTTGATAACAGTTTGGTATCTCTGGATCTAGGGGGATACTCAGACAAAACACTTACACCACTGTCAAAATCAGTTACGGTTCTCTTACTCGAAGATCTAAAAACAACATTATTTAACTGTTATTTCTGTATTTTAGGCAATACGTTATCAAAATAAATATATATACATACCTTCTTGCAACGTTGTGTCTTACAAAAGCATCACAATCAGGAATTGATCGACTTTTACTCATAGCTGAGGAACTAGCTCTATGTCGATGGTCTCCAACACCATAAGTTGAACCAGATAATTGAGTACCATCATAGTAATCTTGAACATTTCCGGAATCTATGCTAAACATGCTAATCTGATCACGCTCTTTACGCCTACTACCTATTGCATGATGATGATGTGTATTTGATTTGCTAGATTGACTCTGTGACAGATAATGACCTGGTGGACTTGATGGTCTTGGAGATCCTTCACCAAGTGTATCACCACCTAAATATACGCCAGGAGATCTCGATGGTGTTAAATCAGACCAAACTCGAGATACGTGTTGATCTAAATTGTTGACAAAAATTATCCATTATTAGATTTTTCTTTATATTTAAAGAAAGAAAATTCTATACTTGTTATACCTAAAATATCTTGATCGTTATCGTCATCAGGAAATTTTTCCCTAATTGCTTCTGCTAGAGATTTAGTATTACTACCTCCTTCTGTATCCTCCAATTTTCTATCTAATTTTTCTTTAGAATCCTGATCACGTTTCAGAATTTCTAGTTTTTGAAATAGGTCTGCCATGAATTTTGCTGGATCATTATTAGGTTGTGCCTTTTCACGTTGTGTTCGTGGTATTACCTGACAAAAACATACAAAATTTAAATGCATAAGAAGGTTTATTTAGGAAATGAACGTTGTTTTCAATACTTTTTCATATTTTTGTCAATATAGTATTGTTATTAAAATATTATATATATAAATGTACAGTCTTAATAAAATTAATTAAAATAAATATAACTACCGTATGTACTAACGATTCTTGGTTCATATTATATTTACTGATTGATCTATCATGATGAGAATGTTGTCGTCTGGAAAGTCTTGTATGGTTTCCATCACTAAAACAATATAAAAATTAATATAATGACAAAAATCACACAATTTTACGTATTTTTAATTGTTATCTAGAAAAACAATAAGACTAGACGATTTATTCTAAGAACTAATTTTAAAACATTTAAAAACTACATATAAAATACATGCAAAAGAAAATTGTTTCTTGAAAGTACTTACACAGAACTGCCAGACATTGACAATTTGTCACTATCAGTCCTACCAGAACTCAGGGACTGTAGTTCCGAATCCTGTCGTGAAACTGGGTTATAAGAGGAATATGCAGCATGTGGATGTGAGTAAACCGAATATCTTCGAGGTAAAAAACTGTTTTATACCAATATAAAACAATCCATTTATTTTTTTGTTTTATTATCAACCATTAATTATGCCAAATAATTCAATTTTGATTTTAATTCCAATTCCAATGAATGTTTTTAATTTATGGTGGTTGTAATAGTTTTGCCAATTTTTATGATTATTTACATCCAACAACAGGAAGCAGCCAATGGGGTCAACACACACAGCAAACAATAATGAAAAATAAAAAATTATAAACATCTAATTAGCTACAGAAAAAATAGATTTTATAAAATTTTCTTTCTATTATATTTTATTAATATAAAAGTCTTAGCACAAAATTTTAATTTATTAAAATAAGAAAGCATTAGTAACACGTAATGGGCTAAGACTTCTTAAATATTGATAAAACATATCTCTTTGTAACTACCAAAAGTTCCTATCTAAAGTAAATCTCTTCTAAAACTTCTATAAGTAAAATATTATTTACAAAATATCTAAAAAAAAACACATCTATTTGAAAACACATTTATCAAACGCGTAAATGAAAATGAAAACAGATAGCGCTAATTGAATGAAGGAAAGCATTAATTCTGCGTACCTAGCGTTGAATATTTCGTTTCGTTGCATCGGTTCCAAACGATCTCGTTGCGTTGCCATAATATTACTTTTAGTCAATCTTATAGGGCTCTCTACTACAGGATGTGGATGTACAGGTAGAAGGTGCTCCCGATCTTCGAGCATAAGTACTGAATCCTCGTGCAGGGTAGGTAACGCTGTTGTACTTTGTGAACATGATAACATCTGAAGGAAATCATTATTTGTAATATATTTACGATTCAAAAATTAATTATTTAAATCAATTATATTTTATTTATACCTGTGCACTACTTGACCCTGAGCTACTGCAGGAGTCTGACGGTGTATAGGAAGGCAACAATCCGAGACAACCTTCAGCATTTTGCATAGCCTGTACATGTGCAAGATATGTATCTGAATGAAGAAAATTTGGATACGTTGTCTCATTAATAAGTCGAACCACCTGCAAAAAAATACGCCAGTTTTAATAAACAATTTTTAATTAAAGTTTCAAACCGAAGGAGAATGAATAGAATAGGTAGGACGCAAACCATATAATTTAGTATATTTTTGAAATTTTCTATAATTTCACAATTTAACAATAAATATGTCAAAAATGAGTATACTTACATCAGTCTGCATGGAATCGAATATGTTTGCAGAAACATTTTCATCTTTAACAGCTGTTTTAATCCGTCTTCTTAAATCGTCCGGTATTGTTAATTGTGATTTTTTCAAAAATCTATAAACAACCTCTACCATTTGTTTTCTTTTCATTGGATCAGTTTGATTTTTAACACCTTCACAGGCAAAATAAAAATTCAAGCGATCAACATGAACGCCACCTTCTTGTTCAACATATCTTTTAAATAATTCAACTCCTTCTGGATCATCTAATAGAATTGAAAGAGTTCGTGCCCATCTAAGGTATGCTGGTGAACTTCTTGTTGGTGGTGGTGACTCAGAGAACACTCTAGCTGCACTACATCCTTCAGGCTCAAAACCCATTGGAGCGGAGTCTGCAGAAAATAAAAATGGTTATGATTGGTAAATTTAGTAGAAGACCTACTTTTAAGAACGGGAAACAGAACGTTTAAATGCACATGACCCATCGTACGTGCCTTTGAAAAAAGAATGTTGAGGCACATATCCATGAAGCGCCGATCTTCTGGGTTGGTGCGCACCACTTGGTTGATATTGTGGATATTTGAAAGGAACTGGAGAGCAGCCTCGTTGATTTATATCCTGTTCTTCTCCAACTGCCGGTGGTCGAGGACTATTTTCATAGAAAGGCTCAGATATATGGCCTAAAAAATAATATGCTCAATAAATATTGGAAACATAATAAAATGATTAAAGTTTTTGAAGTATTAACCTGTGGCCGATTTTGGATGTGCAGATTTACTCATGACACTTGAAACGGGGGCACTGTTGTGATATGGGGCTGATTATTGGGATGAGGAGTGTTGTCTGCGGGCTCTTCAACCAACATGTCGAAATACGCACTGGAAAGAAAACGTTACTTTATTAAAAAAGGATGATAGATTCTCTTAAAAAAAATATTCAAATATTGGTAACATAATGATATTCAAGAGTTACAAACTAAAAAGAGTACACAAATATTTTGTGTAATAAATACCATAAAAATGCATCGTAATTGTTATTAATGTAAATGCAAGGCTTGTTTACAATTTACTCTAAACTATTGTCTAATAAATGTGTATTGATTATATTTGGCTATAGCAATTAATGAAAACAATTGCATTAAAAAAACAATATTTAAAAGAAACTTGCTCAATTATTTAGAAAGTTAATCAGTGTTTTTACATTTTGTGTATAAATCATTTTATTTGGAAGCCGATGTTAAATTTCGCTCTGTATAACTTGGAATAAAAATATTTTTCAAAATTCTGTTCAATTTTAAATGAATTTAGATATAAAATTTCTGTTTTCATTCTTGTTCAGATATATTTCTGTAAACACTTTTATATTAATTATTATTTTATTAACTCGGTAATACTATAATAGTATTTATCCTAATTAAAAGTGAATTAAAATTGTGGTATATAGTTTAAAATTTATATATATATATATAAGACCACGCCCAAATCGATAGGGGTGGATCCTATTTTCAATTGCGTAATCGCGCGTCCAATGATCATCCCCTAAGAGGGTAATTTCAAAAATGGTTGCTGGAACGCATTTACGAGAAAGGGTAGCGGTTTCACAATATAAATAAACAATATTCACAAATTTTTACCGTGTAAAAAGCTCGTTTACACTTTTTTTTTACCACTAAATAAAATATTAAGAAAATAAATGAAATCAGTTACATTTAAGCAACTAATTATAAGAATTATAAGTTAGGTTTATGATTTAGTTGAAATTTAGAACTCCCATACGATAAAGCATTGTTAAGGAATTGTGAGATAAACCCAGGGCCGGTGGGGCGCCAAGATAAGATTTGCAGACACAGCTGTATATATTTATAAAGTAATATTTTCTGTATTTTAATTAGTCGAGGTATTCAGAGCCGGTCAGGAGTACTACTACCGCACTCCAAATTAATTTCTAAACAGTACATTGAATCTTTGAAATAGAGTGAATTTGAATAGAGAATTACCGTCTTCAATATCTAATAATTCTAGAGTCAAATTAAAATGCTGATCATTTTATAAAAAAAATATACGTAAGGATCATTTTATAACAATAATTAAGTCATTTCAAGGACAGCAAGGTTTAGATTGGGAAATGAGGAAAAAGGAAACAGATACTGGGAAAGTAGTGAGGAAAGAAAGTGTAGAGTGTGCGGAACGGAGGACGAAACACTGGAGCACATTAAGTTTGAGTGTAAGGAAAAAGTAGTGAGCGAAATGAATATTGGCCAGCTATTAAAGGGAGGCAGTGAAGGAAAGAGGTGGATGGCGGAAATAGAAAAAAGGAAAGAAAAAATAGGACAATAAATAAGCTCGTAGCTGGGTTGCATAAGGAACATGAAGAGAAAGGAAGTACTAAAAGAGGCAGTGAAGGGAAGCAGGAGAAAGAAAGAAGTAGCGAGGCAACAGTTAAACTTCAGTCAAGAAAAATAGAGGATTTTGGGAAAGGAGATAAGGAGAAGAGGTGGATGACGGAGATAGAGACAATAATAACATAGTAAAGGTAGAGAGTCAAGAAGAAATAGTAAAGTAAGAGAGTCAAAAGGAAATAGTAAAGATAGAGCGTTTATGCCTGTAATAGACATAAGTGGAGAAGTGAAAACGAAGAGAGAAGGCAGGAAGGATAGTGAAAAGATAATAGAGGGCTTGGTCGAGAGGAGACAAGGAATGCAAGAGGTGATAGATGAAGATACAGGCAATAAGGAAGAAGAAGCAGGAAACGATGTGAATAAAGGAGGAGTAGGGGACATGAAGAGAGAGAATCAAGAAAAGAAGAAACAGAAAGTACTATTCGAAGTAGTAATAATCTAGAATAGTTTAAGTTTAGTTTTTAACTTTGAATTTATATGAAATGTATTAAGAAATATAATAATGTAGATTGTAAAGCCGAAAGGCACACAATTAATATAATATAATAATAAGTCATTTCAAATTAGGCTTAAAATTACGGATCATAACAAGACCCTAATATTAAATGCAAACAATAGAATTTCCTTTTCTCTGTTTAAAGAAAACTGTTTTCCAAATTTGTATGTTATGCGAATTCTGTATCTTATTCTTTTCTTCTCAACGACTTTTTCAAGTAGTCGAAGCAATTTCAGAAAACATAATATTTAAAGATTTAAATAATTCACAACAAAATGAAGCTATTTTCCATAATAAACCAACTACATTTACAATAAATCTTTTTAGATAATTAATGTAGTTAATTTTAAAATAGAAATTCAGCATGCGATATAACACGTTAACAAACGTTGAACTTATAAAATATTAACTTTAAGCAGACAATTGTATATTCTACGTTTGAAGTAATTTTTCTTTATTTTCTAAGTTTGTACAAAGTTGTTTGTAACAACCGGCAAAACAATCATTAAAGAATGGCATCAAATATTTACACAATATGTAGCTGACTCAACTATGACGTTAGAAATGCGATCAGCCCCGCATTAACCCTTTATAGGGCACTAGATAAAATATAAAATATATTTCACAATTCTTTTAGTTACCACACGAAATAGGCTTGTGTCTTCATTTTTTAGTGGTCGATATTTCAATTGTTGATTGAAATTGATGTTAATAAATATGTATTAGCGTGTCTATTTTATAAAATATCTAAATCTTGAAGTAGATATAGCAATTAAAAATTTGAATTGTAGTTTTAACGCTAGAAATGGTCGGCCATATTTGTATGACGTGAAATGCATTTTAACGTCAGTTATTTGTTGAGTAGGTCAGTGCTGTGGTAATGTTTTGTAGCTGTTGGTAGTCGAAATAATCAAGTCAAGTCAAGAATAATAAGTTTTTATTTTATTTAACCCTGTTACGGCAGACATAATATTGAAATTTTATTGTTCCTTCAAATAGCTGTAAATAATATTTGATACATATAGCAGAGATTTATGATCTGTAAGGTTGGCAGCGGTTGTGATGTCACATCCATTTGGAATGTGTACAACATTGAATCACTTTAATAATTAAAGAGACAAAATGTCTTTTTTAATTTTTAATATCTCTTAACATATAAGGAGTTATTAAAAAATAATTGAACATTTGAGGTCACATTAAGGACACTTTTATAGAAATTAAGACATAGGACACAAACCCATTGTATATAATCACAATAATACGGCTCTTAATCGATTAAGTTCAGTTATTACGAGATTTCTTAGAACACTTACTACTACTTGGGAAAGGTGTCCCCCAATATTTCTACGACACAGCCAAAATTGCATAACATTCAACAAACATATTTAAAATTATCAAATTACAATAAAAAAAAATAATAACAATATAGATTGATGTAGTTCAAATTTTGAGAGTTTTGTGATCACTCATGCTTATAGGAGCCGTATAAATCTACGATAACATGTTTTAAGCATGAGTTGCTGGCGATCTCTCGTAATTTGAACTATAAACAGTATTTACTTAATAAATACGCTTAGAGATGAAATTCCGCAATGTTTAATAATAATACATATTAATTTTCAGGCAAACAAACTAATTACGAAAAAAATAAGGTTACAACATTAAAACGCACATCAAACAAAACTGCAGGCACCTACCATTGTTTGAATTTCAATGTTTTCAATATGCGAACAACTGTAGCAAATTCGTCGATATTTCAGAAGAGATATAGATTTCTCTAAATGCGAACAAACACGTTATATTTTATATTACCAAACATAAAGAAAGATTTATTCACCGTAAAAAACAGGTAAAAAAATTGATGAAAATAAATGATGACAGATAAACAATAGAAAAATATGAAATATAAAACCCTCTTGTAATAACAATAAAAAATATGAAATTAATATAATATTATAAGGGGAATTATTATTATAGAGTATATTATATTTATTTAACGTATCAACAATGTTCGTTGAGTACAATACGAGTATATGGTTCGCAATGTTCGACAAACAAGCGTTCGGAATAAACTGACAGTTGGATGGTTCGGACTCCTAGTGATGGCGGTGGTTGTAGGGGAGGTTCACCCGGGGCATCAACGTGAGGGTGAGAGGTGAAGGCTAGGGATGGAGAGGGTGGTTGCACAAGGCAAAGTGTTTTGTTTATAAAAAATCGGAGGTTTTCTTATTTTATTGAATCAACTTTTGTTGAATTACTTAAATCAGTCGGGCAAGTTCTTATTTAGGACCCCTTAATTCCAATTATAGTACAGTAATAATTAGTGTGGGTTAAGTAATCAGTAAATTTATTGAAGATTAGTTTCTTTTAAAGCCAACATGATATTTATAATACGAGAGCTGCTGAAAAGTAACCGCCATTCCTAAGCAACGATAGAAAAAATGAACCAGTGTCGTCGGAAATGGACCGGAAGTCGAGTTCATACAATAAAAAGTCTTAAGGTCTTAAGCTGCCTCTGTGCCATCGCTTTCCGAATGGGCTTGTGTCCTATGTCTTAATTTCTATAAAAGTGTACTATATATTGATAAAGTGAGTTACTAGAACCTCAAATGTTCAATTATTTTTTAATAACTCCTTATATGTTAAGAGATATTAACAATTAAAAAAGTCATTTTGTCTCTTTAATTATTAAAGAGATTCAACGTTGTACACATTCCAAGTGCATGTGACATCACAATCCTTGTGTAAGGTTACCAACCTTACAGATCATAAATCTCTGCTATATGTATTTATATATCAAAATATCAAATATTATTTACAGCTATTTCAAGAAATAATCAAATTTCAATATTATGTCTGCCTTAGCAGGGTTAAATAAAATAAAAACTTGTAATTCTTTGACTTAACTTGATTATTTGACTACCAACAGCTACAGAACATTACCACAGCACTGACCTACTCAACAAATAACTGCAACAGAATATTCAGTTCTAGTTTTTTCTGGTTTCGGTAGATGACTTTTGCAGAAAAAAATTTGTAGAAGAATTTGTAAATGTAGAAGAATAGGGTTAATGTAGTTTTAAAAGGCACATTACAAAATATTTCCATATTATCAATATTGACTGAGACGTCGTTTTAGCATTAATTTAATTTTATTTGATAGAAACTGTAGAAGTTATGAGAATTTTTTTTGGTTTTTTCTTTATTTTTGTTCATAACTCGAAAACCCTTTATTAGCAATGTAATCTATACTCCTAAGTCTATGTAAGGAGGCGTTTTACATACATGTCTAGTACATTGTTTTAATGTAGATGTATGATTTCACAAGTTGCAGCGATTTTTTCAAAAATATTTTCTGATACTCAGTCAATTTTATATGTATTGACTCTTGAATATTACGTGTAAGCTAACATCAGTCCATTTACTAGATCGACGAAAAGAATAAGGTTATTTTACCTACTTGAACTTTTACACAAAGAAGATACACGAGTTCCGCAGAATTGAGACGTCTTAAGAATAAAACCCGTATAGTTTAATAACTCAGATTATTCATGCGAGTTTTTTTATTTATAGACAAACGGAAGTTACTTTCGAACAGTCCTATTGCATATGTGTGATAGTGATGCAGCAACTTACTCCGATTTCGACAAAGCAATTATATCATTTTATTCCATACCCTTAAAACCTCCTGCGCTACCCAGCCAACGTCAGCCATGGCTTCTCGTTACCATTTCTAGTTGTCCTATCCAGAGATTTGAACTGATTTATAAACGATGCGTGATTAATGGAGAAGACATTATTTGCGCAAGCGCTGAATTCGTAAGAAGAGGATAACATAAAGCATCTAAATAAAAAATAATCACAGGACATTGATAAATAAAATATGTATAACTTAACATTTGCTTCATTTTATCAAATTGCT
The DNA here is from genome assembly GCA_963678705.1 of Panorpa germanica. Lineage (NCBI taxonomy): Eukaryota > Metazoa > Arthropoda > Insecta > Mecoptera > Panorpidae > Panorpa > Panorpa germanica. The sequence continues at coordinate 19,102,886 of OY783211.1, read as the reverse complement.
TTTATCTAAATATAACAAAAATTAAGGTAAATTCAATGTGATACAGACTGGAAAAGAAACGATAATTGTATTGAGGAAATGATGAAAAAGTTTAAGTTGGAGTACATTTAATTAAAGGAAATAGATTTGTTTGATTATTAAAAGTTGTATCAATACCCTGCATGTTTGTCTGCGTACATCTCTAAATCGCAACTCCGCCCCTTTTAATCAATACTGCTTTTCTATACATCCCGGATTAATGAAAAGGCATCCACAACAGAAAATTTAAATATAACAAAGAAAATTTAAGAAATAATGTTTAAAGAAAGTTCAATTTCGATTAAAAATTACTGCCAAGCGACAGACTATAATATATAGTTCAAATTACTAGAGTTCGCCGCTGTTTCATGCTTAAAAGAGGTTATAGGAGTCGAATCCGATGGCGATTTTTATCTAATTCCTTCTTATAAACATTATACAAAAATTAGTGACACTGCTTTTTCATTTTATAGTAGATTTATACAGCACAACTTGTTACTCTCGTAATTTAAATTATATTTTCACCATTTAAAAAATGGTAAAAATTAAAATAAAATGTAATGTATTAGATTGCGATTGCAAGTCGATTATACACAAAAAGATTAACCAGTAATTTAAAAATAATTATAAACATTGTCTAAATATTTATTTCGTGAAATTTTAACTAATTTAGAAAAAATTAGGACCTCCACCTTTGAAAAACGTTTCTTTGCAATATCTTCTTACCAGTGGGTCTTAATATAAAAATAGTTATTTTCAATTTGATAGTAGGACATTAAGAGAACGCGAGAACGTATTACGCGTCTTATATACATAGATTGAAAGAATTTAAAGAAAAAATGGCGAACCTATTTTTGAAAATATGGTTTAACTATTGAACCTGGAGCACTAATATCTTTTTTAAATTAAAAATCTTGATATTTAATTTACTGTCTTTATGTAATCTTGTAATCTAGATTTCAGATTTTCGTTTAAGCATTCCTTTTCACATTTATGTTTTAATTTAAGTTTAGTTAATTTAGTTGGTGCGTATGCGTCGTCAGTAATATAAATTTTGACAGTTCGACAAAATTGTATGTGAAATATAAAAATAGCTATTTTTAATAACAATTAGTAATAGAAATTGTTTTCTCTTCTATATTTTTCAAAAACTGACATTACACTTCTTCTAAAAGTAAACCCTACTGCATTTTGAAACATTGTCACATTTTGGTCAACCGACATATAAACAAAACCAGAGTTCTAGAAGGTCAGATATGTATTTCGCAAAAATTTCAACTCAGAGTTGGAGCAACATCAAGGGTTGTTTTCAAATGGAAAAGAGCAACGTTATTTACAACAGACGTAGTTGATGGAATGGAAGAATATTGTGAAGTTTCTTTTTAATCATCATATCAGCATATTGACGCTTATTGAGTGATAGCAGAATAAAAGAAGATTCCGAAGCAGTCGATAAAATTGTAAAAATTTTTCAAATTTACAACCACTTTCTTCATGTATAAGAAGTCATATCGATTTCTACAGGAGTTGTAGGTAACGAAACTATTAATTGTCATAAAGCATTTGATATTGGAATGAATTTAAGACAAAAAATTAAAGGTTTTAATTTTAATGTCAGCAAAAGATACAGTAAACTCTTTATTGAGCATGAGCAGTAAAATTAAAGTAAATATAATTGAAGTTGCTGTAGATCCGAATCTAATTTTTCAACGTTTATGGTTTTTGAGAAAAAGTATATAATGACGAACTTCGCCAATATATTAATTACGAGCTGGCCTCTTATCATCTTTCGCTTTTTGGTAACGCTGGGATGAGGAAAACGACGAAATCAACACTATATGATATTTTTGACCAATGGGAAACGGATGTTAATGGTGTTACTAAATCCCGCTAAATCCGCTTTTAGTAATTATAATTAATATTAAATAATTGGATTAAATTTTTTAATAATGATAAGAAGTTACGTACAGCAGCTGAAAGTTTCCTGGTTGAAGAACAATACTTTTGAATGTGAAAAAATACTTTTTAATGAAAATATTAATTATATCCTCACAATGTATGGCGCCAAAACTGCCACAAATTTGAATGAACTTCGGTACAAACGTTTTATAACATTAGCGTCAAAGAACAAGAGCGTACAACTCAGTTCGTTACCTCCGGCAGTAAAACAACATATTTAAAGACTTTACTTATAAGTTCAACAATGGCAAAATACCTCCTGAAGAATGGGGTTGGAAAATAGAAAATTACTTGAAACCAATAAAAGTGACACAATGACGCACGTCTTGAAAATTATATTTTGCTCTTGTAAAACCGGATGCGGAGTAGTGTGTCTGCAGAAAAAGTGGCCTTCATTGCTCACCTGCTTGCGTGATTTGCAGTGGAGACTGCGACAATCACCCACCACTTAAAGAAGATGAAGTCTTCAATATACAAAATGTTGATGAAAATTACACTTTTTTTTTGTATATATAAATAAACCAGAAAGTTTACATATTTCATGTATTAATTGTAATTTTGATGCACGTAATTGTTTTGGGGAATCTATTATTCCCTACAAGTATTGATGAACAATTTTTAATTTTTTTTTTTATATAAAAATCTCATAATTTTCTAATTTACTTATGTTTAAACAATATAAATTATTATTATTTCCCCGCTTCAAAAGGTTTCTGATTTTAAATAATATAAAAAAACAAAACTTAAAAAAAATTTATCAAAATCGGAGCTGTTCCTGAGGATTTCCTTATTTTGCCTGTTTTACGTCTTTATTGACGCGACTAATTGTCTCATTTTGGAGGGTATAATATAATATAGTTTTTCTTAATTTAATATTTTTAATTTAAAACATTAGAACTTGTAAGGTTCTAAAAAAAAACTAAGAAAACTTTAAAAATAAATTAAATTAAAGATGGTACTGTGAATGACTACGGGTATTGCCATATGCTAAACAATTTAAATTAAATACAAAATACAAAATTAAATTAAAGCAGTGAGTGGGAATGATACTTAAGAGACATAACACTGATTGAAATGATCTGACGCTCATCGTAACAATCATAATGCCGGCAGTTCACTTTTGGCGAGACATTTGTCAAAACATTTGTCGATGTGCCGAGAATGAACATGGCTATTGGTCTCACCTCGCGTTTTCTTCGACTTGTGTAAAAGACCGTTCATCAACCGAGGCACTCGAGACAGGCCAAAACGAGGCGAGAGCTCTGTATACATTCGATCTCGCCTGTCTCGGCGAACTGCCGGCATAACATTTATATAAGAAAATAAGCCAAAAAAGAAACTTTGGTTAAACATGAAAAATAAAAATAAATGCGGACAAAGTATGTACTTCCAATTGAGCATTACTTATTTCGTTTAGTCGTGCACCATGCTATACAAAGTCTATATACATAAGTATGTACATGTTTTCGTATATAAAAGACCTATGTACTACACGTAAACCCCACGAGTCTAATAGACCCTTCGGCAAAAATCTCAGAATTCATATTTTTATAATTTTTTGTAGTGGCTGCTTGATATGTTAACTCTGGAAGAATGAATGCACAACGGGCTAACGGACGGGCGCGGTAACGGTATTAAAAGTGGTGTATCGGGAGTACCGGAATATAGTTTCGTTTGAACATTAATAACTAGGGGTTATTCTTAAATTACGTCTTGCCACACTTTGGCGATTCTTCTCTCTTTTGCGCCATACATGATTAATGTACAGTTACAAAGTCTTATTACGTTTTTATTATATATTATGAAAAATTGATAAAAATCAAAGTATGTTCTTTTTTTAATCTTTTTCAATCCCAAAAATTTACGAAGATTCAGGCTAATTACAATTAGAAGCAATTCTTATGCCGGAAAACGAATTCTGATATCACAACTGTTTAAAGTAAATATCATAATATTTGAGAAGATAACGTAATATGCTGCACTATTCAGCTAAAAACAGTTAAGTGAAGTTAAGGTTTATTAAACATAACAATTGTTACTTGCAAGGTAAATAATGTTATCTAAAATATAACATACCCTGATCTGCTTTCTCCTAGTTTAAAATATAAATCAACCTTTTTTTCATTAATAAAACCATAAAACTTCTTAAGTAGATCATTTTAAGGATTGCATAAATATAAGAAATCCTTTTGAAGTATAAAATGGTAGTAAAGTATCCTTAATTTTGGACCTTTTAAATGAAATATTATTAGGTTTTACTTACGTAAAATATTACATAAAGGTAAGGTGACATACATTATTTGTTTTTAGCGGGTAATAATGTTATTAATTTGTTAAAATCAGGTTTCCAGGTAGAAAATGAATCTTGCAATTAGTTTGAGAAAAGCTAATAAGTAATAACCTAACACCGCAAGACAATTTCTATATGAGAAGTAGAAAATGAAGGTATGGAATTAGCTTGTGATAAGCTAGCACCTGCATTGCAAGATTTTTAACTGAGTTGTAGCAAGATCATAGAATAGAAAACAAATATAATTGACGCATTAATTTTTATTGCATATGTCGATCCTTATCAGATTCACAAGATCATAAAAGGACAGACATAGTCGTGCGACAAAGATACGCATCCAGATCTAATATGAGAGCAGCCATAATTTCTATTACAAGTGCGACGTACCTTAAGTTGTGCTATTCTAGGACTTTCAAGTTAAGTAAAATTTCTTCCAATGATATTAATCAGTTTTAATGTTAATTTTAATCAATTTCTGCGCAAAGCAGTACTAACAAAATTGCAACTACACCCGTTATCAACAAAACTACGTCATTTCTAAAGCGCCCCTTATCGTGAACGAAAAAGAAGAGCTTTCAAACTGCTGGCTCGAACTAATTAAATGAAGGATACGAGTTTACTTACGAAATATTCTTCTAATTGATAGAAATAAAATGTAGTACAACAAAGAAGTCTGATTTATATTTCAATATTTTAATTACCATATAAAATGGGAAATATAACAAAAGAGCTTTGTTGGAGATTTCAACCAATGACATAACAGTTCTTTCAAAGCTCCTCCCCTTCATATAAAGCTTACGGACTCGTACTAAATATTATACAAGGGGTTGATTCGTCCCTCGAATGGAGTCTGAATTTATATCATTCATTTTAATTTGTGTTTACGATTATTAAAGATATTAATGATATAATTAAAGAGTAAGAATTTATTCTTAAAAAATTTATTGTAATGTGTTGGAAAGTTTAAAAAGAGTTATGTAGTTCAAATTACGAGAGTTCGGCAATGACTCATATTTAAAACAAGTTGTGGGGTATAAACTACCGATATAACTAAAAGCACTGACTCATTATTTTTCTATAATGTATATAGAAACAAATACGATAAAATTCATTATCATACTATAGATTTATACCGATCTTATAACCACTTTTAAGTATAAGTCACCGCCGAACTCTCGTGATTTGGACTATAATAAGTAACTTTAACGTTATCTGAAACGCTGTCACGTCTGTGTACGTTTTGTGTTTTTAATTATAATTATTTTCATTTCATTTTAGAAAAAAAATCAATTTAAATTTTCATTATATATTTCCTTTCTTGTAAGGGGAGTATAAAGTAAGGACAGTATTTGCTAAGTTTTTCGATAGTGCGATATTCATTTGTTGGTTAATGTAGGCAAATAATGGGGTTAAATTGGTTAACGTAAGTTGCATTTTCACTAAAATATTGACAAAAAAATAAATTCCAACCCAGTAAACATTTTGGAGTAAATTCTAACTCATTTCTATTACTTTTCATGAGTTTGTTGTCATGAACGCGTTTGTTTTCTATTCAGTCGTTCATAGGGAATGTCTCTTTTATGAGCTACAGACGACGCAACGACTGCTCACTGTTGAATAAAGCGACTCCTGTGATAGGCAGGGAATCAATTTGAACTAAAATGATTTTCTGTGTGTTGCTCCAACTTGCAAAACGTTAGAATTGAAATGTACGAGTGACTAGAACTTCACCTAGCTATTCTATTTCACCAAATGTTTACTGGGAAATGAAGTCCAATTCATGACAGAAAAATGTACAAAATTAGGGACTAAATGTACTGTCACCGTCGCTGGCATTCAATAATTCAGCACTAGCAATAATCCCGGCATTGATTGAATCAATTTCCCAATTTTGTTTTTCTAAATTTTTTCTTGCTAGCGCTGGATATAACTTGACAAAAGTGTGATGTTCAATAGCACAAATATTCAATGCTTAATTAAATTTTCTACTCTGTTTCGATAAAATACTGTGCTGAATATTTATTCCATATGCACAGGTTCTGAATTTGGGTAAACACAACAAATATATGTTTTAATCGTTCACATTTTTATCTAGAGTGATTTATCTATGATATTCTCATCAACACAATATTAACATTCTATTATTCAATAATCCGACACGGACGTAGACCCGACCATGCCGAATTAACGATGTTGTACTGTAGCTTCCTTATCAACTGTGTTAATGGGCTTGTGTCCTCATTTTTTAGTGGTCGATTTTTCAATTGTTGATTGAAATTGATGTTAATAAATGTGTATTGGCGTGTCTATTTTATTAAATATCTAAATGTTGACGGAGATATAGCAATTAAAAATTTGAATTGTAGTTTTAGCGCTAGAAATGGTCGGCCATATTTGTATGACATGAAATGCAATTTAACAATAAGTCGAAGTCAAAGAATAAGTTTTTGTTTTATTTAACCCTGTTACGGCAGACATAATATTGGAATTTTATTGTTCCTAGAAATAGCTGTATATAATATTTGATATTTTAATATATAAATACATAGCAGGGATTTATGAGCTGTAAGGTTGGTAACCTTACACAAGGATTGTGATGTCACATGCACTTGGAATGTGTACAACGTTGAATCCCTTTAATAATTAAAGAGACAAAATGACTTTTATAATTGTTAATGTCTCTTAACATATAAGGAGTTATTAAAAAATAATTGAACATTTGAGGTTCTAGTAACCAACTTTATCAATATATAGTACACTTTTATAGTATTAAGACATAGGACACGAGCCCATTGCTGTACTGCCTGATAACAGTAGAGGAAATTGATAAAAGAAACCATCCGGTTATCAACGATATAATATTGATAACGTAAAATCAACGCAAGCGACGGAACGTAAGGGTGAACTGCGCGACGGGTTTGAAATACTCATAAGCATCTTCCAACTTACCACGATTGCAATGGTGGTAAGAAGTAACACACAAAACAAAAAACACAAAAAAATATGTATTAAGTTAAAAAAATATAAGCAGCTGTACAATAAAACATTCAACTATAACAAATCAAATAATAATCAGTGTAAACCAAAGTCAAACAAATCGTTTAATAAATTAATATTTTTTTAAAGTCTGAATTAAGCTTTATATTCCTCAAAGATATTTTATTGAATTTCTAAGATGTTTTTTTCCATAATTATTTCTATATGTCAGTAACAATTACCTGGGCTCCAGTGAACTTAATAAAAATATGAAGTATCATAATCAATAACTTAGGTAATAGTTAAACGAAAATTGGATTACAATGCAGGTACAACTTACAAAGAAAAGGTAATCCAGTTATTTAATAAATATTGGTTCTATACTTGAAAATATCGTTGCGAAAGTTGAAATATTACTGCGTTTACGGATAATTATTATTTTTAAAAATCGTAACACCTGGAAGGATGGATGCCTGTCTTCAACAGAATCATGTTGATTGATTCTGTTATAAATCTTAGTTCGCCAAAAAATTTAGCATGTAGTTTAGTAAGTGATTTGAGTAGAAATGCGAATTTTCATAAGCTACCTAAATACTAATAACATTTAGATATTTATTTGTTTCTACTGTAGATCTGTGTTGTGGAAATATCGAAATCTGAATTCTTCTTTTATATCTTTTGTGAATAACGATCAAGTACTACTATTAAAATAAAAGAGTTTGAAATAGAAATACCTATAAAAACCGATAAGGAGTCAAACCATTTTACACGATCCCTGTATTTAATGTTAGAGTCTATGCTAAATTTTTTAGAAACATAACGTAGATGGAGCTACCAGTACGGTTTCAATATCAAATAAAGGTTTGTGTTTAAGATATTAATTGCTGTGCGAATTATTTTTAGCATTTAATTAAAATATTAAATATGTATAAGATTTATAAATAAAATAAATAATTATAAGTAATCAAGTCAATGTTTGACAGTAATTGATTGACAAATTGGCAACAAAATAATACAAAAACAGCGGATTCTAATAAAGAACCCTGATGTTGAATAATTAATTGAATGATTTTTGTTAAATTAATGATTTATAATTAATATAAATATATAATTATTGTGAAATAAAAACACTTACCTTTACAGCAACTTAGATTAAGGACAGTGTATATAATTAACATAACCATAAACATTACGATAACAAAAAATATGGCAAATGTAATAATTATGTAAATAAACGATTTGTTTAATAATTAGTAATTATTATTTTTTGTAAATAGTACTAATGAGAAATAAATATAAACAAGTATTTAACTTATGGTTCAAATCTTTGCTATTTGTTAAATTAATATTGTTATAAAAGAGATGGCACTACTATACAACAAAATAAATTATCATCAGCTATTTATCATTAGATGTCGCAAATATTTATGTAAAACATTTTACAATAAAATAATTAATAAAATTCATGAATAGGATATAAAATATAAGGATATAAAGAATTTATCTGTAAGATATAATATTATTTAACTAACCACGTTGTTAAATTTACGTAAGAATTACTTGAAAAATTAAGTTAATTAAATTAATTTAAATTAAATATGTGCTAATAAGGAAGTAACATGTACTGCAAATAAATTAATTCCAATAATTTTTAAAACGAAACATTTACTGAATTTGAGATGCCCCAGGTGGTGATATTATAAGTAAATAATAAATTAAACTTACGTGTCGAGGAAAATAGTCAGAGTGCTTTCCAAGCAGCCAGTTTTCTTTTATTCATCCTAGCTATAGTTTCAGTTTTTCACGATTCTTAATCCTCCTGCCCCAATATTTTGTTCTTTTTATTTATTATCTCATCTGTTAAGTTATTTTTTGCTTATTTGTTTGTGCGTAAGGGTTTCTTTATGGATTCTTACAAATATTGGAGTTGTTTCGGAATGTTGTATCTGTATGTTAATTTACGGAGTCTATAATTAGTTGCTTTAATCGATTATGGAGTATGATTTCTAATTATTTTGTAACGTATTATATTTAACGTGATTTTATTTAAATCTATTATTATAAATATATATTTATTTATAAATACAACTGGAAGTATATTTTGTGAACAGCATCTGTAAAAAACAGAAACATAATTAGTATATTTTAAAGAGTAATTACTGAAAAATTTATTTTAATTAAACTTACCAATATTTAAGGCTGATTATCCTTTCTAGTCAGATATATTTATTATCATGAATATAACTTTTAAAATACTAATTAACAATAGTCTGTATAAAAACGTGATTTTTTACACTAGAGTGTGAACAATTTATCTAATAAAAACTATATAATTCATTAATTATTGTAAATATATTTTTAACGATGGAATTTCGTCGAATCTGTTATTACGAAGACTGAATTCTGTGCTTTAAGATGTTTTGGAAGAATCCCTTAAAATTATTGTAGAAGCACGTGTAACTGAAACAATAGAAAAAAAACCACATTAAATCACTATTTCATTTCTATGAATAATATATAACTACTTTTTACAAGAACATATTTTTAGGTTAACATAAACAATATTTTTTTATACCTTGTTATCCAAAGAAAATTTATAAATATTAAAATATAAACAAGATATTAATTATGCAAATATTATTTTAACATCTATTTCACAAAATATTATAAAATAAAATTGTTATATTTTATACAAAATATAGAATTCTAAGAATTGTTTGAATAAAGACACCACATGAAGAGCAAACTGACATATCTGAAAGAACACCGAACGTCATCTGCCATTTTATTCCTAAACTAAGTATTATATAAGATAGGATCTCGGTGACTCATGCGCAAAGGTAAACACCGCTTTTACATACCTTTAAATAAATGCATTTACCTGTTTAAAATTAATTACAAAGTATTGTTTTTAATTATAATTAATAGATCGCTATTGCATTAGTTTACTGAATAGATAACACACACTCCATTAAATTAATTGGCACTTTAGAATATGCCCTATAAAATGTAAAATATGTTTTTTTGTGCAACTGCGTTTACAGTTTTTAGCAGACGATTCGATTCAATTCAACAACTGAATATTTAATAGCGATTTAAGTGCAAATGCGCAGAAAGGTAGAATCAATTCCTGCATTCAAAATAAACACCACAAAGACACTTCCAAAATACAAAAGCTACTACGACATTTTAGAAAATAAAGATAAAAATTAGTTTCTATATTTTTCAACTCTTCTCTAGTTTCTTTTAGTATAAAAATCATAGATTTTTACCAGATTTTCTGCTGTTTATATTATATAAAATAATCTTCTCCTTCTTTCTTATGAATAACGTTATAAATTTCTATAAAATATAAAATGTTCCTGAATAAAATACGGTCTACTGATTCCTAAAATCCGTGAATTCCAATGCCACTAGGAATTGCATGGTTTGTGGTGATTTTCATATTTTATTATACTATTGTCATGATATTATTCACTCGGAACACATCACTGGGATTTAGAGCTGGAGTTGAATTTCTATTCACACTTCAATTGCTGAAATATATTCAATTTTTCTCACCTCAATAACTTTTATTTTATTTGGTGAAAATATCTAGTATTTTCTATTTTACACTGTTTTATTGTTATTTTAATATTGATATGACAACCATCCTTGAATATATAAAATGTTTATTCACTGCCTGCTTCTACCGGAAGATTAAAAAAATTATGAAACAAGAGCGATAGTTTTTCTTAGGCACACTAGAACACACTACTAACAATTTTGGTTTATTTGTAATAGCACTCTATCATTGAAAGCGAAAAAACCATGCTTCGACTAAACTGTCTCACATGTTGTTCAACGACTCCACACAGTGGTGTATGGATAAACATTAAAGTAGAAACTTCTTCATGCAAAAAAACCTCTAATACTGTTTGAGTTAGGGCATTCGCACGAATGTATACGAGTGAGAGAGAAACTTCGTTGCTCGGCAAGTTTGCAATTAGTAGGTCCGAGTACAGACGACCTTTGTCGGTATGTATGTCGTTTCGACAACCACCACCACAAGGTGTCATATTTGAATAAAACGAAGACAAAGTTTTTGTCACATTACTAGCAGGTGAAAGTCAGAAATTAGATCCCTGTAAAGAACAAGCGAGTCTAATAATTAAATCGTATTGTAAAAGCCCTAGCCGTACAACCAGGTCTACGATAGTCGTCTGTAATCTGGTCCAGTGTAAAAGAATACTAATAAAGACAATGCTAACAATTTTAATTCTTTTCGATAAGTTACGACGCATATCGTGACAAGCAAAAGATTTTGTAATACCCCTCTAATATATTAAACATCTTCAAATTCATCAGCATTAATATTACAATAATTTTGAAACATAAAAGAAATTATGAATAAGTACTTGTCATTTCAATTGTAGTGATTTGGCGGCTATGAATGATATATTATATCAATGAATACTTTTAATGAAAGAAACCGCCTCACATACATACAACTATTCTCGCACACATGCATTCACACTCAACACATACATACACAAACTAACGAGTACTATAGATGCATTTAATATTTATTCTATTTATAGATTTTGAATTTAACCGCAAGAATTTATATTTAAACTTATGGTATTAATAATATATGTATATGCCATATGAAATCTTAGTGACATTTTGTTAATTTTTTATATTATGATACAAACTCTTTAAAGTTTTAAATGGGGAAGTGGGAAGCATTAATTTTGTTTTTAAGTTTATAATGTCGATTTTTCGGTTGTTGATTGAAATTGATATTAATAAATGTGTATTGGTGTGTCTATTTTATTAAATATCTAAATATTGACGGAGATATAGCAATTAAAAATTTGAATTGTAGTTTTAGCGTTAGAAACGGTCGACCATATTTGTATGACGTGAAATGCATTTTAACGCAATAAGTGCTGTGGTAATGTTCTGTAGCTGATTGAATCAAGTCAAATCAAAGAATAATAAGTTTTTATTTTATTTAACCCTGCTAAGGCAGACATAATATTGGAATTTTATTGTTGAAATAGCTGTAAATAATATTTAATATATAAATACATATACCAGAGATTTATGAACTGAAGGTTGGCAGCGATTGTGATGTCACGTGCATTTGGAATGTGTACAACGTTGAATCCTTTTAATAATTAAAGAGACAAAATGACTTTTTTAATTGTTATATCTCCTAACATATAAGGAGTTATTAAAAAATAATTGAACATTTGAGGTTCTAGTATCCCACTTTATCAATATATAGTACACTTTTATAGAAATTAAGACATAAGACACAAGCCCATTTTGCATTTTAGAAAAGTAGTATAGTCCAAATCACAATAGTTCGGCGGTGACTTATGCCTAAAAGAGGTTATAAAAGTCGCATAAATGGTGATACGATGGTGAATTTTATTTTATTAATTACGCATTATAAAAAAAAAAGTTATGCATTATAAAAAAATGTGTGAGAAAGTGCTTTTCTATTGTATCGCAGATTTAAAAGGCACAAACTCTTTTAACCATGAATCGCCGGCGAATTCTAGTAACTTAAACTATATAATTATTTCATCTTGCTATTTCATTGAGTACGAAAGCGGCCTTGTCAGGTACACCTTTAATAGTCATAAAAGTACCTTTTCCACAGCCGTATGCAAAAATATTTACAGCCGCACGAAATAAAAAAAAATCAAGGTCGTTATATGTACTAGTACATTTCTCTAATAATTCAAAGTAAAATCATTATACATACCATAATTTAAATACATATATATTTTATATTTCTATCCTATCAGTTTTTATTATAAGATTAAAGCCAATCAGCGATCATGCCGCCAACTTACACACACGGGTTTATCACAAAATATCTTTAATTACTTGTCAATTAGATTAATTACTTAATATAAACAATGGTGAAGTCAGCATTATAATTATAAACACAGAAATATAGATGACATTGATAAGAGCCCAGCCTGATGCATGTTTTCAATATCTAACGCCACCGATCTCGATTAATATTTTCAGAACACACAGATAGGGTTTGTGAAGTAGTTCAGAATATAATCTCAAGGCAACTTCCTTTCAATTTACTTAATGCCAAAATGTACTCAATATCAAGGGCAAGTAAACTTTATTCATTTAAGTTCAGTCAAATTTCTTATATAAAATAGTGACTTAACTAATAAATTTCAATGCATTTAACTTTAAGCATAATTTGTTTTGAATGCAGGTACCTTAATTCCAAGAAATTTAAAACTATATAAAGCAGAGTGGGCACGGCATAATTTATAAGTCCAACGTCTTAAAATACCGAAAAATCCAAACGGTTTGTTTTCAAAAACACTTGCCGACAGGTATTTATATATTTTTTTCAAAGAAGATATTTTTTGTGGCATTTATCAGATACATTTGTAAGATTAAACAGATACCAACGACTATGTAATATGTCAGGGATGAGCAAACTTTTTTTTGACTACTGGTCAAAAAAATAGTAATATAGGCTAAGTGAATTTTGCGTACTCTTGGCTGGGAATGTGTTTCATAAAATTTTATATTTAATTTTAATTTTTAGACACACAGACTTTATATTGTGCATCCCTGTCGTATGTCCTACCACAATGTTACTGGTATACTGGTTATAGTGTTGCTATCCCTTTCTAGCAAGTATATAAACATACAAATTAATAACGTACAGAGAATATAATATGCATAAATACCTTGCTATATTAATATAATACAAAATAATTTTATTAAATAAAAATCTTTCTTTATCAGGCAACACTAATTTTGATTATTAATATTTCTGTACTTTTACGAACATATAAAAATGAAAAATTTAAATAGAAAGAAGTACTTCTTAGTAAACTATATTAATAGAAAAAATAAAAACATTTTTCTTTTAGTTTCTCATCATTATGAAATTAAACTCTAAGAAAAATGTTTGTCATAAAAAAATGATAAGTACCACATCATTAAAAGTAGATGTCAGTGAGGAGGTTATGGTGAAAAAACTCTTAAAAAATTATGAGTCTCTCTTTATACACGGGAATTAAAGAAATTATAAACATTAAAAGTGTAGTTATGAGACAGCAGAAACCTCTTAGTAATTAAAAGGACATCCACGCGTAATTATAAAGTTATTAATATGAAGGAACGTTGACATGCATACCACCTGATACCACTAGTTTGTAGATGAAAATATCTATGAAAGAAAAGTTAGCTTTATTGACAAAAATGATTGGAAACATTGAAAGGATTACAATTCCATAGAAGTATAGTAAAATTATACAAAATAGATGTTTAAAAAAATAATAGATACATATGCATTGATTTAGAAAGAAATAAAGCAGGATTTGCTATATATGAACAAATACATTTATTATATGATAAATTTAAATTAAATAACAAAGTTAGTTCTTATACTGGAGAAAAATTAGCAATATTAAAAGCATTCGAAATTATTGAAAATATGAACAATAATAAAATTATAATAATAACGGATTCGTTAAGTGTTTTAAAAAATTTAAATTCTAATGATTACAAATCAAATAATGATATTTTGACATGCAAAATTAAGAAGCTGTATTTCAATATAATAAATAAAAATAATACCATAAAATTTATGTAGATACCGGGACATTGTGGAATTTTTAATATAATCCAAAAATTAAACTTCAATTTGAGAAACCAAGATTTCATTAACAAAAGTCTAAGGAAGGAAGAGATTATTATAGAGATATATTATATGTTACATCCAAATTTAAGTAAGAAAAGATGCTTTAGAAATGAGTCCCGCAAAATTATATCAACTATAATCAGAATCAAAAGTAATCATTGTAAAACTCCAGCTCACCTCTACAAAATTAATATTAAATCCGACGATAGATGTCAATGTGGTGAAGAAGGAACATTGGATCATATTATATTTGAATGCATAAATTATAGTTTAGAAAGATCAAAATTCAATAGTGAAATATTAGATGTGGTTAAAACTTTTCCTGTTAATACTAAATTTTTGTTAAGTGATTCAAAATTAATTAGTGAATTATTTAAATATTTAGAAATTTGTAAAATATTGTTATAAAATATGTTAAATGTTTGATGGTGGCTATGAAGAATAAAAATTAAGGCAAATAAATAAATAAAAACAAAAGAAAGAAAAAATAGGTGTTTAAAAATCTCCACAAAAAATCCCGCAAATATCAGTTAAATCGAATTAGATTCACACTGAAATGAAAAAGAAATCACTCGTTTTAAATATATTTTATATTCTTCTTTTATCTGAATTAAAATCTAACATGCAGAAAATTGGTTAGATAAGTGAAATGCAATCCGGCAATCGGTAATCGGGAATATGGACTCGGTAATATTGCGATCCAAGGAAATGTTTAAGATGCATGTAATTTAAATAAAATTGGTACAATTTAAAATAGCCAACAGCGTTAAGCTCAATCTTCTTCCTGTTACCTTTAGACTCAACTGATAGATGTATATGTTTGATTGAAAAGTACATTCCAAGAAATAAACATTAGTAAATAAAAATCTGATAAATAAGTAAGTCTATGGATCAGCAAACTCGAATATAGTATGTTTACATCGGATTAGCAAAAAGTTGCAGCCAAGTGGGAAACTATAACTCATACTTCTTTACCTCTCTTTGAAATGAATTATATTTCTCCTTAATCTACAATGGGCTTGTGTCCTATGTCTTAATTTCTATAAAAGTGTACTATATATTGATAAAGTGGGTTACTAGAACCTCAATATGTTGAGATATTAACAATTAAAAAAGTCATTTTGTCTCTTTAATTATTAAAGTGATTCAACGTTGTACACATTACAAGTGCATGTGACATCACAATCCTAGTGTAAGGTTACCAACCTTACAGCTCATAAATCTCTGCTATATGTATTTATATATCAAAATATCAAATATTATTTACAACTATTTCAAGGAACAATCAAATTTCAATACTATGTCTGCCATAACAGGGTTAAATAAAATAAAAACTTATTATTCTTTAACTTGACTTGATTATTTGACTACCAACAGCTACCGAACATTATCACAGCACTGACCTACTCAACAAATAACTGACGTTAAAATGCATTTCACGTCATACAAATATGGCTGACCATTTCTAGCGCTAAAACTACAATTAAATATTTAATTAATATAAATTTTTAATTGCTATATCTCCGTCAATATTTAGATATTTAATAAAATAGACACGCCAATACACATTTATTAACATCAATTTCAATCAACAATTGAAAAATCGACTACTAAAAAATGAGGACACAAGCCCATTAATTAATTAATAAGGTAGTAAAGTAATGCACAGTTGTGAGACATCTAAAATTTGTTGGAATAAGTTGTATAACACGTCCACACTAGTGCGACATGCAACTTAATACGTCGGAAGCTTTCATATTTCGAACGAATTCCTTCAACCTGCTTTAGAAATGAATATGTTTTGGTTTATACTGGAAGATTGAATAGGTACTCAACCCTTTTGCTCGAGATCACATTCAAATTCGCAATCCTTTTACAAGTATCGCCGAACGATTGAATATGGTACATTGAATTGAATATGGTACTAGGCTTATGGTATATACATCTGGTAGTTTCAGGTAAATACGGTTAAACATTTAAATTTATCTAATCAATTATATGACTGTAACAATTGTGCACTTAGTTAACAGTTTGAAAATATGAAAAATGCCGAAAAATTCCGTCGGTCACTTGCAAAGAACGACTATTCAATTTTTAAATAGAAAGTTTATTTTCTGATTTATTGCTTCTAGGACATTTGATTTTTACCTTTAAAATGTAAATATTATACATACTTGTACCACAAAATTAACTGTGAGAGTGAGACAGCTATATCTATGTCAGTTGCATAGGAAAGAAATTTCGAGGTATAAACTCTTTAGCAATGATATTTTGTTTTAAGCTGTATATGTTAATATTTATATAAATATCACTGTTTTTATTATGAATATTATTATGATTTAAACCCAGAGCACTTCAACTTTATGTACTTGAAAAATAAAAAGTAATTCAAACACCCTACCACTTTAAAACAATGAGTTTGCACCCTTCTAACGCACCCCTACTTAAATATATACTGCACCATATTATGCTCAAAAAAATACAAAAATATAAATGAATATTTAAAAAGTAACAATTGAAGAACAAAAACAGTAACCCAAAATGAAAATGCTTGTGAATTCTTTTGAGAAACATCTCCGGGAAAATCCTAAAAAAAACTGTGTAATGTTATAAATTGATTTTTATATGGAAATAAATCTGTATGAGAGTCCACATATAAAATAACAGTTTGCAGGCGCTATAAAAATCATCAAATGATCTATAATTATAGTCCAGTGGATTTTAATAGCCTTTCTGAAACACTTTGAAATATATAAAACTATTAAGATGGTTTTAAAATGAAAATTACAGATTGAAACTAAATATTTAAAATTTAACGAGCATTTAAATATAGGATTGAGGGGTTAATTGTATAGAATAAACGGTAAGGGTTATACATATATAGATATAGGGGTGTAAGGTATGTAAAGAAGTAATATTTATGGGGACGGTGTTGTTTTGATATTTGAAATAGGGATGATTTCAACCTGTCAGCAACTGTTTTCTTTATTTATTTAAAATTTTACAATTTGGAACTATTTCATTTTGAATTACTTACAAATAATAATTGAACATGACTATTGCGATGCGTCTATTAGCCCTGAACGAAACACTTAAGGTTTATATGCCCTCAGGGATTTCATCTTTTAGAATACAACAGGATAAAATTTAAAAGGTAAAACTCATTCCAAAATAAAGCACAAAAATTTAACTGCACCGTATTTTGAAGTTAAAAGATAATTCTAAAGAGAGCAGCATTTTTTCTAATATAAAAATAAATATATACACTGTACATCCCAGTAAACAATCTGATGAAGTGTCCCTTTTTATGACATTTCTATCACTATTTATTTCACTTCAATTATAGTTCGCATCAACTTTATCTTCATTTGCATTCCGACAGATGGAATGGTTTCGCCATGAAATAGACATTTCATATTAACAACTCCAAGAAACTGAACTATAAATGAACTCTTTCATGACAAAAAAGTCATGCGCATCTTCAATATGATGGCGAAGTGACTCCAAAATATTTACTGGGATCTCTAAATGGAATTGTGAACCATATCTTTATTTCTACAAAACTGTACTATATATTAATAAGTTGGTTATCAGAACCTTAAATGTCCAATTATTCTTCAATAATACAATTCAAATAGTAATTTTTGTCCCTTTAATCATTAAATGGACTGAAATTTAAAAAAATTGAGTAATGGGTAAATAAAAAATTAAACGGTAAATTAAATGTAGTGAAGAAGGAACTTTGGATCATATTATATTTGAATGCATAAATTATAGTTTAGAAAGATCAAAATTCAATAGTGAAATATTAGATGTGTTAAAAGTTTTCCTATTAATACTAAATTTTGGTTAAGTGATTCAAAATTAATTAGTGAATTATTTAAATGTTAAGAAATTACTAAATTGTAAAATATGTATAAAAAATGTTTGATGGTGGCTATGACGTATAAAAGTCAAGGCAAATAAATAAATAAATATAAAAAAAATAAAATAAACGGTAAAAGAAAATTCAAATTTTAAATAGCTATATTTGAGACAAAAAAGATTACAACCCTATTAGACAAGATGCATCCCCAAGAACTTTACCTTACTGCTTATTCCACAACTTAAAAACTTTCTAAATAAATAAAAACCACGAAATCACTCTTGTTCTTTTTTCCCTTTAAAAAAAATTGATGTTATATACTACATATAGCTATTTTATACTCGTATATGGAACTTAAATCGTTATTAATATATATTTTATACATCTTAACATATTTCAGATATAAAACTCATTCAACGTTTCTTCTTCTCCCCTCTCCCCCACTCCGCACTCACTACCCACTACCCAGCAACTCCCACTTCAGAACCGCCCGCCGCATCATCTATTTATATGTCTTTTGAAGCAGACAATAGGCTTTTGTATATCTCGCAAAAAAAAGATGAACTCTAAAAGTAGAATTTTATAAGTAACAAAAAGTCAAATGTATTGTTGAATGAATTCACATTGCTGAAATACGACAGCTAAATATTAAATGAGGGATTTATTAACGATGACGTCACTGGTTGTACCCAAAGGACTCCTTTATTTCTATTAAGTTATTATACATTGAATGAAACTATCATTGTATAAAAATTAAAATGTGAGTATTATGTGGCAAGCACAGAACGAAATACTTCAGATATGGCAAACCTTTCTGCCATAGGAAGCTACTGTCAATTTTTCAGATAGTACATACATTGGACATGAATCCGTCCGAACACAGGTCTGAATTTAAATATTCATTGAGCTAAGGTTCACTAGAATTGCGAATATAACATTTCGTTTACATATTTGGTGTATACACAATTTTCTTTATATATTAATTTCTGGCTCTAGAATATTTCAATTGACCATCTGATGTTCATTCAAGTTTCTAACCTCACACTCATTTTTCGTTAATCCATTCATAGAACGGAAAACGTGACTTTATAAAGATTGAAAAACTCATTCATGGTTTTGTTAGCAATATCAAAGACTTCTATTTAAATATATGAAATCATAAGATGAAAAAAGAAACACTTCTCGAAAATAATATACTCCTATATATATAAAAGCACTGAGTGTCTAGTCTTTCATTATTTATACTAGTGTAAGAAATTATTTTAATTTAAATATTAGCGCCTTAAATAATCTCACATCGTATTCTATCAGACAGTGGCAACACCATACCTTGCCTCACGCACTGACGTTTATGACATAAACCACGACAGAAGAAAACTGTTAGTGTTAAGAATAAAAGGTTAACAAGTGACAGAAAATATGTAGTACATGTGTTGTAAATTAGATATCAAACACAAAATAAGTTTTATGAACATCCTGATAATTAAGGGATATTAATATCATTCACATCAACAGTCTCCACAAAAAAGCTGGTGACATAGGTGACTAAAAAACTAGGTTATAATTAAGACCATCGAATTGTTTAATCCACACTGGTGTTCAATTGCAATGAAATATTAATTACCTGACGTGATCAGTTCAAAGTTTGTTTATTTATTAACAGAATCAAAAACCCTGTATACTTCATTTGTTATATTATATGCACATACTTTTTCTGTACGTTTTTTTTCATGTTATATACTCGTATCTACACTACAGATATATAACCTCAAAGCATTCACTCTCGAGACGTTTTCGGATTGTAATTTTGATGTTATTTTCTGTAGTATATAAGTAATATATTGTATTATTAGTTATACTTATATATATACTTAAATCCGACGACAATACACAATAAAAATAATGAAAACTGAATGATGTGCAAATACAATGTATTTATTTTGTATTTTGCTTCGCGGACAAAATCGCTGCTTCTACCCCATCTAAACCGCCCCCCACGATTTCCTTGTATTTATATTTCATTACGGAAAGAATATTATTTATTTATATAAAAAGATTTTTTCGTAAACATGTTGAAAAGATTATATGTATCATAAAAGACATAAGCATATAATACCCATTGTATGAGATAATGGGAAAATGACAAAAACATAAGTCTATTATGTTTTTTTATGATTGAATACAAGATGTTTGATT
Organism: Panorpa germanica; assembly: GCA_963678705.1. Classification (NCBI taxonomy): domain Eukaryota; kingdom Metazoa; phylum Arthropoda; class Insecta; order Mecoptera; family Panorpidae; genus Panorpa; species Panorpa germanica. Next base: position 19,081,901 of record OY783211.1, on the reverse strand, counting down.
GTTTTTATAATGTTTATACATTTTCTGAAAATGATTGATAAGTTTAAAAGTTACCAGGAGGTAAATTCCCCAACTGCTTAGGTATATCTTCTTACCAGTGGGTGTTGAGATAAAAATAGTTGTTACAATCTGATAGAGGACTCAATTTCCTTGAATTCCGATATTAACCTGCACCTCTGTAAAGTAGAGTACTTCACTGGAAATTAATAATGATACAAACATGCGATGACAATATTGTTCATATTTCTTAAACCTCGATTAAAAAGGATTTTTAACGTTTTACAACTTTTATATAAATATTCTTTTGATAAGATAAATAGTGTTAAGTTTGTTGACAAATAAATTTCAATGTCACATTACCACAGTTTAACAAGCACTGTTTTTCACTAAACCTGATGGCATTGGCGGTTATTGACTAAACATTTGATTGTTAAGAACCAGGTTTATAAAAAAAAGATAGTTTAGACAAAGGGACGACTGAGACAGCTGAGGAGCGGGGGAAGGTACAGGCAAAACGGAAGCGAGCGTGTCATAGATGGCATTAGATTAGCTCTTCATTCATTTACTTTAAAAAGGGGTGTAGCATAATAATGCATTTATTAAATTTGCATAGCGAATATTTGCAATATTTGTTTGACCACCATTCATTCACCAAGAAACTATACAGACTGGCATTATTTTAAATCGGAGATCCTTAGCTATATGTTTCTGCAGAAATTAATTGATATAAAATGAAGACATCAGTTCCTACTCCACCAACACAATAAATAAAAATGTATAAACAATATATGAAACAATCTTTGTCAAAATATAAATAAGTCTTATAAGACGTTAAGGAAAAATTAAATTATGGACTGTATTTTTCTTATTACTCATCGCTTATTGAAGTGACAGATCCTGTAGATCAAAAAACCGCGTAGTTTTTCTATTATTAATAGAGTTAATATGTAGCATTCTAGGTGTTCTATTATTTAACTAAAAATAATGAGTCCTACTAGTTTCTAACCGTAGGGTTTTATGAACCGTGATACTATGTAGATGTACAAAGCAGTGTAAACGCATAACTTCAGTTTTTTTTCTTTCTGTTTTTCTTTTAAATTGTCTTTGATGTGAGAAATGAACTAAAATCCGTGACTAATTTAAAATGTGTGGCTTCTTCTTGTTTGTTGTTTAACAAATATCAAATTAATTATAACTAAAAATAGTTTGTTTATTAATTACTTACAACTACCGCATTGTGTTGTAGGTCTTATTCTTAGAATTTGGTACATTTATATTAGTTAATAAATATAAATCACTTTTGAGAGCACTCACTGTTTGTCATACTGTTTCATTGACTAAATATGAAGGATTTTGAATTATTTAAACTAAAGATTGTTTACAGATAAAAGAATTAAATGAACCGTAACCGTAAACAATTTATTTGCTTTTGCACCATTTGTTCTGCATTAAATTAAAAATGTTTCTGGTATCGTTTACCACAATGAAAACCTAATAAACAAAACATTTTTATACTCACACAATTTTATTTCCATCAAAATTTCGGTAAACAATGTGTATACATTCGTCTTTAGTCCTCGATTTAAATAGATAAATTATTATTAATACATAACTGCTGCTAATAAATCAATTTAAACTAATAAAACTATTAGTTTGCAATATGTAAATGAAATACCTAAACAACATTATAGAAATACTTGTAGTCTTGCCAAATAATTTAAGTCAATAAATTATAATATAAAATAATTATTTTAATTGAAATATGAATACACCACTGGTAATCTCTGTCGGTATAAGATCAAAGGAATTTATGTACAGTACAGGTCAAAAGTAAATCTCACGCTATCTATTGTTGTAAGTACGCATATGTCGCACTTACCTTTTATTTTTAATGATATTAAATGTTAATTATGTAATAGAATTATATTATGTAAACAGTTTTTGTATTAGTATTAAGATTGTAAAGAATAATTATTTAAGTTTAGCGCTTATAAATATTGTCTCTGGTTTGTGGAGATTAATATTGATTTAATGCTGGTAATTCAGTATTGGCGTTCTGTGATGTGAAATAAATTATTATATATTAAATTGCACAAGACGCTGAAAGCCAGTCTTCTCCTGAGTCTCAAAGCAAGCATTACTATTCGCAACTTCGTACGTATTGAATAGTGAGCACATTTCAACTATTAATTAAATTATAACACTATAGAATTACATTTTGTTTTATATCTGTCATCTTCGTTAATCTAATAAAATACTATTGTAATTAAGTAAGCAGATATAATATTACAACGAATAAATGATATATTTTAATAAAAGTGTTTGTATTAATAGTAATAAAAAGATACTAATTGTTCAACCGTCGCATGTCGCAACGAGGTTACTTTAGACCGCTCAAGTATTCTCTAATTGCAACAATACACCGTCTGAACAAGAATCCTTATTAATCATCTTAAGAAAGATATTCGATTACTACTGTAATTGGTGTTGGAAGTCGTCAACTGAAGAATCTACTACCAGAAGCTAGCATCCCTGCAGAATGTACTAGTAAGCTGAGTAATCTCCTCCAGAACGACAATACGATACAATTTTACAACATTGGTGTCAGGTGGGGTCTCGAAGAGATATTCCTACACATAAATATCCAAGAGGTACGCCCAAAATTTTTTTCTATATATTCTACACCTGGATGCAGATCAATTATTCTGGATACCACTACGTCGATCGATTATTTCCAAGATTGCCGAAGAGTACGAGATAGAACGTCAATTCATCTGTATTTCACATAATTTTTCTACAAGTCCGGTGGATGTAAAACAACAGCCCGCTGAACCAGAAAAAAAAGAAATCTTTTGCCCCCAGCGAATGGATGGATGCTTCTAGAACAAATGGAATAATCTAAACTGATGTTAATCGTTTCCAGAACCCTGCACACAGCTGTACATAGATCAAAATCGAAAGTTTTTTTTGTTAAGTATAATAAGACAGTATCTTTTTATCTTGTATACAATTATTATCATAAATTGATAATTGTATTTTTTTCTATTAGTAGCATCCTTGTAATTCATTGAAGCTATTATTTTTTTAGTATTATATTCAATACTTTTGAATATTTGCTATAACCTATCTATTAGTAGCATCCTTGTAGTTCATTGAAGCTATTATTTTTTTAGTATTATATTCAATACTTTTGAATATTTGCTATAACCTATCTATTAGTAGCATCCTTGTAATTCATTGAAGCTATTATTTTTTAGTATTATATTCAATACTTTTGAATATTTGTTATAAAATAACAATTTTGTAGCATCATTGTTCAATATTTTTAGTATTATATCCAATACTTTTGAATATCTACTATAATATTTCCTATAATTGTTTCTACAATTATATTAATTCATGTTTAATATTTTTAGAACATCTTTATGAACGAGAAAGAATTTTGAAAAGGAGAAGTAAAGAGCTGAAGCAGTTAGATAGCAGTCTGTTCAATCAGAGAGACTACCTTCCTGTTACAACTGCGGTGTCTGAGCCCCATCGGAAATTTCCTGTGAGTTACTGTTTTCGCTGGCAATTTTTCCTTGTCAGAATCCTGTTCTTCGGAGAGTCGTTTATTGGTACAAAATAATCTTTAGTCTGTATATTATATATAACTTTAATTAAGTACTATGGCACCGAACGTTCATTCACTCACACTAGTTGAGAATACAATCAATCTAATTAATGAGTTTTCAAAAAATCTAGAAGTCCAATCAACATCCTTAACAATAGTTGAATTAAAAATCAAAAACTTAGACAAAGCTTGGGTTAAATATAGTAGTATCGTAGAAGCATTGCTTCCAACTCTAAAAAATGAAGAAGCTTCGGCTATCGTTAGTAAGTCTATGGAAGTTGAAAGTATTTATGACGACACTCTTATTTACTTGTTGAATTATAAGCAAACATTTGAGAATGATACACATATTGTAGACGACTCAAAAAGTATAGATTCAATAAGAAATCTGAACTTGAGTCCAATGCAACTAACCGTTTTTGATGGAGAATATATTAATTGGCAAAGTTTTATGGAATTATTTACAAATTTAATTCGTAATAATAGTAAACTATCAAGCATTGAAAAAATGCATTATTTAAAGTTAAATTTGTCAGGAGAACCACTCAAACTCATAAAGAATTATCCTTTAACAAATGATAATTACGAAATTGTTTGGAACATCCTTTGTAAACGTTATGATAACAAGGTAGCACTTATTGAAACCTGTTTAAACAATTTAATAAACTACAATGTTATACGTTTAGAGTCCGAAATCAATATCAAAAAACTACTAGATGAAATTAATGAATCGATTAGAGCATTAACCGAATTGGGGATATATTCTAATCATTCAGATTTTATGTTAATACATATTTTAAAGACCAAATTAGATTTTAATTCGTCAAAGGAATGGGAAAACAGAGATAATTCTGAATTACCAACCTTAAATGAATTTACAGAGTTTCTGGAGAGACGGTGGCGCAATCTAGAAAGAAGAAGGCATATTAAAGTCAAAACATATCCAAGCGTTCCTAATTCTAATAGTAAACCAGTTTCAAGCAAGCAAATTCCTAATAAGGTCGAAACAAAAACTAAAAATTTGTTCTGTAACCATTGTAAGAAAAGTGGTCATACAGAAAAGTATTGTTTTATTAAGAAGGAAAATCTAGATACGGGTAACCCTATTGCTCAAGTTAATACTTGTAGGGAGGCCACAATTTTATCAGAACCTTCTACTTGTTGTGAAAGATCGAAACATCTTATATCTGATGGTTCTCAAGTATCTTTTACTAACAAGACACAACACAATTCAAATAATGAATTATGTTTTTTTTATGATTTTGATGAGATCAATACGGGTAATTTACAAAATAATAATGATATTCTAAGTTTTGACAGTAAAAATAAAAATGTTAAGGCTAAGCAAACAGTTGACACTATCCAATTCAAGATGGTCGCAGCCAAAGCTAAAACCGTATCATTTTTATTAGATACTGGTTCTCAAATCTCCTTGATTAAACAAAATATTTTAAATAACAATGTCAGAATTAATAATAAATCTAAAATTCTATTGAAGGGTATTTCTGAAGGCACGCCTTATACCTTAGGTTCACTGAAAACTTCTATAATTTTAGATAGTAATAAGTCGAAACAAACTTTACAGGTTGTGTCAGAAAATTTCCCCATTAAACACGATGGAATTATAGGGTTAGATATTTTACGGAAACTAAATGCAGTAATTAATCTAAAAATGAACAGTGTACAATTCTCAGAATGTGGCAAAGTAATTGAGCTCCCACTTATAAATATAAACAATATCGTTTTACCAGCACGTACGAGGAAGATAATTCCTATGTCAGGTTCTACAGTAGGAGTTTGTGTAGCCAGGGAATTGTTACCTGAAGTTTTTTTAGCTAATGCATTAATCAAGCCCGTCAAAAATATTTTCTATATTTCAATAATAAATTCTTCAATAAAAAATATAATACTTAGTAATTTCAAACCGAATATCATACCGATAGATCAATTTAGTATTTACCATTTTTCAAAATCAAGTCCTAACAACCGTAAGGAACTTTTATTAAACAATTTAAATCTTTCACATGTCAATTCAGAATTAGTAACAGAATTAATAGAAATCTGTGACAGCTTTAATGACATATTTTTTTTACCGGGAGACAAGTTATCTTGTACGAGCGCATTAAGTCATAAGATAAAGATTAATTCTTCTAAACCCGTTAACGTTAAACCGTATCGATTGCCCCATGCGCAAAAAGAGATTGTGGAAAAGCATATTCAGGAACTGTTGGTCAACAACATAATTGAAGAAAGCGACTCACCCTATAACGCACCTTTATTAGTAGTACCAAAAAAACCAGATGCGTTAGGTAATAAACAATTCCGCGTAGTAGTCGATTTCCGTAAACTTAACGAGCAGACAACAAGTGACGCCTATCCTTTGCCTCTTATACATGATATACTGGACCAACTTAGTGGTGCAAAATTTTTCTCTACCCTTGACTTAGCAAGCGGTTTTCACCAGGTCCCTATGCTTCCCGAAGATAAAGAGAAAACAGCATTTAGTGCGAACTTTAAACACTATCAATTTGTAAGAATGCCATTCGGACTTAAAGGAGCCCCCCCCATGTTTCAGAGACTTATGTCTCACGTTCTCACAGGTTTGCAAGGAATAGATTGCTTAATCTATCTGGACGATGTAGTCATTTTTGGAAAAAACATTTCTGAGCACAACCAAAGATTAAAAAACGTTTTTTCTAAATTACGGGAACATAATTTGAAGCTCCAACCATCCAAATGTAACTTTCTACATAAAGATTTGATTTATTTAGGTCACGTTATTAATGAAACAGGTATTCTACCAGATCCTTCTAAAGTAGAAGCAATAAAGAATTTCCCCATTCCAAACAGTCCTAAACAAATTAAAACATTTTTGGGTATGTCTGGTTATTATCGCCGACATATACCGCATTACGCAGAGATAGCCAAACCACTATATAATGCAGCAAACAGTAATGTTAAAGTATTAGAATGGTCAGACCAATGCGACGAATCATTTAAAACTTTAAAAAATAAATTAACCATATCACCTGTTTTGCAATACCCGGACTTTAGTAAAAATTTCGTTGTAACCACGGATGCAAGTAAATATGCTATAGGTGCAGTCCTTTCACAAGGTACTATTAAGGAAAGCCACCCAATAGCATATGCTTCAAGAACTCTAAATAAGGCACAACAAAATTACACAACTACTGAACGTGAGTTATTAGCAGTAGTATGGGCTGTGGCTCATTTTAGACCCTATCTCTATGGAAAGTTTTTTAGTATCGTAACAGACCATCAAGCCTTGACTTGGTTAATGAGTATTAAGGACCCGAGTTCTAGACTTATGCGTTGGCGGATAAAACTAGAGGAATATAATTACGAAGTAATATATAGACCAGGTAGTTCGATTCCACACGTAGATGCCCTAAGTCGCGTATACTCACTTCAGGTTGAAACAATGGATGTCACATACGAAAATTATTTAGAAATAATTAAAAATAAAATTATCATAAACAATAAAGTAATTGAACATGATAAAAGTTTATATGACGCACCGACGTCATTTTCATTAGTAGATTTTGTATCAAAAGATTTTAAAAATTCAATTGGAAATTCTCCTGAATTAATCAATAAATTTAGTGATATCAATGCATTTCTAATACAAGAAAAAGAAGTATCAGAAATTGCATATGTTGAAATTGATACTAGATTTATTATCTGTTTAATAATTAAGGAATTTCATTTTAATCTACCAAATTATAAAGAAATATTTTTGGCATTAGTGAATCTGAAAAACTTTTGTACTTTACACAAAATTACTAACATAGCTATGAACAGGTTCGAGTCTGAACTAAGTAAATTAGATTTTGCCCAGATACGAACTATGCTCAGACATATCTTCGATAAAACAAATATAATAGTACACATTTATAATGACAATATACTTAAAATTAGTGACCCTGAGTTAATAAACAATGTAATTTCGGAATTTCATGTTAATCCCACAGCAGGCCACTTAGGAGTTTCTAAAACAATTAAACGATTAAAATCACACTTTAAATTTCCAAGTATGATTAGAAAAGTTAAAAATTTTATTAGACAATGTGTATCATGTCAAAAGAATAAAGTGTGCAAATTAAATAAATGCCCATTAACAATTACATCGACTTCGAAACATAGTTTCGAAAGGTTGGCTTTGGACATAGTATATCTTCCCAAGAAAGACGACAACGACAAATACAAATACTTACTAACAATACAGGATGACCTTACTAAATTTACGGAAGCTATTCCTATTATAAACCAGGAGGCAAATACTGTCGCGAAAGCATTAGTAACTAACGTTATTTGTAGGTACGGAGTTCCTAATATGATCTTAACAGACCAAGGAACAAATTTCATGTCGAAAATTTTTAAAGATATATGCAAATTGTTAAAAATTAAACAATTAAAAACAACAGCATTTAGACCAGCAACCAACGGTGCCTTAGAAAGAGTTCATAGAACCCTTGCCGAGTATCTAAGGAATTTTTGTAAAAAGCAGGATGATTGGATAAATTGGATTCCCTATGCAATGTTCGTGTATAACACAACTCCGCATACAGCGACCGGTTTTACTCCTTTCGAACTAATTTATGGACATAAGGCAAATCTGCCTTCAATTTTTTATAAAGAACCAATTGAGGTAAATACTTATAATAATTTTATAGTAGAACTCAAACACAGGTTACAAGTAGCGAGGGAACTTGCTATAAATAACTTGGTTAAAAGCAAAGAAAAAACAAAATTATATTTTGATAAAAGGGTCAATTCTCTTTTCACACCTGAAGTAAACGAACTAGTTTTATTAAGAAATGAACAGTTACCAACTAAAGGACAGTCAAAAAAACTTTTACCCTTATACGTAGGACCGTATAAAGTTACTAAAATTATATCCCCTGTTAATACAGAAATACTAATTGGTAAAAAACATACGGTAGTTCATAATAATAGGTTGAAGAGATTTTGTACCAATGAATAAAAACTTGACGAATGAAATGGATTTTGTCAGGGATGATTGTTTTGTGGAGCAGTGTTAACTCTATACGATGGGATCAGAATCGTTGTCGACACTTTGCTTCTCTTTTTGTTTTTTTCTAGAATTGTAACTCGTATATTTTGTTTTTATACGTGTCCCTTTTTTTTTGAAAGGGGGTGTTGTGATATGTACGACATCTCCCCTATCACAATTTTTCCTTTTTCTTTTCCTTAGAGCAGAAACGCATATGTTTTGTTTTATATGCGTTCCTTTTCTTTGGTTGAGGAGTGTTGTAAGTACGCATATGTCGCACTTACCTTTTATTTTTAATGATATTAAATGTTAATTATGTAATAGAATTATATTATGTAAACAGTTTTTGTATTAGTATTAAGATTGTAAAGAATAATTATTTAAGTTTAGCGCTTATAAATATTGTCTCTGGTTTGTGGAGATTAATATTGATTTAATGCTGGTAATTCAGTATTGGCGTTCTGTGATGTGAAATAAATTATTATATATTAAATTGCACAAGACGCTGAAAGCCAGTCTTCTCCTGAGTCTCAAAGCAAGCATTACTATTCGCAACTTCGTACGTATTGAATAGTGAGCACATTTCAACTATTAATTAAATTATAACACTATAGAATTACATTTTGTTTTATATCTGTCATCTTCGTTAATCTAATAAAATACTATTGTAATTAAGTAAGCAGATATAATATTACAACGAATAAATGATATATTTTAATAAAAGTGTTTGTATTAATAGTAATAAAAAGATACTAATTGTTCAACCGTCGCATGTCGCAACGAGGTTACTTTAGACCGCTCAAGTATTCTCTAATTGCAACAATACACCGTCTGAACAAGAATCCTTATTAATCATCTTAAGAAAGATATTCGATTACTACTGTAATTGGTGTTGGAAGTCGTCAACTGAAGAATCTACTACCAGAAGCTAGCATCCCTGCAGAATGTACTAGTAAGCTGAGTAATCTCCTCCAGAACGACAATACGATACTATTTTACAACACTATAATAACATTTCTTTAGTATATAGTTAATACATTAACCATTTAATCTTGATATACATATGTGCTGTATTTCTATTTTGTAATTAACTTTTAATAATAGAGTTAAAAAGTTTATTGTTGGTTTCAGGAAACGTTTATACTTCAAAGACTTTCTCAAGGTTGCGATAGAAGTTTTAATTAAAGAATTTATATGCAAATTTCAACTGATTCATATTTATTTTAATGAATTTCTTTACAGGAAACCGGGGTAGTAAAATCTCGTTAAAATATTATTGTAATATTTCAAGAACTTTTACTGATCAAATCCAAATTTGAAATAATTTAATACATGTTCTGTTGGAAACAAAACTGTCACAATTTACAGTTTTAGTAAAGAAATCTCACTTTCATAAAAAAAACAAAACTCTTTCAAAGAACATTTGTTGGACACTGTTCTATAATAAATTTAAAAATTATTGATTAAAAAAGTATATCTACAAAACTAAACTAAAATATGAAGCCTGTAATTAGTAGCCTATGTTAGTAATTAAAAACAGATATTAATTATAACATTTTATAATGAAATTTTTAAAAAGATTCTCGCGTGTTAAAGAGAAATAATAATAAATTTATATACAAGTTAATAATTAATAATAAAAAGACATTAAAAAATGACAAAAACACGCCTATTAAATGTTACCAAGTTCTCCAGACTAAATCCTTGAAGAAGCTTCGTAAATATGTAAAACGTTTAACAGCTGGGATTAATTAATGTAGAAACAGGTAATTAAAAAAAATTAATTACAGGAAGAATAGTGTTTTAATATTCAAAACCATTGCAAGTGATGAAAATCCCCCGCTTTTCTTTTTTAATTTGTAAATAAATCAAAAATATTTTTGGGACATAAAAATTTGGAAACGCTGGTACATTATCATGACTATATTTTAAACAAAAAGGGTTGATAACATCGAAACAGTTAAAAAACACTTTAATGAAATTAAAAGTTTCAAAATAATCACATGCAAACATGAATTGTTTTGCCTACAAATGTTCCAAGCTCCAAGGGCCATTTACGACATTTATGATAATAAAATTTTATAACCCTTACCACCTTTGCATTTAACACAGTTTCAAGCTATATTACAATTGTGAAATATTTTATAAATTGCATTTTATTTTTTATTACAATATAAAATATTATTATATACAATTAAAGTCAGTATTTATTTATACTATTAAAATTATAGATGTATGTATAATATAATAATACGGTATATATAGTATAGTTAAAATCCTACTAAACATTTCTTAAAGGTGCAAAACACATTTTGGTTGTTGACGGTCAACATCAAAGAGAAAATAACTCCAAAGGACCGACAACTGTTTCCCCTTCCACTTTGATTCGAAGTGCGGCAGTGCTTAACCGAGAAAGAAGTGTGGTAGGTTCACAATATCATATTAACTTTAACAAGAAAAGTGCATGATAAAAATCCGACCGACAAACGAAACCTTATTCAGAAGCAATTTCTATATTTTTATAAAGGTATTTAAAGGGATGAAGATAAGGGATGTGGGTGTTGTAAAAATTTCTTTATCTTCTAGAATGAATATTTATAAACAAGCAAGATAATTGTTTACCTGACGATTTTTCAAAGGCCTTTATTTTCTGAATGAGACTGCGTAAGTATAGCCAAAACTATCAACCGACTTTAAGTACAGCCGAAAATAAATCCCGTATCTTGGAACGGGCATAAGTCGCCTAATTGAGAAATTACAGGTTTTTGAAAAATCGGCAGAAGTCAATGGACTTAAGACGTCAAGAAGAAATTGAAATTTGACAGAGTAATCATATTTTAAGTCTACAGAAACCTTTTAACCATTTATTATATGAATAAAATTCAATGAAAGGCGAAACTGGAAACGTGCAACACAGTACACATGCAAAACGTGAAACTTCTTTGCCGTTATCTCCCCTAATTTCTGCTATCTTCCTTCCTCTCACTGCTCTACCCACTTTCCATTAAAAAATACGTTATATTATCAACTGTATTACATTAAAACTATTTTGAACGAACTTTTCCTTACACAGCAAAAAACAACTAGCCAAAATGCACCGGGTGTTCAAACAACTTTAAACCTCGTGTATGTATATATACATAAAATGAATCACAGGCATTACGTTTGATATAAAATGAATTACACGGCCGGCTCGAACACATACATATTATACCTACACATTTTATAAATGTAAACAAATACATGTACAAAATATGCTACATATTCATTATGAAGGCTCGATGTTCCAAAATCGTATTGTTACTGTTTCATAAACGAACTTATTCAAAATTTATGAAAGAAAACTTGTGTTATAGATTTAGTGTTAAAAAATCATTTTACGTAAAGTGAAATGCCATATATTTTATCTCTTTCTACCTACAGTGTATATACATAAAAGAGCAGTCGATTTTCTGCTGAGAAAGGATCAGATTAGACGTATTGAATGAAACTGTTATTTGACTTAACACAAAATTGATTGATTTTGCTGATAAGTAGTATTACCCATTGAAAAAAATTACGTTCATTTTCTTACTACTACAAATCACCAAAGAAGGAAAAAAGTAAGCTGCAATGAATTTATTAATATAATACGGTCTTCAGGTTTAACACATTTGCATTTTTTAACCTAAATAAATTGGAGAATCTTTTGAAATATTTGTAAAAACTAATTCACTGCATTTTACATTCATAAAATAGTTTTGTATTATTTGCAAAAATTTGTCTTTTGCAGGCATCATAAACATAACCCTACCTCTGGGCGGCAGATATTTGCCATGCCCCGGGGAGGCACAACTTTGCGAGGCCCTTGTTCTTTGTATAATTTATGTAATTTGAAAGTAAGTATTTTTGATGTTGATTGTCGAATTTAAGATGTGTAATTTTAAAATATTATATTGGATCATTTATAAAAGTTAACAAGCACAACAACGACAAATATTAATGATGATAAAGTAAGGTACATGAATGCCTTAAAAGATATACGCAGTGATTCTAGTGAATTTTCAAAAGTGCGAGATTTAAATACATATATTATAATTACTTTTTATATTTCGGTTGCGCAAGTGTGCAAGGCCCCGGGCAATTGCCCCGTTTACCACGCCCTAAGGCCGCCTCTGTACATGAACAGAAATCAATTAGTAAACGTAAATGCGAAACTGAAGAACCTTGAGATAAAAGTTAATTATGACTAGATAGAATTGAAGATAATATACTAGTACTACTTTCACGTTGTCTTCACTAATGAGAGACTTTTTAAATGTATTTTAAATTGTGTGAAACAAAATAACCATTAGATGCTGACTATTCCCTTGTTTAATGGTAATTTTTATTGCAAATAATTGTCACATTTTGCACGATTTTGTCTGGTCAACAGGTCCTTAAATATCTACACATACACATGCACGAGTATATATGGCTATATCTATACACTACAAACAGCTGTATCAAAATCAAAAGGCAAAAACGATGGAGGAAGATCAAAGCATACAGCAACTATAAAACAAATATAAACCTGAATTGACGCCTAGTGTGAGTTTAAAATTTATTGTTACTCGTAAGACCGGAATAAACAGATATTTGATTTAATTATGTTAGGAGTAGGTTTAGATTGTTTAGATACTCGTACATAATATGAACTTTATTATCCCTTCTCTTAAAGGTCAATTTTGAAAGACGTACACTACTCTAATATTTGTTTATATAATGATTAAGCAAAGAAAATTATTGTTCATATGACAGGTAGAGCATGTGTTACGAACTTGTATGAATTTTATCAATCTCAAAATCAAAACCATCAAAAGATACAGCTGATAATGAATGTTTACATATGTGTGTGTTTTACATAGATGCATCATATATAAGTACATGTGTTTTTAGTACAATATCCTTGCCATAAAGATAACATATATGTATTATGCATGTATGTATGTATGTCTGTATAACAATATTAATTTCATTCTATTTCAGTCATTAATAATGCAATAACATTTTATGAATCAAGTTTCAGTTCAATGTAAATGTCACTGATTAACATTGTCGGTAAATATCAAAAGAACCTCAAACTAAACCGTGTTACTGTTAGCTATATCAATTTATAGAACCTTAATCTGAATAAAATTGAAAAATGTAGCTGTCAAATACATCTGAACGGAATGATTGATCGATGCGCGATTTTATAACGCGATTTGCGTATTGTTTAAAGATATGAAAGTTTTTATTCAAAAACTTTTTTATTTTAAATGACAAGCGACAACTTGATATAATATATATGATATAAAAAAGAAAAAATAAATGGAAAGTACTTGTCGGCGAGAATTTTGTAAAATGATACTATAATATTAAAGAAGATCATGACGAATCATGAATAGAGCGAAGAGACTTTGAAATTGCACTGGATATAATTGAATTCAAGGTTTATGCAAATCCGATTGCAAAGACTAATTCTAAACGTAAATGCAAATAATTTTTAGTCATGTTAATTGACTGTTTGTAAAAATGTAGATAACTTCAGAATTATGGGGGCCATAAAAAAGTTCGCTTAGCAGCTGAAGACTTTTAGTTACGACCTTAATATTATATATTATTGAATAAGTACATAATAAACTTATTAAAACATCTATCTTTATAATGTACAATTCTTCACATTACATATTTTCCAATCATTAAAGTGGAATATTTACAACTAAAATTATAAATGTATATATGCATAAAGTATAATATGTATGGTACATAAAACGTTTGATACGTTGATTTCGCAAAGAGACCGCTTTTTAAGTCAAGTTGATAGATCGCGATGCATTGCATAAAAGCAAGTCGCGTCTCTCTGATACTTTCGAAAGCTTGAACAGACAAGGACAAAAGGGAAACAAAACTCAAAAGTATTGAAATCTTTGAACAAGGCCGACCCTCGTTTAAATGTCCCTTTGTACTTTGTAAGTAGCCGTTTGTAATACCGTTGTTTGTTAACAAAAGTTTTAGAACTCAAACAAAAATCAGACAAAATATTATTTATATCTCTACTTTGTAGTATATCTCTTTTACAAGGTTTTTATTTGATGTAATACTTTTAAAACTTTTTTAACATTATATGCATAAAATATACACTGATTTTTTTATTATAACACAATATTTTAACTCTTAACTTGCTAAAAACTTGTATTTTTTTAAACAATTAATATCAATTGTTAAAGAACCTATCGTACAAATTGAATTTAATGAAACTATAAAAGAAAATGTATATTAATATCTAAACAGCCATTTAATATAATAACTGGAATTAAACTTTTCAATTAGAATTTGTTCATAGAATACATATTGGTAATTAAGAAATTGTAAATAAGAATTGATATAAGAAATTCTGACTTGAAGTGCTACAGGTGTATTGAAGGTAAAGTTCATTTAAGATAACAAACCGTAAGTTTATTATTATTTAATTAATGTACAAAATGTCAACAAGGTAATGTAATGTTATAGACATGTTGTGAATTAAATAAAACTGTTAAATTTATCCATGCTCTCTATTTCTTTTATTTATTAAATAATTAACTAAACTTAAATGTTTCTATAAACAAATAGTCCTTATGATTTTTATTATTTTTATATCAACTATGCTAGAGAACTGGTTCATCAAGCTTAGATTGCAATAACAATTAACCCTAGTCTTTTAATAAAATAAAAGTTGTACATTGATCGATTTAATAAAGAAATAACTTATAAACAGAATAACTTTGGCAATTTTCTGTAACCTACAAGTAATAGTAATTTAAGAAATACAATTATTTGTCAGTTTCTTCTCTAGTTGTCCGGTAGACCTAATCTAACCTTACTCTACGTAAAATTTTAAAAATATAAATACCGAATGTCATATTAAAAACAAATATCTTGCTGAAATTATATATATCTTAACTATACATTAAGATATTTAAAAAGTATTATAATGATGATTTGTTTACAGAAATTGATTGTTTAATAAACAGTTTCAAATTAATAATTTTTAAGTAAAAATTACAAAATGCTTACCTTTACCAGCACCTGGCTTTGCTTAGAAAAATTAATCCAAAAAAACACTGTATAGAAACAACTACAACTCACAATAAAAATATTTTTTGTTTAATAATTTATAATTACAACACCATATATTAAATAACTAATAACAATACAACCCAATTATTTAAACATTTATTATATTTTTTAACAAAATAACATTGTCAAACATTAACAAAAAGAAATTATATTTTATACACTTGACGTAGTATTCGCCATGATGTTCAGTATTGACAGTGGCTCCAACTATACGGAAATAATAGAAACTATATTTTTTTTATGGTACATTAGCTGTAAAGAGCAAAATTATTATTTTTTAGAAATATAAAATATCGAAAATAACTAAATATTAATATTTAAATATAAGGATATATGAATTTTTCTAATTATAAGACAGTACAGCCACATTTTTATAGTTATTTCAACAGTCGATAATTAAATATATTTTTCCTATTTAAAAAATAACAAAAAATTCAAATGTAATATTTATTAAAATAATAAATGTATTAAACATTTAGAAAATGTATTTCTATTGTTGATATAAAAACTATAATAATAATTTGTTATTTTCATTTATTACTTTTAGGCAATATTTAAAATATAATAGTTCATTTCATATACTTCACAGCATTACAATTTCCATATTAAAGATTTATAATTTTCAAATATTATATTAATTTTTACGAAAGCAATAAGGATTTTTTATATTTTATAAAATCGTTAAATGCAGAATAATAGAGACTATTTCTATATCGCAGATAAGTTAAATTGAAACCATACTTTTCTGGCGGCCTCGGGTGATTTGCACTAATTTAACGAAAACCAGGTGCTTGGGTTCCCATTCTAAAGACGCTACATATTCGCAAAATCAATAAAGAACCATTAAGATCAAAATTTAAAAAAATAATTATATCCCGCTAAACACAAAGCATGTATGTCACCTTACATTCACGTAATATTTTACTTAAACAAAACCTAGTAATATTTTATGTAAAAGGGTTTTATTTTATCGCTATTTCAAACGCCTTTAATCCTTAAAAAGAAGTTCTTAAACTTTTATAATCTTTAAAAAGGAAGCTTTATGATAATGTTACTAGGTAACTAGATTTTTTTTTTAAAAAGCCGGAAACTATGATACAGAAGATTTCATATTAGGTAACATTGTTTACGAAACAAGTAAGTGTTCCTATATTAGATAAATCTAAAATAACGTAACTGTGTTTAGCGTCATAGTATTACTATTTTACAAATGGTTCACAGTAGCTGAATATAACATAAATATTTGTACCATACTGTGATAATTTCCAACTATTTCGATACACATTATTAATTTAAAAAATATAATTTTTTTTCAATTTATTTTTAATTAAAGAAATTTTTTAGTTGAATATTTTAATAAAATAATCATATATAAGTTAACTCTATATTTTATATTAGTTATTACAATATTTTAATTTAAAAAGACATTTAAATATTTGCTTGTTAATATTTAAAGATATATAATATTTAACCTAAAGAAAAGAAATAGGTATGAGTAATAGTTTATCTTACATTTAAAATAAGTGTTTAATAAGACAAAATCTAATTTTATATCGCACGTTACTTGTTTATTGTTTTTGGTTATTTAAACCCCTCAGTAAATACATTTATTTGTGCTTTACTAACTTTATAATGAATACATATCACACAACTTTCTAATCCACTTTTACAACGCTATAAATTTTTCTTATAAACCAAAAGCAAGCAAAGAATCCTATTGAGCCTGTTAGTAAAAAGAATAAGAAAACCATAATTAGCGTATAACCAAAATATAAGAATGTAGACGCGGCGTCTTCGATCGATAACTTAGTAGCAAAGTAGTGACAACAATAAATAAACAAATAGACAGCGGTAAAACCAGATGTTAAGAAGGATCTCCACCACCAGTGATAGTCTTCAGCACATAAGTGGAAATAACAAAGAAGAACAGTTGTCTCCGAGCAAGTAATAACCAAAATCAAGAAAACCAGAAACAGAAATCCAAACATATAATACATTTGGCTTGACCACAATGAATTCAGAATGAAAAACAATTGAATAAAAATACAGCCAAAAGGTAATACTCCGCCCATTATTATTCCGGGTATCGGTTGGGTGTAAATTGACTGATCTGGAATTTGCCGGGGAATTTGATTGGTACGAACGGGATGTTCCAAAGCCTAAAATAAATTATTATTTAGATTAATCCAACTAAAAGTATAAATTTTTTAAAGGAATCAACTTACTCTCTTCCTGAAACCAAAATATGCACCAATAAATGTTAGTGGTACAGAAACTCCAAACCATAATGCCAATAATGCAATGAGAGTGCTAAACGGTATTGCTGCCGAGCTTCCTTTTCCCCAGAGAACTAGATTCATCACAAAAAAGAGGCAGAATACAACTCTGGAAAACACATAAAACTTGTAAATCCATACAAATGTTTTAAAAACATTACTTATGTAGAAAACACTTTTAAATAATTACCCAGGACTAAGCATAGAAGTCAATAAAACATTCGATTTCCATTTTTCGCCTCCAAAACTCTTGTACACTCTAGCTGAAACATAGCCAGCGGGGGTACCAAGTAGAACATACAGGACCATTGCGCAAGTCATAAGGGCTCCTCTATTAGCTGGACTAAGGAAGCCAAGACATGCGAATGCAAGCGTCACCAAAGTCATACAGAACACCTGTTCACATAAAAATAATAATCACTAATATTAAAGAAATGTTACTGTAATGTAAGCTATTAGTACCTGAATACCAGAGCCAAGTAAAACTGATAAGAGCATTCCTTTACGTGGGGGGCGAAACACATCTCCATGAACTAATTTCCAACCAAATTCTTCCTGCAATTGAAAGAGAATCGTCTACTTTTATTATTGATATAAATAATTTTTAATTACAGCTAACAACTACTCGTATGGAGTATTGCAATTAAAACGTTTAAACAAATACCTGTGCATCTTCTCCACATTCCATCTGATTATATCTGGCTATATCCTTATGCAGAGTTCTTAAAAGTATCATAGCAACCATTCCACTCAGGAACAGGACAATAACTAAAGAGTTTAGGATACTGAACCATTGTATATTCGTCTGAGGCATGGATTCCAAAATATAATCCCATCTTGAAGACCATTTTATTGTGTTATTCTTAACGAAATGTACTGAATATGTATAAGCAATAGATAAAGTTGTTGGTGCACGCAATACACCTGCTTCAATTTCTAAAGGTTTGGTTTTATCGCAATCTGGATGAGTTAAGTTCGTATGTAGTATTGAAAATGGTTGCACCTGTAAAAAAATAATAAATTTACGATCAAATAAGTAATTATATCGCATTTTACAATATTTGTTCATGTAAATATATCTTATTTGATATTTTGTCTAACTTTGTTTATATATTAATTTTATTATGATTAAAACTAAGTTTGAACTGTCCTTGTTTATACAGTTTTATACATATTTAAATAAATAAAAAACGCACAAAATATTTACACAAATGTGGTACACATATCATGTCGCTAATTGTTTTTTTTTTAATCAGTTTTATTTTTCATGAAACATTTACGTTTAAAAAACAGATAGGTTAAATATATAACGTAAATATTACGTATTTGTATATAGTATGTATACTCACTTTAACGCTTATAATTCTTCCTCCATTATTACCGAAGCTTCCACCCCATTCTTCATTTTCTCCACTATGATAAGTAATTATCAGATCAACGTGGTTAAATGGATAATATGTGGACGGTTTGTTATAAATAGAATTAATAGCGCAAGAATCACCCGTTACCCCAGAACGAACAAGACATCCCATTGGAAAACCAGTTGAGCAATATACCCGATTATTTTCTACTGGATAACACCATGTAACTGGCATATTATCCACAATCCAGTGATGTTGATAATTGAGTGACATACCTATAAAACATGAATAAAGTCTTTACTGCCTTTTCGTAGAATATAATGTTATAAATAAAAGTTGCATACCTTTTTTAAGGATATTTAATTTCCTTTCACTAATGGGATCGCCACCAGTGTAATTTCTGACACAAGCGACTGCGCATTTTTTCTCATTTAAGAACTCTATTTGGTAGGGACTAGGTCTTATTCTTTCACCAAAAACAACTTGCCCTAGGTTTTCTACTGGAGAATCTTCCTCATTGGTTGGACAAAAGTCAAAATGATGATATTCGTAAGGTATCACAGATTCTTCTGTGTTTAAACGATTTACATAAAGAGTAACAGAGGACTGAAAATGTAATATAATATTGTTAGAAATTGCAACAAAATGTACTAACATTAGATGTGCGGATATATTTGTAGTCATTGATGCATATTTCTTATCCGAATGAATGCTCTATATACATAAACCAGCAATATACTAATTATGCAGGGCCTTATCCTCAAATACAAATATCTATATGTATATAAGAACTACTGTAAAACTGTTTTATGTCACTAAATTTAGTGACTGGAAAAATTATCTTATGAAATTAGATACTGCTTATAAATAAAACAATTGTTTATGCAGGTTTCAAAAGATCGTTTTCTTATCGCTATAAACTTTTATGAGTTTATTAATAGTAATTCGGTAAATATAAAGCATATTTATTGTTATAACTATGTTGAGCGGACAACATGCAGGAAGGAAAATGAATGGGTTTATAGTAAGAAAAAATGAGAAAAACTTATGAAAATGGTTATAGGCAGTTTATAAAATAGGATCTTTCTTGTCTAATGAAGACTGGTAAAATAAATTAGTTTTCATACCTCGCATGTTTTAGCACTATCAGTAGATTTACAATAATTTACTGGAGCCAAACCTGGTAAATAAAATGTATTTCCCTCTTTGACAACACATATAAAAACTATAAAGGATACAGCTATAAAATTAATACTATTCATTTCTAATATATTTTATTAAGGACTTTTCGTTATTGCACGTACTAAATTTATAAACCGACTTGTCAAATGCTTATAAAAGAATTCATAGTCGTTTGCAACACGCAAGCAAACGAAAAACCATGAAAAACGAATGTACAAACGTCACCATAAGTAAAACATAGATGATTAGTAATTTTAGTATGACCAGATGGAATTATTTATCTTATATATTTTAAACAAAACATTTATGAATAATTCGCCTATTAATTATGCATAAGTACACAATTAAAAATACCTATTTTATTAAACTTATTCAGAAAGAATAATCATTATTTATAGTATATATAATGAAATAAGTAAAGTTATTTTACAAAATTTAGCAGTGGTAATACCGTATTGTAAAGTTAAAATCTCAAAAATGGCTGCTGAAATAAAACCAGCTCCTAGGAGTGTTAATGATAGATTTAGTACAACAAAGAAACCAGTGCTACTAAGTAAACTGGAAGGATGTAGTGATGATATAAACGCCGCTGTTATTATTCCAGGAGAAGACGGCGTTATTAGTGTATGCGATGACAAGTAAGTTAAAACACATATCAAGTTTGACATGTCACTTTCCAGTCTAATGACGAATTTGATTAAACGTCATTTTAATTCGACAAAACAATTTGTCTAAATATACCTTATAACCAGTCACTATGTTTAATAAAATAAAATAATTATAGAACTGTCAGAGTTTGGCTAAAGCGAGACTCCGGACAATACTGGCCTAGTATCTGTCAATATATGCCATCAGGATGTACTTCAATGTTTTATACACCAGAAACAAGACAATTATTTATTGGACAAGAAAATGGAACAGTTTCAGAATTTACATTGGAAGATGACTATAATAGAATGTCTTTGGTATACATTGTTTTCATAACACAATATTATTATCTGATGATTAATTCAAAAGGTCAGAAGACCTTTTGCTTTATTAGAATGCGATATGATATCATATTGTTTTTATAGGTTCGAGAATATTTGGCACACCAAGCTCGTGTTACGGAAGTGATTTTCGCAATCAATTGTGAATGGGTATTATCCTGTGGACGTGATAAATTATTTTCGTTTCACTGCACTGAAACTGGAAAGCGAGAGGGTGGTTATACATTTGAAGCCTGCTGCACAGCCTTACAGTATCCTTAATAATTTTATTTATTTACCATATATATTAAAGAAGTCTAAACTTATATGAAAACATTCTTAACTATCATTATTTAGATTTGATTCACAATCAAAACATGCCTTCATCGGTGATTATAGTGGCCAAATAGTAATGTTAAAACTAGATCATGGTGGTGTCAGTTTGGTTACAACTCTAAAGGGTCATTCTGGAAGTATTAGGGCCTTGACTTGGGCTGCCATGCCACAGTTATTATTTAGTGGATCATTCGACCAAACTGTTATCGTGTGGGATATTGGTGGGCGGCAAGGAACAGCGTACGAATTACAAGGCCATAAGTATGTGAACTATTTCTTATCTTTAATGTTATCAAGTAGAAACTAATACAGAACTCTATTTTAGTAACAAGGTTACTGCGTTATGCTATTCCGGAAGTACACAACATTTAATATCCGGTGGTGAAGATTCAGTACTTGTTTGTTGGGAAATGAATACTGTTAGACGAGAAACACCTGATTGGATTGAGTCAGATATATGCCAACTATGCACCAGGCCATTCTTCTGGAATTTTAGAGCTATGATGGACCAAAGACAAATAGGTGGCTAATAAAGTCGTTATAATTTAGAAAATATTAAATTAAGGATATTTTTTATTTTTATCTATACGTTATACTGTAGGTTTGCGGCAGCACCATTGCAGACATTGTGGAAAAGCTATCTGCGACAGATGCTCATCGTCACGAATTAATATACCAGTTATGGGTTTCGAATTTCCAGTTCGCGTGTGTACTCCTTGTCATACCCAGCTTAAAGATACAGAGTAAGTAATATTTTAAGACGAGTGGCAACATTTTCGTGACAGCCACGATGAAATTAATTTATTCGATATTATTTTTCAGGCGCCCTTCTCTTGCCAGTTTTCATGACGCTAAACACTGTGTGGTTGCAATGAATTTAGATGAACCCCGAAACCGATTGTTGACAGTTGGCCAGGATCGTGTTATTAAAATTTGGGATGTGTCTGCACTTTTTCAGTAAGAGTTCTATTTAAGAAAATGGCAGTCTGTTCAACTACAAGGATAATTTCAACCTATACATTCTTTAATTATTTAAATTACCTCATAATTTAAACATAGAAGCCCCAAATCTCCATAGCACCTTTGTAGAAAGTATAAATTCGCTTTATTTATTCTATTTGTCATTTTTGAATAAGTTTATTTTCTGCTGACTGAAATATTGATTTCAAATTTTTAATGAGGTTTAATTTAAATAATTATAAATATATTTACAAGTCTGTTAAATATTTATTTCTGAGTTACTAATTACTTATTTTTATCATTTGTAAATTTAATAAAATTGTTATGTATTACTATTCTATAAAATATTAGTCATATTGTTAATATATATTTTTAAACTGAGAGTCATATTTAATTCTAATAATACAAAACTATTTTGTAACTTCAAACATAAGTAATGTTAAACAGTTTTGCTTTTATAATAGAGCTACATTTTTTGTTGTATTTAGTCTATATATAGCATTTTATTCTAATAATGCAAAGAACTACTAAGTTAATTAAAGCTAAAGAAGCTCTAATATGGCCTCTAAACTATACGCTAGATGTTATTTTTATGTAGTACATATGTTATTTTAATATATTATGATATTAGTTTACTCAATAATTATGATTATATTTAAGTATGTTTAATGTTTTCAGCGAATTACATATTAACTGATATATATTACTGTAAATAAATTTTTGCTAATTTATATTATTTTTTTCTTCTAAAGTCTTAAACTTTTTGCTGTATGTAATTAGCTATTTATGGTGTTGTAGCCTAATATATACGCTACATACTGCCTAATACATCTTACTTATCTATCATTATATTTATCATCTTATCTTCATTTTATGTGCTGTTGAAATATTAAAATGATTAAACTTATTTGGTCAGCGCCTTCTTTGTCGGCAACCATACTGACATATATTTTGCGTATTATATTTTTAAGTAAGCATTTTAAAATACGTTTCGAATTTAGTATTTGAATCATAGAAACTGCATTTCAATTACATAATTTTCTTGAAGAATTGTTATTGTTTTACACATATATTGCTTGAAATGATTTAAGTAAAGAGAATTTCTATATATCAAAACTCATTAACTTAATTAATTGTAATAAATCTTTGTTTTATAATACAAAAGTTATATATATATAGCATATTATAATACTTAGACAATTAGTAATTAAATAGTTTTGAGCTATAAATAAACGGTGTGTTATTTGTGTTGCAGCAGTATCAGGAGTAGTAATATACTTGTTTATTAAAAGTAAACTTATGAATAAATTTCCTTACTTATATTCTGTAGCACATAAAATGACTTTATACGGCATTTCTTGAAGATTTTACATCTATTTATAGTGATTATATGTATCAGTTGTGACCTTACCTACAATTGAAATATTAAGCCTATTTTAAAAACATAATATGCATAAAACATGATTAAAAACTTATTATAATTATTCTGTTGATCCAATTTTGTTAGTACGAAAGGGTTAGTAAAGTACAGTATATAAAATAAATTTACCTATGTGGTATGTATTATATACTAACCTTTTTCTTAATGAAGTTAGTAAACTTCGAATCTAAAACAATCGTCTTATCTTAAGGCATGTCACTGTTGGACTCAAGAACTGCCTTGCAATTAGGCTTTCCATAATGCTGCTACCTTATTTCGTGTTACAACTTAAGAAATAATGCATTTTTAGTTATATACTTATGTAGCAAAATATAAATGAAAACAAAAAGTGTATACTCATTAAACGCAGTACATGGGCGTGAAACAAAGTGAAACTTTGTGTTTACAGAGTATATAATAAATAATAAAGTAAATGGTTGTCTTTTTAAATAAAATTAATAATAAATAAAAATAATGAAAAGTATTGCATTTATAAAAAAATACAAATTTTATATAAATAATCTGCAAACTTCCAGTTAAAGTAATAATATAATTTTGTGATTTAATAAAACAAATACAGACTTTATTAGCTGCTTGAAAAATGTAATAATTAACAATAACGAAAATAAATTTAGGACATAATATATTTATATATAATAAATAAAATAAATTTTCAATAACACTATTTGTGTTTTTAATTTATATAAATATAGTTCCGGGTATAATCAAGCTATAGGTTTGAACTTATTGAGGAGACCGATATTTATTTTTTTAAAGATATTTTCTGCTTACTATATTATTATTTTATCAATGTATGTATTTTAAAAGGCTCCGATTATATTAGCTATATCTGTTTTTTAAATGAATGCTACTAGCTATGTAAAATGTTAAATTTTGTTTTATGCAATGTATAAAAATATTACCCGCTAAATGCAAATAGCGAATTTTAGTCAAAATAATAGTAAAGTATTAGGTAAAAAATTCGTAGAATCATAAGACTGTAAATCTAAATTTTATCTTTAACTAATTTTGACTTTTATTTATTTATGTATAATATTCTGTTATGTAAAATATACATACAATATATTTAATTGTGTTTAGCGGGGTATTTTATAAATAATTAGAATAAATTACTTAAATAATTAGGAATAGAAAAATCATGTATATTTGTTTATTATAATTTCATCTATTTAATCGTGACTATATAAAAGAATTTGCTATGTATAAAATAAATATATAAAACATAAAAAATAAGCTTAAAAAATATTTAATAACTAATATAATATTGTATATATACAAATATAAATTACGCTAAAAATATAAATAATAAATAATTAAATGTATATACCTTAAATGGAACATGAGTTTTATTTTACTGATAATTCAATTATTGATTATGTGATATAACTTTGCAGTAAATCGTAAAAGTTCTTTCATAAGTTACAGTAACTTTGAATTCATTACAAACTCCATACGTTCATTTTTATTTAAATGAAGTAACTGTATATTATATTTGAAAGATTATGATTTAATTGGTTATTAGGTAAATTGTACTACTATTTCGGATTATCGTTACTTGCAATACGACTAGAATCTAAAGGTAGGCGTTCGATTATTAACATGAAAATTATTGCACATGAGGTTGGGTGCATATGACAGCTTTTAGTATTATTATGCACTAGTAAGTGTACTGTGAGAAAACGCAGTAAAAATTACTCTGAACATAGTACATAGAGTGCTTTAATAGTTTTATGACAAAATTTTTTTACATCATCGAATAAAAATTAGTTGCCATAAGTCATTGTGGACGCATACCTTAATACGATCTAGAAAATTACTACTTAATAAATACGTACCTAATTAGAATATTTATTTATCCTGTCTTCGATCTTATCGATTAAATTGTAGGTTATAAAAATGAGAATTACAAAAATGTCGTGACACAAAAGGTACATAGTAAATGCAATTATGAATGATTCAAAAATCACAGTTGAAACTAAACACAAACTAAATTGTTATATATTATTATCACATCCATTCCTAATTCTCTTAACGTCACATTCAGTTTGGCACGGAAAAGTTGATTCGTCCACACAAATTTCACCATTAAACACTTTATTTGAAGGGCACGTCAACACAGTTTTCTTACCATTAATACAAAAGAAATAAGACCTACAATTCGTATCGAAATCGGTAAAGAATCCGTCACTGTCACAATTTTTAATAACACTAGTACAATTTTTAGGTATACATGAATTTCGTCCATCATATATTTGTCCACTTGAGCAAGAATATTGCGCAACTAATTTATTATTAAAACAACGAAAATATTTGCTACATCCGCTAGAGATATCCGGATAATATCCGTTAGAAAAAGTACTACACAATTTTTCAGCTGGGATAGTTTCTGGAGGACAAACATATTCCGAAGGCTTCACACATTTTTCACCGTTATATATTTTACTTCCGGAACACGTTAAAGTAGTCACCCGGTCATTATTAACACAGTAATAGTACTTCCGACATTTCGAACTTAAATCTGGATAGTATCCTTTCACTTTCCCTAGACAATCCAACGACATATACGGGCAGAGATATTCCGAGTTTTTAACGCACTGTTGTCCGTTAAATATATGCCCATCCGAGCAAACATAGGTCGACTTCTGCCCGTTGGAACATTGGTAGTAGCTCTTACAACCGGATGTTGAAGTGTCAGCATAGTAGCCATCTTGTTTAAGATCACAAGAGTCAGTTTCTAAACTTGGGCAAGTGTAACTCTCGCCAGGAACACAATTTTCACCATCGAATACAAATCCATATTTGCAACTAAATTTAGTGCGGTTGCCATTATTACAGTAGTAGTATTTGGAGCAGGAAGAAGACGCCGATCGATCTTGGTAGTATCCTTCATCTACTAACTGACAACCTGAATAAAACTCAGGCCCTTCACAAAAGAATTCCGACTTGGGAACGCAAGAAGATCCATTGAAGTTTTCATTATTGGAACACTGCCCCTTTAACACTGTTTGACCACTAGAGCAATAATAATATCCTGTGCAGCCTTCCTGGTTTCTGTGAAATCCGTCTGCCTTCTTGTAGCACGGGTTAGCTTTCCTTATAGAAGGACAAGTATAAACTGGAGGAGGAACGCACATGTATCCATTAAACACAGATGAATCGGGGCAAGTTTCCCTAGAAACACTTAAATGATCCTGACAATAGAAGTATTCCCTACAATTCGATGTTATGTCTATATGATAACCATCGGGGAGTTTCTCACATTCGTCTTTACAAGGAGTTAGTTCCGCTAGGGAGCATCGCTGGCCATCATATCGATATCCCGCAGGACATCGCAAAGATCCTTGAGTAATTCCATCCTTACATATAATGTAGTCTCTGCATTTAGCATCCGGAGCAGGGTGTGATCCATCTGACAACGTGGCACAGCGATCAGTGCTTGGAATTGGAAACGCGATCGCTGTTGTGTCAGGGGATGCACATTTCACTTTATATTCCGGCTCACACGATTGGCCGTTAAATAATCGACTCTCGGGGCAACTTAACGCCCCCGTTAAAACCCCCGCAGAACACTTGTAAGCCCGTTTACATTTCTGGGTGGTATCTGCGTAGTTTCCGTTAACTCTTCCCGTGCAAACTGGTTCGTAGCAAACTCCTCCAGTTCTTACACAAGACTGATGATCGAAATTGAAGACGGATCCATCTGGACACACTAAATCCTGTCTGAATCCTTGATGGCATTGGTAGTATCCTTTGCATTGCGTGCCAGGTATTGCGTAGAAGCCATTATCATTGGAACAGTGAACTTCTATACATGACACTGCAGAACTTCTTTGGCATTGCTTTGTTATACTGCTAAATAATTGGCCTTGCGGACAACTATGGGATTCGGTTAATAGATGGCTCTGACATTTGTAATACGTTTGGCAGGATGTTGAATAATTAGAGTAGTAGCCGTCAACCTGTTGATGGCATGGCGTCGTGAACTCTGCGTTTAGAAGTTGTAGTAGACCTGGAAAATAAATTCAATAATTAGTTGTTACTTTAGCTGATCCGCGGCCCCCACCCTGCAAACAATTTTGATCGGAATCCAAGTAGATGCGAATCGTGTCACTCTGAATGGTGATTGGAATCCTATTAGACATTAGTGTGACGTTACATGAAGCTTTAAACAGCATGTCTGTACCGACCGGAACGCTCCGTACCCCTTCTGATTGCCTTCCTAATACTTTCTAAACGAGGTTTGCCGAGGTGCAAGTCGAACACTGTGTGACTACTGTCTAACCGCTTTTTGATACGAGATTGCTAAGATACAACACATTGTTTGTAGGGCAAGGGGCACAAGGGGTCGTGACATCCGGGAGTTGGATGTGAACAGATGTCAGGGTCGTTGGACATTATCTTCTGCGGAGTACTGACAACTTTGTGACACTCCTAATAGCCTTAATGAGTATGGCTACCAATTTATTACGAATAAATTTGTAGTATTTAAATTTCTTTGAATATTTTATTTATTTAAAAATAATTAGAATAAATTAAAAGTACAATACATTTAAATTTAAATTTCATTAATGCATTTAGTTAAACTAAATATTTTTAAACCCGGAAAAAGTTTCACCGACCTCTTAGGGGACAAAGATTCTATTTAATTCTATCCTTAGTGTCAATTGCTGAACTAATAGTTACTGGCAACCTGCGCTTCGTTGTATGCAGTAATTTTGACTGCAGTACGGATTTAAATTGTTGTGAAGTGCGTCATTATTAGAATACCTTATTTGCACTAGTTATTCACATAAATTTATTATTTTATTCATGATCGGGTCAAGGACATTATGTTACCGTTTGATTCGACTTTCCTCGATCCCCTCTCTGCGAACATTTCTTTTCTTAATTCATTGATCACAGTCATAAAAGTTATAAGGTAATAAATTAAAAAGTTTAAATGCACATATGTATTTTACCAGTGAATATCTGCGTTTGTTGACCAGATTAAATCGATCGATTTGTCACTGAAAAAACTAATAATGTCATGTTAATACTACGGTAAGCCATATGGGAAGTTGGGAAGAGGAAGGGGGGGGGGGGGTATGATATTTTAAGGAGACCAAAATGGAGCTACGCAGTTCATAAATCAGTGAAAATCATAGAGGTATAAGAATAGAATGCGCAAGAGGCTGAATACTGGGATAAAGGCAAAGAGAGAGATATCTGACGAGTGTCCTCTGTGTCTCTTTCTAGTCCAGCACTGCACCTGCTTGCTTGTTTATCCCCTCATTTGTATTCTAGCAGATGGAGTGGTTTCGCTATTTGTACCCGATAAAATAGACATTTCATATGAACGACTTTGAGAAACTGAACTGTAAATGAACTATTTCATGATAAAAAAATCATACGCATCTTCAATATTATATATATTAAATATATTATATATATATTCTTTGCTTCCTACCCTTGAAAGTAACCTCTGTTCGCTATAAAGACTAACACATGTATGTGTATATGTTGGCAGTGCTCGCAAGCCAACCACTAACTATATTCATCGCATTCATAAACGATCAAGCATGTTGGCCACAACAAACGGATATATTTGTATGAAACTCTATCAATTTTAATGAATTTTACGGGAGTACACCTTATAAAATCAGTGACAGCGCTCTGTGACAGTACCTTGTGCCTTGACACCAGTAAGTTGGGTTAGGTTAGGTTATTCGATAGTCAGTAAAGCAGCGCCGCACCGTTCGCCGGCCGTTGAGTCAACTAGTCGTACACCCGGACTTAGTCATAATTTACGTGACATATTTTGACACTTTCATATTACTGAATAGGTTATTAGCTATTGGTTATAGAATTAGAAGATATCTATTTCTAAAATTATAATATAAATATGTATATAAAAATTACAAATATTATATAATTTAAATAAAATACAGCTTTTACAAATTTATTTATTTATATGATTTTTAAACGGATCAAAAATTAATCGTTCATAATTATAACATCCGTATTGTTTTCATTATAAATTTTAGATCCGGTTGAAACTTTAGGTTATTTGTAATTTTAAAATAATATTGCGAATTTTGTCTTAAATGTTTTAAATGATTTCTTATCTTTTTGATAATTTAATATTTTTACTTTTTAATTTAAATACATATTGATTATAAACAGGTAGTACACGGGTGAGTGGGGAGGGGGAGGGGGGGTTGTTTGGATCGCGTACAACTGTAGATATAAGGTCTTGGAAATTCCCTACTACTATTAGAGTTAAGTCGGAAATACCATACTATGTTTTACGTGGAAAATAATTAAAAGATCATAGTATTTGTTTATTATTTGCAATAGAGCGCACACAGCGTTAGGGGAGAGAGGAGACGGTGTATTATAGGTCCACTGAACTTAAAATTAAATTAAATTTATACTAAATAGAGAACAGTGCAAGCTTTTGTAAAATAATATACATATATTTTTAATTAGGTTAGTTGCTTTCGCTGCTATTGCAGTCACGAAAACAAAACTCCTTATGACGGTTTCACACCAGAGAGACAGTTTTGAAAACAGTTTTGTTGTCAAAAAACAAAACAAAAACGTCTTTTGTTTTATTTTAAAGCAGTTTTGTTTTTCGAAAACAGCCTGTTCACACTGAACAGAGGGTTTTGTTTTTAGTGTTTTTTTGTGTGTCCCGTTAAAATTATAAACATGATAAACAACAAGTGACAAGCGCAAATGTTCATAAAAAACAAAACTGTGTGTTCAAACCAAGCAGACTAAAAAACAACAACAACGTGTTTTTCTTTGATCTTAACTACTACAGATGGGAATGTGTTTTGTTTACTAAAACAGCAACAAAAGACAAAAATATTTTAAGAATTATCTCTTTGGTGTAAACATTGGTGTTTTTGTTCGTGTTTTATTCAACTGTCTCTCAGGTGTGAAACCGGCATTAGAGTTTTGAAATAAATTATAAGAATTACGTAAAAATGAATTATGAGTGGTGACGTATAAGTGTCATGCTTTCTGCAATGCTTTTGGGTTCGATTTCAAGAGGATTGATTTTGTGATATCCACACAGAAGCGACGTATTTTGTTACATATATGAAACATTTACATATTAACAACATCCACTATTACTAGACGATAGGTGGCTGTAGTATACTCAAAGTTTTTATACCAAAATAGTACATGCTATGTTGACCTGGGGTAGCTCAAGTGCTAAAGAGCTCTAACGTACTAAGGTAGTGTTCTACATTCACAGCCCAGTTCCGAAGTTGAATTTTCTTCTAGTTTCTTTCGACAACATGGACAAAGCAGGATTTACAATTGACAACACTATAATAATTAAATTTAATTAATTTGTATAATGTTATATAATTGGCATGTCGGATGTATGGGATGGCGCCTATTGCAATTAGTGCTTCCTAGCGATCTCAAACAACAAAACATAAACAAAAGAAACTACGTCACAACAATGTATTACATAACAATAACACATATTCTTTTATAATTCTTAAATTAATTATACAAAGATTATTTAAACAGATGAATGTAATTTTTTTGACTCACGTGCAGACCCCATAACAAATAGCTTCCGTTTTTAAATTATTCATTCACTATATTAATTCTTAAAACTTTTTGAATTTATTTTGATTGACAAACGTTTTTTTTATTTACGCGTTACGCTGCCAACTTAAGAAAATGTGGCAATTTAAATGTTTATTTTTATTGAATATAATAAGTGTCTAAGAGTATTAAGGCAGCGGCTGTTAATTCGCTTTAAGATGACACAGTGGACGAAACTGACTGGTGTGTCTTCGGGCTTGATCCCCGGACCAGAATAATATTTTTTGGAATTGGATTGTCAAACCTTCCTTCTTTTTTGAAAGTCGAATTTTAGATACCTAAGGAATAATTTCTTTTTTTTATAGGATCATCACTGCAGGACTGAAGAATGTAAAACCAGAATAACTTTTACAAGCACATGTTTTTTAATTTTATTATTTGTTTATTTGTAAATATAATTTAATGAATTTCCTAATAGTTAATTAATTTTTTCAAGCTCTTCTTCAGTCTTAAGTAAATTCTTAGATATGTATTATTATTATTGCATTAAGACTTAAACTTTAGAAAACACAGAATAACCTTTTCAATCTAAATTAATCCTAATTAGATCTTGATAATATTATGAGGAATAACCTCCAAAAAACGACGAAACTACCGTTTCAAAATTACATATGTAACCTTGAAATATAGATACATATTAAATATATATTATATATACAGGGTGTCTAGATGGAATGTTTAAATTTTTATTAAAAGTAATGCTAATGGTATCAATTAAAATTAAAGATTTTGAGCCCTCTCGTATTGCAAACGTGTTTTTGGAACTAAATTTTTTCAAGAGAAATTAACACTCTTTATCATGAGAGGAATTTTATATTTTAAAGTTTATTAATACACCACTGTATGTATTTCGTACGTCGTACTCGGAGATGTATATTTCCGAACCTTCTGGGATAAATGCATATACATAACAACGCTATTGACTGGGTTAACCGCTATAAAATTATATTTACTCACCTAATAATAAAAAGCTACCAACTGTAACAGGAACCATTTTGTACTTAATTAATTTTTCTAGTTTTTTACACCATAATCATTTACGACATTAACTAAATTTAAAAAAAATATAATTCAATAAAAACATTATTTTAAAAATTAGTTTTACTATAAACTAAAATTGCACTTCTTTTTTAAATTGTCACAAAATAATAAACTATAATTTTTTTTGGTTTTTAAAATAATTATTAATATTTATATTAAAATAATTGATGACAATATGTAAATAACCATCATTTAAATAACAATTATCATCAATAAATGAATTAACACACGTTTTCACTATTAATTTATTCTGAGCATTTAATTAATTAAGTGTTTTGATTTATTTGCACGCGTTCGATGTTTCGACTTTGTTTGCTGAAGCATTCGATGATTTTTTTTTTCTTTTTATCCTCTTCTTATTTATTCACTTGGACGTGCTTCTGTGGTTCTGTGGTTCTGCGCTTCTGTGGTCTCTCACTGCCGCTCTGCTGCGTTTCAACAATATGTTGCCACAGTACCTACTGATTCTTGAATCTTGCTTTCCATCTTAATATATACGTACTAGTATATATACCACCTTTACTTCAGTCTGGCGGATCTATGCGATTACAAACGCTGCTATACTGATGGTTCTAATACGCCAGGGACGCACTGGTTAGCATAATATAATATTTTTCTTTATGCATCATTTTGTTGCTTCTTATGGCAGTTCACTCTCGCTAAGGCAGACGAGATCGAGTGTTTACTTATATTGTGTTACTTATGGCAGGAGCTCTCGCCTCGTGTTGACCTTTCTCGTGTGGTCTCGCGTGCCTTGCCTCGGCACATTGACAAATGTTTCGCCGAGAGTGTTTCGCCTCTGTTTCAAAATTTGTAAAAGACATTTGTAAAAGAATTTCTACTTTTTAGATGCGAAGATAGTTTGATAATTCAGTACTTTTTCTTTTTGATAAAGTGCTTTATTTATCAATATAGTCTCCTTTAAGCTTGATACATTTAGTCCAGTGTTTTTCAAATTGTTTTATTCCTTCTAAATAATAGATTTTAGTGATGACCTCTTTGTTAGACTCAAATTTCTTACCACTCAACTATTTCTTCAGGTTTGGATACAGAAAATAGTCGAAAATATTCGAGTTTTCAGCCCAATTTATCAGCTTGCTCAAAATTTGTCAGTAGTCTATTAATAGATGGCAGTTGACTTGAGCTACGCGGGAAATTTAAAAAGTCAGTGAATTATTAATCTAAGCTCGTTTAGGTAGTTTAGTTTTTTACCAATAATAAATAAGAAATCTATAAATATGAAAATCGGCGGGCATCAGAGTGTACTGGGAATAAGTGCCACTTGCTAAATTCACCAAACTACAAATTTTAAAATATTAATTACTTTTAAGGAATCCTCCAAAGTTGATAAGCTCACAAAATATGTCATATTATTTCGCTTTCATTTTCTTTTGATGTTGTCGACGAACTTTCTTACAGTTTAAATTACTAAAGACAACGTTCTAGACTTCCCAGTAAACAATTTGGTGAAGTGTCCTATTTTGTGACGTTTCTATCACTTTTTCACTTCAATTATAGTTCGCATCAACTTTATCTATAGCCCATAAAACAGACATTTCAATTGAACGATTGTGAGAAACTGAACTATAAATGAACTCTTTCATGACAAAAAAATCATACGCATCTCCAATATGATGTCAAAGTGACTCCAAAATGTTTACTAGGATATATTTGAATGATACCATTATCCCTGAGTACGTGCCTGTGTTCCCAGTCGCTACTTTATTAATATTAGATGCTACTCGAATAGTTACTTTCTGTTTTGTCATTTTAATTTCTAATGTGGTGTTCGTTCGACTTCGAACTTGACGTTTTGTTCAGGCATAGTCGTACAGCAATGAGTCAATATTCGTTTTCACCATTGATTCGTGATGCTAGGATACCGAGAGCGATGGACAAACGTCGATGGTGAATCCCGACAGTTCACAGTTGATCGCTTGATCGGTTAAAAGA
This sequence comes from Panorpa germanica, assembly GCA_963678705.1. Taxonomy (NCBI): domain Eukaryota; kingdom Metazoa; phylum Arthropoda; class Insecta; order Mecoptera; family Panorpidae; genus Panorpa; species Panorpa germanica. The sequence goes on along the minus strand of OY783211.1, from coordinate 19,047,002 downwards.
AGCGCTGCATGAGTACGGCAAAAACTCGTCCAAGATCCGGTATTTGACCATTTTAAGCGCATCATATCGGTCCAGCGCTGCGGGGCGATTTGGCAGTATGTAACTTTATCAAGAGTTATGACTTGCATGTATTTTGTTATTTTGATCTAAAATAAATAATCGCAAAATAATAAAGCCCTTATTTTTTACCTGTTAACAGGCGTCTGCTATTTTGACGATTTTTCAAGGAATATATTTTATAAAATAGGCTCCAAAGTATAGGATTGTTTTGCCCTTTATTATATTTGATTTATACAAATTTGCGCAAGAGAATTTGTAAAATTCTTGAAACAATTATTAGAAAATGTGAGTTAATCAAGAAATTATATTATACAATAAATAAACAATGAATCAATGCATGTAAACTAACTATAATCATTGGCGGTAGTTTTATAAAAAGAGGCGCAATTTTTAAATTTTGATCCGGGACTACCTTCAATTTAAGCCGTCCGCACACGACGCGACTGGTTGCAAACCTTAGCCCCGAATCTGCCCGAACCGAATATGATTACAACTGTGTTGTTAGTAAAAGAACGAACGTATTTACCAGTGAGATAAAACACACGGCACGAACGTAACTAAACTGATTTTAAACTGATTTTGAGCATATATTCAGCGACTATATTTCTCGGTCGCAGGGCATTGTTAGTTTCATGATGACATCATCAACAGAGATGTATACGAATACTATTGAAAAGTATATACATACATATAATCAAATATAACATAATAGAATCCCCTGTTTTGCTATTGTTAAAAATTCTATAGTCACGATACTCGGCTCGACATGGCTCGTGCTCGTTTTCGTTAAAAACTTTGTTTCGCGTTTAGTTTGCAATCAGTCGACTCCTGTGCCTTTCCTCGTGTTTTATCTCACTCGCATACACGTTCGATCTCTCATTAACAACAGTTGTAATCACCTTCGCTTCGGGTAGATTCGGGGCTAAGGTTTGCAACCAGTCGCGTCCTGTGCGGAAGACTAAGAGAGTAAATTTTATTCTGAAATATAAACGCTGTTACAAACGGATAATATTAAATAAGAAAAGCTAGTTAAGTAATCAAAAGACAAATTTGAACATTTGTTTATAAATATTATGGCAAAATCGTAATAAATAACATCGTGTATCACGATTCGAATCATCTAGTAAATTCAAGGTGTTTTATTTGTAGAATATTTTACCTCATAAATAAAAGATATGATATCGAACCAGACATATGAACAATACGGATGAAGCAGCAACAAAACCAGAAGTAGGAGCCGATTGAATACACGGACTGGAGCGGAATTGTTACCGACACGTCGGAAGTAAGGCCACTTACTTACATTATTTATATATTATTTAAATAAACTAGATTTAATTTTATGTCAACAATTAATTTTTAATATATTTTCTTAAATAATCTTATGGAATTGAAATAGTATACTGTAGATATAAGATGTACTTCCTAACCTAAAAACCGCGTTAAAAAATAAACTAATCTGCATTGATCGAGAGTGTGAGGCTTTGACGACAGACTACTGTACTTAAGTTTGTATCGATATTGGATATACAACGGCTAATGGGACTAGTATCAAAAGAAATACATTTAGCTAAGTGAAATACATGTAATACTGAACGGAAAGCTAGTATTTAATGTAAATTGATTACTGTAACTACAATCTGATCTGATAACTATTTTGAAGAATACTTATGATTCCATTAATCCGCAAAAAGGTATATGTATTTATTTTTCAATAAAGCCATAAATTAGGTAACAAAACATTGTATATTTGATAATATTGTTTACTTAATACGTAAAACACATTTAAAGTAATGGAGAATGCACTATTGTTTCATCAAAGAACCACAGGCCAACTTTTTCAGATCCTTATTAATAATCATTTGCAATTTTTGTTCCTTTTAATGGTTTGAATTCAGAGTCCCTTTTATCGCTGCCTATGAATTGAACTTGAGCTTATAATTAAAGGTGGTTGAAGGGAATGACTTCAAAGCGTGAACATGGCGTGAACCGCACTGAGGACATTGTATTCTCTATTTAATTTGTCTTTTGTTTAAATAAATAAATTTAAAATATGTTTTCACAATTCGACAATTTATTGAAGTAGGCTATGACAAAAATAATAGAGCATTTATATAATTAACAATGATCTAGTAGTAATTGAATTTAATTAATGGAAAACAAAAGAAAATCATTTATAATTAAATTAGAACTCGAACTGTTTAGTCCTTTTGGACAATAAAATATTTTTTTCGTTTGAAATACTTATAAGTTTAGTTAATATTTAGTAAAAAAGAAATAATTTTAAATTGATTTTAAAATTAATTATTGAAAGATGCAGGATATGGTATTCTATATAATTTTTATTTCTGTTTTATTCAGAGCACTTGTAGGAAGTGTCTTTGTACCAGCTCCAGATAAACCAAACACTTGCGGTGATACCCTAAATAAAGCCTGTTGTGTAGAAGGTGATGATGCTGGAAAGGTTGCGGATAAGTGTTACCTACGTTGTGCCACAGTGGAAACTCCTGACACCGCGAAATTCTCATCTCTAGAAAATACAGAGGGATGGGACGACCTACCACCAAGGCATTCAGAAGATGCTAAACGTCGTGCAAAGCACAATAAGAAACACGGATCCCACCACCATCACGGATCAAATCATATCCATAAATACAGCGGCATACATTCTCCAAGGAACGAGTCAACCAATGGAACGACTCCAATCACTAACCAAGTACAAAATAATAGAAGTAAGTCAGATTAAACAAGAATTCTAAATTTATGAAATAAATTTATTGTATAAATAACAAAAATCAATACATAAATTCTAAATTAAATATTGACAATGTATATGTATGAATTGTGAACATATTTTAGACTAAAATAAAATGGTTTATTGTTTATTTGCATTTATTTATTTAATGAAGTTTTTGTTAGCGCTGGAGGAGTATCCCAAGCAGCAGAGAGCAGTCTTCAATTTGGAATTAGAATAATTAAGCAGATTTTCTCCTTGTTAATACTTTTCAGGAAAACATACATGTCTTAGCCGGTGAACTAGTTAGTCATAACTTAGTCCAATTATCAGCACTCTTAGGCGATTTAATGAATTTCTTCTGATTTACAATTAGACTTTTACTAGATAAGTTGACCTTTTAATTATAGAGTTCTTATTAAGGAAGAATACTATTGATTCAGAGACAGATCAAAATACTAAGTGTTTTATTGTAGTACATTTACTTTTAAGGCATACTGGTATAGTAAGAATAATGAATTATTAATGTATTCAAAGTAAAAGCATAATTCAATTCATGTTTTACAATCCAGTAATCCAGTGGTCAGCAGTCTGAAAAGACTTTGTTATTCCAGCGTTCGATATCGTCTCAGATAAACTGTCTGCATGCATGTAACGGTACATAGATAAAGAAACAAGATTTTTCTCTACACTTTACACAATTTGTAATTAATAGGATTGTATAAAGGATACTCTCTTTGTCCAACTAACATGTTTATAATGGTGTACATGAGACAGGTGTCTTTCTCTCTTATTCACAGTATACGTGTTTTAACTCGACTAAGCTTAAATTAACTAGATCCGGTATGCGAGTTAAGTGACAGAAGGCAGTAACCAAATACCGACCTAGTGTTATTATCACTGTTTTATAAGGTCAAAGAATTTTATATCATTATTAAAACAAGATTGCTTTAATTAGAGGTTAAATGCGGAGATACTGTAATTTAAAATAATTATATGCAGAGCTCTTGCGTTTTAGAAAATCTAATCAGTTTTCAATCAGATTTAGATTATACTTATGTACTTATATACAGCTACTGATGATGTCATAGATAAAGATTGTCGCATTGCAGTAGCCTTAGTTTATCAGTTGTAGACTACTACTGAAACACACGTTCGAGAGAACTGATGATGAGCGGTCGGTTGTATCGAAGCCTTTATTTACAAATCGGATATTTTATTACCTATTCGATAATAGCTGCCATTTAATTTATGCGTATAAATTATTATTAACAAGACAGCAATAATTGTTAAGGAATGTTGATTAATTTCACAGGTTACATTTATTGACTGCTTAAAATGGTAATAATATTTATAATTACTATTAATTAATTGTAACAATTGTACCAGCATCTGGAAATACTCGTTGATCTGGTTTATTGATTGTTGATACAATGTTATCGCATTATTACATCTCCAGTGTAAATAATAGCTGGAGATTGTTATCTTTAAGTAGGAACCTTAGTTACTTTCCTCCTCGTGTCATTTCAAGGCCACATCAAGGATCAGCGGTAAGTTAACTTACTTCACTAACTTTAACTCATTCCTTCACTGTAGGGGGAAGAGGGTATGGTTTCTTTTAATTTCTTTGATTTATTTATATTATTGTAACACATATTAAGTTTATTGTGTAAAAACTTGATGTCGATTGGAGTAAAACTGTCGGAGATATAGAGTTTTAAGTCTTTACCTCTCTGGTCTGCTTTCGTGTTACTTTGAAACTTTTAAATGCGGTTTCTCAGACATAGTTTTTTCAGAGTTGGTGCCCTCTCTAGCTCAAAATGTGCAGGACCGATTGCTTTGAAATTTTGTACACTCTTTCTTTGCATAAATGCCGAGGTAACGCTGTCGAGTTTTTTTTTTATTTTTTAATGTTAAAGTATTTTAAAATAATAAAGTTTGAAATTTTTGATGTGATGTTGCAACGGGAAAACCTTTGTTGTTCAAAACAAAACAAGACAATAAATGACGCTTGGAATTTTCAAGTTTTTATATGGAACTGGATCAAGTTTTTAATTAGCTCAGGTGTCCATGCAATAATAGATTAATCAGTTGCAACAATAGATGACATTCTTGGGTTTTCATCTTTCTACATTCGTTACAAGTTTTTATGTTTATGGCGCCTTTCATGAAAGAATATTTACTTCATGATAATGAATACCTTTCTTATATTTTAATGAAATTTAAGATATAAAATTTAATAAAATTAAATATGGAAATTTTAAATTTATATAAAAAAAATGGTATGCCACTGAATGATTTACGTGAACTTCGTTTATTACTCTTGGGCGAAACCCATTTTTTACATTCATTATAATTAGTGTACAGAGTGTACTTAAATTATTCTTGCAGTTCGTATTTGTAACCAAAGCAAGAGAATAAGAAACGACTCAAGGAGATATAGGAAGGAGCAGAATCATCAATTTTTTTATCACGTTCTTCTACAAATATCAGTTTCTTTGCATGGTATTGACGCAGCTTTAGACTTAGACGTAGACTTTTCGAGGCGGGACGAAAACTTAAAATTTATAATTGTAAATTCTTTTACACAAATGTAAATCATTTTACATGCTTTCATATTTGTTAACTTATAAATAATAACTTCTTAATTCCATTAAACTTTTTTTAATTAATCATGGGCCAATTTGTGTAGATCTCGCTAATACTCTTAAATAAAACGATTAATCAATCTTAGAGATACCTTTTCAAGCACTCACTTATTTCAGTTAGATGTACGCTTGACCATTTATCTGACTCCTAAAGTTTATATGATTTAAATAGCTCAATCGTGTGCAAAGTTATTAACGCTTTTATATTTGAAAACATGGTTGCAAATCGATTGTTATTTTAGTACACTATCGCCATCTATTTCTAACTATATAACCATGAAGTAATGTTTCACCTTAAGATAATATCCATGTTTTGTATTTTGCTGGTAGATTCTGCCTCCATTGTGTTCCTATTCCTTAACGATCTGCTATTAAGACATCAATTCCTTAGCATACATAAAGTTATGAAAGAAATTCAAACTAAATTTCCAAGTTCTTATTTTGGCACTTTAACAACACGCTGTAATCGTACATCTAATTAATATATTTAGACAGCTGCAGCGAATATAATAAAATGGGAATTCCAACCACAAATTGGAAATGTATCTGTAAAACAAACTGATGTAAAAAATGTTTATGATTATGCGTCGAGTAGCTTGCTAGTCGTAATGTAATTAACAATGTGTGATCAATCGAATGCTGCTGAGTCGAGTCTTAAAGAAGCAGGTCTTATTGCGGGATGTTCCCGCCCTGGAGACTTTTAAGATTAGCAATTCATTACCACTTTCTACCGACGTAATGGATCAACGATGTTGGATCAAACGAAGCAGAAAAACAACTCGTTACGTTAGCTATACCTTGTTAACTGTAAATGTTTACATTTAGGTCTTCTTAAATGATCAGATCAGATTTTCAATTAGATTTCGCGTACATATTAGACATATCGCGTACTTGTATATGCAAGACTATAGTTCAAGTTGTTCGCGTTGTAGAGACAATGTATTCGTGAATTGACAGTAAACTTGTCATAAAATCATTAAGTGGATAGTTAATGAGGTAAACAAGAAGTTGGCATGTAAACAAACGTATAACATCCTGATTTCAGTCGCTAGTAAAGAGTGGTATTGAATTACCAACGGGTACGGACTAGTTTTAAGTGGTGAATACATTATAAGTCACAGGGAACCCTAAGTTTTTAGAAGGGATGATCAGAAATAGTACTTGCTTTTAAGATGAAATTGTGATAACTATTTTTAGTAACTTATTCATCTTCAGCTTGTCTCATCTTTAACATCTAGTAAGACACTTTAGTAAAAAACTACACGGTGTGGCAAGCCAAATTTCGAGTACTTTTCATTATGTACAGCAGCGATTCTCAAAGTGTGGGGCGCGACCCCTAAGGGGGGCGAAATGAAGGCTCAGGGGGGGCCCAAAGCTTGGTTGAAAAATTAATTAAATTTATTTACAAAATAATAAAGCAAACTTTTTATTTTTTGAAATTACAACAATTGTATAATTTTTAGTCAACGTCGTAAGAGTGCCGAACATTTTTTTTTTTTTTAGTTTATCAGAAAATACAGTAAAAAGATGCAAACCTTCTGTAATGGACTGAAAAGGTGAAAAGCTTTGTAATGAAGCTAAGTTTGTACGAGGGCGGTCTGAAAAGTGACAGTTTGGAGCTATTTCCTAATCTTAAAATTATGATTGAAGAAATGGATCTCAAAACTATTCCAACCAATGCAAAGAAATGCTTTCTTAAACACTTAGAAATCCTCAAATCTCGTTTTGAAAAATATTTTAATGAAAACTTGGATGGTTTGGCATGGATTCAAAACCCGTTCAAACCATCAGTCGATGAGTGCTCCCTCAACATGAACGAAAAAGAAAATCTCATTGACCTCCAAGGTGACACTGGGCTTGAAATGAAGTTTAAAGAATCTTCTCTCACATCCTTCTGGATTGGTGTACAAATAACACCCAATTTTGAGTGAAAGGGCATTGAAAATACTCACTCCATTCGCCACCACTTATTCTTGTGAAACTGGGTTTTCTGTTCTAGCTTCCATGAAGAGTAAATATCGCTCAAGGCTGGATGTGACCAAGGAACTCAGAGTAGCGTTATCAGAACTAACACCGCGTTTCAAGAAACTATGCGCAGAAAAAAATAAGCACATCCTTCACACTGAAGCTCTTTTTATTATTATTGCTTTGAGTTACAAATAACAATTATGTACTATAGTAGCTAAAATACCTACATAAATTGTAATTGTTTGTATAGAATTTGTTGTTGATTACGATTAAACTTATTGCTTCATTAGAGTATGCATAGAATGTGCAAAACTTAACTAAATAAAAATTGACTGTAAAATGTCAAATGCGACTCCCTTATAATATATAGTACGCTTACATGTAGGGGGGGCCGGCTTACAGCTGGATTATGCAGGGGGGCTCGAAGTAAAAAGTTTGAGAACCGCTGATGTACAGGATTTTATATAACCAGATATCGTTTGCAAAACATATTAGGACCTTCACAATGTCATCTCCTTCGTTTCCCGTTTTTTCTTTTGCAATATATCTAGAAGCTAAACTCAGGTATATATAAGGTTCATTTTATAATAATATAACAGTGTTAATTGTTGTAAGTAAGTTAAAATACCCAAATGTGTGCGTTTTCTTCTCCTATTACCAAAAAAACTCAACAATTTAACATTATGAAATAAAATCTAGCAGTAGCAGATTGTATAAAATTGTAGCAGATTGTCGCTGAGTAATTTTAAACGCAAGTTATTCAACTTTATTTAAACGAACCCACCTAAAATTGCCTTTTGGTTTAAACAATTATAACTTTAAAGAAACAATAAATAGGGTAACTGAACCTGATATTTTTTTAGATTCCTTTTCTTTAACTATATTTTAAATGCAATATTTGAAGCCTTCTTCACCAATCTGGAGTTCTCTCTCTCTCTCACCGATAAGCACCACTACTTCACAAAATTCTAGAAGCAAATATTGGTTTGATTATTTATTAAGGTGGTTGTTTATACTTATATCAATATTTCCAAGTCCGACCCTGTTCATTAGAGTTTACCGCAACCTCCACACATTGACTCGAGATCATAACATTGACGATGTTATTGTTATTGTCATTACAGTATTTGCATCTGTCACCTGAAAAGGAAATTCATGCGGAACGGTTAAAAGCACAGCCACCTTTTAAGTCAGTAAAACGAGAAACAATATGCGACAAAATGAATACCACAACTTATAAAAACAAAGATTACTGATGCAGTAAATTGTCTAGAAATCTTCTTTTAGGCTAGGAGCACACTCCAGAGGAGATTGTTGGTATTGTTTTTGTTTGTTAAACCTTTCTTGATGATGTTTCCTTCAACTACGTGCAGAAGCGCGGTGTACGGTACATTGGCGCATTCCTTCACGAGGATCCGAGGATCCTGGTCAGATCACGAAATGTATTTATTGAGCTTCAAACTCTTGTCAGCGCTGACAGGAATTCTGTATCCGTTTCAATCACCCGGAGGCACTAGACCCGTGAGAATCTTCACGATCTAGTAAAAGTAAAAAGAAGATTTCATTGTTTGAAGAAGAAGATGGAATAACAATATGCAATGATCGATTGCTTAGTAATACAATGTCTAATTATTATTATGTTAATAATTATGATTTATTTATGCAATGCTCAAGCACGAACGTCGTAAAGAACGCATTGTTATTGCACAGCATATTGTACTATTGTACATGTAACAACATCAAATTTTGTGCGATAGTTATAAAACTGCATTCGAATGGTACATACATGTGTGTGATCCTATTTTTGTCGATGACAACCGAACACTCTGGTTTAACAAACTCAAAATATTCCTGCATTTCAGACAGATTCATTAACAAACTAAACAACTTATAATTAATAGCAGGCTTGGCAGTTGGCCAGTATTTGTGGGATAGGTCACTTTGATTTAGACATTTTTGGCATTTTAATTTAATGTCTAAATCTATACTCATATATTTTGAGTTCATTGTTAGAAATAAACTAAAATTACAAATAATATCGTAAATTATGCAAAGTAGTGACTAAGTTGTCATGTATTTATGTTGAAATATCTTAGATAACATCATCGTGTGGGCAGTAGACTCCAGCAGACTCCATGGCTGGACAGCTGGAGCCAGGCTGGAGCTGGATTCATTCATATCTAAATGGGTTTTTATTGTGCAATTAAATATACATTAGTGGGGTATGTCCAACATAATAACACAATAAAATCAACAATTTAACATAAATTTATGTTTTGTTTAACTTTGAAAATATAAATATAAAATTTACAGAACAGAAATGTTGGCCATATATCATGTACGACATATAGAATGGTAATACGTACTGCCATTTCGCTATAACCAGTGCCACATTGAGGAGTTAGTTCACCCATGAATACTGTATACCCATTGCTATCATGTTAAATTTAATTGTGCCCCTGAGTGCATCCGCCTCTGGTCATGAAACATGGCATTCCATTACACCATATGGTACACAAGTACTGCACTTTGTTCATATGTGACTGGTCGTGTTAAACTTGGCATGTCAACAAGACAAGACCTAGGAGTTCGGACTCGATGGAGGTGGCGGTAACAGTGACCAGGCTTGTGTCCGGGATCAACATTAGGACATGACCTCAAACCGGACATTAACTTACTGGTAAATTTTATTCGTTAATTTTGTTATTAAGTATAGGAAAGTTGTTTTCAAAGTGTATACGCATATGATTACTATTTTGTAACAGGAGATAGAAATTTGCGTAATGCTATTATTACGGTTTTCTTTTCAGGATAAAAATAGTCAAAATCAATCTGATAGAGGACTCAATTCCCTATAATTTGTGTGTACAACATTTTTTGTTACATAGATCTGAAATCTATTGCACTAATTTGACTAAAATTTGTGCGCTAGTGAAACGATGTATATTGCATACATATAAAACAGCAAATACAAGTGTAAGAGCTGGAACACACTACGATTTAAATCGCGTGGTTTTAATTCTGTATACCTAGCACACATTGCGATTAAAATCGCGCGGTCGGTTTGTTTTTAATATGTTTATAGAGTGAGATCCCAGAGCCGGCAGACATAACTTATTTTCTGATGAACAAAATGTGTAAGATTGAGTAGTGTTAGTATGTACAATGATCGTATGCCTACCTGCTAACTTGACCAGGCGGCCATTTTCCACGTATCAGGTAATCAAGGTTTATGTCTCACTCACTCTCATGCGCACGGATAATGCCCTCTCGCTCTTATCCATAGCGGAATTAAAATTGGGTCTAGGGGATGTCTGCCCACTTGGATCGATCTATCCTCTTGTAAAACGTTTTGAAACAATTGTCTCGCTAACATATATAAAAATGGATCATCAAAAAATAAGTAAGTTTAAGTAATTATTTTGTCAGCTTTAAAGCGTCTGCAAGGTAATACAAGGCATTACAAGACAACTTTTTTAAAACGTTTTACAAGAGGACAGATTGATCCAAGTGGCCAGACATCCCCTAAACCCCATTTTAATTCCGCTATGAGTAGGAACAAGAGGGCGTTATCCGTGTGAATGAGTGTGAGTGAGAGATAAACCTTGATTACATGATACCTGGAAAATGGCCGCCTGGTCAAGTTACGATCATTGTACATACTAACACTACTCAATCTTACACATTTTGTTCATCAGAAAATAAGTGATGTCTGCCGGCATTGGAATCTCACTCCATAAACATATTAAAAGCAAACCGACCGCGCGGTTTTAATCGCAATGTGTGCTAGGTATACAGAATTAAAACCACGCGATTTAAATCGTAGTGTGTTCCAGCTCTAAGGCATATCCTTATGACTAATTATCTTCCAAAAAACATAATCAATTAATTTACTTCGAACGTTCTGGCTTGTAGGTCCATAGTATCTCGTTTCGCAAGCGGCAATATACTTAGGAAGGTCAAATATGATCCTGGTCAATAATTATTGTTGAGTGCAAATCAAAATTAAATTAAAGTTGTTCAATCCGGACTACGAACTACAGATTATGGTTAATTGTTTATAAAATTAGTGACTAATGCGGTGTTAATCACTTTAATTAAATATCGGATAATAGAAACCAAAATAAAAAAGTATTATAAAAAAAATGTCTATATCCGTGAAAAAAAAATCATGTGTTTTAACACTAACACCTATGTATAGATTTGTTGCCATAATTCTCACAGAACCCGTTTTTGACATTAATATCGTAATCAAGAGATTCAAGACATTATTCATTTGAAATGTTTTTAATAATACGTTCTCGATAGACTAACAGTGATCTTCATATGTTAAAGCGTTATACAATAAAAAAAAAACTTGTTAGAGGTTTTGAAAATGTTCAAATATCAACAAATTTATAAGATTAGGCTTTTAGAGATCACATCAATTTCATTTGACGTTTCAAATTCGAGGTTAGAATGAAGATAGTGAGTACGACACAAGGACGCATCGATTTGCGTGCTCGGGTCCGATTATTCGGGTACGAAGATGTATGTGTGGACACAAAGTTCGCACCAGTTACGTTCGAAGTACCGTACTCACATTCGTTGACGACTATGACAGTAAAACATAACTTACAATGCTCAGTGTGAACGTATCAGAACGTTCATTACCCATAATTAACAATTTCTGCCAACTATTTATGCAAGAATTAACAAGTAAATGTAATAACCTAAGTCTTATTTTATTTTATAAATGTGTCAAAAGTTTAGACGCATATTCGGGTATAGAATATTTAGTATATGCCGTGCGCGGCATTCAACGTCGAATAATCGGCGAATAAACAGTGTGAACACGGCACGTGCGTAGTTTTAGCAGTTCTCATCAGCTGTACATTTAGTTTCCAGCGGACCAATACGATTTGTAAATAGTCACAATTGTCTCTGCTTCGATTGTACCTAATAGGCTTGTGTCCTATGTCTTAATTTCTATAAAAGTGTACTATATATTGATAAAGTGGGTTACTAGAACCTCAAATGTTCAAATATTTTTTAATAACTCCTTATATGTTAAGAGATATTAACAATTAAAAAAGTCATTTTGTCTCTTTAATTATTAAAGGGCTTCAACGTTGTACACATTCCAAATGCATGTGACATCATAACCGCTGCCAACCTTACAGCTCATAAATCTCTGCTATATGTATTTATATATCAAATTATCAAATATTATTTCCGAAACAGGGTTAAGTAAAATAAAAACTTATTATTCTTTGACTTGACTTGATTATTTAGACTACCAACAGCTACAAAACATTACCACAGCACTGACCTACTCAACAAATAACTGACGTTAAAATGCATTTCACGTCTTACAAATATGGCCGACCATTTCTAGCGCTAAAACTACAATTCAAACTTTTAATTGCTATATCTCCGTCAACATTTAGATATTTAATAAAATAGACACGCCAATACACATTTATTAACATCAATTTCAATCAACAATTGAAAGATCGACCACTAAAAAAAGAGGACACAAGCCCATTACAATCTTCTAAGGTACAGTGGTGTATTGATGAATATTAAAATAGAAATTTCACTTAAAAGACAGTAGCTTTTGCAAGTAAACGGTTGTAATATGAGAGACGTAAAACCGAGATGAAGTTCTGCTCTGATCTGGTAGGATGCGAAGGCTATTATCTTTGCACACTCGGAAACTAAAGTATAATAAAACGAAATCTAATTGAAGATCTGATCTGATCATTTAAGAAGACCTAAATGTAAATGTTTACAGTTAACAAGGTATAGCTTACGTAACGAGTTGTTTTTCTGCTTGCTTTGATCCAACGTCGTTGATCCATTACGTCGGTAGAAAGTGGTAATGAATTGTTAATCTTAAAAGTCTCCAGGGCGAGAACATCCCGCAATAACACCTGCTTCTTTAAGACTCGACTCAGCACATTCAATTGATTACACATCGTTAATTACATTACGACTAGCTAGCCACTCAACGCATAATCATAAACATTTTTTATATCAGTTTGTTTTACAGATACATTTCCAATTTGTGGTTGGAATTCCCATTTTATTATATTCGCTGCAGCTGTCTAAATATATTAATTAGATGTACGATTACAGCGTGTTGGTAAAGTGTCCAAAATAAGAACTTGGAAATTTAGTTTGTATTTCTCTCATAACTTTATGTATGCTAAGGAATTGATGTCTTAATAGCAGATCGTTAAGGAATAGGAACACAATGGAGGCAGAATCTACCAGCAAAATGCAAAACAATGGATATTATCTTAAGGTGAAACATTACTTCATGGTTATATAGTTAGAAATAGATGGCGATAGTGTACTGAAATGACAATCGATTTACAAATTTGTACTAGCGCTCCATGTTTTCAAATATAAAAACGTTAATAACTTTGCACACGATTGAGCTATTTAAATCATATAAACTTTAGGAGTCATATAAATGTTCAAGCGTACATCTAACTGAAATAAGTGAGTGCTTGAAAAGGTATCTCTTAGATTGATTAATCTTTTTATTTTAGAGAATTAGCGAGATCTACACAAATTGGCCCATGATAAATTAAAAAAAGTTTAATGGAATTAAGAAGTTATTATTTATAATAAGTTAACAAATATGAAAGCATGTACAATGATTTACATTTGTGTAAAAGAATTTACAATTATAAATTTTAAGTTTTCGTCCCGCCTCGAAAAGTCTACGATCCAAAGCTGCGTCAATACCATGCAAGTAAACCGATATTTGTAGAAGAACGTGATAAAAAAATTAGTTAAACGTTACATAAATCAAAATTCTATGATTCTGCTCCTTCCTATATCTCCTTAAGTCGTTTCTTATTCTCTTGCCTTGCTTACAAATACGAACTGCAAGAATAATTTAAGTACACTCTGTACTTATTATAATGAATGTAAAAAATGGGTTTCGCCCAAGAGTAATAAACGAAGTTCAAGTAAATCATTCAGTGACATACCATTTTTTTTATATAAATTTAAAATTTCCATATTCAATTTTATATCTTAAATTTCATTAAAATATAAGAAAGGTATTCATTAGCGTGAAGTAAATATTCTTTCATGAAAGGCGCCATAAACGTAAAAACTTGTAACGAATGTTGAAAGATGAAAACCCAAGAATGTCATCTATTGTTGCAACTGATTAATCTATTATTGCATGGACACCTGAGCTAATTAAAAACTTGATCCAGTTCCATATAAAAACTTGAAAATTCCAAGCGTCACTTATTGTCTTGTTTTGTTTTGAACAATAAAGGTTTTCCCGTTGCAACATCACAACCAGTGCCAGCTTTGGAAGCGCTGTGACATACTATTATATCTAATTAATTTAAGGGGGGTAAGGTTCAAAACGATAAAAAAGATGTATATTTTCGATAATGTCTTTTGACGACACAGTTAATATATAATTATTTCTATATTTACTACATCATAAAATGACATTTGAAGAATACTTTGTGAAGTTTTCATAAATAAATGTCAAGAAATAAGGCATTGACAGCAAATTTTCGATGACATCACAAATAAAAGTAACATTGCGGTGCCACTCATTACTGGATTTTCTGAAATCGAAAAATCAAAATGATTTCATTAGTTGATAAGTTTCTGCAGGTAAAGCTGTAGAGTTCTTCTTTTTTTTATTAATTTTCCAATTTTTACAGCACTTAAAAGTTAAAATATTGATTTTTCATGAAGAAAATTAGAAACTTTGTTATTTGAAAATACGTTAAAATAAAAAAATAAAAATATAAACTCAACAGCGTTACCTTGGCATTTGTGCAAAGAAAGAGTGTACAAAATTTCAAAGCAATCGGTCCAGTACATTTTGAGCTAGAGCATTTAAAAGTTTCAAAGTAACGCGAAAGCAGACCAGAGAGGTAAAGACTTAAAACTCTATATCTCCGACAGTTTTACTCCAATCGACTTCAAATTTTTACACAATAAACTTAATATGTTGTTCAATAATATAAATAAATAAAAAGAATTAAAAAAAGGGAAGTTGAAACCTTACTCCTCCTCCCCCTTAAATGAAGGAATGAGTTAAAGTTAGTGAAGTAAGTGAACTTACCGCTGATCCTTGATGTGGCCTTGAAATGACACGAGGAGGAAAGTAACTAAAGTTTCCTACTTAAAGATAACAATCTGCAGCTATTATTTACACTGGAGATGTAATAATGCGATAACATTGTATCAACAATCAATAAACCAGATCAACGAGTATTTCCAGATGCTGGTACAATTGTTACAATTAATTAATAGTAATTATAAATATTATTACCATTTTAAGCAGTCAATAAATGTAACCTGTGAAATTAATCAACATTCCTTAACAATTATTGCTGTCTTGTTAATAATAATTTAATTCTAATGAAACTGCGCATAGATTAAATGGCAGCTATTATCGAATAGGTTGTAAAATATCCGATTTGTAAATAAAGACATCGATACAACCGACCGCTCATCATCAGTTCTCTCGAACGTGTGTTTCAGTATAAGTCTACAACTGATAAACTAAGGCTACTGCAACGCGACAATCTTCATCTATGACATCATCAGTAGCTGTATATAAGTACATAAGTATAATCTGAATCTGATTGAAAACTGATTAGATTTTCTAAAACGCAACAGCTCGGCATATAATTATTTTAAATTACAGTATCTCTGCATTTAACATCTAATTAAAGCAATCTTGTTTTAATGATATAAAATTCTTTGACCTTATAAAATAGGGATAATAACACTAGATCGGTATTTGGTTACTGCCTTCTGTCACTTAACTCGCATACCGGATCTAGTTAATCCAAGCTTAGTCAAGTTAAAACACGTATACTGTGAATGAAAGAGAAAGACAGCAGTCTTATGTACACCATTATAAACATGTTAGTTGGACAAGTAAAGTATCCTTTATACAATCCTATTAATTACAAATTGTGTAGAGTAGAGAATTGAAGAGTAGAGAAAAATCTTGTTTCTTCATTTATGTACCGTTACATGCATGCAGACAGTTTATCTGAGACGATATCGAACGCTGGAATAAGAAAGTCTTTTCAGACGGCTGACTACTGGATTACTGGATTGTAGAACATGAATTGAATTATGCTATTACTTTGAATACATTAATAATTCATTATTCTTACTATACCAACGTCTTAATAGTAAATGTACTACAATAAAACGCTTTGTATTTTGACCTGCTTATAAATCAATAGTATTCTTCCTTAATAAAAACTCTATAGTTAAAAGTCCAACTTATCTAGTAAAAGCCTAATTGGAAATCTGAAGAAATTTATTAAATCGCCTAAGAGTGCTGATGGTTGGACTAAGTTATGACCAACTAGTTCACCAGCTAAGACATGTATGTTTTCCTGAAAAGTATTTACAAGGAGAAAATCTGCTTAATTATTCTAAGTCCAAATTGAAGACTGCTCTCTGCTGCTCGGGATGCTCCTCCAGTGCTAACAAAAACCTCATTAAATAAATAAATGCAAATAAACAATTAGCCATTTTATTTTAGCCTAAAATATTTTCACAATTCATACATATACATTGTCAATATTTAATTTAGAATTTATGTATTGATTTTTGTTATTTATACAATAAATTTATGTCATAAATTTAGAATTCTTGTTTAATCTGACTTACTTCTATTATTTCGAACTTGATTAGTGATGTTACTTGTTCCATTGGTTGACTCGTTCCTTGGAGCATATATGGCGCTGTATTTATGGATATGATTTGATCCGTGATGATGGTGGGATCCGTGTTTCTTATTGTGCTTTGCACGACGTTTAACATCTTCTGAATGCCTTGGTGGTAGGTCGTCCCATCCATCTGTATTTGTTAGAGTATCGAAAACTGTTTCTGCAGGAGTTTCCAATTTGGCACAACGTACATAACACACACTCGCAACCGTTCCACTATCACCTTCCACACAACAGAGTTTATTTAGGGTCTCACCGCAAGTGTTTGGTTTTGCTGGAGCTGGTACAAAGACACTTCCTACAAGTGCTCTGAATAAAACAGAAATAAAAATTATATAGAATACCATATCCTGCATCTTTCAATAATTAATTTTAAAATCAATTTAAAATTATTTCTTTTTTACTAAATATTAACTAAACTTATATGTATTTCAAACGAAAAAAATATTTTATTGTCCAAAAGGACTAAACAGTTCGAGTTCTAATTTAATTATAAATGATTTTCTTTTGTTTTCCAGTAATTAAATTCAATTACTACTAGATCATGTTAATTATATAAACGCTCGATTATTTTTGTCGCAGCCTACTTCAATAAATTGTGGAATTGTGAAAACATATTTTAAATTTATTTATTTAACAAAAGACAATTTAAATTTGAATTAAATAGATTCTCTATTTACTATTTCCTCAGTCCATCAGCTTTGGAGTCATTCCCTTCAACCACCTTCAATAATAAGCTCAAGTTCAATTCATAGGCAGCGATAAAAAGGACTCTGAATTCAAACCATTAAAAGGAACAAAAATTGAAAATGATTATTAATAAGGATCTGAAAAAGTTGGCCTGTGGTTCTTTGATGAAACAATAATGCATTATCTATTACTTTAAATGTGTTTTACATATTAAGTAAACAATATTATCAAATATGCAATGTTTTGTTACCTAATTTATGGCGTCTTTGAAAAATAAATACATAAACCTTTTTGCGGATTGATGGAATCATAAGTATTCTTCAAAATAGTTATCAGATCAGATTGTAGTTACAGTAATCAATTTACACTAAATACTAGCTTTCCGTTCAGTATTACATGATTTTGACTTAGCTAAATGTATTTCTTTTGATACTAGTCCCATTAACCGTTGTATATCCAATATCGATACAAACTTAGGTACAGTAGTCTGTCGTCAAAGCCTCACACTCTCGATCAATGCAGATTAGTTAATTTTTTAACGCGGTTTTTAGGTTAGGAAATACATCTTATATCTACAGTATACTATTTAAATTCCATAAGATTATTTAAGAAAATATATTAAAAATTAATTGTTGACATAAAATTAAATCTAGTTTATTTAAATGATATATAAATAATGTAAGTAAGTGGCCTTACTTCCGACGTGTCGGTAACAATTCCGCTCCAGTCCGTGTATTCAATCGGCTCCTACTTCTGGTTTTCTTGCTGCTTCATCCGTAATGTTCATATGTCTGGTTCGATATCATATCTTTTATTTATGAGGTAAAATATTCTAGGAATAAAACACCTTGAATTTAGTAGATGATTCGAATCGTGATACACGATGTTATTTATTATGATTTTGCCATAATATTTATAAACAAATGTTCTAATTTGTCTTTTGATTACTTAACTAGCTTTTCTTATTTAATATTATCCGTTTGTAACAGCGTTTATATTTCAGAATAAAATTTACTCTCTTTTTAAGGCCGTCCGCACACGATGCGAGTGGTTGCAAATCTTAGCCCCGAATCTACCCGAAGCGAAAAAAAAAGTATGAACTAGCAACAACAACAATTTATGAAATTTGGTTCTTGTTTAGAAATAGTATGCACAATTTTTTTTTATTGCTAGTTTTCCTTGAGTATTATACCATTTTAGAATCTTGAAGAGTTACGCCAATTTTTAAAAAATCTTGCCATAGTAGTGTTCATACTTTTTTTTTACACCTCGATGAGTTAAAGTGGTTAGGTTGCTGATACAAAAAAAAAATCAGAAATATTTGAAAAATTGTGGTCATGGTAATTAAAAAAATAATAAGGTGTTTCAATTTTCGAAAAATAATTTTTTTTTTCTAATTCCTAAACAAAATGAGATAATTTTTTTTTCGTTTTTTCTTGTGTAGTCATGAGCAGGACCACCCTCTGGTGCCCGCTTATCGTTGAATATTGGGGCACCCTGTATACAGATCTAAAAACTCTCATTCGTTGATGACATAATGATCACACTCAGTCAACTAGTATTGCAAGATCGTAAACCTTAGATAGTTTCTTAGCTACTTCTTGCTACGTAACAGGATCTACGTGTGATCGGACTCAGTAATGGTGTTGATTTCTTTGATTTTAAAAACATCCTCTTTCATATATTTACCTAATGATTCTGATTTCATCCAAATTACCAAACTGTATAATTCCATAGCATGTAAATAGGTATATTTACCAAGGATATAGAAATTTTTCCACGGAAATTAACCAAATAAATGATATGGAATAATAATAATGAATAAAAACAAATCGAACAGCTTACGTTATTGCACGTAGTAGCCTACACCCTGTGGGCAAATCCATTCGAAATAACGTATTATTATTAAGGAGGTACAGGACGTAAAGGTAAATGATAAAAACGTAGTGAAATTTGGAGGATCGATAAAAATAGTTAAAATACATGCTGTCTCAAAATTTTAGAGACCTAGGGTTCATAGTTTTCTTTTTATGCATGAGTCATTTTCCATACAAATCATAATGTTTAGCTCAATTTCACTATATAATATAACTTTTAACTATAAAAAAATGGTGACACGGCTTTCAAAAACTAGGTGTATATAAAAGAATCTTTTCTGTAACTATTACAAAAAGAAAATTATCAAAAGGATACCTATATTCGAAAATATTTAAATAAAACCTTTAAGAAACCGTAAATGTGGGTTATGAGCCGGCAACGTTGCAAATGCCAATTTGAGCGGGAACTTCAAAATCTGAATAAATATTATATAAAATATAACAATTTATTTGTCAAAGAACCAAATCACGCATGCGTCAACACACGTAAATTTACAGCGTTGCCAAAGTTATTATTCCTTTTTCAAAATATTTAATTTGTATTTAAATGGAATTAATATAAACTTGATATTAATTATAGGTCATTTATTATACTATTATATGTATAAAAAAATCATTTTAACAAGCAAAAAGCAGTTTAATAGGGAATTGAAAAATTCTTTTTCAAAGGTACAGTCCCAATATTTGCTCGTTCCTCATGTACTTCGTATTTTGCATTTCGTATTACCGCGAGATAAACTTTTTGCATTGACGGTACGTCCTGTACCTCCTTAAAGTAACATTTAGTTTATTTTGTATTTCATTTATGGTTTTCTAACAGTCAAAATAACTAGGTGTCTGGACCAGGAACTTCATTATTTATGGTATTAGTGTTACATTAAGCAGCTGGTCGGTTCTGGTTGTACTACATAGGTGTCACTCTTATTCAAATCTATTAGAACCAGTATGAATAATGTAGCACGAAATGATAACGCAGCGTGTCTACTTCAGCAGCGTCCTTGAAGAAGTTGACCCACAATCGAAAGCTATGCGGATCAATGAGTGATATTTACATTTCACTTAAAGTGTTTTTTATTTTGTAAATGTGAGTGTTACATAGTAACTGTTTATTAGTTTAATTTGTATTGTAGTTATTAGATTATATTGCCTAAGGCCACACGATACCGGATTAGTTCGTGAAATTGATTAGAGATGGTGCTATGTACATGTAGCAGTATTGTTATAGACAATTCTGCCCCATTTTTGTTTATTTCTTCAGTTAGTTATAAATGCTAGTATGTTAACTGGACTATCGCTATGCATTTATTGCACGACTGAAAAAATAGTGACAACACCGTCTTTGAAAAAGTTCGAGTTTCCATTAGGTAATATTGTACTACTGCTGCGTCAACTTTTGCTCAACACAAAACTAAAATAAAAATCCCCCATCCCCCTTTTCACACTGTCAGCACCGACCCACCACCCACACAGCTAGCAAGTTCCAACAAGTTTCAACTTGCAAACGAATCAAATGTTTTAATAAATTCAAAAATTGCTATTTATTTTGTTAGATTGATCACGAAACTATATTCATCTCTTTTCTTTAAATGATAAATATTAGGTAGTCGAACGAAATATCTCAAGCTCGTCTTTAACTGCAACACACCAACCGATAAAACCATAACATTCAATTCAATTGTTTACTTTATAAATATTTTTGTAATAATATTGCTGTCTTTTTCTTTTACATATAAAAATCCTAAATAAAACTATGTACTGCTCTAACACATTATAATAATTTTTCTCTAAAAAAAACATTGCAAAATAATTAATAGAACTTGAAATAACGCAGGTGTTTAAATGTAAACAAAACACTGATGCGTTGTTGCCATGTTTACATAATTAAAATTAAAGTAATGTTAAAATAAATTTACAATGTTGCACGATCAAAATATTTAAAGACATGTAATTGTAATAAGTGTAATCAAGAATAATTTTAATTCTAATTAATAATAAATTATCAGTAGACACATATTTATAGGCTTGTATATAGTAGATATTCCCACCAGATAAACAATTGAATAAAGAAAATAACAAATACTCTTAAAATGTCATTTGAAAGAATTACAGAATTATTCAATAATAGAATACACTGCGCTGCAAGTTGCGACCTTTGTATGAATCAGAATCACTCGACCTCCAGGGAATTGTTGTGATATTTACTAGTACGTAGCATTCTATTGTTGAATGATTGTTGTTTATTATTTTTCTAATATTAGATTAGCGTACATCCGTTATTGTCGTAACATTTAAATTATAACATTTGTATTAAACAATCTAGATTCCAGTATAGTTGAATAGAGTTGAATTGGAATTGAACTAAGTCCGGGTTTTTACTATATTATTAATTTATTTTATAAGTATGTTAATTATTAATTCATAAAACGTAGTGCCCACGCAGTCTACCAATTATAAATATAAAACTAATTAGTTTCTAAATTATGTATTTAAAAAAAACTAGTTTCTTTTAAATTAAAAATATAGAAAGGTCACAGTAAGGTTATATTGAATGTGTTGTAATAGTTGACTAAAACACAGGCGTAATATTTGCCTGCTTCACAGGCGTAATGCTAAAACAACTAAACTTGAATATGGGAACATGATTTGTAGTTTTCTGGCTGATCTTATATTGGCAACAGACTACGGCGGGAGTTGTTTTGCATTGGCGCACTTTCTCATGAGAAGTTTTTCTTCTTTAATGTTTATCAATACACCTCTGTGTTGAAGAATTCCGTACGTACATATATCAAAGTACCGCCGAACGTTTTAAATAGTGGTGTATTGATAAACATTAAAGAGAAGCTTTCTCTCATGATTTTTGAACCGTGTGTTGGTTCAAAAACTTGACATTGTTACTCCAATCACAAACTTCTCTTACCATATGTATCATAAGCGATTAAAGAAGACTTTAAACATTAATATTGTACTGTATCCATCGTTCACTGAAGTCGGTAAAGTAGAATCCATCAAACTTGCAACAGGTATGTACAGGTGGCGGTATATTCTTTGTACAGTAGGCGTCACAACAGGTAACAACATAAGAAAACTTAATTAAAACATACCTGTGATACTAATCAACTGTAAATCCCGATAAAAAACGATTGTCCACGAATAAACACGATGTTAACGTTGAAACTAGTTTTTAAGTGGAGTTAATAGAAAACGGTAATCCAACCACGTAAAAATAATATTTAAAAACGATTACAAAGTGAATTTAATGTTAAAAAATAGTTGAAAAAATGTTTTAATTAAATGAAATATGTGTTTTATTAATTAATGTGTTGTTTATTATGGATTATTAAGGATAATTAAGTGTATTTTTAATATAATTCGGTAAGTTTACACGTATGAATTTATGTATATTTGTGTTACTTTAGTATAATCACCGATCCGTTTAAAAATTAAGTTTTAAACAGGAAAATACACCTTTTTATAAATATTACCAGTATATTTGTGTGCTATTAGAACCTAATTAAACGTTAGTTAATTAATTTTCTGCATTTTATGCACTTTTTTAATGAAATTCTATGTAATTTCTAAAAGTATTATGCTATTGAACCCGGTAGGCCTTGACCGTACACATTTTTTAACCCATTTCTTTCTTGAAAGATCATATTCTTCTTTAAATACAGTAATTATTGACGGTAATAACATATTGTACTTTTATAATTAATGTATTCATTAAAATAAAATTGAAATCAACATTTGTTTAAATATTGTATATAATAAATAACCGTTACGAATTGTTAATCAGCGTTAATTTGGAGAATGTTTATTTGTAGAAATCTAACCGGTATCTACTTTGTAAGTGTTCTTTTTTACTTGGGTATTTAACACTCAAACGCAAAAACAAATGAACACTATTTAGAAATATTTCAGTACTAGTTGCCTTGAATATTCGCGGGATATGATAGTTAGACAAACATCTGACATAATAATGTTAGTAATTAGTAATTTTCAATTAGTAAAATGTCAAACTGTATGAGCTCCATTTTAAAAGCGTATCCCAAAAAGTAGAACTTCCTATCTGTAAACAATCTACAGTCAAAATAATGCAAAATCATTAATATTTGTCAATGTAATTACTAATTATAAATCGTATTACAAATATGTTAATTTTGCAAATCCATTTGAAAATAACAAATATTTTATTTTATTCATCCTTCACTAATAAGCATTATTAAAAGCACCAAAAAATGAACAAACGTTGTCTATTGTAATAATAACAAAAGATGCACTTGATCCACTTTCAAAATAATTCAAATAATTTGAGGTTTCCAGGTAATATATTGTTGAACATTTATCTTCCTTTCTTTGGAATTCCTAAGTTGTATAAAAATACCTAAAATTAGCGAGAAAATTAAAACAATTCCTTGAAAATTAAATATAAATTGTAAAATTTAAATAATAATACTGCGAGGTGTATAAAACACCTCAAACAGGCGCTACTAATAATTTTCTTTTTAGTCTAATTAATTATTTTATAACGAGTTCGTTTATAATTTTCATCCGGAAGTAAACTAAAGTGAAATTTAGTGACGCAACACACGCGCATTTCATTTGTAAAACAAGTAAAAAAAACAAGTTTTAACGTCGGAATGTTTTTCTAATCATTGATTAACTTCTATGTGAACTAATTCGTTGTTTAAAAGTGGCACGTTAAAAGTTGAATTTCTAGAAATTCATGTTATAAAGTGAAAAATTTAAATCATGTACTTTTTGATGTTAATTTAACTAACTGTTAGTAATTTGTCGTTGTTGTTTTTTTAAAATTGAAATAAATGGTCAGTTAATTCGAAAATTCAGCATTTTTACTTTACATCAGGAAGTCTTAATTAATAGTGTAATAAATATTAGCAAATAATTAATGAGCGCAGTGTTATTGACCGCTAAAATAGCAATTGTAGCTTTCAGTAATTAGCTGACATTGCAGTTATAATTAACAGTCACATTTGAAGCGATGAGACTGATATGCATTTGTATATTGATCGTCAATTTCATTAGTGAGACATCTAAGCCCTCATGAATGTAACCCCATAAATTTATAATACAAATAATGTTGTCTGGAATGGGCTTGTGTCCTATGGCTTAATTTCTATAAAAATGTACTATATATTGATAAAAGTGGGTTACTAGAACCTCAAATGTTCAATTATTTGTTAATAACTCCTTATATGTTAAGAGATATTAACAAATAAAAAAGTCATTTTGTGTCTTTAATTTTAAAGGGATTCAACATTGTACACATTCGAAATGCATGTGACATCACAACCGCTGCCAACCTTACAGCTCATAAATCTCTGCTATATGTATTTATATATCAAAATATCAAATATTATTTACAGCTATTTCAAGAAACAATAAAATTCCAATATTATGTCTGCCTTAACAGGGTTAAATAAAATAAAAATTTATTATTCTTTGACTTGACTTGATTATTTCGACTACCAACAGCTACTAAACATTACCACAGCACTGACCTAATCAACAAATAACTGACGTTAAAATGCATTTCACGTCATACAAATATGGCCGACCATTTCTAGCGCTAAAACTAGAATTCAAACTTTTAATTACTATATCTCCGTCAACATTTAGATATTTAACAGTTAACATTTATTAACATCAATTTCAATCAACAATTGAAAAATCGACCACTAAAAAATGAGGACACAAGCCCATTGACTGACCCGACTGGGATCCTAGGCAGGTCCTCATAAGGTTGTCCCGATCGGGCACTACACTTTTAAGTATTTATAATTTTAAGCACATAATCAAATGTATAATTTTGTCTGTATTTTTGTAAAATATATTTTTCATAAACAAATTGTATGCAATGAATATGTTAATATTAAATATGAAATATGTAAATAGTTAATATTTTGCTGTATAAGACAAATTTTAATTATAAACATGATTAATATGTTAGCCACATAACAGATGCATCTATTTACTCACGCTACGAGCATTTCATCACCAAACTAAACACGAGTTTAACAAAATTGAAACAATGTTCTTTCTTGTCACAAAAAGTTATTTTATAAACATACAATTCAATGAACGATTATTTAATTTTGCAAGTATTCAAAATAAAAAATGAAATAAAAGGAATTTGAGGAAAACTTCAAAAACATAGAGACCATAAATTGATCTTTGGCAGTAAACTTGATTGTTATTTGCAGTTTATTTAAGAATTTAATTCCAATTAGTGTAATTTATTTTCATTTGCTTTAATAAACCACAAATGAATAAATACATACATACATTTACAAATTTTCACTTGAAAATTAGTGCATATTTCTCTCGTCATGTTATGTTAATATTTAAATTATGTTGAAATTATTTCCAAGGAAGGCAATATTTTATTGGAAAAACTGACAATACTTTACTTTAACGATACATTTATTGCCAAAATTTTAATAACATGAGTTTGTTACCAGAAACAGAAATTTATTATTTATCACGTATGTGTACCACAACGCTGGCGAATAAGTTTTTGGTTATGTGATTACATAATATTTACCTAATTGTGGTAATAACCATACCTAGAAAACTTGTGAAAATAAGGAAACTTAAATTCGGTATTTAAATTTAGCAATCTTATAAAAATCATTTAGAAAGCAGCAAAGAGTATAGCATCTGACTGAACGACATAAATTTGTCACACGAAATCAGTCTATACCGTTTATAATTAAACTATTGTACAATAAAATTAATCTTTTATTTTACTGCGATTTCATTTACGAGCATATTTTTGTAGTATAACATATTTTTTCTAAGCTATTAAAGTTTTTATTTGATTAGTTGACATTTTTATTTAAAGTAATTAAAAAATACATTTGTATACTGCAATATTTATGACATAAATGTAAATGCTATTTGCTGTAATGTGCTTGAACACCTCGGGCACTCAGTGACGATAAACCTTAGTCCCAAGGGCTGTTATACATACGAGTATAATGAATCTGTCATTAAATACATTACCAACTAATATTAAATATGGCGCCTATAAGTATATAGAAGAATCTCATAAAACAAAAACAAAAATCCCCCATCCCCCTTTTTTCAGACTGTCAGCACCCACCCAACACCCATACACCTAGCAAGTTTCTACTTGCAAACGATTCAAATATTTTCGTAAATTCAAAAGTTGCTATTTACTTTGTTAGATTAATCTGGAAACTATATTCATCTCTTTTTTTCAAATGACAATCATTTGAACGCAATGTCTCAGCTCGTCTTTAACTGCAACACATCAACCGACAAAACCATAACATTCAATTGTTTACTTTATAAATATTTTTGTAATAATATTGCTGTCTTTTTCTTTTACATATAAAAATCCTAAATAAAACTATGTACTGTTCTAACACATTAAAATAATTTTTCTCTAAAAAGAAACATTGCCAAATAATTAATAGAACTTGAAATGACGCAGGTGTTTAAATGTAAACAAAACACTGATGCGTTGTTGCCATATCTACATAGCTAAAATTAAATTATTGTTAAAATAAATTTGCAATATTGCACGATCAAAATATTTAAATACAAATAATTGTAATAAATATAATTAACAGTAATTTTTATTCTAATTAAAAATTAATTTTTTTTATTTACACTCTGTTGTATAAAATAATTAATACTAAAGGTTGACAAGCACTGCTATACACAATTGTTTCAAGCCGTACAACAATTGATTGAAATTTTGATTCACTTCAAAGGTTTCTTACTTACTTTAGTCTTTCAAGAAAATTAAAGTGATTGCAATTTGTACTGTTTTAAAATATTTTGATAATATTAAAACTTTCTATTTGTTAAAATGAATAATAATAAATTAAAATAAATTAAGCGACTGACAGTTAATAAATTAAAAATATTTTTATTTATAAAAGTTGTCTGATTACCTTGCTGTGCCAGATGCAATGTAAAGTAAAACTTGTTAATCGCTTTTCATTTCATAGGATCTTTACACACCCAAATTTTTACGATTTCAGAAGTGGGTCATAATTAAATATGTGCTGCCAAATACAGTTCACATTTAGAAAATAGGCTATTTGAAACTTATGTGTTGTTTATATGATTATTATATAGTTAATATGTTTTTCTCGGATGGTTTTATATATTTGCAAAATATCAGTGTTATGTCACATGACTCACATTGTTTAATTAATTATTTATTCTCGAAGACGAACAACAAAAAAAATTTTATGACCCTATGAAGCCATATAAATATTAATAAAGTATATATGTAATTCTATTCTTAATTATAATAGAAAAATATGTTAAATTCATGATTTTGCAAGTCACCCTAAAATTAATAAAAAAAAAATTATATCACAATGTGACGCAATGAATTTATCTATTATTACGTCACTACTGTTTATCATTTATTTCATTAAGCATTGCTAATTTTTATATTAAAAAATGATATTTTTATCTAAAAATAGAAGGGTGTCGCATTACATATCGACGTTAGTCATTTTAAGCCGAATGATTCAAAAATAAATGTGTGCTTAATGAAAGATAAGATAAACAAAAGCTGATTAATAGAATAATTATAAATTTCTCAGTTGGTTTGAGCATCAGGAAGACGTCGGTATTTATAGTAGGATTAAGAATAGGAATTAGCACGAGGAAAAATTTTAATCATCGAGATAAGACGCTTGATATTTCTATTTATTTATTTAATGTTTCTGCTGATTAGGTATTTTACTTCTCTATTCTTTTCGTGCACCTGTCTCTTCTTGTCCTCTATTCCTACTTGTTTCTCCTCCATTCTTCTACGTACTGTTAATGGGCTTGTGTCCTATGTCTTAATTTCTATAAAATTGTACTATGTATTGATAAAGTAAGTTACTAGAACCTCAAATGTTCAATTATTTTTTAATAACTCCTTCCTTTAATAATTCCAAATGCATGTGACATCACAACCGCTGCCAACCTTACAGCTCATAAATCTCTGCAATATGTATTTATAATCAAAAGATCAAATATTATTTACAGCAATTTCAAGGAACAATAAAATTCCAATATTATGTCTCCCTTAGCAGGGTTAAATAAAATAAAAACTTATTATTCTCAACAAGTAAACTTGACTTGATTATTTCGACTACCAACAGGTACAGAACATTACCACAGCACTGACCTACTCAACAAATAACTGACGTTAAAATGCATTTTACGTCATACAAATACAGCCGACCATTTCTAGCGCTAAAACTACAATTCTAATTTTTAATTACTACATCTCCGTCAATATTTAGATATTTAATAAAATAGACACGCTATACTACTACTATAGTACAGTTTTATAGAAATTAAGACATAGGACACAAGCCCATTCCTATCGTAAATCTTGCTATTCCTTTTTTTAATAACTCCTTCTCCTAGATTCTTCTCTATCGCTTTCATTGTACTTCATCTGCACAATTTTCGCCATCCTTTCTCCCCTCTTCTACATATCTCTTTAGGTTGTAAACAATTAATACTTGTGCTACTTATAGTCTTTGTAACTAATATCGAAATGCATTGACATCTATGATTGGATAAGTTGTTATCTATAATTAATCTTCAAGTTAAAATTAGTTCTTCACTAGTCATCAAGCAACTACATAAGAAATAATATCTTTTATTTCTAAAGATCACCGTTCAATCAAATTAGTATTCATGTATAGGCATAGACAGGTGGAATAAATTCCTACATTCATCTGTTGGAGTCAGAGTCCATGAGGAGTACTTTAGTACAGGCATTGAAAAATAATATACTCGTACATCTCACACATAGGCGTCCGCAAAAACGATCGACCTGTAATAACACCGATTGAAATTTGCCTTGTTTGCCACTCTGCACACGCCTATGCATCCCATGGACATAATACATTCATCTGTTCATCAATAGAAATTAAAAATATATTCAACCAAATAGAAATAGAAACTTACAACAAATGAATAATTATATACAGTATTTATGATCTGACAGTTCTGTTAGTGATTCTACTTTGCTGCAGGCTTGTAGACATGTAGCAAACACACTTTCTTGAGGTCTAAATCTTTGATGCTATAGAACTGTACGAGTATGCATGATCCTTGAACTTCTTGAGATTATTGGATAGATAGAGGTACAAAGTGTCGATGAACGTCAACGACGATAATAGTGGCTATGATGTCATTCTATCGAGTTAATAATATGAATACTAATTGGAAGATATTTTCTATTATATAATGTATAAAGTCTGGTTAATCTTTAGCATTTATTTTGACGGAGTTATCTTCATTGATTAATATAATAATTTAGAGATATGAATTGCACCTCTCGCCTCTTAAGAAATATTATTTATTATTTTATTTTTTTAATGTTTTTGCCATTTGGCACTACATTCTTGTGCCTTAACTCATTTATATACATGTCATTGTGCTTAATTTAATTTTGATCCTTATTAAAGCTAAACATTCTCACTTTTTGTCAAACGAAAAAAAAAAATATGTAAAATTCCTTATAAAAATAAAAACAAAACTGCTACAGCTACTGCTTCGCTCCTCCTGCTTCGCTCTTCCTGCTTCTGTCCCACCTGTTTCTACTCTGCCATTCCTTCTATTTCCTAGTTTTTTCTTCTCTATCTCCGCCATCCACCTCTTCCCTTCACTTTCGGCATTACATTATTCTGCCTTAAAAAGATTTAAAAAGCTTCAGCCTTCCTTCTTCTAATTATTTCTGCCTTCCATCTGTTCCCTTCCTTGCCCCCTTTTAAGAGCTGCCCAAAATTCATCTCACTCCCTACTTTTTCCTTACAATCTGTTTCGTCCTCCGTTCCGCACACTCTACACATTCTTTTCTCACGACTTTCCCAGTATCTGTTTCCTTTTTCCTCATTTCCCAATCTAAACCTTGCTGTCCTTCTTATGTTTTTTATGTCTTTTTCTATTAAGTAGGTATATTACTTTCCCAAATTCTTTTATATCTTGTATAAGATATAAGAAATATTATTTTTATTATTAAAGTCACTTTGAATAAAAAGTCTACGTTGTTGCATTCGTTTGTTCTTAAAATATTTGGAAAATAGGCTTGTGTCCTATGTCTTAATTTCTATAAAAGTGTACTATATATTGATAAAGTGGGTTACTAGAACCTCAAATGTTCATTTATTTTTTAATAACTCCTTATATGTTAGGAGATATTAACAATTAAAAAAGTCATTTTGTCTCTTTAATTATTAAAGGGATTCACCGTTGTAGACATTCCAAGTGCATGTGACATCACAATCCTTGTGTAAGGTTACCAACCTTACAGCTCATAAATCTCTGCTATATGTATTTATATATCAAAATATCAAATATTATTTACAGCTATTTCAAGGAACAATAAAATTTCAATATTATGTCTGCCTTAGCAGGGTTAAATAAAATAAAAACCTATTATTCTTTGATTTGGCTTGATTATTTGACTACTAACAGCTACAGAACATTACCACAGCACTGACCTACTCAACAAATAACTGACGTTAAAATGCATTTCACGTCATACAAATATGGCCGACCATTTCTTCAAACTTTTAATTGCTATATCTCCACGCCAATACACATTTATTAACATCAATTTCAATCAACAATTGAAAAATCGACCACTAAAAAATGAGGACACAAGTCCATTGCTACAGTGGTTTTGAAAGTTTTGACGTATGCTATGTCCAGCTCTGCTTTATAAGAATCTAGATCGAATATATACAAATAATGATTTATGTTTATAGAAATTCAGACATCGCAAAGCAAAGCAAAGAAAACCAAACATTAAATTCAGAAGTGTAACACATATTTAAAATTCATCGTTAAGTTATTATATGGTGTTCTCAATTCCATACAC
Organism: Panorpa germanica; assembly: GCA_963678705.1. Taxonomy (NCBI): domain Eukaryota; kingdom Metazoa; phylum Arthropoda; class Insecta; order Mecoptera; family Panorpidae; genus Panorpa; species Panorpa germanica. Next base: position 19,015,401 of record OY783211.1, on the reverse strand, counting down.
ACATTTAATTGTTAGTTACACGAGTCTGTTGTATATTTAACAGATAAATCAAATATTTGCATACTTAATCACAATATCACACACAACTTCACATAAATTAGAATAGTACACAAACATAGAAAGAAAACAATTTACAGTTTCAGGCTATAGGTATGGTTAAATGGTTTTTAAGAATACTGTGTTAAGAAATTAAGACGACTGTATACTGAATTACTGCAAGATATAAATAAAAAGTCTCATGTAAAATTTCAAAACTATTCGATTTTCTATTGTTACACTTAACTTGTTGCGGTGAGGTTTCCACTTTTTATTTAAACAACATATTAAGTTTATTTTGTAAAAATTTGAAGTCGATTGGAGTAAAACTGCCGGAGATATAGAGTTTTAAGTCTGGTCTGGTTTCGTGTTACTTTGAAACTTTTAAATGCGGTTTCTCACACATAGCTTTTTCAGAGTCGATGCCCTCTCTAGCACAAATTCTACTGGACCGATTCTTTTAAAATTTTGCACACTCTTTCTTTACAGAAATGCCGACGTAACGCTGTCTAGTTTTTTTTTAATTTTTTAATTCTAACGTATTTTAAAATAACAAAGTTTCTGATTTTTTTCATGAAAAATCGATATTTTGACTTTTAAGAGCTGTAAAAAATTGAAAAATCAATAAAAAAAGAAAAACTCGACAGCGCTACCTACAGAAACTTGTCTACTAATGAAATCATTTTAGTTTTTGATTTTAGAAAATCTAGTGATGAGTTACGAGTGACACCGCAATGTTACTTTTTTTTTGTGACGTCTGCGGAGATTCGCTGTCAATGCCTCATTTCTTGATATTTACTTATGAAAAATTCACAAAGTATTCTTCAAATGTTATTTTATCATGTAGTAATTATGGAAATAATTATATATTTATTGTGTAGTCAAAAAACATTATCAAAAATCCCCCCCCTTTAAGGCTACCGCTATACTGATTTGTTTACTAAAAAGAGAGGCACTACATTGGAAAGAGAAAGCTTACATTCTTCCTCTGCAGCAGCGTCAGTCTCGTTGTTTAATTGCCGCACCTCATAGTAGACATATGAACATACTCAGGCAATGCTGACAGTTTTGTCTTAAGTCCACTAAAGAAGATCTTATCACAAATATGAACATTCTAATTATGTGATAGACACCGTGTGTTGCCTACAAGACTCTTAACATCATAATAACGATAATAAAAGTTTTGATTATTTTCTATTTACCTCCCAGTAAACAATTTGGTGAAGTGTCCTATTTGGTGAAGTTCGAGTCACTCGTACAATTCTATTCTAACGCTTTACAAGTTCTCTACCTGTCACAGATTTTGTGTTAGTTTTTCATAATAATATTCTTTCTTTTTCCAACATCATTCATTAAGTATTTCTGTTTCTTTCCCACATGGGTATATTTTTATTATCCGGTCATAAATCATAAACCTACTCCGCTTTTAATTCAGCAGTGAACCGTCGTTGCAATGTCTGTAGCTCATAAAAAGGACCTTTCCTTTGAACGACTGAATAGAAAACGAACACGTTCCAGACAAAAAATTCATGATACGTAATAGAAATTAAGTAGAATTTACTTCAAAATGTTTACTGGGCTTCCTCTTTAATGACGTTTGACTAGCAAAGATCACAAAGCATTAACACGTACGTGCTTATGAATATTTTTTCTAAATCCTAGCACATTAAGCATTACTGCCATCGCTGTCAAATGTCATTCGGATTGAGTTACAACCTGCATAAAACTATAAAGCACAACGATAAATCTTTATTCACTCGAACAGTATTGACTTGTATTGTATAGCGAACCTATTTTATGTCATAAATATTTAACGTCTCGTGGAGAGTTGATGTTCAATTAACAGTTACATCTGCAGAGCTCTGCTTGTTGTTTACCAGGGCTCTGCAACTTAATAAATGTCCCATGCGGACACAGTTTGTTCTTTATCTTGCTACGACAAAGATAAAATTATATTAAGACCACTTAAGGAGGTACAGGACATACCGTCAATGTAAAAAGTTTATCTCTCGGTAATACGAAATACGTAATTCGAAATATGTGAGGGACGAGCAAATATTGGGACTGTACCTTTGAAAATAAATTTCTCAATTCCCTATTAAATGGCTTTTTGCCTGCTAAAATGATTTTTTTGTGCATATAGTAGTTAAATAAATGAAAAATTACCTATAATTAATATCAAATTTATATTAATTCAATTTAAATTCAAATTAAATATTTTGAAAAGTTATTAAATATTTGGCAACGCTGTAAATTTACGTGTGTTGGCGCATGCGTGTTTTATTTTTTTGACAGCCAAATTGTTATATTTTATATAAACCCGTCTCACTATTTTTTCATATTTTGAATTTCCCGCTCGATTTGCCATTTGCAACGTTGCCGGCTCATAACCCACATGTACTGTTTTTTAATGGTTTTATTTAATTATTTTCATATATAGGTATCCTTTTGATAATTTTCTTTTTGCAATAGTTTCAGAAAGGATTTTTTTATATACACCTAGTTTTTGAAAGCCGTGTCACCATTTTTTTATGGTTGAAAGTTATATTATGTGGTAAAATTGAGCTACAACTTATGATTTGTATGGAAAATGACTATTTTTAATCATGTATAAAAAGAAAACTATGAACCCTAGGTCTCTAAAATTTTGAGACAGCATGTGTTTCACTTATTTTTATCGACCCTCCAAGTTTTCATCATTTACGTTAAGGTCCTATACATCCTTAAGAAACACTTACTTAAAATACAACACAAAAATTAAATATCTAAAACAGTGCAAAACCAGAGAATATTTTCATTGAATACAAAACGTGTTAGAAAGGTTGCCTACTCCGTACTCCACATACTGGATATCGACTGATGGGAGTTCATACTTTTAAGATGGTTAAGTTACAGCTGGTTGCAGCCGGTGCCGGACATGGGACTCCAGACGAACGTACAAAACGTGAGGTCATGTGATAATACGAGTGATACCTTATGATTAACAAACAACTGATAGCGTTTAGAATTATTTAACTACCAGTTACATCAATCGGTTTACGTTAACTTTAAATCAGTGAACACGAAATAACATTATCGTTAACATTATTTAATTTAATTGTAATAATACTAATTATGATAATGATATGCTTCACTGGGTTATTTCGTAGGCTTTAATGGTTTTGTTGAAATTTATGATTTACTGCTTATATATTTTATGTTATGCTTGAATTTTTTATGTTGAATTATTAACAGTTAGTCTATATTAATAATTAAGTAAATTAATACTATGAAATAATATTGCCGAACAATTTTTTTTGCAAAAATTAAGATCTGTTATAATACGATGATAAGAAATAGTCAATGTTTTGGTTGAATGGTATTTTCCCCATTAAAAATCAATGCACGAAATTTAGATTTTGCATTGTTTTGAAAATTACAAAAGTAGCGTCACTAGAACCACTGTAACTTGTAAACGAATTGTCGGAATATCACGAAATTTTGACACATATCGTCTGAAGGTTGGTACTACCTAAAAATCATACGGACTTATTAATGGTGGTGCCTTTTATATGCTATCGTACAGTATGTTTATTGATATTTTTGAATAGAGTCAACATGAATATAACTGAACTAAAATCCCATACATTAAATAAATATAACTGTACTTTGACAATCCTCCGTATCAAAGTACGAGATACAGAGTTTCGTCGACGCGACGATGAGGCTGCAGTCTGCACTGGTGCTCTTGCACCGTGGACGACATAGTAAAAGTACCACTACTTCAATGCGGAATGTTGTCTTATTTTCGGTCATATATTCACTCCTTCAGGCCGTACAGATAATAGGTCAAGTTTTCTTGATTAGTAGTATTATGCGTGAGAGAAAAAGTGTTATTGTTTTGTAGAACTGCGTTGATTTTCTTTAATATTATTGTCATACCCCGAGGTATTTATGAACCTGCAACTAGCCAGGACGATAACCACTAATTACCAAGGATTCCAACCCTAGATGCAACATTGTCACATTGTATTTTTAAATAACAACATAATGTTTTATATATAAATTGTTATAAACAATTATTTAACAGCATGCAAACCCCGTGCTCCCTTAAAAATAAGAAATGGGAGATCTTTAAACGCTTATATATTTTCTTATAAAGGAATGTGCACTAACTTGAAAGTCCCCAGGCGTTCCTTGTTGCATTTGTTGCATAATAATGTCTCCAGCTTCAGTCTTAAGTCGTCAGCCACAAGACAACGCCTTTCTAAAAAAAAAAAAGAAAAGAAAACATAACGTTAACCATTTTTTATTTGTAAGTCATTCATGATTTAATATTATTTATAATAAAAGTAGATTATTTTTATTTGATTTCATAACAATATATAAATGTGCTGAATGAAGAAATTAGTTTTTTAACAGATCATGTTTTGCATATTATTAAAAATAAATGTATTTCAAGGATAGAAGTATAAAGAGTTGATTATGATGTTAATTTCTATTGTAACTCTAATACCTGAAATAAGAAAATAGTAGTTTCTTGATTCAACTAAGATATTACATATATATGACATAACAAACAATCTAATGACACGTAATCAAATTGCTTGCAATTTTACAATTATTGTAAGTGGAACAAAAGATGTTAAGCGAAGTTAAATTATGATTACAAACAAATAACATTAACAACATACGAGTATAATAAATTATAAATTTGCAACGTTCTTGATAATTTTATTTGCATAAAAGCAAACTTAATGTAGGTAGTAAAAAAAAAAGTAAAAGTATGTTGGCCAGTTAAATCAAAACCAAAATGGTCATCGCTTCATTTGCATGACAGTGGTATGGTCATAGAATTAGTATTATGTATGTATATATAATACGAAACAACAATAAAAACTGTGCAAGGCGATATACATAACGTATATATGTCATGAACGACTAAATGTTACGCCCACCTCAACCGCAGTTGTGACGTCATCGAACGAAAGCATGGTACTACAGACAGAAGGCATTCATATTAATGAATAGACACCAAAGCTAAATTCAAAAAGGGTTATTTATTGAAATAGAACTAACAATGGCACAATGAATTCAAAAAACTGAATGGAATTAGTGTTCTTTGTTGAGTAAAAGTATTAACTCTAAAAGAACAGCATGTAATATAAAATGACTTTGAAATTAATTGTATTTCAAAAATCTTTTCTTTAAATCGGAATAAAAGTTGGCTAATACTCTTAAGTCAATGAAGTAACCAATATCGTTATTAGGCTTTTAAACTTTTTCATAATGGGCTTGTGTCCTATGTCTTAATTTCTATAAAAGTGTACTATATATTGATAAAGTTTGTTACTAGAACCTCAAATGATCAATTATTTTCTAATAACTCTTTATATTTCAGGAGATATTAACAATTAAAAAAGTCATTTTGTTTCTTTAATTATTAAAGGGATTCAACGTTGTACAACATTCCAAATGCATGTAACCTCACAACCGCTAGTTGCTATCTCTTTTATACAACATAGCGTAAAAGAGATATATTCTTGACAGAACTCTGACATGTTTACAGGTTACCAACCTTACAGCTCATAAATCTAAATAAAATAAAAACTTATAAATCTTTGACTTGACTTGATTATTTCGACTACCAACAGCTACAAAACATTACCACAGCTCTGACCTAATAAACAAATAACTGACTACAAACACAATATTTTAGACTGAGCCTACTTTAGAGGCCGGCTAAGTGGCAGAATATATGAATAACTATCTGTGCACTGCGTTTTTATTCTGCGTATCTGAAATTATTATTGTTACATTGTTTACACTTCGTGAAATGTACCGCGCGATAGTCTGTGTAAGCGTGTTCGTACAAGGTATCAACAAGTAAAGAGGCCTGCGTGGATTACGCCATTGATAACACAGCACAAAGGTATTTCAAATATTCAGTAGAGGTTAATAACACCACAACACAAGTAACGAGTAGCTCAGCTGATACGACTATGTCTCTATAGTCGCTACTCATATGTCACATGCGTTACACTACTTCAAGTAATAATCCTTGTAGCAACATTTAAACAAGATTTAACACGAATTCTTTATTATCATTCATTAATTATATATTGGTTTTATTTTGAACTTGTTCACTAGCGACAAGACTGTATTTTGACAAAATTATAGTAAGGTAATATTCTAATCAGTTTCATAACCTAACATTTAAAAATAAGGCCATAAAGTAATTAAAACTTCATATTCACTGACATTGAAATTATCAGGACTTCATAAACAGTAAAAACAATAATAAAATATAATTTTATCAATAGAATTATTCATTAATTGATTTCAATCTATAACGTAACATTGTAGTAGCTATAAATACCACAGGAGTATAAATACACATAATTACGTTGCTTACGATAAGCCGCAAATGATAGTAAATAGCATGATAACGCAATGTTATTTGTTATTGAAGGTCGTTCAGTTACTGGCATAAGTATAAACTCTTCAACAGGTTTTTAGATAACGAAATACTATAAACATAACCTCGCAAAACGGTTAAAAGGCAAAACTTGTGTTTCCATGGCTTGGGATTCATACGGTGCGCTGCTAAAAGTAGCTGCAGGTACATATTTGTCCTTAGGTAACTGACATTCCTGTGGTAATTGATGCTGAAAGTGACGCATATGCACCTAAGCGGCGATGACTAATATGTTACTTCAGAGTCGCATTAGGCCGTCTGCACACGGGTCGACTGATTCCAAACCAGCCGCGAACGAAGTTTCCAACGAAAACGAAAAACGAGCCATGTCGAGACGTGTTTCGTGGCTATATAGAATTTTTAACAATAGCATAATAGGGGATATTATTGTGTCGTATTCTGAGGTATTTGAATAGTATTTGTGTACATCTCTGCTCATGATGTTCACCATCAAAAGCATGCAACGTAATTTCCCTCCGACCTAGAAACACAGTCGCTCAAAACCAATTTCAAATCAGCTTTTTTTTTTCATTCCTGCCGTGTGCGTTCTCTCACTCACAACACAGTTCCATTTTCATTCAGTTCGGGCAGATTCGGGGCTCGTGTTTGCAATCAGTCGACCCATGTACGGACGGCCTTAAGATAGCTATTTAAGTTAGGCGAATTCTTTGTGGGGTCTTCCCACTTTAGGAAAATTATTACCAACGATGCCTGTCTTATTAAAGCAAAATTACGGTAGAATAATAAATGGTTATATTTATATTAGTTCAAATTTAATTGTATCTAGTCATAAAGCCGTGTCGGTCAGAGGACCATGCGAGAGATGTGGTCGCAAGGAGCGGTAAGAAAAGGGGAGCGCCAAATTCACCTTAAACTATTCTAATTCTGGCCCTGGCCGTAGGTTACTTATTCTTGAGGCTTTTAGTCTACAGTCCCTTTCGTTCATAAAGTTACAAAATAAGAGTATTTGTTCTCTAATTTAGTTATTAGTTTTATTCAAAAGATGTCAGTGCTCTCTATTATTTATTTTGTACGTTTTATTCTTAGTTCTATACAACAACCGTATTATAGTACAAAAAATCATTGACCCGTGAATTGTTCTTAATTTCCGGTATTTTCAATTGAGAGATATTTTTAAAAGATAAAATGTACTTGTACCATTACTAAATTATTAATAACAACTATCAAACATTACAACAATTTCACTATAACGGTAAACAATTATTATTCTGTTTGTATAAAGTACATCTATTGAAATAATATAAAATAAAACAAACTTTGTTTGAATAAAACCTAAAAAGAAAAAAAATTCTCATCATCTTCAGTGTCAAGTTCTCAAGTGGACATTGAATAAAAAATTAATAGAAAGAGTCACGGAGAAGCCAACCAGAAATTCATGTAATTTGGAGGACATATTGTTCAAGAATTCTGTTTTAAAAGTAATAAATTACAGCATTGAAAAGTGGCAGCTACCAAGTTATACATCATTAATTTTTATTAATTTAATCGGCGTTGTCTACAACAATTAGCAACGATAATTCATTAAAATTTATTGAGGAAATCTTTTTATTAAACCAGGAAGTGAAGCCACAGTCGATCAAAATTAATTGGTGTTTTTGCAGTTAGCGACGTTAGTCATATAAACCAATCAAATATGAATTTGACAAATTTAAACTAGACAGAGTTTCATTTAGGACAACTATTGACTCACACCTCTAGCTTAGTAAATGGTGGTTTTCACTTTTGTTTCATGAAAACCAATATGTTTAGACCTAGTCCGCTTCTGATATATTAATACGAATATTTAGATAATTAATTTATTTTCTTTTAATTTCAGGTGCTTTGGGGTCTTCATGACTCTTCATAATGGTCATCGTAACAAGGGTACGTAACACCAGACAACAAACTATTTAAATATGTAAGATTTTCATATTGTCTAATGTCTAGACAATAAATAAGTATAACTATTAATTATCAAATTAATTAGAAAACCTGTTTGTTTTGTGAGGTCATTGTCATTATACATCTTTTAAACACCCGCTTTTTAACCGGTGCAAACAATGTGCGCCATCTACGATGCTCTTTCAATAACTATTTGACAACTAGTAAAAATAATAAAACATGACTGACGTGTGTAAACACACACCTCAAAAATAAGTTGTAAAAACGACTTGTTATAATATTTAACAGCATTTGAATAAACATGTATTGGATTATAAATTCTTTAGTTTTAGTGAATGTTTAACCAAATACTGAGTCATACTGAGCTTATCTGCAACATAAGGTATTAAAAAAAATATTATACATTAGACTACTGAAAGTTCACAAATGTCAAAACATGTCCATATTGTTGTAAGTACGCATATGTCGCACTTACCTTTTATTTTTAATGATATTAAATGTTAATTATGTAATAGAATTATATTATGTAAACAGTTTTTGTATTAGTATTAAGATTGTAAAGAATAATTATTTAAGTTTAGCGCTTATAAATATTGTCTCTGGTTTGTGGAGATTAATATTGATTTAATGCTGGTAATTCAGTATTGGCGTTCTGTGATGTGAAATAAATTATTATATATTAAATTGCACAAGACGCTGAAAGCCAGTCTTCTCCTGAGTCTCAAAGCAAGCATTACTATTCGCAACTTCGTACGTATTGAATAGTGAGCACATTTCAACTATTAATTAAATTATAACACTATAGAATTACATTTTGTTTTATATCTGTCATCTTCGTTAATCTAATAAAATACTATTGTAATTAAGTAAGCAGATATAATATTACAACGAATAAATGATATATTTTAATAAAAGTGTTTGTATTAATAGTAATAAAAAGATACTAATTGTTCAACCGTCGCATGTCGCAACGAGGTTACTTTAGACCGCTCAAGTATTCTCTAATTGCAACAATACACCGTCTGAACAAGAATCCTTATTAATCATCTTAAGAAAGATATTCGATTACTACTGTAATTGGTGTTGGAAGTCGTCAACTGAAGAATCTACTACCAGAAGCTAGCATCCCTGCAGAATGTACTAGTAAGCTGAGTAATCTCCTCCAGAACGACAATACGACACATTTTACAACATTGGTGTCAGGTGGGGTCTCGAAGAGATATTCCTACACATAAATATCCAAGAGGTACGCCCAAAATTTTTTTCTATATATTCTACACCTGGATGCAGATCAATTATTCTGGATACCACTACGTCGATCGATTATTTCCAAGATTGCCGAAGAGTACGAGATAGAACGTCAATTCATCTGTATTTCACATAATTTTTCTACAAGTCCGGTGGATGTAAAACAACAGCCCGCTGAACCAGAAAAAAAGAAATCTTTTGCCCCCAGCGAATGGATGGATGCTTCTAGAACAAATGGAATAATCTAAACTGATGTTAATCGTTTCCAGAACCCTGCACACAGCTGTACATAGATCAAAATCGAAAGTTTTTTTGTTAAGTATAATAAGACAGTATCTTTTTATCTTGTATACAATTATTATCATAAATTGATAATTGTATTTTTTTCTATTAGTAGCATCCTTGTAATTCATTGAAGCTATTATTTTTTTAGTATTATATTCAATACTTTTGAATATTTGCTATAACCTATCTATTAGTAGCATCCTTGTAATTCATTGAAGCTATTATTTTTTTAGTATTATATTCAATACTTTTGAATATTTGCTATAACCTATCTATTAGTAGCATCCTTGTAATTCATTGAAGCTATTATTTTTTAGTATTATATTCAATACTTTTGAATATTTGTTATAAAATAACAATTTTGTAGCATCATTGTTCAATATTTTTAGTATTATATCCAATACTTTTGAATATCTACTATAATATTTCCTATAATTGTTTCTACAATTATATTAATTCATGTTTAATATTTTTAGAACATCTTTATGAACGAGAAAGAATTTTGAAAAGGAGAAGTAAAGAGCTGAAGCAGTTAGATAGCAGTCTGTTCAATCAGAGAGACTACCTTCCTGTTACAACTGCGGTGTCTGAGCCCCATCGGAAATTTCCAGTGAGTTACTGTTTTCGCTAGCAATTTTTCCTTGTCAGAATCCTATTCTTCGGAGAGTCGTTTATTGGTACAAAATAATCTTTAGTCTGTATATTATATATAACTTTAATTAAGTACTATGGCACCGAACGTTCATTCACTCACACTAGTTGAGAATACAATCAATCTAATTAATGAGTTTTCAAAAAATCTAGAAGTCCAATCAACATCCTTAACAATAGTTGAATTAAAAATCAAAAACTTAGACAAAGCTTGGGTTAAATATAGTAGTATCGTAGAAGCATTGCTTCCAACTCTAAAAAATGAAGAAGCTTCGGCTATCGTTAGTAAGTCTATGGAAGTTGAAAGTATTTATGACGACACTCTTATTTACTTGTTGAATTATAAGCAAACATTTGAGAATGATACACATATTGTAGACGACTCAAAAAGTATAGATTCAATAAAAAATCTGAACTTAAGTCCAATGCAACTAACCGTTTTTGATGGAGAATATATTAATTGGCAAAGTTTTATGGAATTATTTACAAATTTAATTCGTAATAATAGTAAACTATCAAGCATTGAAAAAATGCATTATTTAAAGTTAAATTTGTCAGGAGAACCACTCAAACTCATAAAGAATTATCCTTTAACAAATGATAATTACGAAATTGTTTGGAACATCCTTTGTAAACGTTATGATAACAAGGTAGCACTTATTGAAACCTGTTTAAACAATTTAATAAACTACAATGTTATACGTTTAGAGTCCGAAATCAATATCAAAAAACTACTAGATGAAATTAATGAATCGATTAGAGCATTAACCGAATTGGGGATATATTCTAATCATTCAGATTTTATGTTAATACATATTTTAAAGACCAAATTAGATTTTAATTCGTCAAAGGAATGGGAAAACAGAAATAATTCTGAATTACCAACCTTAAATGAATTTACGGAGTTTCTGGAGAGACGGTGGCGCAATCTAGAAAGAAGAAGGCATATTAAAGTCAAAACATATCCAAGCGTTCCTAATTCTAATAGTAAACCAGTTTCAAGCAAGCAAATTCCTAATAAGGTCGAAACAAAAACTAAAAATTTGTTCTGTAACCATTGTAAGAAAAGTGGTCATACAGAAAAGTATTGTTTTATTAAGAAGGAAAATCTAGATACGGGTAACCCTATTGCTCAAGTTAATACTTGTAGGGAGGCCACAATTTTATCAGAACCTTCTACTTGTTGTGAAAGATCGAAACATCTTATATCTGATGGTTCTCAAGTATCTTTTACTAACAAGACACAACACAATTCAAATAATGAATTATGTTTTTTTTATGATTTTGATGAGATCAATACGGGTAATTTACAAAATAATAATGATATTCTAAGTTTTGACAGTAAAAATAAAAATGTTAAGGCTAAGCAAACAGTTGACACTGTCCAATTCAAGATGGTCGCAGCCAAAGCTAAAACTGTATCATTTTTATTAGATACTGGTTCTCAAATCTCCTTGATTAAACAAAATATTTTAAATAACAATGTCAGAATTAATAATAAATCTAAAATTCTATTGAAGGGTATTTCTGAAGGCACGCCTTATACCTTAGGTTCACTGAAAACTTCTATAATTTTAGATAGTAATAAGTCGAAACAAACTTTACAGGTTGTGTCAGAAAATTTCCCCATTAAACACGATGGAATTATAGGGTTAGATATTTTACGGAAACTAAATGCAGTAATTAATCTAAAAATGAACAGTGTACAATTCTCAGAATGTGGCAAAGTAATTGAGCTCCCACTTATAAATATAAACAATATCGTTTTACCAGCACGTACGAGGAAGATAATTCCTATGTCAGGTTCTACAGTAGGAGTTTGTGTAGCCAGGGAATTGTTACCTGAAGTTTTTTTAGCTAATGCATTAATCAAGCCCGTCAAAAATATTTTCTATATTTCAATAATAAATTCTTCAATAAAAAATATAATACTTAGTAATTTCAAACCGAATATCATACCGATAGATCAATTTAGTATTTACCATTTTTCAAAATCAAGTCCTAACAACCGTAAGGAACTTTTATTAAACAATTTAAATCTTTCACATGTCAATTCAGAATTAGTAACAGAATTAATAGAAATCTGTGACAGCTTTAATGACATATTTTTTTTACCGGGAGACAAGTTATCTTGTACGAGCGCATTAAGTCATAAGATAAAGATTAATTCTTCTAAACCCGTTAACGTTAAACCGTATCGATTGCCCCATGCGCAAAAAGAGATTGTGGAAAAGCATATTCAGGAACTGTTGGTCAACAACATAATTGAAGAAAGCGACTCACCCTATAACGCACCTTTATTAGTAGTACCAAAAAAACCAGATGCGTTAGGTAATAAACAATTCCGCGTAGTAGTCGATTTCCGTAAACTTAACGAGCAGACAACAAGTGACGCCTATCCTTTGCCTCTTATACATGATATACTGGACCAACTTAGTGGTGCAAAATTTTTCTCTACCCTTGACTTAGCAAGCGGTTTTCACCAGGTCCCTATGCTTCCCGAAGATAAAGAGAAAACAGCATTTAGTGCGAACTTTAAACACTATCAATTTGTAAGAATGCCATTCGGACTTAAAGGAGCCCCCCCCATGTTTCAGAGACTTATGTCTCACGTTCTCACAGGTTTGCAAGGAATAGATTGCTTAATCTATCTGGACGATGTAGTCATTTTTGGAAAAAACATTTCTGAGCACAACCAAAGATTAAAAAACGTTTTTTCTAAATTACGGGAACATAATTTGAAGCTCCAACCATCCAAATGTAACTTTCTACATAAAGATTTGATTTATTTAGGTCACGTTATTAATGAAACAGGTATTCTACCAGATCCTTCTAAAGTAGAAGCAATAAAGAATTTCCCCATTCCAAACAGTCCTAAACAAATTAAAACATTTTTGGGTATGTCTGGTTATTATCGCCGACATATACCGCATTACGCAGAGATAGCCAAACCACTATATAATGCAGCAAACAGTAATGTTAAAGTATTAGAATGGTCAGACCAATGCGACGAATCATTTAAAACTTTAAAAAATAAATTAACCATATCACCTGTTTTGCAATACCCGGACTTTAGTAAAAATTTCGTTGTAACCACGGATGCAAGTAAATATGCTATAGGTGCAGTCCTTTCACAAGGTACTATTAAGGAAAGCCACCCAATAGCATATGCTTCAAGAACTCTAAATAAGGCACAACAAAATTACACAACTACTGAACGTGAGTTATTAGCAGTAGTATGGGCTGTGGCTCATTTTAGACCCTATCTCTATGGAAAGTTTTTTAGTATCGTAACAGACCATCAAGCCTTGACTTGGTTAATGAGTATTAAGGACCCGAGTTCTAGACTTATGCGTTGGCGGATAAAACTAGAGGAATATAATTACGAAGTAATATATAGACCAGGTAGTTCGATTCCACACGTAGATGCCCTAAGTCGCGTATACTCACTTCAGGTTGAAACAATGGATGTCACATACGAAAATTATTTAGAAATAATTAAAAATAAAATTATCATAAACAATAAAGTAATTGAACATGATAAAAGTTTATATGACGCACCGACGTCATTTTCATTAGTAGATTTTGTATCAAAAGATTTTAAAAATTCAATTGGAAATTCTCCTGAATTAATCAATAAATTTAGTAGTATCAATGCATTTCTAATACAAGAAAAAGAAGTATCAGAAATTGCATATGTTGAAATTGATACTAGATTTATTATCTGTTTAATAATTAAGGAATTTCATTTTAATCTACCAAATTATAAAGAAATATTTTTGGCATTAGTGAATCTGAAAAACTTTTGTACTTTACACAAAATTACTAACATAGCTATGAACAGGTTCGAGTCTGAACTAAGTAAATTAGATTTTGCCCAGTTACGAACTATGATCAGACATATCTTTGATAAAACAAATATAATAGTACACATTTATAATGACAATATACTTAAAATTAGTGACCCTGAGTTAATAAACAATGTAATTTCGGAATTTCATGTTAATCCCACAGCAGGCCACTTAGGAGTTTCTAAAACAATTAAACGATTAAAATCACACTTTAAATTTCCAAGTATGATTAGAAAAGTTAAAAATTTTATTAGACAATGTGTATCATGTCAAAAGAATAAAGTGTGCAAATTAAATAAATGCCCATTAACAATTACATCGACTTCGAAACATAGTTTCGAAAGGTTGGCTTTGGACATAGTATATCTTCCCAAGAAAGACGACAACGACAAATACAAATACTTACTAACAATACAGGATGACCTTACTAAATTTACGGAAGCTATTCCTATTATAAACCAGGAGGCAAATACTGTCGCGAAAGCATTAGTAACTAACGTTATTTGTAGGTACGGAGTTCCTAATATGATCTTAACAGACCAAGGAACAAATTTCATGTCAAAAATTTTTAAAGATATATGCAAATTGTTAAAAATTAAACAATTAAAAACAACAGCATTTAGACCAGCAACCAACGGTGCCTTAGAAAGAGTTCATAGAACCCTTGCCGAGTATCTAAGGAATTTTTGTAAAAAGCAGGATGATTGGATAAATTGGATTCCCTATGCAATGTTCGTGTATAACACAACTCCGCATACAGCGACCGGTTTTACTCCTTTCGAACTAATTTATGGACATAAGGCAAATCTGCCTTCAATTTTTTATAAAGAACCAATTGAGGTAAATACTTATAATAATTTTATAGTAGAACTCAAACACAGGTTACAAGTAGCGAGGGAACTTGCTATAAATAACTTGGTTAAAAGCAAAGAAAAAACAAAATTATATTTTGATAAAAGGGTCAATTCTCTTTTCACACCTGAAGTAAACGAACTAGTTTTATTAAGAAATGAACAGTTACCAACTAAAGGACAGTCAAAAAAACTTTTACCCTTATACGTAGGACCGTATAAAGTTACTAAAATTATATCCCCTGTTAATACAGAAATACTAATTGGTAAAAAACATACGGTAGTTCATAATAATAGGTTGAAGAGATTTTGTACCAATGAATAAAAACTTGACGAATGAAATGGATTTTGTCAGGGATGATTGTTTTGTGGAGCAGTGTTAACTCTATACGATGGGATCAGAATCGTTGTCGACACTTTGCTTCTCTTTTTGTTTTTTTCTAGAATTGTAACTCGTATATTTTGTTTTTATACGTGTCCCTTTTTTTTTGAAAGGGGGTGTTGTGATATGTACGACATCTCCCCTATCACAATTTTTCCTTTTTCTTTTCCTTAGAGCAGAAACGCATATGTTTTGTTTTATATGCGTTCCTTTTCTTTGGTTGAGGAGTGTTGTAAGTACGCATATGTCGCACTTACCTTTTATTTTTAATGATATTAAATGTTAATTATGTAATAGAATTATATTATGTAAACAGTTTTTGTATTAGTATTAAGATTGTAAAGAATAATTATTTAAGTTTAGCGCTTATAAATATTGTCTCTGGTTTGTGGAGATTAATATTGATTTAATGCTGGTAATTCAGTATTGGCGTTCTGTGATGTGAAATAAATTATTATATATTAAATTGCACAAGACGCTGAAAGCCAGTCTTCTCCTGAGTCTCAAAGCAAGCATTACTATTCGCAACTTCGTACGTATTGAATAGTGAGCACATTTCAACTATTAATTAAATTATAACACTATAGAATTACATTTTGTTTTATATCTGTCATCTTCGTTAATCTAATAAAATACTATTGTAATTAAGTAAGCAGATATAATATTACAACGAATAAATGATATATTTTAATAAAAGTGTTTGTATTAATAGTAATAAAAAGATACTAATTGTTCAACCGTCGCATGTCGCAACGAGGTTACTTTAGACCGCTCAAGTATTCTCTAATTGCAACAATACACCGTCTGAACAAGAATCCTTATTAATCATCTTAAGAAAGATATTCGATTACTACTGTAATTGGTGTTGGAAGTCGTCAACTGAAGAATCTACTACCAGAAGCTAGCATCCCTGCAGAATGTACTAGTAAGCTGAGTAATCTCCTCCAGAACGACAATACGACACAATTTTACAACAATATAATTTCTCTCTCCATTTGTAGGATTCTTTTCGATTATAAATAGAGAATTATAGAGCATTATATTACTACATATACTCATCAGTGGTCATACAACAAGTCAGTGGTTGCCCAATCTTTAGTATTCACAAGTAGACAGTTTATTTAAAAACGCAGTGTGTACTTCATTTGAATACTGCATAATGAGTCAGATAAAAGTTGTGTAATACGACAATGGTCTGCGTCTACGAGATAGCAACTCCTGGCGCACTTTCTGTAACACAAACACCATGCGTCCCTGAGTCTGCTGGTGCTGGTGCAGTACCTGACCCTGTGCCACCAAGCAGGAAATTATGGTTCCAGTCAGCTGATTCCCGCGTCAAACTAACTGGGAGTGTAGACAAACTATTACTATACTGGTACAGACAATCTCTTATAATTATAGCTACAAGTATAACCCGAAAAATATGACGGAAACGCTTTTAATTCTATGTTACGAAAGAAATCTTTGTGGATGAGTTAGAGACAAGGTAGATATCAGATAAGACTTTTCGTTATCACTAGTTTGTTGTTGTTTATATGGTTATTTAAAAATAGTAGCAACTTGCCTGATATGGTGAAGTATCTCCTTGGTGATCGTCTAATTCGTTTGTTCATTTCAACATGAATTTCTATGAATGAGAACTGAATCATTTTAAAGTTTAAAGTCATTGGTGACATTATATACAATATTGCTATACATAAAGTGATAGTAAAAGTACTGTGGTTCTAACAAGCCAGTAAAATTATAAAGTGAGTGAATCCGGCGAATAACCTATTCGAACATCACCAAGATGACGTCAGGCAGCGTTTGTCTGAGAAAAACAGTTAAAAAATTTAAATAGCTATAACAAGCAATGCAAAAAAAAAATTATTTTGATATTAACATTTCTAACACATTATTTAAAAAAGTAAATCGACTGCACCCACCTGCATTGTTGATTGTTACGCTCATTCCCTTGGTGAATGCATTGTTTCGCTAAACAGTGATCATTATCTTCTATCAGAAATTAAATGTATTGCAGCAATATGCATGCACACTAGTATGTGTTATAATACATATGAATTTACTCACTAAATAGTCACGCACAAAAAACAACATTAAAGGAAACAAAAAGAGCAACAATTGTTTAATTTACGCCTGGAGCGTAGATTCGAGTTGGTTATAGTAAGGGGGAAAGGGAGGGGCCTTAGACGTTGAACTCCGAGTTTATAATAAAATCTCTACGATTAACGAAATAATTTCTTACAAGCAAACTTATAATACTTATAATTTCAATTTGTATTGTATATATTTTTTTTCGATATTCTTATCGCAGAAAGCATTTGCTTTTTAATCTTAGAGTTTGGATTAAATGCTTTAAGCCAGAGGTGAGCCATGAGATGGTCGGTCGTGAATGGAGAAAACCAAATACAGGTTTATTTCGGTTTATTTTAAATTTACAAATATTGTTTAATTGTTTACACTGCGATTAAATATAAATTAGAATGTTAAGATACGTAGTGAAATATCATATATTATTTTCAGGGTGATTATATATGGATTGAACCAATATCTGGACATGAGTTCGACGTTGCAATTGGTGCTCGCGTCATTTCCGCGGAAGGTAGACGTATCCAGGTGCGAGATGATGACGTTACAGAACAATGGCTTACTCCAGAGCGTCGCATCAAGGCGATGCACGTCACCTCCGTACAAGGAGTGGAAGACATGATCTCCTTAGGAGATCTACATGAAGCCGGAATTCTTAGAAATCTCTTAATCAGATATAATGATAATTTAATCTATGTATGTTAATATCACAATCAATAAGTGTTTCAAATATTATTCAATAATTATTTGATAATTCAATTGTTTTAGACATACACCGGTTCAATTCTTGTTGCTGTAAACCCTTATCAAATTCTTCCAATATACACAGCTGAACAAATAAAGTTATATAAAGAACGGAAAATTGGGGAACTTCCCCCTCATATCTTTGCCATAGGAGATAACTCCTACGCGCATATGAGGAGATATGGACAAGACCAATGTATAGTTATAAGTGGAGAATCAGGAGCAGGAAAAACTGAAAGCACTAAACTAATTCTTCAATATCTAGCAGCAATAAGTGGAAAACATTCTTGGATTGAACAGCAGGTACATTTTTAATTTAACATAAAATTGTATATCAGAAGTGAATGAATAATAAATAAATAATTTGCAGATTTTAGAAGCTAATCCAATCCTTGAAGCATTTGGAAATGCAAAAACTGTCCGCAATGACAACTCATCTAGATTTGGAAAATATATTGACATCCATTTCAACAGTGGAGGAGTTATAGAAGGAGCGAAAATTGAACAGTATCTATTAGAAAAAAGTAGAATAGTTTCTCAAAATACTGAAGAGAGAAATTATCATATATTTTATTGTTTATTAGCTGGGTTGTCTAAAGAAGACAAAGCAAAACTTGAGCTTGGAGATGCAAGTGAATATAGATATTTAACTGGGGTAAGTTAAAAATAATCCACACTTCTAGTGCTTCAAATATCGATAAGCTCGTCTGAACCTTCAGACAAGAATGAAGACTTTTAAATGTCATCGTTTCTTTCTAGGGGGGCGGTATTACATGTGAGGGTAGAGATGATGCAGCTGAGTTTAGCGATATACGTTCAGCAATGAAAGTACTATTATTTTCCGATCAAGAAATTTGGGAAATTCTGAAACTGCTAGCAGCGCTTCTTCATACAGGAAATATTAAATATCGTGCCACTGTTATAGATAATCTCGATGCCACGGAAATACCCGAACACACCAATGTTAAACGAGTAGCTCATCTCCTCGGTGTTCCAGTTCAACCTTTAATTGATGCCTTAACGAGAAAAACATTGTTCGCTCATGGGGAAACTGTAGTGTCAACGTTATCCAGAGATCAATCGGTTGATGTTAGAGATGCCTTTGTTAAAGGAATTTACGGACGGTTATTCATTGAGATTGTTAAGAAGATAAATAACGCTATTTATAAACCTAAAGGAACAACAAGAAGTGCAATCGGTGTCTTAGATATTTTTGGTTTTGAAAATTTCATGCATAACAGTTTTGAACAATTCTGCATAAACTTTGCTAACGAAAATTTACAACAGTTTTTTGTTCAGCATATTTTTAAGTTAGAACAAGAAGAATATAATTTAGAAGGTATAAATTGGCAACACATTGAATTCGTTGATAATCAAGATGCTTTAGATTTAATTGCTATTAAACAATTAAACATAATGGCTTTAATTGACGAAGAATCTAAATTTCCTAAAGGAACTGATCAAACAATGTTGGCCAAATTGCATAAAACTCATGGAACCCATCGAAATTACCTAAAACCCAAGTCCGATATCAACACGAGCTTCGGTTTGAATCATTTTGCAGGTGTTGTGTTTTACGATACAAGAGGATTCCTTGAGAAGAATCGAGATACATTCAGCGCCGATTTATTGCAATTAATACACATTTCTAATAACAAATTTTTACAACTTGTTTTTGCTGATGATATTGGTATGGGTGCTGAGACCAGGAAACGAGCTCCCACATTATCTACTCAATTTAAGAAAAGCTTAGATTCGTTGATGAAAACTTTAAGTAACTGCCAACCTTTCTTCATTCGGTGTATTAAACCTAATGAGTATAAGAAGCCAATGATGTTTGACAGAGGCCTGTGCTGCAGACAGTTACGATATTCTGGTGAGCAGACTTCATAAGTACGACTATCGTACGAACAATTACGAATCAGCAATCTTAATTTATTTTGTAATTATAGGTATGATGGAGACAATAAGAATCCGACGTGCTGGTTACCCTATTCGTCACAGTTTCAGAGAATTCGTCGAACGCTATCGGTTCCTCATATCAGGAGTTCCACCTTCTCATAAGACTGACTGCAGAGTTGCTACAACCAGAATATGTGCTGCAGTTTTAGGAAGATCTGATTATCAATTGGGACATACAAAGGTTTGTACGAGACTTTTATCTTATTAAATCTAGCAAATGTAATTTTCTATAATTTTGAAACTTTTACAGGTTTTCCTCAAAGATGCGCATGATCTATTCCTTGAACAAGAGAGAGATCGTGTTCTTACCAGAAAAATTTTAATTCTTCAACGATCTATAAGAGGATGGGTATATCGTAGACGTTTCCTTCGAATGCGGGCGGCAGCTATTGTTATCCAAAAGTACTGGAAGGGATATGCTCAACGACAGAGATATAAGAGAATGCGTGTTGGTTATATGCGGCTTCAAGCCCTTATTAGAGCAAGAGTATTATCACATAGGTTTAGACATCTTCGGGGGCACATCGTTGGACTACAGGTAATTTATTATGCTATAAATATGCTTAATAAATTAATCGTGGTACATTAATACTTATTAAATTTGTAGGCACATGCACGGGGATATCTAGTTCGCAGACAATATGGTCACAAAATGTGGGCCATCGTTAAAATTCAAGCTCACGTCAGGAGAATGATAGCAGCCCGTAGATATCAAAAGATCCGATTGGAATACAGGCGGCATCATGAAGCTCTTCGTTTAAGAAAAATGGAAGAACAAGAACTAAAACACCAAGGAAATAAGAGAGCCAAAGAAATTGCAGAACAAAACTACAGAGTAAGTTATAATCACATGGTTTCATTATTACAATGTTCTTGTAATTTATGAGAATATATAAAATAAAATCTATGATATATAACAATTTCAGGAACGAATGCATGAACTGGAAAGAAAAGAAATGGAAATTGAATTAGAACAGCGTCGTGTTGTTGAAGTGAAAAAGAATTTAATTCAAGATGCGGCCAGAAAACAAGACGAACCTGTAGACGACAGCAAATTAGTAGAAGCCATGTTTGACTTCTTGCCAGATTCCAGTAGCGAAGCTCCAACACCTCATGGACCCCGTGAAACCAGTGTGTTTATGGACTTACCAACTAGTCAACCAGGGGATCAGAATGAAATAATTAGTCCTATGCAAGCACCCAGTGAAGATGAGGAAGACTTATCAGAATTCAAATTTCAAAAATTTGCTGCTACATACTTCCAAGGAAATATTACTCATCAGTATTCTCGGAAACCTTTAAAACATCCTTTATTACCGCTTCATACTCAAGGTAATGCTGGATTTCATACCGAGATAAGATAATACTTTTATGGATTACTTAGTAATACTGTGTTACTTATTCTAGGTGATCAATTAGCGGCGCAGGCTTTGTGGATTACAATTCTGAGATTCACAGGTGATTTACCAGAGCCTCGTTATCACACCATGGAGCGCGATAACACCTCTGTAATGTCGAAAGTAACAGCAACTTTAGGAAGGAATTTTATCCGTTCTAAAGAATTCCAAGAAGCCCAATTAATGGGAATGGATCCCGATACATTCATGAAACAAAAACCACGCTCCATCCGTCATAAACTGGTGTCTTTAACACTGAAACGTAAAAACAAACTAGGAGAAGATGTTAGACGACGTCTACAAGACGAAGAATACACCGCCGATAGCTACCAATCATGGTTGGAATCAAGACCAACGTCAAATTTAGAGAAATTACATTTTATAATAGGTCACGGCATCCTTCGTGCTGAACTAAGAGATGAAATTTATTGTCAGATTTGTAAACAGTTATCAAACAATCCATCAAAATCTTCCCACGCTAGAGGATGGATCTTATTATCACTTTGTGTCGGATGTTTTGCACCGTCAGAAAAGTTTGTATCATATTTACGTGCCTTTATTAGAGAGGGTCCCCCAGGATATGCACCGTATTGTGAAGATCGACTGAAAAGAACTTTTAATAATGGTACAAGAAATCAACCACCAAGCTGGTTAGAGTTACAAGCGACAAAATCTAAAAAACCGATAATGTTGCCAATCACTTTTATGGATGGTAACACTAAAACATTATTAGCAGACTCGGCTACGACAGCTAGGGAACTGTGTAATCAATTATCGGATAAAATAGCATTAAAAGATCAGTTCGGATTTTCGTTATATATTGCACTGTTCGATAAAGTGTCTTCACTGGGAAGTGGTGGAGATCACGTCATGGACGCTATCTCTCAATGTGAACAATATGCTAAAGAACAGGGTGCTCAAGAACGCAACGCGCCTTGGAGATTGTTCTTCAGAAAGGAAATATTTGCGCCGTGGCATGAACCAACCGATGATCAAGTAGCGACAAATTTAATATACCAACAGGTGGTAAGAGGTGTTAAGTTTGGAGAATATAGATGTGACAAGGAGGAAGATTTAGCAATGATTGCAGCTCAACAGTATTATATCGAATATAGTTTAGATATGAATATAGAAAGATTATTTACTCTTTTACCAAATTATATACCAGATTATTGTCTAACGGGGGTTGATAAAGCAATGGACAGATGGGGAGCATTAGTTGTACAGGCTTACAAGAAGAGTTACTATTTAAAAGAAAAAGTAGCGTCGTTACGTGTGAAGGAAGACGTCGTAAGTTATGCTAAATTTAAATGGCCTTTATTATTTTCAAGATTTTATGAAGCATATAGAAATTCTGGTCCAAATTTGCCTAAAAATGATGTGATCATTGCCGTCAATTGGACAGGAGTTTATGTGGTTGATGACCAGGAACAAGTCCTTTTAGAATTGTCATTCCCTGAAATTACAACAGTGTCGAGTCAGAAGACTAATAAAGTATTCACTCAAACATTTAGCTTGAGTACAGTTAGAGGGGAAGAATTTACCTTCCAAAGTCCAAATGCTGAAGATATTAGAGATTTGGTTGTATATTTCTTGGAAGGATTAAAGAAAAGATCTAAGTTTGTAATTGCTATTCAAGATTACAAAGCTCCAGGTGAAGGATCAACATTTTTAACATTCCAAAAGGGTGACCTAATTATTCTAGAAGAAGACAGCACTGGAGAAACAGTTTTGAATGCTGGATGGTGCATTGGAAGATGTGAACGAACTCAAGAACGAGGAGATTTTCCTGCAGAAACAGTCTACGTACTACCTTCGTTAACAAAACCTCCAAATGACATTCTAGCACTATTTAGTATCGAAGGCGCAGAACATGGCCGACGGCTACACACGCAACATGCAATAAACGGGACAGATGCAAGAGATCGACCTCATAACTTAGCAGAATATGCAATAGACCATTTCAGAACACCACCAAAACGAACAATGTCAAAAGCATTGACGTTAACAGCAGCTAGGAGATATACAGATGAACTTTGGAAACATTCCAGGGATCCTATAAAACAACCCTTATTAAAGAAACTATTAGCAAAGGAGGAGCTATCTGAAGAATCTTGTTTTGCTTTTAGTTCTATACTGAAATATATGGGGGATCTTCCATCAAAACGCCCTAGAATTGGAAATGAATACACTGATCATATATTTGACGGTCCGTTGAAACATGAAATATTACGAGATGAAATCTATTGTCAAATTATGAAACAGTTGACGGATAATAGAAACAGAATGTCTGAGGATAGAGGATGGGAACTGATGTGGCTGTCGACAGGATTGTTTGCTTGTAGTCAGAGTTTGTTGAAGGAATTGACATTATTCTTACGTACACGACGGCATCCCATATCACAAGATTCATTGCAACGTTTACAAAAAACATTAAGAAATGGCCAGAGGAAATATCCACCACATCAAGTAGAAGTTGAAGCTATACAACATAAAACGACGCAAATCTTTCATAAAGTCTATTTCCCTGATGACACGGATGAAGCTTTCGAAGTGGACTCATCTACCAGAGCTAAAGATTTCTGTCAGAATATTTCACAAAGACTCAACTTAAGATCGAGTGAAGGATTCAGTTTATTTGTTAAGATAGCAGATAAGGTATTTAATAAGAAAGCTCAATAGTAAAACACTAAATCTCTACGTGTCTTAGTTAATTGTAATTTACAATTTATTTAGGTAATATCAGTACCGGAGGGCGATTTTTTCTTCGATTTTGTCAGACACCTAACAGATTGGATTAAGAAAGCACGACCTACAAGAGATGGCATTACTCCACAGTTTACTTATCAAGTATTTTTTATGAAAAAATTGTGGACAAATACTGTTCCAGGAAAAGACAAAAACGCAGATCTAATATTCCACTTCCACCAAGAACTTCCTAAATTATTAAGAGGATATCATAAGTGTTCAAGAGAGGAAGCTGCTAAATTAGCTGCATTAATTTACCGAGTTAGATTTGGTGAAAGTAAACAAGAACTTCAAGCCATACCGTAAGTTGCTGACTAAAAAAAATTGATAAATATTAGTGATAATTAAATTTAATTAAATTTTTAATTTACAGTCAAATGTTACGAGAAATTTTACCGGCTGATTTAATTAAAATTCAAGGAAGTGGAGATTGGAAACGTGCGATTGTTAGTTCGTATAATCAGGATGCAGGAATGACTCCTGAAGATGCCAAAGTTACATTCCTTAAAGTTATATACAGATGGCCAACTTTTGGTTCGGCCTTCTTTGAAGTTAAACAAACTACAGAACCAAATTATCCAGAAATGTTGCTGATAGCAATCAATAAACATGGAGTTAGTTTAATCCATCCCCAAAATAAGGTAAATTGAAATATTACCTTACACAGAGCTTATACAACACAATAATAGTAAATATGTTTCTGAAAAATAAAGAAAAAGTCTGTTATAAATATAGCAAATGCAAAACTGGTTTAGTTGCTTAACCGTAGAGGCCAATATTTTTAATTTTACAACCACAGTTTTACAGCAAATAATTAGTAAAGAAACAAACCGATTGTGTTTTTATAGGTACTCGTTGCGCCTGAATTGCTATCAATACAAATAACATCACTGAAGTTTTGCTGTCTAATAATATTTCAAATAATATAAGCGTTTCCTTTCTTTTCAGGATATACTGGTCACACATCCGTTTACAAGAATCTCAAACTGGTCATCAGGAAACACATATTTTCACATGACAATTGGTAATTTAGTACGCGGCACTAAATTATTATGTGAAACATCTTTAGGATACAAAATGGACGATCTCTTAACGTCCTACATCTCACTGATGCTGACCAATATGAATAAACAACGTAGCATACGAATTAAATAGATTTATATAATATAATATTTAAGATATACATAAATATAAAATATTTATTATTATTTTATTATAAATATGAGCGAATATTTTTAGCTATCTCTTTTTTTTAATTATTGGTTTTATTGTAATACAGATAATAGTTAAAATTATTTCAATAAACTCACATCATCTATGGTTGTGTTTTAATACAATTTTGTTCGTTAATTTTTCATTGAACTTTGAGCTTTCAAGACTATATTGCCAAATACTTTTTCAAACTGTAAGACTTTGCGAATATGCGCAAGATAAAAGGAAATTATTATTGTGTGCCCAGTGTACCCAGTGTATCAATATTTTGACAGGTGTTCAAAATTGAAAGATATATTTGCAATAATATTTGTTTCACTTCAAGAAAGAGATTTGCGAATCATAATATGTTTTGTCTTTTAAAAGTAATATACGTTTTAAAAAGGTAGAAACACTTTGGCATTTTCTATGTATAAATATTATTATTATTTTAAATCATATATTATATCATCTGTTTTCTTAGTTTGCGCACAAAAACTAAATATAAACATAAATTTGTGCTTATATAAATTAATAATTAAATATTTTGGATAATTTTATTTAGTTTATTTTAATGTTATTTATTTTGTCATATATTTTGTTTGTTGCAATCATTATTATTATAATATTTTTCAGTTTATAGCTAAATAAAACATTTATTAAAAAAAAATGCATTATAATATTTAAGCAGTTCATTTATAATTATCTAACGAAATGTAAATCTTATAGCGCCTGAAATACACGCAATAGCAATAACAAGTGAACCTTTAGGCTTCAGCTCCAAAGACGCAGTGCAAACAAAGTGAACTAAATCACTTGTAACACACTGTATTTGGACATATATGTTTGTGATTCCTTTATTGTTGTTGGCGGTATGACTCATAAGATAAGCGGACAGAGGTAGCACGACTCCGCATCAAACGCATTGGATTTATCGTATCAAACGTGGAAGGGAAACGAAGTAACTGAGATCAGTTCTCCAAACCATCGCGAACAAAAGAATTTTTGTACAAGAATCTTATACAAGCTGTATAAACCTGTGGGCGCTTCCTTAACTGTGTGTACTATGGTCACTACTGATAAGATCTATAAGCAGTTTGTTTTGAATGTTCAGATCTACTACGCCTGAACTAGACGCAATAGCAATAACACTCACTTTCTATGGATTATGATATAAGTATATTATATCGCAATGAAACAGTTATTCCATGTATATCAGACAATTAGGCGTTAGATTAAGATATTAAATTGTCAAATATAGAAAGATATTTAGAATATAAATAATTATCAGTAAAGTAGCGTGCCTTAGACGGGCCCTGTATCAAAACTTGTTCGGAGGCCCAAATTATGGGTAAAGATTTTTCACAAAAAGAACAAAGACACTCGCATTGAATTAAAATAATTATATATTGATTATACGTTATTACTTACAATTAATACTCCTAGGAACTAAGCTAAGTACGGCCTAAGAATTTAAGTGAGATTGTGGATAACATTTTTCGAATTTTTGCTTACACACGTTTGGGGCCCTTGTAGCCCGGGGGGCCCGTATCATTAATACGGCAGATATTGCGGTAGCTAAGCCACTGATAATAATATTCAACATAATATAGTAATATTAATATAATTTATTTATTTTAAGATAAGAGCAACAGGAAAAAGAATTGTTACTGGATATACTTATATCAATAGGAACTTCTTTTACAATGTCTATTCCAAGAATCAAAGTACCATGACTTTTTAATAGAATGCATATCACACATTAAATATTTTATAGATACATGTGCGCCTGAATTATATGCAACACAAGAAACCTAGTATCATTATAGAATGAGCTTGTGTCCTCATTTTTTAGTGGTCGATTTTTCAATTGTTGATTGAAATTGATGTTAATAAATGTGTATTGGCGTGTCTATTTTACTAAATATCTAAATATTGACGGAGATATAGCAATTAAAAGTTTGAATTGTAGTTTTAGCGCTAGAAATGGTCGGCCATATTTGTATGACGTGAAATGCATTTTAACGTCAGTTATTTGTTGAGTAGGTCAGTGCTGTGGTAATGTTCTGTAGCTGTTGGTAGTCAAATAATCAAGTCAAATCAAAGAATAATAAGTTTTTATTTTATTTAACCCTGTTATGGCAGACATAGTACTGAAATTTTATTGTTCCTTGAAATAGCTGTAAATAATATTTGATATTTTAATATATAAATACATATAGCAGAGATTTATGAGCTGTAAGGTTGGTAACCTTACACAAGGATTGTGATGTCACATGCACTTGGAATGTGTACAACGTTGAATCCCTTTAATAATTAAAGAGACAAAATGACTTTTTTAACTGTTAATATCTCTTAACATATAAGGAGTTATTAAAAAATAATTGAACATTTGAGGTTCTAGTAACCCACTTTATCAATATATAGTACACTTTTATAGAAATTAAGACATAGGACACAAGCCCATTATTATGAACAACATGATCGTACAAATATATAGAGCTACCTATTTATCTACAAAAGGTTTATCAAGTAATGTTAGATTTAATTTTAGTTTAGAATTTCAAATCAAATCAACACATTATGAACATTTTGAACCTATACCGGAAGTCAAATGACTTTGTCATCTATTACACTAAGACCTTTCACCCTTATCAAGTTAAATATAATAGTCACGTTGACAATAACAATGGGTTGCTAATAATTGG
Source organism: Panorpa germanica (assembly GCA_963678705.1). NCBI lineage: Eukaryota > Metazoa > Arthropoda > Insecta > Mecoptera > Panorpidae > Panorpa > Panorpa germanica. The sequence continues at coordinate 18,986,900 of OY783211.1, read as the reverse complement.
CTCGCGGGCCATTTCTAATTTCGTCTAGCTTTTGATTTTGGTTTAATATTCGATGCGTTTTTTGCGAGCCATGCGGACCTGTAGATGCATACCTTAAGGACAGAGTCCGTAATGGGCTTGTGTCCTATGTCTTAATTTCTATAAAAGTGTACTATATATTGATAAAGTGGGTTACTAGTACCTCAAATGTTCAATTATTTTTTAATAACTCCTTATATATTAAGAGATATTAACAATTAAAAAAGTCGTTTTTTCCCTTTAATTATTAAAGGGATTCAACGTTGTACAACATTCCAATTGTATGTGACATCACAATCCTTGTATAAGGTTACCAACCTTACAGCTTATAAATCTCTGCTATATGTATTTATATATCAAAATATCAAATCTTATTTACAGCTATTTCAAGGAACAATCAAATTTCAATACTATATTTGCCTTAGCAGGTTTAAATAAAATGAAAACTTATTATTCTTTGATTTGACTTGATTATTTGACTACCAACAGCTACAGAACATTACCACAGCACTGATCTACTCAACAAATAACTGACGTTAAATTGCATTTCACGTCATACAAATATGGTCGACCATTTCTATCGCTAAAACTACAATTTAAACTTTTAATTGCTATATCTCCGTCAATATTTAGATATTTAATAAAATAGACACACCAATACATATTTATTAACATCAATTTCAATCAACAATTGAAAAATCGACCACTAAAAAATGAGGACACAAGCCCATTATTTTCAGCTTACTGCTCTCTTAAATCTAAATTGACAGAATTTAATAATACAAATAATGAATTCAATTGAAATCTTTCTTCACTAATAATACAATAATACAGCATTCAATTGGCTATTATCCATAGTAGCATTCTTTTGAAATGAATTCAGTAATGATAAACAAATGAAATAAGTTTATGAATTAATAACAACATAATTAAGTGCTCATTTGGAGGTGGAGTCTTAACTTTAGACGATGTGAGAGATTCAACTTCGGGTACGAGACTTTTTCAGATATTTCCCACGGGCCTCGGTCCAGAGGAGCTGCGGTATGCATGTGAAATAAGTATTAATGCTTGCTTGTGTGTTAGTGCAGACGCTGCTTATGTATCTATACGTATACACACACGTAACTACGAATTCATGAATAACGCGTGGTTTAGTTTATATTTTAATACTATAGACTTAATTAACTACATTAATAAACAGATTCTGTAAATTTATGGTAAGCAAATGACACAGTGGCCAAGAGTGTTGAGCAGCTGACGACTATAATACCTATGTCTTAAGGATCAGCACAATATTTCTAAGGCGTCGTTGTAATATACATGAAAGGAGATCTTGGCACTCATTAAAAACTGTCAAAAGTAGTCTCTCCTGTCACAACTCTCCCAAAATGGAGCTACAGAAAAATGGAAACCGTTTAATATTAAACAACGTCGGAAAAAAGTTGCAACAAAATGCGGATATTTATAGAATATGGTATAAATTTAAATTTACATTGATAAACATTTGAGCGTCTACAACTGCAGATAAAATTACCATGAGAATAACCATCATTTCAGGCACAATGTAGACGAGCAATATTGGAGAGTTCGAAGTGTCAGGTTACATTTAATAATTGTTTTGTTATTCTCACGTTGTTTCATTGATAAAATGATGCCTCATCCAAATGATAACAATTTCTATTTGTAAAACCTTATCATACACATGGTGGTGAAAAAGATACCACACAGAAAAATGTGACACGAAAATAATTCGGTTGAATTATTTTTTTATTAAAAATAGGGGAGTTCATCGTCAAATTATAAACTATGTAATCAAAACTATTCATCCAAATTTAATTGTTAGCAGTTTGCTAAACACTCACTAAAATGTAGTGGTCGATTTTTCAATTGTTGATTGAAATTGATGTTAATAAATGTGTATTGGCGTGTCTATTTTATTAAACATCTAAATATTGACGGAGATATAGCAATTAAAAGTTTTAATTGTAGTTTTAGCGCTAGAAATGGTCGGCCATATTTGTATGACGTGAAATGCAATTTAACGTCAGTTATTTGTTGAGTAGGTCAGTGCTGTGGTAATGTTTTGTAGCTGTTGGTAGTCGAATAATCTAGTCAAATGAATAATAAGTTTTTATTTTATTAACCCTGCTAAGGCAGACATAATATTGGAATTTGATTATTCCTTGAAATAGCTGTAAATAATATTTGATATTTTGATATATAAATACATATAGCAGAGATTTATGATCTGTAAGGTTGGAAACCTTACACAAGGATTGTGATGTCACATGCATTTGGAATGTGTACAACGTTGAATCCCTTTAAAAATTAAATAGACAAAATGACTTTTTTAATTGTTAATATCTCTTAACATATAAGGAGTTATTAAAAAATAATTGAACATTTGAGGTTCTAGTAACCCACTTTATCAATATATAGTCCATTCTTATAGAAATTAAGACATAGGACACAAGCCCATTATGTACCTCATGTTTCTAAATCAGTTTTTCGATGTTTCCGTATTTTAACTCAATAGTTTACAAATCGTTAAATTGAATATTTATAAAGTTGTCTGTCATGAGAATTTAGGTGTTAAATTATTTTCAAATTTCAATAATTTTCTAACAAAAATGGCATTGTTTTTTAAACCACTCCTTCCCCTTGTCAAACATTATGGACCCCCGCCCCTATTATGATTTGAAGCATTTAAAAAAAGTATTTTTTTTAGTCTTGTTTTATCTTTTGAAGTGGAATTTACAGCTAGATGTGACGTCACGAAGCGTATGACTCCGCTCTTTCTTCTTGACACGTCTTGTCACACTTTATGCAAGCCTTAAACTAATGCATTAACTCTACGAAAAGTTTTACCTCAGAAATGGAATTATGCACATTGTGTATAGGCAGGGGCGGTCTTAGTCATTGCGAGGCCCCGGGCGACAGAACTTAGCAAAGCACTTGTTCTTTCTATAATTTATGTAAATTGTAAGTAAGTATTTTTGATGACAATTGACGAGATATAGAATTTGATATTGGAAGTTTTATAAAAGTTAACAAGCACAAAGATGACAAATATTAATGATGATAAACTAAGGTACATGAATGCCTTAAAAGATATACGCAGTGATTCTAGTGGGATTTTTAAAGAGCGAGGCGCGAGATTCAAGTACATATTAGTAATGAATTTTTCTACTTGGGTCGTTGCGCGAGAATGCTAAGCCCCGGGCGATTGCCCTGCTTGCCACCCCCTAAGGCCGCCTCTGTGTATAGGATTTCATGTATAATATGAAGCAGAGGAATACTTATTTTGAATATAATCTATTCCGCCTATAGGCGAGAGGAGCGGTTGAGAAATCTACTAGTATTAAATTACCAGTGAGAACTAAAAATACAATAACCTGCTACGTTGTAGATTTTATGAATTAAAAATAATATAATATAATAATTAAGATACGATAGCATGAGAATTTGCCGGAACTTCAGATTTTTCTCACGCTCTACGCATTAAGTTTACGTTATCATTGCCTTTTATTCAAAATGCAAACAGTAACATTACTACAGAAGTTGTCTGAGATTTAAATCGCTAAAAATGATATGATTTCTTGATAAGAGAACTATTACATTGGGGTAAAAACTAAAACTGTATTCATTTAAACAAATATCTTCGAGATTTTAGACTAACTAACAATAGCATTGATCTATTTATTTGTTCCTTGAATATGTCTATACTGACCGAGATAATATTCTCAATCATGGGACTGTGTCCTCATTTTTTAGTGGTCGATTTTTCAATTGTTGATTGAAATTGATGTTAATAAATGTGTATTGGCGTGTCTATTTTATTAAATATCTAAATGTTGACGAAGAATAGCAATTAAAAGTTTGAATTGTAGTTTTAGCGCTAAAAATGCTCGGCCATATTTGTATGACGTGAAATGCAAGTTAGTTATTTGTTGAGTAGGTCAGTGCTGTGGTAATGTTCTCTAGCTGTTGGTAGTCAAATAATCAAGTCAAGTCAAAGAATAATAAGTTTTTATTTTATTTAACTCTGCTAAGGCAGACATAATATTGGAATTTGAGTGTTCCTTGAGTGTACAGATCATAAATCTCTGCTATTTGATTTATATATCAAATATTATTTACAGCTATTTCAAGGAACAATAAAATTTCAATATTATGTCTGCCTTAGCAGGGTTAAATAAAATAAAAACTTATTATTCTTTGACTTGACTTAATTATTTCGACTACCATTTCACGTCATACAAATATGGCCGATCATTTTAGCACTAAAACTACAATTCAAACTTTTAATTGCTATATCTCCGTCAATATTTAGTTATTTAATAAAACAGACACGCCAATACACATTTATTAACATCAATTTCAATCAACAATTGAAAAATCGACCACTAAAAAATGACTTTTTTAATTGTTTATATCTCCTAACATATAAGGAGTTATTAAAAAGTAATTGGACGTTTGAGGTTCTAGTAACCAACTTAATCAATATATAATAAAATTTTATAGAAATTAAAACATAAGACACAAGCTCATTACAAGAAATACTATTCCCAGAGCCATGATATAGAATAAAAATTTAGAATTCATAATAAACTAGAAGTACATATCTAAATCTAAAAAAAAGAAACTTTTGCATAATACTTGAGTACAGTATACATATATGTAAGGAAAACAAAGCAATGATTTTAATTTGTGACTTCCTCGAGATCCCGAGACGTTTTCCAACGTCGTGGAAGTGTGGGAACTCCCGAGCCCGGGAACCAAATTAAAATAATATGTAGATTATGTTATGAGATAAAAACAATACAGAGATTTATAATGAATGACTAATTTATTGTTATTTTTTTATTATTATTATTATATTTGTTTTTTCTCAGCTGATGTTTTTAGAATACGATAATAAAAATAGAACGTATGTACATTCTAGATACTAGTACTTGGCTTTGTTTTAATTCGAGCTTAGTAAATGTAGTATTTTTAATAAATTTATAAAAAATATAACAGTGTACCGCTGTAGTACTATAGCAGCATTACATTAGACCACTTCATTTAAGATTCATTTTGCTTACAACTTTTTGATTATAAAAGTTACAACAAAAAGTTATTAACAAAAGTTGTAGATAATATTAGTATCTACAAAAAGCATTTTACAAAATTTTTATCTGACTTATAGTTTAAAAGATAAACGAAGAAAACTAATTAAACTCTTATTTTAAAGATGGCAGCGTAATACGACGCTTTTCAATTTAAATGGGCTTGTGTCCTATGTCTTAATTTCTATAAAAGTGTACTATATATTGATAAAGTGGGTTACTAGAACCTCACATGTCCAATTATTTTTTAATAACTCCTTATATGTTAAGAGATATTAACAATTAAAAAAGTCATTTTGTCTCTTTAATTATTAAAGGGATTCAACGTTGTAGACATTTCAAGTGCCTGTGACATCACAATCCTTGTGTAAGGTTATCAACCTTACAGCTCATAAATCTCTGCTATATGTATTTATATATCAAAATATCAAATATTATTTACAGCTATTTCAAGGAACACTCAAATTCCAATATTATGTCTGCCTTAGCAGGGTTAAATAAAATAAAAACTTATTATTCTTTGTCTTGACTTGATTATTTGACTACCAACAGATACAGAACATTACCACAGCACTGACACATTTCTAGCGCTAAAACTACAATTCAAACTTTTTATTGCTATATCTCCGTCAATATTTAGATATTTATTAAAATAGACACGCCAATACACATTTATTAACATCAATTTCAATCAACAATTGAAAAATCGACCACAAAAAAATGAGGACACAAGTACATTTAAATCCAGGTTTGACAGACCATAAAATTGACAGCTCGTTTGGCCTCTTTTTAGCGATAGATTTCACACACTAACGTGTGTAACGTAAATTTCTTTACAACGAATAACATTATTTGGTTGTCTAAAATGACAAGAAAATTAATTAAATTAATAATACCTTACGAGTTACGCCAGAGCGTACAAACAGAAACAAACAAACACATATTTCTTTTACAGATTTTATTATAAAATTTTAATTTTTATTATTATATAAGTTAGAATATTTATAATCTATATACAATTTTAATATTACTTCGATATGTTTTATTTGTTTACAAACGTTCCTTGAATCAAACTGCATCCCTTTTTCTCTAGTACACAAATGTACTGGACAAAAAAAGATGCATATATTTTAATTAGCATAATTTTTCGATTATATTCTCGATAGCTTTTAAGTAAATAATATTTTAGCTTTGGTATAAATTAAATATTTATATCATACAATACATACTTAAAAATATATATTACTATTAGATCTATTGACATGGCCGCCCACAGAAGAACACAAACTAAGATATTGCAAAATGGTCATCACTTAGAGATTATATAAAATTATTAAACTTCACTCCTTCCTGAAAAGTTTTCTAGGGACCACCATGTCTGTTTATATATTTTAACTTTTTACCTCAAACCAAATAGAGAGCATTTTTAGACATTTAATAGAAACTGTATTATGTATATATATTTATTTAAAAAAAATTAAAATAATATTTATTATCAATATTATTGTTATTTTACCATATATGAATAATAGGAATGTTTTAATATTACATGATATTTTAATAAAATATTAATTTTATTTAATAGTATCATACTACGTTTGTTACAAAGCTTGTTATTGCGCTATTTTTTGTATGTGATACTAACAGTGTAGAAAATTACAATTTGTTACTATAGAGTACGCAATTAGTGTGTTTAATTATTGAAAAAATGATTAATTCAGTTATTAAATTTATTTCGAGCACATACAAAAAGTATAATCTTAAATTAAATCTTTCGTTGTAAACGGAGTTTATCAAATGATGTATTTGAGACAGTTAACCTGACAATCTTAATCAAGAATATGTTTATAACACTATACCATAAGACGCTGGACATTGCACGAAAGAACGCAACGCAAATTGAAGAATTAACAAAGCAACTTCCAAATTACTAGATTTTGCGAACGACACGACCTTAAAAGACTGGTGCACCCTATAATTTTTATTTAAAATAAAAAGCAATATTAAAGCAACACTTTTAATAAGATTTTAAAATAAAAATTAAATAATATACTCCTGTAAAATTTATTTGATAGACGGACGACGGTACATCATTGTAAATAATAAGAATTTATTTTAAATGAAATAATAGTTGAGCTACTATTCAATATTCGAGCATATACGCATGACTAATTTAATAATTCATAAACAGTATGAAAGGTCGTTTAGTGTTCAGAGCTACATAGTAAATGTAGGCATATACAACGAACAGTATAAGTGAATGTCAAGGTCGCATCAATAACATTTTCGATAATTTCTCACGCTTCACTGTGGCGTGCGTCAAACACTTGTACTATGCCAGCAAGGTGATATGAAAATACCACCCTTTCAGCGCAATAAGGAGGCTAGCAAACTATCTTACTGACGTCAGTTTCAGAATACCACTGACTATCCTCATACCACTATCCACTATATTCGCAACAGAGTGTATTGTAATTCCATCAATTCTGCTATATTTTAATTGGGTATTCTTGAGAAAATTTCGAATATTCAAAACAGACCCCTTATTTCAATTATCCATAAATAAGTTTTATCTTTATATCAAAGTCAATCCGTCTCTGTACTGTGTGTAAAAATTCGATTGGGCAAGATTATGTAATCCAGACAAAATAAAATTATATATTAAAAATCGAATAATTGACCTCAATTATACGGGCTGTGTTATTTTTAACCATAGTCGGTTAATAACACAAGAAAAATTTAAATTGCATATTTTCTGAATTAATTTAGAAGCTACAAATAATTTACCAAGTCATTATGAAGGAAACTATTATATTTCATTTAATTAAATTTGGCTTTTATAAATTTGGAGTGGCACATAGAAGGCAAGATCATTAATAGTTTGGAGACTGATATTAATTCGAAACTGAGTGTTTTATAAAAACAATTAGAAAATCATTTATATAATAAAAAACGGAGGAATTAAATATACAAACAGAAATTGGGAAAAAATATAATTAGATTTCTTTTTCCATAGAAAATATTGCTAACATTGAAAAAGTAAAATAATATTTGTATCTATTATGCTATATTAAATTATTATAAAGGTATTGTTATATATTTAGTATGAACTTCTACAGTATTTATTCGTTGCTAAAAAAATATTTTAAAGATTGCTTTTAATTTATACTACACTCGGAATAAACTTTGCGACTCATATTATTCTTCTCATGATGTAAACACAATTCTACATTCGGCAATGTAATGTTTAATTTATACACAATAACGCAAAACAAATTAATTTAATTTTATATAAAAATGGTTTTTAAAGCACTTCACACAAAAAACACAAATGACGTCACGATTGTTGTTAATGTTGTAACGCTCCATGTGTATTCCACGGTACATCAGAAATTGCAGGTAATTGTTGACTCTGATTATTTCTAGGAGTAGTGTTAGTTCTCATGACTTCATCAGCAGGAACACAATGAGGTCGTGGTCCAGGTTCTGGAGTATATGTAAATGTTAAACCAGTCGCATAAATAACTCCATCATTCCTCACCAGGGACACAGGTACTTGAGTAGGTTGCCTAACCCATAACCATTCTCCACGAAATTGTGATATTTCTGGTACAACACACAACATGGATTCAGCACAGCGATACATTGTTTCAGCTTCCACATCTCCGAACCATACTTGAAGGGACGGTGTGAAATTGTCACCGGTTAATTCCAGCATTGCGACGTCACCGCCACCGTTTAAATTTAAAGAATGTACCAAAGGAACTGGAGTCACAGGCGATCTGAAATAAAATTAATCGATACCATTTTATTGCAAGTATTACAGCCGTATTCCGATGGATAATATTATTAATATCACAAATCTGGATTCATGTTACTTCCGCTAAAATTAAATGAAGCACTTCTTTTTAACTAACTAATAAAACACATAGACGTTAAAGAAAAACCAAATGGTATGCTAACAACTTTCCTCATTTTTTAATGCAAATTTAGAATTGATTCAATAATCAATTAACAAATAGACCCTATAAACACTCAAACATAGCATTTATGAAGCACATACTCATGTGTAATGTATTGTAGTAGAATTTGATCCAAATTAACTTTTCAGAAAAAAATAGGATTGCGATTCAAAAATAATTTAAAAAAATAGATTACCATATTATGGCGATTTCAACTACAGGAATAATTGTGACTTGTTGTAAATTTGGTAATTCTATTAATACGTATTAAAATATTTAACTTAGAATGTTTTAAAACCTTAAAATAAAATAATATATATTCAGAAATAATTTCTGAATTAAAATGAAATTTCAGAGTTACATCTGAAACTGAAACAGAAGAATCCCTCTTTCTCTAATTTTAAAAAGTGGTTCTTGTTGATATATAATTAATAAAATTGATAATGTACAGGAAACACACCTGACAGGTCCCATGCCTTCAAAGAATTGGTACTCTGCTTTATCAGTAGAGATAATTGTCCAGCAAGCTCCATCATTTATCATTTCCTTATTAGTTTCTTTGGGGCAAGGAGTAGCTTGAAATTGAATAATCCTTTCTTGTGACAAACATAAATACATTCTTTCTGTATCCTTCATAAAGAAAGCACATTTGTGTAATTGTGACACAGGATCATCAGCTTCTAATAACGCCATTTGCTTATCAACTTTTCTGATGATCAGCCTTGGCAATGCCATCCCCGTAACAGAGCATACTAATTTTACAGTAGATCCATAATGGACATAGCCTTCACGTACAGAAAATTCTTCATTTTCGCTTTCATTGTCGTCTAATAAATGGATTGTAAATGCTCCCCACTGTGTTGAACTTGCGTGAAAATTTCCGTTTTCCACATGCAAGTACCTAGTGGATACAGTTTGTGATCGTAATCGATTAAACAACGCAACTTTTGTCCCACTCGCGATGCAAAGGTCTGCATTTTTTAATGACTGTTTCTTTTTTGAGGGTTTCGAAATAACTTTAATTCTTTTACTATTAAAAACACCAATATCATGTCCAGAACCATAAAACATTTTAACTGACAACATAAAATGTTTACGTTTATCAGAATCAGATATATACAAAGTTTTTGCAGCACAATATTGTTTTCCATTATTTAAGTCTAACTGCTGCATATCCTGATCAGAATTACCTATACCAATAAAGGCACAAAGTTGTGATGCTTGATCTGATTCTCCTTCTCTTAACATTTGTTCTTGTCGCAATCTCCAGCCATCACCAAAAAGATAAATACAAGGTGGTGGACAAAAAAAGCGTTTCTCGTTACCGTATGATTTCTGAGCAACTTTTGCATGTAATATAACCATCACCATATCGGAACGATCCCGAAGATATCTCTCCATAGCTTCTCGAGTTAATCGCTGTTCTTCTGGACGATATGCACCAGCTCCAGGGACTGCTGCACCACCCATTCTTGGAAACAGAGCCCCATGTTGTGGAGGTGGACTTGGAGGACTTTGTGCCCCATGTGCATAACTAGGTAACCCGTATTGATGAGGCATTATTTCACGTAACTTATTACAAAGTATGGTCTTATTTTAATTCATACTTTAATATTTTGTTAACATAAATAATTAATGACACAAGCAGAAACTAATTCTGTTTACACAACTAGTTTAAAAACATGTAGGTTATATATATTAAACAAAAATTCATTAAAAATACTTTCGTGTTATCATAAAATTATTATTAGTGTGATAAATATTAAGAACTGTTCATAAAATAGAAACAACATAAGTCTTTTAGCACTACCGCTTAGTTTGATATCGCCGCAGTCACTAAAATGCCATTCAAAAAACACCTGTTCACGCTGAGTATTTTCCGACAGTGCTGCCAACAATGTTAACTTTATACTATACCAATACAAAAAGGAATTTAAACTAAATATTAAATTACATAAAATCTCTACAATAAAACAATAAAACCAAAAGGTTAAATACACTTAGAAATGTATTAATTATTAATCACATAATTATTTCTGTATACGTACGATATAGAACCTCGTTCTTTTAATTTTAAATAATTCAAAACGAAAAGAAGTTTTGTACTCCCAATGTATATTTATATTTTGTTCTTCTAGTGCAATTAAATCCCTCTCACTCCACTAGTTACCGCACCGCTCTAAAAGCTAAGGTTATGTTTTGGGGCGTGGGAAAATACAGTGTGGGAAACACCAAGTGGGTGTCCTCGAATTTCTAAATCATTTTAACATTAGCCATGTCATAGATACATTGGAATACATAAATAGTTTCATTATTCCGAGAATAAGATCAGTTAGAACTTCAGCATTTGGGACTTATTATATAGAGCAAGCCATTCTTAAATAATTTCAAAGATATATTTAACAAAAGATATATTTTACAAAAAGAAATGAGTAAAACACTGCCTCCTAGTTGCCATAATAGCAAAACAGAATCCTCTAAATGCCGTGATGAATCATGCTATCGGGATAAACTATTGACATTTGAAGTGACAGATGTCAAAAGTGTGATTGTTTATATTTTGTAATTATTTTTTAAAATGGGAGTTACGGGTTTATGGAGATTAATTGAACCTGCTGGAAAGCCTGTGCCTCTGGAGACGCTAGAACACAAAGTATTAGCAGTCGGTATCCTTTAAAATCTGTGCAAAACTATATTTAAAAATTATAACCTATAAATTTCTATATAACTCTTAAATAAGTTTTTTAATAATAAGACAAGAATAAGCATATTTAGATTATGTAACGCATTTTCCTTAATGAAAATATTCAGATGTGTCTATTTGGCTTCATCAAGTTGTTAAAGGATTTCAAGATTCACGTGGAGGCACCGTTCCAAATGCTCACCTCCTGGGACTGTTCAATAGACTCTGCAAATTATTATATTATAGGGTCAAGCCGGTATTTGTTTTCGACGGTGGTTGCCCCAGTTTGAAGAAGGAAACAATTGTACGTGATTACTTAACCAGGAAATACAAAAATTTTCACATTGCTATTGTTGTTTTTTATAACATTAGTCTATTTTACGCAATAAAAATAATAATACTGTATTTGTGTCCTTGGTAAATATTGCGTAATAAATTATTTTATAAAATTAGTACAGTTTACTAAAGCAGATAAAATATTAGCTACCGAAAAGAATTAATATTTAGAGGCAAATATTTAATGTTTTCTAAATTGCAGGCAAAGCGCAACATGAGTCGTAACAAATTTGTTAACGAATCAGAGCGAATTCAAAAACAAATATTACACACAATTATAAAGCATAAAGCAGTGAAGGATGTTCTAGCTGAAAAATTAAATAAAAAGAAGTCGCCTGCTAAAATTTCTTCAACACCCGAAAAGAAACTATCTCAGCAACAGATCGAAGAAGAAAATCTATTTAAATTACCATCGGTTGTGCCACTTGAAAATTCACTAAATGCAATTGAAAGTGAAGATATAGATAGTTCCAGCTATAGTGAAGATGATAACTCAAATAGATCTTGGGGAAATATTAATAACGTCGATGTTACCGGCAGTCATTTTAGAAATCTGCCAGCCGATGTTCGACACGATATTTTGACTGAATTAAAAGAAACCAGAAAACAATCGTCTTGGGGAAGATTGCATGAACTTCCTGAGCAAAGTGATGATTTTAGCAGTTTCCAGGTTTGTTAATGTAAACATAAGAGTGTATTTAGATTTTATAATGAAATGAAATAACTTACACAAAGCTATTATTTGCTCAGATGGAAAGACTCCGAAAGCGGCGTGCAGTTCAAGTCTCTCTCGAAGAAGCGGAATCGGAAATGGGTGGTCACACGTTATCGCTTGGTGAATTAGAAAAAATTTTAACAGAAGATGGGGTATTAGCTGCATCTTCAAGTTCATCAACTAAAAGAATTGTATCTGATGATACCAAAAAGTTTTTATTAATCAAAGATGTAAGAAAAGCAAAAGAGGAAGCAAAGCAGTTAGAAGAATTGGGACCTCCTGCTAGTAAATTACCAAAGATTGTAGAAGAAAATGTTAGTGGAGATATCTCTAACAAGAAAATGTCTTTAATTGACTTATCTACACCTAGCACAAGCAAAATAGACAACGATTTAGGAGATGAATATGATAATGAACTACAGGCTGCCATTCAGTTGTCATTAGAAAATAATTCTTTTAATACGGTAACGTTTTGTACATAATATAATTAATTCTATTAAGTACCTTGACTTCATTTTCATTATTCATTTTTCAGGAAACATCGGAACCAGTTGAAATAACAGATGATGATGATTTTGCTCCTGAAAGTCCGTTCGTTCGTTTAACGGAACACCAAAAGAAGATTTTTGCAAATACTAATCTAGGTCTAGCTAGAGCATACATGATAGAAAATAGTGGATTAACTCAAGATCAAATTTTAAAGCTGATTGAAATTGACAAAAATCAAGTTATGAATGAATCTAATCAAGAAAACATATTAGACATATCATTAAGTGAAGAAAATAAAATATTTCTTAAATCTCCATGTAAACCTTCCTCAGAAATACACACTATTGAAGATAGCTCAAGTGATGATGATTCCGAATTTATTAATGTTGATCCGATTGAGAGTAATAAAGGAATAACTGAAAATCATGAGATAGTTACGGAAAGTAAAATATTAGAAATCAACATTAATAAAAATGATGTTTTAAAAGAAGATATATTTGCAGATATTTTTACAATTTCTACCGCACAAAATAAAAAAGAAGAAGTTGTCGAGGTTAAGAAGAAAACTGAAACAGTTTTCCCGAATTTAAATGAAACCTCGTCGACTAAAACTACAACAAATACTTTACCGTCAAACACTGTATTAACTGAAATACAGCAAAAATTAAAATTAGAATTAGAAAATTTAAATAAGCTCACTAATAGTTTTGAAATAAATAACAAAATTGTAAACTTAGATTTTCAACAGAATGAAGATATATCCGAAGATAATATAGAAATATTACCAGATAATAAAATGGGTGAAAATCATGTGCAACTAGAGAATGTGGATATTTCTGCAAGTGAAAAAGCTTTAGATAATAACATAGATAGTTTCAATGATATGGAAACTATTGAAGGAAAAGACGTGTCAAATACTATAAAACAAATTGTAAGTGATATTGAAATTTCGGAGTCTGTACCAAAAAATACAGATATACAAATTATCGCTGAACCTGTTATGAAAACTCCACCACGTCCTTCATATTCAGAAGAACAATTAGAAACCATGGCAAGTGATTATGAAAAGGAAACAAACTCTTTGATTAATGAAAAATTAAAGCAAGATAGACTTGGTTCTTCTATATCTGATCGGATGACAAGAGAAACAAAAGAGTTGCTGCAGTTATTCGGAATTCCCTACATTGATGCTCCTATGGAAGCAGAAGCGCAATGCGCATTTTTAAATGATATTAAATTAACAGATGGGACCATAACAGATGATAGCGATATATGGTTATTTGGAGGAAAGACAGTTTATAAAAACTTCTTTAATCAAAAAAAACATGTTATAGAATTTAAATCTGATAATATATACAATTATTTCAGTACGTATTTCTCTTAGTATTTAGAAATCGGCGAAGGTTAACTCTATTTAACGAAAACTCTTTATTTTAGAACTTTCTCGCGAACAACTTATCCAGTTGGCCCTTCTTGTTGGAAGTGATTACACAACCGGATTGCAAGGAGTTGGTCCTGTGACTGCATTAGAAATATTAGCAGCTTTTCCAACACAACCAACTACAGTTACATCTGATGTAAGAGTCGTTTGAATATGTATCTATTAAATTAATTTTCTTTATTTTGATCAACCAATAACGTATTCCAGTGTCAATTATTATTAAATGGTTTAGAACAATTTGGAAAATGGGTTAGAGAAGGAAAAACAATTGGTCCAGGAAGAACGAGTTTACGAAATAAATTAAAAAACGTTACAATATCTGATAGCTTCCCAAGTATTCAGGTAATTACCAATGAAGTATTTGTTACTAAGAATTTCTTGAAGATACATTAGTTTTTCCTGTAGGTGGTAAGAGCGTACCTTGAGCCCAACGTCGAAACAAGTAAAGAACATTTTACTTGGGGAGCTCCAGACCTAGCCACTCTTAGAGATTACACCAAAACCAAATTCGGTTGGTCAACAAAAAAAACGGACGATATATTGTTACCTGTTATGTCTAAGATGGGCGAAAAACAAGCACAACTCTCAATTAAATCTTTTTTCAAAGTGAACGATACAAAGGTCATAAACGTTTTTAAATGAGCATTTATTATTTTTAATTTTCAGTATTCTTACGTTTTTTTCTTTACAGATGGCCAATGTAGAAGATAAAATGAGCAAGCGTGTTCAAACAGCTGTTGGAAAAATTTCTAAGATTCAGACTGGGTGCACCGTAGAACATGAAGATGGTGTTACTAAGTCCAACAGGGTTAAAGGAAAGACGGTTAGGGTTACCAAGAAGACTAAAAAAGTTGAGGCGAATGAATTAAAACCAAAAAATATTGTACGAAAAAATGCTAAAACTCTTCCGAAAATTGTGCCTATTACTAAAGAAATTATACCGCAAAGAGAAATGGACAAACAAGAAATGTTAAGGAATAAAATGAAGGCTGTTGAAGTATTTCGGAAATCGAAAAATGGTCCTGGCTTTTTAGAAAAAAGAAAACGTTCAAAACCTATTATAAAGGAAGATGCTGGTTTATCTGAAAGCAGTGATGAATAAATGAAGTTATCGACATATTCCAAAAAAATAAAATTGTTCTTGTTGTTTAAAGAAAATGAAATATCACTTGATATTTGAGATGATGATTTTTTATAAATAAATGGTTATGTTGTTATTATATTCCTACTGTTCATATTTTAAAATTATTTATATACATATTTTAATTGAAATTCATGTAAAGCCATGAAGATGAAGATTCATGAATTGTATTTGGACGTTAAGAAACTCATTGATGAGGTGGTATATTGTTTTGTTTTGTATTTTTAAGAGCAGTAAGAAACTTGCTACCGCTACATTTGTTATCAAGTAGAAGTCTTGTTAAAGAACAAATGTTCACAAATGAAGAAAATAATACGCTTAACTTTTCTAACCTCAACCACATTAGAAAATATATAAACAAAAATTTAAATGATTGTTAATACTTACAATATGACGAGTTGTGCGGACTTATTTCTTTTCAGATATAAACATATTTAGCTATTAAACACTATTAAACATCACTATAACTTTATATAATTGACAATATCACTCACTTTTAACTTTAACTTTTTAAAATATATTTTGAAGAGCTTATTAATTTTATCGTAAGATGGTGAGGTGATTGACAGATTTATAAATGTATCCCACTTAGCCAGTTATAAAATAAACAAGGAAATGCTACGTAATCAAAATTCAAACAGTTGTCATTGGTTGTCATAATTTTTTCTGATTTGAAGACCAAAATCTGTGAAAATCTGTAACATGGATTATAGATAAATATATAACCTGCATTTTAAGATACATTTATAATTGGATTTCTCAAATTTGTGAAGTTGTGAGTTTATTAAAGTGTAAATAAGTGTTATAATATATTGAACAATGAAGGAGGCAAATCAATTTCACACAAAATCATATATAAGAAATATTGTAATCGGTTTAATATGTTTTATTGTATTTATGAACTTGCCTTTAATATGTCAATCCCATGGACATTCTCATGATGAAGTCAATCCCTCATTTAAATATTCACGTCAAGCTAATGAACATGATGAGCATTCTCATGCTCATTCCCATAACGTTCATCAACAAGAATCTACGAAAGAATTTACGAAGCAAGTTGGTTCTTTCGATATTTGGACACAAGCCATTGGTTCTACGTTACTTATTAGTGCTGCACCGTTTCTAATCTTATTTTTAGTGCCTCTTGATAACACAGCTGAAAAACAGCCCCTTTTGAAGATCTTATTGGCATTTGCTTCCGGTGGTTTGTTAGGGGATGCTTTTTTACATTTGATTCCTCATGCATTATCTCCGCATGAACACGGGGGTGAATCGCATTCACACAGTCATTCTCATGGCCATGGAGAAGGAAATGTACCCCATGAACATGGGCATGACATATCTGTAGGTCTAGCTGTTTTGGCAGGCATCATTGCTTTTCTAACCGTCGAAAAATTTGTACGTATTTTAAAAGGAGGGCATGGACATTCACATTCTGCAGAAAAAGTTACTACTAATAAGAAAACTGATAAAAAGAAAGTTGAAGTGAAAGAGGACATTAAAATAGCAGGTATATCACTTTTATGTTTACCTATTTCAATATCTTGTTATCTAATACACCTTTTTGCACGTATTGCTGATAAATATTTATTCTTCGATTATTGTTAGTTGCTTATCGGCACGTATATGTGTCTTTTGATAAACATATGGTAATACATGTGTGGGTAAAGACACAGAGTTTCCTTATGATTTTGATCTTTCTTCTAGGCTATTTGAACCTTGCTGCTGACTTTACACACAATTTCACTGATGGTTTGGCTATCGGTGCTTCTTATTTAGCGGGAACTGGTGTAGGAATTGTTACCACTATAACAATTCTTCTTCATGAAGTACCTCATGAAATCGGTGACTTTGCCATTCTCATTCAATCTGGTTGCAGTAAACGAAAAGCAATGTTTTTGCAACTGATAACGGCTCTAGGAGCTCTCGCAGGAACTGCACTAGCCCTATGCACAGGAGGAACTGCTGGAGCAGCTTCTTGGGTACTTCCATTTACTGCTGGTGGTTTTATTTACATAGCTACAGTTTCTGTAATTCCAGAACTTTTAGAAGGCTCAACTAAGTTAGGGCAAAGTTTGAAAGAGATATTTGCATTAGTTACTGGTGTGTATATGATGGTTCTAATTGCTAATTTTGAATAGAATATTTCCTTTAAACAATAATAAATATGAATTCAAAAATGTTTCGTTTTAAGTAGCATATGAAGCCTCATGTCTTTTATACAAGTTGAAAGAAACATTTCATTGTTCACTTGGTGCTTATTGTATATCAATAAATTTGTATCATAAATATTTTTGAAAGCATCATTATTCTTGTCTATTTGTCTAGTACGTAGACTAAATATTTTTTGTTACTTAATCTAATTAATTATACACTAACATACTATTATCTTGTTTCTATGACACTACTTCTGATTTCAGTAATTTTCTTTTTTAAGTTAGTAAGGTTTAATTTTTATATAAATATATTAATTTTTTACGTATTTTACCAATGACAAAAGTAACTTGCTGAATAATCTTTTGTCTGATGCATTTAGTAATAGAACATTTTCTTTTCTTCAATTTTTGGCAAAACAAATATGAAAAAAAATTATAATTTTTGTAAGTGTATATTATATTTTACATAAATAAATTTATTAAAACTATACGTCTATGACATATTTTTTATTTTAAATGTGATGCAGTTGCAGTCTGTTTTAACTGACTTATGCAATATGCAGCTTGTTCTTCCACTTCCTTGTTGTTCATTTGTTTCGCCATACGAAACGCCAAGTTGCAGGACCTTTTAGCCTCTTCATACAAACCTTGTTGTATGAAGACAAGTCCTAAGTTAGCATGGATTGATCCTACGTATACCATGTCGGGATGTTCCTTAGCAATCATTACAGCTCTTTTTAAATGCTGTTCAGCTAAGGTCAAGTTTCCTTTCTATTAAAAAATTACACGTTGTAATTCACTCGTTCACTAATTTTATTTTATTTAATAAAAGGGCTGATACGTACATGTAAGTTGACTGCACCCAAGTTATTTAAGAATATGATTTCTTGCTGCTCGTCTTTTTCCTGTAAGACTTTATAAATTTCATATGCATCTTTTAAATATAGATCAGCTTCATCGAACCTTTCTAAATCTGCCAAAAGCAATGCGTACCTAGAAATAGTTGTTACTCCTAATTAATATTACAAATTATAGATGCAAACTTTTAAATGTTTCAAAACAATTACCAATATTGAGCCATACTGTAGAGTCCAAGAAGATCTTCAGAAGCAAATTCTTCAACTTTTTCTACTTGATTTTTCAAGTGCGTAATGGACCACGTGAAACCTTGTTCCGCTTTTTCTATTTCATTACGAGCGTGAAATATTTGACAAAGTTTTAAACTTATGTGTATCATCTAAAATACACTTTTCATGAATAAAATATATTAATAATTCGTATCAAATTTATTTGTACCTTTAAATCGTCTTCTTTAGTACCTGTTGATAATAAATGCTGCATTACTGTAACAAATAAAGTTTCAGCTTTATTGAGTTCTTCTCTTTCAAATGCTAAATTAGCCATTAAATCGTAAATGTATGTAACTCCCAAAGAGTTTTGTTTTTGTTGAGCTAAACGTAATGCCAAGTGTAACATTTGTTCAGCTTTTGCAAATTCATTCCGTTGAATGCACAATATAGAGCGCTTCATACAAACTATCATTTCATCTTCCTCTTCTTCCGTAGAAAATCCTAGCCATGATAATAAACCAGGAGGTAAAATGAAACATATTCTGAAATTATATTTTGGTGTCGAATCATTATTATAACCAATAAATTTTTTAGCAATCTTATTTTGTATTTGAGGGTTATATGTATTGTTATTATAATATTTGAAACTATTATATATTGATGCTTTAAATAAATTATAATTAATATAGCCCAAGTATCTTCTTACAAACTTATTTAAATTTAAAATCATATTTTATTATGTAAAGTACAGCGTAAATGTTAAATGACAGAACCACTAATGCCAACAGAAGCATTTTTTTTTATTTTTAAAACTTCTGATAATTAAAACCCGCCAATTTTTTAAATTAAAAGTTTCAAATTTTTATTAAAACATAACTTATAATTTTATATGTTTATTTTATTGAAAATTCATTTAAATTAATTTATTAATAGTAACACTCTTCCATTCTTGTACTAAAATTGATAAATCTTCATGTTTGTTCTGGTGCATTCTGAATTTTCCAATAAATTTCCACAACAAGACCAATGTCTACGTCCGGGATGTCCTTCATGGCCATGTCCGCATCCTTGGTAACCAGGCATAGTTCCACCACAAGCGCAACGAACTGATTTTTTTCCACTGCTGGAGCAGAAAGTACAACAATGCCAAACTCCATGATGTGGCCGAAGAGTTCGTGCACAAACCGAAAATGGACTTGCCTGAAAATACCACAAAATATATTTAAAAGAAAAGTAGTCACTTTTTTAAAAGACTTGAGGTCACCAGTATATCGTAATTACTATTTAGATATAATTAATTAGAAACCGTTTTAATTATATTTCTTGCGCTAACCTTTATTGGTTTTCCACGCACATTAATATTAAGTATAAGTTTTCCAGAAGCATCTGGAACAAATGTTATCATGTAGGTGCCGTCACGACAATCTAGAACTTTCACTGGAATAGCACGATTAGAAGCATCTTTATATCGTAGCTCAGCTGTGAAACGTTCTCCTCCATGGCACATTGGACGCTCATCAATATCATACGCAGTCAGAAGAGCTTCCGACTTCCGGTGTACGCGCAGATTCAAAAGTCCTTGTTAAGAGATATAATATGAAATATAACATACAATCGACTACCTGACTGATATAATATATTATTTTTAAACCTTCTGCATCTAAAACACAATGTTGCGGAGCTACAGTTTGGGTTGTAATAACTCCATAAAGTTTTAAAGCGCCAACATCAGCATGCTCTTGCGGTAGAAATTGTAAATTTTCAGCCACCTACAATTTTAAAATAGTACTGCACCGTATTTATGACTGTGTCATTACACTTTTGAAACAAATTTAAATTGTATATTTCTGGTATATTTCAACTTTCTTTTTTGGGAACCATGTTGAAGAAACGGAAGTAATACCAATTGCGATTTATTATTTCTATTAGAAATACCTTTGGTTCTAATGATCCCGCTGCTTCAGTGCATTCCTGTAATCGGCCTAAGAGGGTACTAACAAAACTTAGAACTTCAATATCAGATCCTTCAGCTAACAGCTCTTCCGCAAAGTGTACGGCATGTACTGTATCATGAGCACGGCGCTCTAATTCTTTCTCTTGTGCACATAACTGTTGTAGTTTTGTTTCTCGAGCTTTTCTTACCTAAAAATATAAATAAACACATTTCATCAATTTTGTTCATCAGATTTTGTAGTGGTCGCCTTTATAAATACCTGGGCTTGCAAAGTTTGCCTGTGGTCCTCAACAGCTTTTTTATATTCCTCAATAAAACGATCAACTTCAGACTGAACCATATTGCACCTGGACGTTACACGACCATTGAGACTTTTGATTCTGGATAACGAATTATTTGCTTGTGCAGCAACTGGTCGCGCTTTCTCTAAAGCTTCTCGAACTGAGCGAGTGTACGACTTTAAATATAAAAAGAATGTATTACTTTTGTGTTATTTATTTAGGCATTGATGAATTGGTTTGAATCCTTACTTGAGCTGCTTTAGCTGCTGGTTCACATTGATGACCTCTATGTATAAACATGCAGCAATCTCTACAAGCAACTTGACAACAAGTTTTACAAAATAGTGTTAATTCATTAGTCGGATGTTGAGAACACATCGGAGGACCTCGTTTCATTATCCTCATTAAATTGGAAGGATCTGCTATAGAGCAATCAATACTACTTGTTAATTCAATGATTTTGTGATGTGATGTTATTCTTTGACGTTTGTGAGCTTCACTACAGAAAATACAAAGATCTAGAAGGCAAACTGTGCAACGGGTACACGCCTAAAAATAAATATATTCACAAAAATTAATTTATCTTGAATCCTGTGTTTCCTTCATTTAAGAAACAAACCAATAATTTCAATAAATAATATAAAAAATATTTACAATTACGTCTGTAGAGCACAAATCGCAGAACTCTTTTCCGTCTGTAAGATCTGTATTTTTTATGGTTGACAGCATTCGATTTTGTAGAACGTAGTTTGGAGGTAGCAACATAACGCCTCCAGCAGGAAGTTTATTTTGGCTTCCACAAGTTGGACAAATAAGGACACTTACAGCAGATTTGGCAATCCGTACTCTCGAATTTTGACTCTTTACTGACAAACTAAAGATGAATGTGGTTTTAGTACGTTACATTATTAACTTATTGACTAAATATTTAGTATAATAATACTTTTTAGCTTTAGATTTAGGAGTCCAGCTACCATCGGAGCCGGAAGTGTCACGCTGCTCACTTTCATATCCGGAACCTGCCGAACCGGAACCAGAACGAGAATCTGATATTTCTGTAGAAAGTATATAAAATTAAGAACAAATTTAAAGAACTTTTTTAAAAGTCGAATAAACAATTAGATAATTATACTTATCTGCATTTATGCAGAAAATCTGTTACATCAATCATACGTCATTCAGGCATAAAGAAGCCATACAATATTTCATAAACGATTAGGAAGCACTACATTGTTTTACTATCACATTTTTTCACAATCGAAAGTGTGACGTTAATGATGTATTATTAACTGTTTAATACTAACTGCTAGAATCACCATCAGTATCTCTGTCTTGACAATCAGCGCCTAATAGACATGCAGTACAAAATGTGTGAAGACAAGGAAGTACCCGGGGTTCCACAAACTGCCTTTGACAAATATTGCAAAGAAATTGAGATTCTTGGGTATTAATTGCTACATCCATATCTTCAGCTCTCATCTGAAAATAATATACAAGAATGTGTATATTGTGTTATTGTAAAAGTATACATAAGACTAAACGATTAGCTCGCACGCGAAAATAATTCTAGTCGAATTAATAATAGTTAAAAATAAATACCTTAACAGGAGGTTCAATCGGACTACTAGGTAAAATTTTCGGGCTTATACTTGGGCTGTGAGAACGCTGTAATCCAAGAATAGGGCTTCCAGGAGGTTCCACAGAACGTCGTTTTGTCGCTATAGAATCTTCTGTAGGACGACGACGATAGAAATTACTAATTACACGTGGAATTTGATCGACTTCCATAATTTTTCGTAGTGTATATTTATTATAATAATATTATGAAATTATATTCTTGAAGTATTAAATACTATACTAGTTTTATAAATAATTTTAAGAGACAACATTAAAACTATTTTATAAAATATTATTAAATTGTAAATTACAGTCCATTATAGTAAAGCCTTTTTAACAACACTTCTCATTGATTATTTAAAATGTACTGCTTTAACATTGAACTATGCTGTTGAGAATTACGCAAACCATAAGGTAATTGGATTATATTAGAGTAATAGTATTATATAAAACACCTTGTAATTGAGTTTGAAATGATATTACGTATAGTTTTATATAAAATCACAAACACGTAAATACAAAAACGATCAGTTGCAGTCCGTGTCGTATTAAACTAGGAAAGGAATCATTTTACTACCGATTTTCTGTCACATATTTGTCTTCCTACATTTTTCTTATCTCTCACACCAAATTAAGTTATATTCAGAACAATTTCTACTCTTTGTTTACGTAAAAGCATTTTCTTTTGAGTCTCATTGAGGCGTCAACGCTTTTACGAATTTTTATAGGGGTCTTACTTCTTCACCCTTTACTTATGTAACCATAATAACTTAATTAACATTTGCAGCAATCAATTAGAATATTTAATTGTATTTTTGCCTTTCTCTAAAGTTGCTTCTTTATCAAGGATAATTATTAAAAGATTGTAAATCGTAAAGTATTTACATTCTCATTAATGAGATTTGTTATGGTTTCCTTATCAATAAAAAATAAATTTTTAAACAAATTATTTTCATTTATTTTAAAATAAAATATATAAGCTATAGAATATACATAATCTCTATATTTAAGGCATTACTTAGCACAGACCTTTCGTAGTGAAACTTTTATCATTCTTAATAGATAATCAAACTGTGATAAAAATTCATTTAAATCAGCGTCATAAATGCATCTAAATAGTTATAAAGATCGCCATTTTTCTCTCTAATCATGTACCATTTCAAGTTATAAAAGTAGAGAAAAATACTTTTCAATGTATTCACTCATTTCATAGAGTTTTGCAGACATTATTTAATTCGTTGTTTTATAAATAAACTATAAAAATTATTAGAAAAGAAGAATTAAGAAGTATATTAAAAATTATAGACATTATCAGTTTTAATAATTAATTTCTCAATATTCAATTAAATTGCTAGTATAAGTAGTTAATTTTCAAATAAAATGTTTCTCGCCGAACAAACGCTGCAATTATTATCCAAGTTTAGTAGAACCATTTATTTTACAAATCACATAAATTATAAAAATAAATAGCAATAAAAGTGATGCTATTTAATATAAAAGCTTATTTACATTTACAGGTTTTCTAAAACTAGTGTATTAATTAAAAAATGTGTTGCAAGGGTTATATTTTTAATATAATTTTTGTGTGAATATACTCTTTTAGTGAGTCAGATGCAAAATGCATATCTTAATGATCAATTATCAGCCATTTTTCTGTAATATTTTCAACTTGTTTTGTGAGCATAGGATTACGTATTCTAATTTTTACTTCTAATTTTCCTCCAGTTGTTTTACGTCCATCTAGAATCTATAAATATCCTTTATTAATAGATACAATTATAACTAATATAAATCTATTGATTTTTACTATACTCGTACTTACATCATATGACTCATGAAGGATGCATTTCGTTTCTAGAGGCTGCAGCTTAACATTAACCGTCCCTATAAGAGTATCACTCCGGAACAAGCCGCTGAAACAACACCACCAACTACTACACCTGTTGTCCAAATTGACGAAAAAGAATACACATCTAAATCAGTTACTTAAGTTTCCAGAACCAGCGAGTAATGAATTTTTATTTATAAAGCAATGAAATTTAATACTTTTTCTTTAAATAATAAATTCGTCAGTCTATTTCCAGTACTAGACCTCTCAAAATCAACCTTTCACTATGGCAAGTCTCAAATATATTTACTACACCACGGCCTAACATTATGATTATACATTGTTTAAAATCATTTAAACGATACAATAGACTAGCTCCGAAAGTATAGATCCGGAAATCGAATCTGCAAATCTGAATAATTTCTTGAAATACTATTTTGTATATATATTTTTACTGTCGGTAAAAATTTGCATATTTATTAAAAATAAGTAAACATTATTACTAGGTGTATAATAAGCTTGCAGTTACTTATGAGAAGCTTGGTGAAAGAAAGCCACCACCAAAAATGCTATGGCGTGTCATGTATGATTGTAGTATATCCAAATTATTCAATTTACTAAATATTTTATCTTTCAAAGAATCTATAACTCTCAATGTATATATTTTAGATATACTGTTACATCAAATGTGAAAATCAAACTGATTGTGACATGCATTAAGTGGAAACTTAAATAAAGATATTTTTTTAAATGTATTCTTTGCTAAAAAGGTTACAAGTTAATCTTATATAAATCATGCTAAGTATTAACTTATAAACTTTTCTTTATTCTATCCAAAATATTATATTTAAATTATAGTTGAACTAGTAACAAATAAGCATTTTATTTAAGCTACAAGGCACAAAGCATTAATAACAAACAAACCGATGTAATATAGCTACTTATCCTCGTTGTAAAATTATTATTAACAGTTAGACACATAGAGATATAAGAATAGAAAGGCAAAGAGAGAGATAGCCGCGAAAGTCCTCTGTGTCTCTTTCGACCGAGTACTGTGATTGACTGCCGCGTTAACGAAAATATAGCTATGTTGCGTCAGAGTGGGGGGCTGTCGGTGTCTTTATTCATTTTAAAATTTACTGTATGCTACACTCACTATTACAAATATTTTTATTTTAATTTTAACTATAGCGTCTGCTTGCTTGTTTACCCCTACCATACCGAAGAAACAGATAGGACTCTCGGTAGGCTATCTCTCTATTTGCCTTTATCGCTTCCTTTTACACGCGGCCGTACGGTTCGCGTTCTCTATTCTTATACATTTATGGTTAGAAATTTTCCTGTTTTCTTACATAAAATAGTAACTTACCCCTTCGAATAGATTTCTAACTTCACAGCATGTCTTTTAAATACTCTTAGACATTGTCTATTTGTACGTTGCATAGGTGCTGTAAAAGTTGCACCATATTCCGGATTATTAGTATCTTTAACTAAGGGCGTACGCTCCTTAAACGGATCATCCTAAAAATTGATCATATATGTTAAAGTACAGTAAATAATAAACATGTATACCAATATATTTTTATTAAAATAAATACCTGTGGGAATGGAAATTCAAATTTAACGTATGTATCCACATCTTTAGGATTAGCAACAGTGTAATTAAGACCACGAACAACTGTTATTTCAACATCATTATCACCAAGTTCTGTGCAACTTTGTACAACCGCAAAACTTTTAGTTTCATAATGAAATGATGGTGGATTTTGATTATTTCTGAAAATAAATTATGTATGGAATAAAATTATATTCATAAATATTATTTGACAATATACAAAATATAAACCTTATTGCCAAGCGCACAAAATCTAAATCTTTTGTAACTGATAATGCTAAATGTTCAAATCTATTAGTTCCAGCAACATCACCGAGAGCGCGATGATGGTCTCTTGTAGTAAGACATAATTTAAGTTGTCTTGTAAGTTGTTCTTCTAAACGTGAGAGCACATCACTGGAGCCAGTGTCATCGTCATCACAGTCTCCAAGATTAACGAAAGCAAAACTGAAAAACATATATAAACATTTAATAAAAAAAAGATAAAAATATTAATGTTATAAGAAAATGTACCTACCTATCTTCTAATTTACTTCTTGCTGAATTTGGAATTGGCAATGTTGTCATATCAACAGGAAGGCCTCCCATAGCTGCGTGTATAAGAGGATCAAAACCTTTGGCAGTACGAAGAAGTTCTTTAGCTTCATTAATTTCTCCTTTCTGTTTTGCTTGTAACGCCGCCGTCTTAAATTCTTTTTGTCTAGCTACTAATAAATCAACTTGATGTTGAATGAATGATGAAGCTGAATGATTTCCTCCTTTTCTTGAATTTGCTCTTGGTGGTACTGTTGGTTTCGTATCTTCATTTGATTCGGATGGAGATTGAGGTTGTGTTGGGGCGGGCCTGGGAGGAGGTGAAGGCTTTACTTCTTCAGTAAGCTTTGGTTTAGGTGGTAAAGCTGGACCATTAATTGGAATTGGACCATAGCCGGGTGGTGTAGGTAACTCATCAACGGGAATTGGCTTGCCAGCTTTGTGCAATTTTATTGCCTAAAAATAAATCGGGAACATGATACAAGTTACACCATTAACTAAAATTTAGAATACGATAACAATTCACAAATACGCATATGAAACCAACCTGCTCGTATTGTTTAACTATTCTTCCTAATCTTCTAGCTTTACTCGAATTACCTTCGTCGGTAGCAGCACTCATAGAACTTTTAAATTTATCAAGACGTTGCTGTAATGCTTCCATAACTGTGCTCGCAGTTATAAGACTTTCTTCCTCTTCAGGCTCCTCAGCAGGGGGTTCTTCAGGAGCCGGAACTTCTGGTGGAGCTATTTTATAATTTAATAAAAAAAAACATTACATATCTAAAAGAAACAAGTTATAACTTTACTTTAAAATATCAATAATTGGATAGCGTTTTAAAGAAAATCTAATTTATTAAGAGAAGTGATAGATTTTTTTACAATAGATTTATTATAAGCATGCTAAAGTTAATTTTCAATGGAGCTATTAACAACACCTGATGCAGATTGCTGTGTTTCGCTTTCTTCTTTCCCACCTGGAGTATCACTTCCTGGGGGTCCCGGCATATTACTTAAGTCAACCGGTTGCCCTTCTTTAATTGCATTTATCACAGCATCAAACTGTTTCACTACTTTTATATATTTTAGAGCTGTTTGTGAATCACCCGATTTCTTTGCAGTCAAGGCAGCGAATTTGTAATCATTTTTCCTAGTCGTTAATAATTCTAATCTAGGATCTTGCGGTGAGGATTCTTTTTCCTCACTTTGCATTCGTTGTGGAGGAGCAGGAGCTTGTCTTGAGGGCGTCGGTAGTGGTAGAGGTTCTAGAGGTGAGGCAGTAGTAATAGGTTCATTATTTTCGTTACCATCGTTATTTTCAGCAGGAGTTTCTTTACGTTGACTTACACTCACTTCTGGTGGTATATCATCAGGATTTATACTTCTACCAGCTTTTGATTGTTTCAGTAAATCATTTAATGTTTTGAGTCCTCTATTAAATCGACGAGCCCTACCCGTTTCATTTAATTCTTTAGCATTTTTTTCTGCAATTTTGTACATCTCAATACGACTTTCAAGAAGTTTTGTGGTGCTTACACTAGGATCAGACGTAGGAATGACGTTTTGCGTTTCTGAAGGAGTTTCGGATTCTTCAGGTGGGGTCGCTTCTTCACCTTCTCCGGCTATTTCGGCAAGTTCATTTAAAAGATCAGGATCATCGTCATCTCCTATAATAAGTGAAGATTTGTGATATTAATAATATGTTGTAGTTTTGAGCATGAAACAGTACATTTAGTAACAGCGTAAGGTGTACCCGATAATTCTTCATCAGACCCAATTTCTTTCATACAATCAGCAACCATAGCATCAAGATTGACATCTGGTTTAGGTTTTCTTCGTTGTTTTGGTTTAGGACCTTGACCAGCAGTTATTGCAGCTAATTCAGCCTCCAAATCACCGTCGCTACCATCACTAAGACTATCGTCATCCATTCCCGTTGGGACATCGAAAAGTCCATACTATCGTCATTGAAAAATAATTCAAATTATTCTGATTCATTCACTAATACGTTTTAGAAATATTCTTATAAGACTTACAATTATTACTGGGTCAGTATAAAAACGATATATGTATTGGTTGTTAACATTAATCAAAGGCTAAGCTTTTGATTAGATAATTTCCTTGAATACATCAATTGTGGGAAGCTGTGCGATAATGAATGGACATTCTTAAAAAATAATAGACATAACTATCTACTTGCGTAGTCTAAAATAAATCTAGTGCAATTCGAACCATTTCATGATACCGTAAATTTACTTAATTTAAACAGGGCAAACAAAAAAGTGTCAAAATCTTTGACAGTTAAGTCGATGTTTAACCTTAAAATGTCAATTTGATAAAAAGATAATTTATATATGGGGTAATATTTATATATATCTTTACACTTCTCATAAGTAATTTTAATATTTCTAATAGATGATAATGACAATGTCTTAATTGAACTCTGAGTAAACAAAATACAATGGAAAAACTTACTTGAGCGAGACCTTTTCCAGCTCTTCGTTTTGCGGCTTCCTTTTTCTTTCCAAACATTTTGACACTTTACTTTTTAACTTTCTTTTTAGTAATATTGATAAAACTTGCGATTATTTATTTATTCACTTTCTGACATATTAGTTAGTGTTAAATTCAGACATGAGTAATTTTAACGTCACCTGCCATGAAGATTAGATCATTTATTTAACCGTCAAATTAATTTTGAATTCATTTAATAGATGTCGCAGGTTACTTACATATTAAAACATTTTTTTAAATTCAAATGAATGCACGTGTAAATTAGTATTATTATTGAAGATTATGTTAAAACAATATATAACAAATAAAAGATTTTATTATAATTTTATAAACATGTTGCAGTTGACTTTCTAGTTCTTCTCAATCTGTGTCCTGATTCATTCCTGGGACAACTGGATTCACAACAATTCTCATTATCTCTAAGAATATTTCTACTACAAACATCTGGCACTGCACGAAATCTAATTCTTCTACATATCACTTTTTTGTATATGTTATTTAACACGCTTGAAACATCGATTGAGCTAAAAAAAGTTATATAAATAATAAGTTAATGATATTTATTTGTATAAATTATTTTAATGTTTACCGTGTTAAATCTACTTCCAAAACCCAGGTAGTATGCAGGACACACAGAAGAAATCCTGCTGCAAAAAAGTAGCATAAAAAATGCGAGAGAACTTTGCCGCCTATCGCTTTGTAAATGCTGATGTCATTATAGAAGATACATCGGTTATTATTATGAAGCACGAAGCAGAGATCGAGCATGGTCGGTATTTTTACGTAAACGAGATTTTCAAATGGAAACCAAAATAGCGCTAAAAACACTTCCAAGCAAAGTTTACAAACGAAGAACTGAAAAGTAAAAATAATTATTATATACTAAAACGCAGAGGACCGTCAGATCAATCTTATAACAGTTTTCTATATTTAACGAAGATACAATACGCCTGAATTAATGGCAACAAATAGAACTTCATGTAAAGATTTAAAGTATTTTATTGACGCCTGATTTATTGGCAACAGAAAGAGCACGCATAATAAAATACGTGTTAGCAATGTTAACGTTTACAATTCTTTACCAAACTTACATTGGATAAAAGTTTATTCAATAGTTACCTCAATAATAAATCGGGGAATCCAGTGAAGGGGTCGTAATGATTTTGGATAAAGGATGACATCCATCATAAGGAAATAAGTTCCAATTAGAAATAGAAAGTGTGGCCCACAAGGTGCGTCTTCGCATGGTGGTGAAAATTTACGATCAACATACAATATAACACCAAAAGCGTTTACTACAAACGCTGCCAAAAGGGGCGGGACGGCGGCTAGGACGTTATACACTGATCGTAGTACCATCATGCTTGGCGTAGTTGAGGATTTGACATTACATACTGTTATTTATAAATTTTAAATAGAATTTTCTTTATTTACATGTTCATGTTATAAAATTATAATAAAATCTGACATCTAATATATTCAATTGTTTTATTAACGAGTCATGTTAGAAAATTTTCGTTTTATTTTACTTTTGAGTCGAAGTAAACACTTTCAGGTTCAGCATTCACTCTCCATATATATATGCTCTGAGCTTGCACCCGACTATATCTGCTTGCTTTTCGTGAAGTAACAAGTATATAAGGTACTGCCCCTCTGGCAAGATGTTCGGAAACTAAATATCCATATAATAAAGAAAAGAATCATTTTTTTCTATACTTTATTAATTTAATTCATATAATTTTGTCTGTCATATAACTCTACTTAGCTAAAATAACATCTGTACAGCTATTTCAATATTATGTCTGCCTTAACAGTGTTAAATAAAATAAAAACTTATTATTCTTTGACTTGACTTGATTATTTCGACTACCAACAGCTACGAAACATTACCACAGCAATGACCTGACTCAACAAATAACTGACATTAAATTGCATTTCACGTCATACAAATATGGCCGACCATTTCTAGCGCTAAAACTACAATTCAATTTTAATTGCTATATCTCCGACATCATTTAGATATTTAATAAAATAGACACGCCAATACACATTTATTAACATAATTTTCAATCAACAATTGAAAAATCGGTGAATTTCTTTGTTGTGAATGAAATATGAATTTGATACTTTTACTACTTTGTTATTGCTTTATTAATATTTTTTAGATTAGTGTCCCATTAGTGACCCGGGTTCTTTAAATAACTATTGGTTTTATATTAATTGCTGTTAATTACTAATTAATAGGTTTCATATTCATAATAATATTATTTCAAAATAAAGAGATTCCAATAAAAAAAGAAATTCTATGAGACAAATAATCAATCGTATGTGTCCTCTTTCAAGGAGTTAGTAAATCTACATTTACATAATAAATTGTAATTGAAATCGAATTTTAAAAAATTATCCGGAGGCGGATACAGAGTCACACGTTTCCTTAGCAACTCCACGGCACTGGTTCTAAGATGATTTTGGAAAGAGTTTATCCGTATTGTACAATATTTCATTCCAAGCAAAATCGATGTCAGATTTTTTAGAAATAGTAGACGAAATGGCGAATCTGATGACGAATGTTCCTTTGATGATGTCAGGTACACAAAAAATTATTTTTCTCTTAGTCAATTTTTCTAACAAAACTTTAGAGCGGTCATTTTCACCAATTAATCTAAAACAAACAAGTCCCAAATTTGTGGCGAAAATTTCAAATCTGTTATCTTCAGATACTTTAGTACAAAAATATTCCGCTAGAGCAACATGGTGGCGCACATGTTTCTGAATTCCCGATATTCCGAACGATCTTAAAACAAACCAAACTTTTAAAGAACGAAATCTTCGTCCTAATGGCATTTCCCAATGTCTGTAATCAGGGGCTCGTTTCTCATGCTCATGTTTCATATAAGTTGGATTTAAATTAAAAGCATTAATCAAATATCTAGAATTCCTAACCCAAAGCGCTGAACAATCGAAGTTAACTAGCATCGATTTATGAGGATTGAAGACAAAGGACTCAACGTATTCGATTCCATTCAAGTAATGTTTGTATTCTGGACAAGCTAAAGCTGTTCCAGCATACGCAGCATCAATATGTAGCCAAAGATCATATTTTTTACAAATAATTCCAATATCATTAATTTTATCGAAAGCACAAACCCCAGTGGTACCAAGAGTACCGATGACAAAGCAAGGAATCAAACCATTGCTTAAATCTTCCTGTATTGCTTTCTCAAGCGTATTTCCTTCTAGCTCAAAATTTTCATTTGTTTCTAATTGACGCAGTTGAATAGCAGCAATTAAAGTACCTTTTTCAATACAAGTGTTTGCTTGATCTGATGTGTATGCCCTTAATTTTGAACGAATCTCTGCTGCTACTGATGGACACTTTGATGGATTAAGGCGAGTTACAATGCGCTCTCTACAAGCTAATAGACAAACTATTGTAGCTTCACTTGCCGTTCCCTGTTGAAGGTTTGTTATTCTTAGTTTAAACTTGATATGCTAAGTATAAATTGATATTAAAATGTTACATACCTGAATGATACCACCTCCTTGACTTTCAGACTCGTTTAGAAATTCTTTTGGTAGCCCCAGCATTCTTCCCATCCAATTCATGACTATAACTTCAAGTTCTGTGCACACGGGACTTGCTAGCTGAAATGTTTCAATATAAATCAGTAAATTATATTATTTCAAGCAGAATTCAAAATGACAGAACGATAAAATATGTTTCCTAATAATTTACATCAAATAACAAATTTATGTCAATTAATGAAAAGGCTGTGAGGACCTCAAATATGTAACTAGTTTAATTGGCAATATTTTTAGTTATTTGTCATACCCAATTAAATCCTATTGGTCCAAGAGCAACGCTGATCAGTTCTCCGACTATGCTGGCGTAAGAATTCTCAGATGGATAATATGCATGAAAATTAGGGGACTGCCAATGAGTGCTACCTGGTAAAATCTTATCATTCATATCTTTCATTATTTCCTGCCATGATTCTGGTTCAGTCGGTGCTTCTAATGGCATTATTTCTTGTAGATATCCAGGCTGAACATCAGGAATTACATTTCTGGAACAAACAATATTTATAACATAAAATTACACTAAACACTGTTATGTTTCTTTATGATTTATTTAATTCTTAAATACAGAATTTCGTTTTCAACTTAGCATATTTTATTTACAAGACTATTGAAGTTTTGCAAAGGAAATTTAAAAAAAATTCTGTATGCTTAAACTAAATTCTATTTTGAAAAATTTGGTTTTTGCTGATATACAACTTTGCGCAAATATCCTATAAGAATATATACAACTTGAAGCAATTGTTCGTCTTATTAAAACATATTTTAAAATATTAAAATACATTTTTCCAAACACAAATAGCTTCAAAATAAGTGAAATGATGGTGAGTCTCGTGGAACTGATATAACCAGAGATGTTCACAAATGCTTTTCAAAAGCATTTAAATACAAAATACTTATTTGAAAAATACTTTTGAGAAAATAGAATACTCTTTATGTTACTAATATAAATGTTATTTTTTTTAATAATTATGAAAATTTACGTAAAATATATATGTTATTTATGTTATGGATTCAAATACCACTATTTGTTCAAATAATTTATCTTTCATTTTCCGTCGATGGAATTATTTTTATTTTGTAGAAGGATAAAATATTTATATGTATTTGGGGTAGTTTAGAGATTAAAGCGGACAAGTGTTAAGATGAGTAGGTAAAATAATATATATTTATGTATATATATTTCAGTAAGGAATGTAGCGGAGTGATTGTCTTGTAGTAAAACAAATAATGAACGAAAAATATGATAAACAAATTTAGGTAAACGAAAATCAGATGTCTTATGGTGGGGGTAACAGGAAGGATATTAAAATAATAGGCACATCTATCATTTTAAATTAGAATTATTAAGACAATTGTGCAGATACTTTTAGATCACAGATGGTGCTAATGATGGTGGGGTTTTTTAAGTTTATATTAAAAAAATAATGTTTATTGATTAACACTATGAAGTAACAAAAATGGAAAAAGTATTTTGTATTTTCCAAATAGGAAATAGGTTTGTAAAAGTTTTCAAATAAAATATAAAATTCTATACTCTTAAAAGATATTTAAATACAAAATAGAAAATAGGTATTTACTATTTTGTATTTGCATTTTGAGTATATGTATTTGAAAAACGCACATCTCTGGATACAACCCCATTGAAAATGTTACCCAGATACATAAATACTACATAAAATGCAATGGTTGTGATTACAAGGCATGACACAGTACCTGTCTCTTATGTTGTCATAATAGTCAACAATAAAGTCGATTGCTGCTTTAGCAAATTCACGAAACTCCTGGCCGTCCATTTTGATTCGTACACAGGTTAATAAAGGATGATCTTCCCAAATAATCATGAGTTGTTTCGGTACCTCCTTTTATAGTTAAGTTCCATCCAAGTTATGTTATCTTTATTTTAATTATAATATGTGTGTTATTACCACGGCTAATCCATTTCCTTGTTCATGGAATTACATTATCATTGTCAAGGTTGGTGGTAATTTCTTTAATGCGTCCGATTAGGTAATATGTATTCAATTTTATCTAATCTAAATTTGCTGTAATTTGCTTAATTGCTGTATTTAAATACATTGTAGAGTACTCTTTATTGAAGTAATTCTTACTAGAAAATAGATGCAATTATAAAAGACAATAATCGAATACATTTAACATAATTAATTATTATTTGTTTAAAAAATTTAGGTTATCTACCTATAACAATAACAACAAGGTTTCATATGTTTATTTGTTTGGTTCTGTATTTCGTGTGGTGGTACCCAGTAAACAATTTGGTGAAGTGCCCTATTTGGTGAAGTTCGAGTCACTCGTACAATTCTATTCTAACGCTTTACAAGTTCTCTACCTGTCACAGATTTTGTGTTAGTTATTCTTTCTAGTATTCTTTCTTTTTCCAACATCATTCATTAAGTATTTCTGTTTCTTTCCCACATGGATATATTTTTTTTAATTTCACTTTCATCTCATTTATTCCAAAGTGAGAGAAAAACGAGATGCGTTAGACAAGTAAAATATATTTTTCACCGTTACACTTGTATACTTGTATAATATTTCGTTCAGTACAGATGTTTAAAGTATATGCTATCCTTTTTCAACAAATATTTCTTTAATGGTAATAGACAGACGCTATCTCCCTCAATCCCCGAATATAATGTATATAAACGAAGATATTACCTAGCGATGGTAAGACAGAGGTTTTAAACCTAACGCAGACCTGCCGATCGTGGATTTTTGAATCACCAAAACAATGTAAAAAAACTAATATAACGAGTATTGTTGAAGATGAATAATATTCATTAAAAAAATCACGATCCGTACTAAAGATTACATCTATTTATTTCTTCATTTAAATATTTATATTTTGCAGACTTTAAAAAGTAGAATTCCATTAAGTGTTATACCCCTGCTAGTTTCAAGTTTATAACTCCGGTCATAAATCATAAACCGACTCCGCTTTTAATTCAGCAGTGAACCGTCGTTGCAATGTCTGTAGCTCATAAAAAGGGCTTTTCCTACGAACGACTGAATAGAAAACGAACACGTTCCAGACAAAAAATTCATGATATGTAATAGAAATTAAGTAGAATTTACTCCAAAATGTTTACTGGGTAGTTTAACAAACATTACGAAATGGGCTTGTGCACCATATCTTAATTTCTATATTAATTGTGCAATATATTGACAGATAAAGTTGGCTACCAGGATTTCAAATGTAACTCGCCACATTTTAGGAGATATTAACAATTAAAATAGTCACTTTTCCATTCAATTTCACTTTTTGCCATCTCCTTTGTACAACAGAGCGTAAAAGAGATAGCACAGAACTCTTTTACATGTAACTAATAACTGACCTATCTCTTAATAGTGAGACATGCTTCGTCATAAATATGGCCGACATCTACAATTCAAATTTTTAATTGCTATATCTCCGTCATCATTTAGATATTTAATAAAATAAAACGCTAGTATACATTTATTAACATCCATTTCAATCAACAATTAAAAATCGACCACTATCGACCTGTTCAAAATATTTCGTGATTCTTAAGTGAATGCGGAGAGAAGGTGAAGGGGGCTAAAGAAAAACAGCGTCAAAATTTAATTGAAATATTGAATATATATTTTATTAAATATCAGACTTTTGTCGACTCTAATTCACTCTATGACTGCCATATACCAAGAAAGAAATTACAAAATAAAATTAAATCCGGTGC
This sequence comes from Panorpa germanica, assembly GCA_963678705.1. Classification (NCBI taxonomy): domain Eukaryota; kingdom Metazoa; phylum Arthropoda; class Insecta; order Mecoptera; family Panorpidae; genus Panorpa; species Panorpa germanica. The sequence continues at coordinate 18,950,137 of OY783211.1, read as the reverse complement.
TGAGCTACAGAATTTACCGAACTGTAAACTATACTCTATGACACATTGACAAAATAAGCTAACTATAAGCTAAAATCGAAATAGTGTTCTTTGGTGAATTTATAATGAATTCCTTATGCAGTTAGGTTCGTTTTCAAATTCACTACGAACTCCATACGAATTCAAATTCGCCAGGTTTACTAGCTCAAACTGTTTATGTTTAAATAAATGTTTCAAGTTGGTTAGAAAAGTCGTCCAATACTTCGGATTCAAATTCTAATATGTCGTTGACTGAATCATGATGGTTGTAAAACGAATTTGAAAACAGTTTATCCGTATTGTGCAATATTTCATTCCAAGCAAAATCTATGTCAGATCTTTTAGACGAACTGGAAGAAGCTGTGAATCTTATGACATATTTTCCTTTCATGGTGTAAGGTATACAATAAATAAGTTTTCTTTCAGTCAGTTTTTCTAACAAACATTTAGTGCGGTTATTTTCACCAAGTAACCTAAAGCAAACTAGTCCTAAATGTTTCGTGACAATTTCAAATCTGTTATCTTCAGATATTTTAGTACAAAAATATTCCGCTAGAGCAATATGGTGGCGCACATGTTTCTGAATTCCCGATATTCCGAATGATTTTAAAACAAACCAAACTTTTAAAGAACGAAATCTTCGTCCTAATGGTATTTGCCAATGTCTGTAATCTGGTGTCTTTTCTTCGTGTTCATGTTTCATATAAATTGGATTTAAATTGAAAGCATTAATTAAATTCATAGAATTTCTAACCCAAAGTGCTGAACAATCGAAATTAACTAGCATCCATTTATGAGGATTGAAATTAAAGGACTCAACGTATTCGATTCCATCCATTAAATACCTGTATTCTGGGCAAGCTAAAGCTGTTCCAGCATATGCAGCATCAATATGTAGCCAAAGATTATATTTCTTACAAATAATTCCAATATCATTAATTTTATCAACAGCACATGTTCCAGTGGTGCCTATATTACCGACAACAAAGCAAGGAATTAAACCATTGCTTAAATCTTCTTTTATTGCGTTCTCTAGTGTAATACCTTCGAGTTCACAATTGTTATTCGTTTCTAATAGACGCATTTGAACAGCTGCTATTAAAGCATCTTTCTTTATACAAATATTTGCTTGATCTGATGTATACGCAATTAATTTTGAGCGGATTACTGATGCTGTTGATTGGCAGTTTGATGGATTAAGTCGAGTAACAGTGCGCTCTCTACAAGCTAATAGACAAACTAATGCAGATTCACTTGCTGATCCCTGCTCAAAGTTAATATTTGTCAGTTTAAACATGAAATGTTATGTAAATTGTTGTTAAACATGTTACATACCTGAATAATACCACCTCCTTTATTTTCTGACAGATTAAGAAATTCTTTTGGTAGTCCCAGCATTTTTCCCATCCAATCCATGACTATAATTTCAAGTTCTGTACACACGGGACTTGCAAACTGAAATGTTTCAATATAAATCAGTAAACTAAATGTAAATACAAATATACAGATCTTTGAAGTATTCATTTCATTGTCTTACCCAATTGAATCCTATGGGACCAAGCGCAATGCTGATCATTTCCCCCACTATGCTGGCGTAGGAATTTCCAGCTGGAAAATATGCATGGAAATTTGGAGAAGCCCAGTGAGTGCAACCTGGTAATATTTTATCATTCATATCTTTCATTATTTCCTGCCAGGATTCTGGTACATCGGGTGCTTTTAATGGAATTATTTCTTTTAAGTATCCAGGCTTAACATCGGGAATTACATTTCTGAAACAAATAATAATTCTACTAATAAAAGTAATTGCAGAATTTTGAGGTTATGAGTGATAATGTAATGATATTGATGTTAAAGAAGTTGGTTGTTTGTGTTTAACAGTGTTTAATGATACGGCACTGATTTTACTGTAAACTATTGCCTGAAATAACAGGCTATGTGAAGTTTCTGTCACTTTGTCGTCGAATGGATTCAGACAGGTGAAGTGTTTCGCCATTTGTAGCAGAGAACAAGTAACATTTGATATAAAACTGTGACAAACTTTTTCATGATAATAGATGTACTCGCATAGATATTAAAAAAATATGATTTCGAATGGAGTCCAAATTGTTTTCTGTGTTTTGCTGTGTCAAGGTGTTAAGTCAAATGTTTAAAAAGCTTTTAGAAGTGTAGCGCCTGTTATGCCAGGTTATGAACCAGGGCTGCCTGATCTGAAGGAATTTTTAAGGGATGGAGTTGCAATTGGTACGTTTTTTCCGACTTCGTAGCACTAGTAAAAACTAAAAAAAGAATACTTTGGTTTGAAACTATTTACGCAGGTAACAAATATATTATAAATACCTATCTCTTATGTTGTCATAATAATCAACAATAAAGTCGACTGCTGCTTTAGCAAATTCACGAAACTCCTGGCCGTCCATGATTCTTAACACACTTGCAAATACGAGCTGAAGTTTCAGTATAAACATTAGTGTTTCAGTAGCCTGCTTTTATAGTATTTGTCTAAGTTATTCTAATTTAAAACGGAGTACCCCACACTTATGGACTGCGTGGGTCACATTGAGGATTTGAAGTAGTACGCGGGCCGGACTGAGCTAACCAGATAGCGAGTTACAGTGTTCTAGTGCGCTACTTTTGTAATTTTCAAAATAATGGATAACGCATTGCTTTTTAAGTGAAAAAAATACAGAATACAGAAATAGCACTTGTATATGGGGTATTTTTTCCCCATATGGTGTATATTTTGATACTTAAAATCGTTCGCAAGCTTAAGTCGTACTCGTTGAGGTCATTTGTCAACTAATTCTAAAAAGGTCATGATCCTGCTGAAAGCCGACGAAATAAAGTTACGTGAAACGTCGCGGGCCGTTGTCTGCGGACCCCTGATTTAAAATAGAATATGCGTATTCGTATCAGTCAAGGTCAGCCAAAATCACAGACAGTGCCGAATTCTTGTTCATTTATATCCAGTGGTGTAACATTGATTGTGTGAATGAATTCTGGTGGAAAGTCTACACATTGGCGTTTTCTACTATCGATTTTAAAGGATTTTAAAGTTAGTAAACCTTGTAAATAAAATCCATCTTTCGTATTTACTCGTATAGTAGTTTCTAAGCTATTCGCGTCAACAAACAATGGGTTTGTGTCCTCATTTTTTAGTGGTCGATTTTTCAATTGTTGATTGAAATTGATGTTAATAAATGTGTATTAGCGTGTCTATGTTATTAAATATCTAAATGTTGACGCAGATATAGCAATTAAAAGTTTGAATTGTAGTTTTAGCGTTAGATATGGTCGGCCATATTTGTATGAAGTGAAATGCATTTTAACGTCAGTTATTTGTTGAGTAGGTCAGTGCTGTGGTAATGTTTTGTAGCCGTTGGTTGTCGAAATAATCAAGTCAAGTCAAAGAATAATAAGTTTTTATTTTATTTAACCCTGTTACTGCAGACATAATATTGGAATTTTATTCTTCCTTGAAATAGCTGTAAATAATATTTGATATTTTGATTGTATAAATACATATAGCAGAGATTTATGAGCTGTAAGGTTGGTAACCTGTAAACTTGCCAGAGTTCTATCTTGAATATGCTATCTCTTTTACGCCCTGTTATATAAAAGGGATAGCAACCAGCGGCTGTGATATCACATGCAGTTGGAATGTTGTCCAACGTTGAATCCCTTTAATAATTAAAGGGAAAAAATGACTTTTTTAATTGTTAATATCTCTTAACATATAAGGAGTTATTAAAAAATAATTGAACATTTGAGGTTCTAGTAACCAACTTTATCATTAGTACAGTTTTATAGAAATTAAGACATAGGACACAGGCCCATTAAAAATATCCAACGGTGTAACTTTAGAAGCAATTTCAAAAAGAACTCCAACCCATCTAACTGTCATATTCAAATAGTAACAAATTCTGCCAACATTAAAAAAACATCAAACGAGTTTTTATAAATAATTCAGTCCTAAATAATTTCTGTGGTTTGTAATACGTAGTAACTCCTAGAGTTAAGACAAACAATGTATTGTTTAAAAGTAGTTGACCTTGATCGTATATCTTTGTTTGCTTATTGCAAATGTTTGTATTGTTGTTAGAAGACTTAATTAAGTTTTAGTTATCACATTAATTCTTCATTCTTCGTCACATTTAATCTAAAAATAGATTCCAACTCCAATTTGGCCGATTTCTCGTCTGGTACGGCTTTCGACGGTATGGATACTAATTGTAAATTATTTTGTTGAAAAATTCTGCTAATGGGCTTGTGTCCTCATTTGTTAGTGGTCGATTTTTCAATTGTTGATTGAAATTGATGTTAACAAATGTGTAATGACCTGTCTGTTTTATTAAATATCTAAATATTGACGGAGATATAGCAATTAAAAGTTTGAATTGTAGTTTTAGCGCTAGAAATGGTCGGCCATATTTGTATGACGTAAAATGCATTTTAACGTCAGTTATTTGTTGAGTAGGTCAGTGCTGTGGTAATGTGTTGCAGCTGTTGGTAGTCAAATAATCAAGTCAAATCAAAGAATAATAAGTTTTTATTTTATTTAACTCTGCTAAGGCAGACATAATATTGGAATTTTATTGTTCCTTGAAATAGCTGTAAATAATATTTGATATTTTGATATATAAATACATATAGCAGAGATTTATGAGCTTTAAGGTTGGTAACCTTACACAAGGATTGTGATGTCACATGCATTTGGAATGTGTACAATGTTGAATCCCTTTAATAATTAAAGAGACAAAATGACTTTTTTAATTGTTAATATCTCTTAACATATAAGGAGTTATTAAAAAATAATTGAACATTTGAGGTTTTAGTAACCCACTTTATCAATATATAGTACACTTTTATAGAAATTAAGACATAGGACACAAGCCCATTATCGTAAAGTTGGTATATTTATTTTAACCCTAATTCTATACGTGTAATAAATAACATGGAAATCAGAATGAGTTTAAAGTCACTAAAACTTTATGAAAACGAAATGCTATCGAAATGCTGCTCATATTGACGAGACATTTCCTTGGTCTAGTGAAATGAAAGTGAACACATTCAGCTCTGTACTTCGTTTTGTTGAAATAAATATTATTTTAAAGTGAACATGAAAATGATGGTTTGCTGAGATTATTCAAAGATGGCTTATATTAAATAAACAAAAGAAAAAATTAATTAAAATCGTAGTAACATTTAAATAAAAACAATAAAGTTAGTTTACTTGCATTTGACCATTTGATAATGTAAGACAATAAATTTATTGTAAATATAAAAAAATTTAATTTAATGAAAGAAATAAATTTCGAGTATGTCGTGCTCCACAGTTTGCGTTTGCCAATGTTTGGTCTCTAAATTATTGATTGTGCTATGTGGCCTATACGCACACATCAACATGCTTTGTATCGTAGGCCCCTGCTCAATTACTAACAAAGTAACACCTCCTACACCTGCCAGTGTCCTTTTTGCGTTGGCACTGTGTTTGTGCCTTGCTTCTTGCAATGATCTCTGGCCACAAACTTTTAGAAGACCTGGATTTGTGTTTGTTATTATATTTGAGGTAAATACAACATTTAAACACACTAAATCATTATCTTCAAATAGAAATCGAACTCAAATTCGTATACGAGTTCGCAAGGACTTCAAATAACGAGTTTGAGTGAGTCCTCATTTTTTAGTGGTCGATTTTTCAATTGTCGATTGAAATTGATGTTAATAAATGTGTATTGGTGTGTCTATTTTATTAAATATCTAAATGTTGACGAAGATATAGCAATTAAAAGTTTGAATTGTAGTTTTAGCGCTAGAAATGGTCAGCCATATTTGTATGACGTGAAATGCATTTTAACGTCAGTTATTTGTTGAGTAGGTCAGTGCTGTGGTAATGTTTTGTAGCTGTTGGTAGTCAAATAATCAAGTCAAGCCAAAGAATAATAAGTTTTTATTTTATTTAACCCTGCTAAGGCAGACATAATATTGAAATTTGATTGTTCCTTGAAATAGCTGTAAATAATATTTGATATTTTGATATATAAATACATATAGCAGAGATTTATGAGCTGTAAGGTTGGCAGCGGTTGTGATGTCACATGCATTTACAATGTGTACAACGTATTGTATAAAAATTAAGACATAGGGCACAAGCCCATTATCATACATGTATTAATTTAGGGTTATTTCAGTTTCCTTATGTTGCTGTTAGTATTGTCGCATACATAATATAAGTTAGGCGGAAATAAATGATGTAAATAATTTTCAAAATAATAACTTATTTTCTTTTTTCAGATTATTTTGACGTTATTCATAATGGATATTACTTTTAAATTTGTTTATAATCCCTTATCTGAGGATTTACTTTGGTTTTGTCAACAAAACAGCCGATTTGTAAGTAAAAACATTTTACTATATTATATACTTAAAAACATAAACGTAGGCATATTCCGTCAAGCGTAAGATGGATAATGAACGGATAAAATATATACTAGTTAAAACTGCTAGAGACAGTTATGTAACAAAAGTTACACAATGTTATGTAAAAACATTGCATTGTTTATATAACTTTTTACATGTGGTGTTTTACATCCACAGCCGGCCCTTGTAAATAAAGAATGGCATTACATTACTATGCAGTAATTTTCTTAGAAAGTATTTTGTAGTAATTAGAAATAACGCTTCGAAGGATATTCGATAAAAACGATTCAAACGAAAATGCTATCATGTCATGCATATACGGTATCTATGTATAATAATTAGGTAATATTATCGAAACGGTACAATAAGAATAAAATGTAACATGCGTTCGTATAAAAATGTTTCTAAACTCCGCGTAAAATATTAGTAGGTTGAATCACATTAAATTTTAGTTTTATGAGACATATGGGTTGTGTTGCAAAAGTGAACTTGTGTACTCATTTTTAGTTGTCGATTTTTCAATTGTTGTTTGAAATTGATGTTAATAAATGTGTATTGGTGTTTTTATTTTAATCTAACTGTTGAAGAAGAAATAGCAATTAAATATTCGAATTGTAGTTTTAGCGCTACTGAAATCGGCCATATTTATGACGTAATATATCTGCACTATTATTAAGGGGACGTCAGTTCAATATGCTATCTCTTTTACGTTGTGTTGTATAAAAGAGATAGCAACTTAGCGGACATGATGTCACATATCTTGGAATGTTCTTTAACGTTGAATCCCTTTAATAATTAATGTGATAAAATTACTTTTTTCTTTGTTAATATCAAAATCAATTGTTTAATCGTTAGTATCAAAAATAATTGGACATTTGAGGTTATAGTAACCAACTTTACCAATATATAGTAGTTTTATAGAAAACAAGGGGTAAATAAATGTTATTTTAAGTCAATTTTATTTTGTAGTTGTACAAATGTCAAAATATTAACCGACCGTGTATTTGTTAACAAGAGAATATTTAAATGGAAGTATACATTAAAAAAATTTCAGCTAAAGTGGTTGTTCCAATACGCCGGAATCCAAAACTGTTCCTTTTTGAACGAGACAGCGAATTGGATGGCTTCTAGGGATGGATTCGTGAAAACTCAACTAATATTTTCCATTGGAATACTGTATTTAGCAGTCTACCTCACTAAAATGGTGGATGGCACTAAACAAGCTTATCGTCAGTAAGTAATATTTGAGTTACAGTGCTGTTTTATGGTAAGCGTACACAGTGCAGCACGAAAAGCAGTCAAAACATTGGATTTAATGAATGAAATGTAGAAGAATCTTGTTTAATTGTCATTCAGTACTAACAGAAGCGTTGCTTTCTAAATCAATGCACATTGAACACATTTATACGAATAAATATAACGACACCGCTTGCATACGACTCTAACCCCCTTCCCTTACCTTATCTCTTACATTTCATTCGTAAAATTTAATGCATTAGCTGCTTTCCATGTTGAACTGTAAACACTTAACCTTGTATTCTTACTAAAAACAGTTTATGAGTTCTACAAATCTATTAATACTGCACTGGTAACACTAATTTTGAAAATTTTCTGATTTAGAATGATCGGTGTAAAGAAAAACCGTGTACAGCAACATGAGCGTAGATCATATGATGCTGGAGATCGATGTCCAATTTGCAACACTACTGAACTCTGCGCCCCATGCGCAGGCCGACGTGTTCCAACTGGAGATGTCAGAAATGGTCCACGACGATAATATCATATAGAAATTAGTTTTGTTCAAAAATCATTATTTTTGTCATCATTTGTTTGACCATTTGTTTATAAAAGTTAACATTATTATTAACATATTGTATTTTTGTACAATGCTTTCAACAAAAAAAAAATATTTATAAAATATATGTGAAATATATAAATCTTAGAACATGTTCATAGTATTAGGTTTGGAACTGCACGATGGGGTAATGATTGTAATCTTCTTATTGTTTTTGATTGTTTAGCAAAGATTCAAACCTTATGGCGGCAGTTTACTCTCGACGATACATTTGTCGATGTGCCGAGAATGAAAATGGCTATTAGTATCAAAAGACTGCTCATCAATCTAGACAAGCGAAAGGCGAGAGCATTTGATACAGTGCTTGATCTTGCCTGTCTCGGCGAGAGTGAACTGTCGGCATTAAGGGAACGTACAAATATTACTGATACTTTACTTTCTCGTACAGAGGATTATTAGAACCCGGGCCCGAATTCCTGAGTCTTGCGAACAATGATCGTGATCGAACAGATCTGATTTATATGAGTGAAACATTTTACGAATCAGTTTTAAAAGAGTATTCCTGTATTATTTCTGAATTGTATTATTAATTATTGTTACGAAAGATGTTTCTCTCATATAAATCAGATCTGTTCGATCACGACCATTGTTCGTAGGACTCAGGAATAAGACCGCTGCTCTCTTAATAATGCAACCGTTTCCTTCGACTTATTAATTTTTTTAAGTGGATGAAGTTTCAAAAAAGAAGAAGTATCTATTTTAATGTTAATTTACTACAACGCTGCATATATTTCATACATCTTTACATTAAAGTGCCGCACTATGATCTAGTAATAGCCGTTTAGTTCCGGATCATAGTGGGATACATGCCAGACAGGCGAAACAGATAAACGATCGGGAAAACGATACGGTAAAGAAGTATAAGTTTATCTGATGATAAAGTGTACTGATACGAAACAATTCGAATACATTCTAGGTCAGCGTCGCAAGTATCGGTCTTAAAACGACGTAATTTATTTTCCTACTGGAGAATCCTCATGGTATTTTAGCTTTACTGTACCACACTTCCCCGTCAAAAGCACTCACACAAATCTGACAGTTAACTACTCTTTGAAGTTAATCCAACGGTTCTAAAACTGTTCCAAAGAAAGTTATGAGCTTACCAAATATGTTCTTATAAATATTTGTACTCTTCGTTACCTTCTACTTCACTTCTCTTGCATCTCAGTAAACATTTTGGTGAAGTGTCCTTTTCTGTGACGTTTCTATGACTATTGCACTTCAATTGTAGTTGCATTAACTTTATCTTCATTTGTATTCCGACAGGTGGAGTGGTTTCGCGATTTATAGCCGATAAAATAGACACTTCACATGAACGGCTGTGCGAACTGAATTGTAAGGCCGTGTGCACACGGGTGACTGATTGCAAACTAGCCGCGCGAACGAAGTTTCCAACGAAAACGAGCCGTGTTTCGTGACTATAGAATTTTTAACAATAGCATAATAGGGGATTTTAGTGTGTCGTATTATGACGTATTTATATGTATGTATTTATTCAAATACTTTTGAATAGTATTTGTGCACATTTCTGATCATGATGTCACCATCAAAAGCATGCAACGTAATTGCCCTGCGACCAAGAAACATAGTCGCTCAAAACGTGCTCGAAACCAATTTCAAATCAGTTTAGTTTCGTTCGTGTCGTGTGTGTTCTCTCACTCGTATACACGTTCGTTCTCTCACTAACAACACAGTTGCATTCTCATTCGGTTCGAGCAGATACGGGGCTCGCGTTTACAACCAGTTAACCCATATGCGGACGGCCTAAATGAACTCTTTCATAACAAGAAAATCATACGCAACTTCAATAAGATGGCAAAGTGACTCCAAAATGTTTACTGGGATTATTGATAATGATAAAATCAATGCGAAATAATCTAGTTAAACAGCTGTGAGCAGGAAAACATTTGAAATGACGGATTTAGCAGGGTGTATATTTTGCATAATGATTTTAGATTGTGAAATTTATTATTAAATATGGTTTCAGTTCCTGAAGTGTTTTTGTGCTTGACTGTATGATTTGCAAAATATCTTTTGCATATCAATATATGCCTAGTATGCAACATTGAAATATTCAAATAATTATTAATCAATATCTAGGGAAATGTTGATAAGCACAGGGAATTCTTTGTTCGTTTCATTCAAACATACGTGTGTTGGCGTCATTGGGAGATAGGGTTCCCCGACCACTAGACACGTCATTCCCCTAGCGGTGATTTAATAAACCACTCCAAGTCAACTGTTCAATCCAATCCACCACTCATGTGTGGCGCTCAACATGAATAAACCATTATACATTTATTCTCTGTTTTATTTAGTAGAAGTGATAAATTAATTTAATTCAGAAAACAGCCGCTAGTGGTTAATTAAATCTGCATACTGGGTTCTTCCTCTACTACGCAATGAATCAAGGATTTCCCTAATTCCAAATCACGACTAGACGCATGCATACCTGTCTCTCAAATTGTCTGCAGCCAAACTGTGGATTCCCATTTATAAACTTCTACGTATTCAACAAACCGGTCTCTCAGCTGATGACGATGTAGCAGTAAACCTGGTCGGGGACAAAAATGAAAGGTGATTGTGTTTTTGACAGCAACGTACGAAAATAACGAAACATGTTGTGTATTTAATTTAAATGTGTGTGTCGCTGAATGTACAATAACATTGTATGAATCATTTACTGTTTGTGAATATTTTGGCAATAATGTACTTGGAATTGTAGCTTTTGTAACGAATCTACTTTCTTTATAAAAAAAAGTTAGGTTAGAAAAATATATTTGTGACTAATTTCACGACTAATTAAATTTAGGAAATGTAATGATCTATAAAATGTAAAACTATATGCTAGATGAATTTCTGAATGCTTAAATTGACAAATAGAAAATTTCAGAAGTATTTTAACTCAGTTTTTGATTTGACTCAGACAAATGTCTTACTGGTTCAGTATATTTGTCATTTAATGTCATTGAAGAACACGATATGCCATTGGTTATAAGCACTTCGTCTGTTTTAGGACCCAATTGTCTGAGATGTTACTGCGTGATTACTACGTCCATTTGTTTTTCAATCAAAGTAAAGTTTGTATAGATAAGTATTAACCCTGCGTGTCTATACTGGGTCTTTAAAGGAACAGTTGAAATTTCAAACTCCTATTTCTCTTTTATGAGTACAGAGAGCACTTCACCTATGCCCCCTAAAAATCTAGGTAGTGGTAGGGACTTAAGGTTCCAGCCGTGTGCGGATCTGGAAGTTTACCAGCAAAGGCGAGCCAGTGAAACTAGCCTCTGTTCCCTAAAAGGATCAGTGTACAGGGATACCGTTAGTATTTTCCAGTGTTAGTAAGTTCTTCACGGTTAAAATAAATGTTTTATGTAATTTAATATATTATTTTTTAGATTATATATATAGATTTTTTTTTATTAGTTCTTTTTACTTGAAGAAATTTTTGAAGATGGGTGACCATTCAACGGGTAAACTAGAAAAGCGAAAACGATGTTCTCTTTGCACTGTATTGCAAAAAATGTATTTTTGTGTATCGTGGAGTGCTGCACCGGTTTGCGAAAACCATTGTAACCACTTTTGTCCCCGTTGCGCATCGTAAATTCTCTGTTTTACACTTATTATTATTAATTGTTATTAATTATTATTTCATAACTTTTGAATTTTCATCAATAAAAACTTATTTTGTGCCGAATAATCACCGTTTCGTTTTTTATGACATACCTGAATCCGTAAAATATTTTTAGGTGTACAAATAATTCAACTTTTTGGAACCCACGCCAAAGACACTACATTCTTTCGAAAGCTTATAGTCTTAAGATAAAAAGTCTACAATCGTTCTTCTTAATGTTTGTTATAAAGTTACGAATTTTTTAACAATATCCCGTTTTTTGCCGCGTTTTTTTTTACTATTTGTCAATTTTTATTAACAACGGTTTTTAACTTTGGACTTTGGTAAATTCTGAACCATGTAGTAGACAGTAATCCAAATTTTTTGAAAGCCTAAAAACTCTAAAAACACCCTGTCTCGAAAAATATAGTGTTCACACGGAGGATTAATAGAGAAAGACGGTGCTGATGAGATGCATATCGAAATATGACCGCAAGTAATTTTATGTTCCTTAAGGCAAAATAGTCTGATAAATAAATTGGTGCTCTTACCTCTCTCTCGCTCTTATACATCTGTGCAATTGGATCTTAGAGCGAGAGAGACCTAATGCAAATCTTACAATGTTGTATGACAATTTCCAATATTCCAACTCTCACTCCGAATCTCACCAACCGTTACAGAAGTCCTTGCACGCCAAAATATGAAACGATAATCTTACTTACACAATACTTTATTAATTCTTTATATTTCATAATTTCAGCATGAATGCTACAGTACGCCTGGATTATATTCCCTATTTACTTAATAAATGAATTAATTTGACTTCCATAAACAAACAAATATTAAACATTGAAAAAGTAAACGTATGCGCCAGTAGTACTATAATACTTTGTGCAATTATCAAACGATTTCTGTTTCGAACAAAAACGAGAACAAGAACAAAAAAGAACTTTGAACAATGTAATATCCGTTGCCGTTATTAAAAGTGTAGGCGCTTAGGGAGTTGAGATTTTTAATAATTTCCTTAGGGTATTTTAAAGGGATGTCTTAGGGAATTAGATGTAGGTTAAGAATTGTAAGTTGAAAAATACCTTGGAGGGCACATAAAGGGCACTTAAAGATTTCTAAGAAGATAAATATGTATTATATGTATTATAAATTAAAAATTTTAGCAGGTTAAATATTATCAAAAAAAGCATGTTTTTTTTATGTTTAAATCGTTTTATGTAAGTAACTATAAACGCGAATCAAAATCTAAAGCTGCTAAGTTAGATGAATAACGTATCTACATTTTATGCTTTCTTCAATTGACATTTAATGAGTTGGAACCGCAAAAATAAATTTTGAAAATGAATATTGATATATTTTCTAGTTAAATTCCAATTTTTATATGACTGGTAACATTTCTAAGGGTTTGTCATAAATAAAGGTTATAAAATGTAGTCAAATGAGTGGATGTAACAATCCTTACTACTGTAAGAATAATGGACTTGTGTCCTCATTTTTTAGTGGTCGATTTTTCAATTGTTGATTGAAATTGATGTTAATAAATGTGTATTGGCATGTCTATTTTATTAAATATCTAAATATTGACGGAGATATAGCAATTAAAAGTTTGAATTGTAGTTTTAGCGCTAGAAATGGTCGGCCATATTTGTATGAAGTGAAATGCATTTTAACGTCAGTTATTTGTTAAATAGGTCAGTGCTGTGGTAATGTTTTGTAGCTGTTGGTAGTCAAATAATCAAGTCAAGTCAAAGAATAATTAGTTTTTATTTTATTTAACCCTGCTAAGGCAGACATAATATTGAAATTTGAGTGTTCCTTGAAATAGCTGTAAATAATATTTGATATTTTGATATATAAATATATATAGCAGAGATTTATGAGCCGTAAGGTTGGCAGCGGTTGTGATGTCACATGCATTTGGAAGTGTACCTTGAATCCCTTTAATAATTAAAGAGACTAAATTACTTTTTTAATTGTTAATGTCTCTTAACATATAAGGAGTTATTAAAAAATAATTGAACATTTGAGGTTCTAGTAACCCACTTTATCAATATATAGTACACTTTTATAGAAATTAAGACATAGGACACAAGCCCATTTTAGTTTGGTTGTCAAACACAAAGTAAATGACATAGCTTGCTCAAAATTTCACAGTAGTCTATTCATAGATGGTAGTTGATGAGAGCTGCGCGGGAAATTCGAAAAGTCACCAAAAGTTATAAAATTAAATTACCTTCGTATATTTAAAACGATTCTACAATGTTACTATTTTATTTACTAGTGAATAATATCTTTGCAACCATTAGTAGTATTATTCTATTTGTACAATAGATATAAATAGAATCAAATAGAAGTGAAGGTAAGGGTATTATTTCTCCGATTCAAGTTCTTCCCTGGATTCTTTTTAAAACACGATTCCTACGTTGACGTCACTACCTCATTGTTAGTGAACTGGAACAGATTCTTTATATTCTGACTTTGGAGAGAGGTTTTAGCTTAGTTGAACCACTTTACTGTAAGTGGTGGCCGTGTCACTCCTTCCACTCTTCTAAGGGATAGTTATACAGGTATCCTAATATAAATCGGTACCTTAACGTACCTACGTGGTCTTAACCTATATAAATGCATGTAAATTTGAGGTTATGCCACAAATATTATTAAGAATTGCAGATTCTAATCAAAATATATGCCAACTTACTTCGAGAGCACTGCATGATGTTTTAAGATATATTTAGTTCTTTGTAATTCATTTGGTCTCTTTTCTACTTGTTGCTACGATCGCTCTACGTCCAAGTCTACGTTTCTCGTAGCTGTAGTCGAGTCGTAGAACCGTAGAGTTAGTCGTTGCTATGGAAACCGGAGATACATTTTAAAAACCTCTCCGATTTAATTCACTATCAAGAAGAAATGCAACTCGTAACGAAAATAAATCAAAAGGAAAGATTTGTCTTATTCAATTCTGGAAGCTGACGTAACGACTGAGAATCGCTTTAACGAAATAAAGGAAATATGACTAAATTGTGTTATGTTCTTTCAATAATGAATAAAACTACGCCGCCAAATTCCTTTTAAATATGAGCCAAAAAACTAAATTCTTTTCAGTCTGAATGCTAATTCCTCATGGTCACCAAGATTTGCTTTCATTAACATTGGCCGAGTTGAGATTATCACCAATAACAAATACATATTACGTATCGACCTAACCTTCAAAATATCATATCTAGAGCACCTGTAATTGTCAATGTCAAATGTAGTTTTAATATTTTTTTATTTTACGTGTGTATAACTTCATTCTGCCTCTTTAATCATTATCGGTTGATTCATACCTCATGCCACTACCGCACGACCGCAGTCGTTTTAGAATTAGATTGTCCATTGCTTGAAAGACGTAGAATTTACATTTATAATAATTATGAATGTATATTTAATAAGACTTACGCAATAGTATTATCAAGGTCATGTGTTTCATAAATATTATTTGGTACATTCAATTTATTGTTTGAAATTGATCAACAATTTAATAGTTTGCTGAATCATCGCTACATTAGACTTATTTTCTACTGGATCGTAGCATGATTTAAAATAGTTGCAATTGACTCGAATTGATTATTAGCAAGGCAAGACACTTCAACGATTGAGATTTTTGAAACGATGACACTAGCCAACAAAATGAAATTCCAGATTTGCAGATTCCAAAAATATCTAGCAATTTTTTCGTAGCAGCTCTGATTTTTAAGATACATTCTAATATGATAAACTTCCTCTTTAGGGAGCATAATTTCCAAGTAACCCAGTAAACATTTTGGAGTAAATTCGACTTAATTTTTATTACGTATCATGAATTTTTTGTCTGGAACGTGTTCGTTTTCTATTCAGTCGTTCAAAGGAAAGGTCCTTTTTATGAGCTACAGACATTTCAACGACGGTTCACTGCTGAATTAAAAGCGGAGTAGGTTTATGATTTATGACCGGATAATAAAAATATACCCATGTGGGAAAGAAACAGAAATACTTAATGAATGATGTTGGAAAAAGAAAGAATATTATTATGAAAAACTAACACAAAATCTGTGACAGGTAGAGAACTTGTAAAGCGTTAGAATAGAATTGTACGAGTGACTCGAACTTCACCAAATAGGACACTTCACCAAATTGTTTACTGGGAATTGCCAAAAATATAAAGAAAAACTACGGTAAGGTAATCAACGATTGTCTTTTTCAATCCTTTTGAATTCCTTTAATATAAAAACAGCGTCTTTAACGTGTTAATCAATAAAATATTACATATAATATACCACACTTGATTTTGAGGTTATAAAATGATAAATTTTGATGACTGTTTTGCATTTAAAGCAACTAATAATCCTTATCGTTTGTTACAGTTGAGGTTAACGATGCGAAAATATTGTCGCTGATCTATAAGTAAGCACTAATTACCCATAACCACAAAACTACTAAATAGAACAGGATGATTATCACAAAATCATTAACGTGTCACAAATGACGTGTCATTTATTACTGACAAAAAGTGGAACATTGAACAGTTGATTGGATTTGATATTATATTCATTCTTTTTAGAGAAATACTGTTAAATCAGGCATATGGTCTTGTACACAAGTCTAACAACGGTGGAACGATCTTGATGAATAGAGCAGTGGCGTAGCTAGGTAACCAAAGGCCCCATAAATATAAATACCAAGGTGCAGAACTACTAGTTTATCATCAGCTCTTTATCGTGCTCTGAATGCCACAGCAAAACTACTTACTATGTGCATGAGTGTTTTGTGTGATCTTTAGTGATCGCCTAGGTTTTACAGGTGAAGAGTTTAGGAACGTATACTAGGAATAAAATATTGGTATTAAGCAATAAAACAAAGTAAATCAAAGGGTTTATGCACGTATGTATGTACAACACTTTATTGTACATAAAACATTAATATAGTATACATCATCTTCGATAAATCTAAATCTAAACTGGTCTTTTTATAAAATGAAACAAAAACTGGGATTTCTCATAAGCCTCAATGTTAAATTATACAATTCAAAGTTCAATATCTTTTTACTTGTTCTCTGCAGTTTTTCTAAAATTTAACGACATCATTATCATATTATGATCTACTAATATGCCAAATTTTAGAAAATATTAAACGGTAACTCTTTAACCGACATTACTACCTTAAAGTCGTGTTGCACCCTATTTTATTTACATTCCAAAGGTGGGAGAATTTATAGCTAGTACATTACGAGGTTTGCTGATCAGGGTCCGAGGGCGCTCTGAGCTTGAGGGCCCCGGTGCCCAGCACCGACTGGCCCATACCTAGCTACGCCAGTGGAATAGAGTGGTGCCCTTAATGGAACAATCCGTTTGTAGCGTTGTAAAAAGTCACAAAACTATCTGTTAATATTAAGTTGAAAACAGAAACCGGCGCTCACTTGCTCTCAAATTTTGTACTTTCCAACTGGACACCTTGTATAAAGTTTTATCTGATAAATTGTTATGAATATTTTATCAAATGAAACGTGTCCTGTATTTCCCATTATACAATATATCATCATATCAATAACTTTAGCAAAATTGACTATATGTACTTTAAGCGTTGCATAATTGTTTAATCTATTTTGGCTGATAACTACAGTTAGTTCATTAATCTAGAAAATTGATTATTATTAGATTAATTGATTACACAGTTAGTGCCTAATTCTGTATTAGGTTTAATAATGTGTATTAGCTGTAGACGATAACTCGTATGAAAGCAGATATAAGCGGTAACAATTTTGTCTAAAGATAGTCTTATTTCTTGGGTCTAATTGTCTACAGCGATAGACTGATATAACTTTTAAATAAATTCGTTAAGGATGTTGCCATCAATTGACACTGATATAAAAAAATTTGACCGATGAATTGAAGAGATACCAAACAAATCGTGTATATTTTTATCACGTTTTAATCTCATAATCTTCAGTTTGATTGGATCCTCGTCGGCAAGATATTAAAACTACAATATCCTGAACAAAAACTGAACTGAGTTATCTGAATATGAACAATTACGTATATGTTACGTATATTTAACATAGCTTTACCTGTTATAGTTTAAATTACGAGAGTTCGGCAACGACTAATACTTAAAACAAGTTATAGGGTATAAACTGCCGATATAACTAAAAAGCACTGATTCACTTATTTTTCTATAACGTATATAGCAACGAATAAGATAACATTCATTATCGTATTATAGATTTATACCGCTTTTATATCCTCTTTTAAGTATAAGTCGCCGTCGAACTCTCGTAATTTGGACTATAGTTGTAATTTTTTAGGTTAATATATAATATAAGGTAACATAAAGATTCGATAATGTTGTATTGTAACGTATCCTAAACTTTGGTAAGTAATAAAAGCGTAACGTTAAGTAACAAATATTACGTTAAATAATATATGAATTTACGTTGATTTGTGTTGAGAGAGATACTTTAAAAATAGTGAAGTAGGCTTGTGACCTATGTCTTAATTTCTATAAAAGTGTACTATATATTGATAAAGTGGGTTACTAGAACCTCAAATGTTCAATTACTTTATAATAACTCCTTATATTTCAGGAGATATTAACAATTAAAAAAGTCATTTTGTCTCTTTAATTATTAAAGGGATTCAACGTTGTGCATATTCCAAATGCATGTGACATCACAACCGTTGCCAACCTTACAGGTCATAAATCTCTGCTATATGTATTTATATATCAAAATATCAAATATTATTTACAGCTATTTCAAGAAACAATAAAATTTCAATATTATGTCTGCCTTAGCAGGGTTAAATAAAATAAAAACTTATTACTCTTTGACTTGACTTGACATTTCGACTACCAATACCTACAAAACTTTACCACGGCACTGACCTACTCAACAAATAACTGACGTTAAAATGCATTTCACGTCATACAAATATGGCCGACCATTTCTAGCGCTAACACTACAATTCAAATTTTTGATTGCTATATCTTCGTCAACATTTAGATATTTAATAAAATAGACAGGCCAATATACATTTATTAACATCAATTTCAATCAATAATTGAAAAATCGACCACTAAAAAATGAGGACACAAGCCCATTCAACAGAATTAAAAACACTAATAAATTATATTTTCATTATGAATTTAGTAAAATAATTATTCCAATCTTTTGACAGCAACTATTGTTGGTGTTATCTTTGTTCTATCACATTAAAGGAACTTGGCTTAAAGCAGGATAATTTGGAAACCCCCACCTTTTGGAAACGAGCTGTCAGCGACACGCTCGCTCGCTGGACCAGCAGCTATAAAACCAAGTAAATTCACAATCACCGTTCAGACTATTTTCAACTGCTAGTGCGTCAACTTGCTTGATATTTAAAAACAATAAACCCACAACTAAATATATTGACAGTGATTTTTATTATTATTAATTGATTTGTGATAACATAAGGTATGTAGTACTTATTTTAATATTTATTAGTTTTGAGGTTATGGACGTTTGATGTGTTCCATTATTTACCATAGTGAAAGTAACAAATAAACTGAAATTTTGCAATTTGTGTGTTCAGTCTCTTGTGGTAATTAATCATGGCTTTAGCAATTATAAACTATTGCATTATTTAACCTTGTGTGTAATGCAACATTTGAAAACGTTTGTGTGAAATTCGGTTTCATAGTTTTTTTTTAAATTTCAACAGAAAATATAAAAGTTGATACAACTTATTGTATGCAATGTAAATAAATAATAAAACAGGTTAAAGATTCTTAGCAAACACAAAGTAAAACAATCCTTTCGATGTCCTTTAGATGGCTACTAAGTTTTAGTTTTAATTTTATGTTTTAACCTTCCATGTAAGTTTAACTGTAACTGTAATTTTTATAAAGAAGAAATATATTTACACCCGCTAAATATAAAACATGAATGCTACTTTACATTAATACAATATTTTACTTAAGCGAAATCTAGTAATATTTAATATGAAAAGGTACTTGGTAATCCTTTGATCTTTGAATAGGACTTCTTCCCAGTAAACATTTTGGAGTAAATTCTACTTAATTTCTATTACATATCATGAGTTTTTTGTCTGAAACGTGTTCGTTTTCTATTCAGTCGTTCATAGGAAAGGCCCTTTTTATGAGTTACAGAGATCGCAACGACGGTTCACTGCTGAATTAAAAGCGGAGTCGGTTTATGATTTATGACCGGAGTTATAAACTTGACACTAGCAGGGGTATAAAACTTAATGGAATTCTACTTTTTAGAGTCTGCAAAATATAAATATTTAAATGAACAAATAAATAGATGTAATCTTTAGTACGGATCGTGATTCTTTTAATGAATATTATTCATCTTCAACAATACTCGTTATATTAGTTTTTTACATTGTTTTGGTGATTCAAAAATCCACAATCGGCAGGTCTGCGTTATATATCTTGTATAATCTTAATTAAGATTATAGAATCTTTAAAACGTCTTCTTAAGAAGTTTACCCTTTACATTAATAGGCAAAAACTGAGATTATATTATATTAACACTGTCTATGCAACATGTAACTTTTGTTACACATTGAATTTAGCGGGCAATTTTTAAGTAAACATCAAGCAAAAAAAAGTTTTATCGTATATAACATGTTATCAAATAAGTTGTATATAAGTCCAAATCACGATAGTTCGGCGGCGAGTTATACTTAAAAGAGGTTTCCAGTAAACAAATTAGTGAAGTGCCCTATTTAGTGACGTTTCTCTCACTATTTTACTTCAATTATAGTTCGCATCAACTTTATCTTCATTTCTATTCCGACAGGTGGAGTGGTTCCGTCATCTGTAGCCGATAAAGTAGACATTTTATATGAAAAAATGTGAGAAACTGAACTATAAATGAACTCTTTTATGACAAAAAAATCATGACGCATTTTCAATATGATGTCAAAGTGACTCCAAAATGTTTACTAAGTTATAAGAGCGGTAAAAATCTATAATACGATAATGAATTTTATTTTGTTTGTTTCTATACACATTATAGAAAAATAAGTGAGTCAGTGCTATTTAGTTATATCTCCAGAACTTGTTTTAAGTATGAGTCGCCGCCGAACTCTCGTAATTTGAACTATACATCGATTTTTTTTTAATTCGGAGGCGGTCATCATAAAACCTCAACCCTATAAACACTTTTTCTAAATCTCGTACGAATCTTATACGATTCTAATGCGATTCTAATGCGATTCTTATTCGATTCGTTTCGATCCGTTCGAATCTAATACGATTCTTGTCAACCCTGTTTATAATGATACCTTTATATTTTTATTTTAATATCAACTAGTCTCACATAAGGACTAGTTACTAAAATATTTCTTACAAATTATTAATTAAGATTATGTATTCTTTTTACTATAACCTTATTCAAATACATAAAACTACAATTACCGTTCTGGGCCGCGGTTCTTGAGGTTGTGACGTCATTGGCTAGTCCGCTGGGATTTACCAATCGACATTCGAATCGAACGGGTTATTGCATAAGATGTGAGACAGATTAGAGTTAAGTGTTATTTATAAGGAAACTCAAAAATGTTTCTTAAATATTGTTTACTTACCTTACCTTAAGCGTAAGCATAGCCGTTCGCAGAAATGTTGATAGTGGCGAGGATCGAAACTGTAGTAATGGGCTTGTGTCCTCATTTTTTAGTGATCGATTTTTTAATTTTTGATTGAAATTAATGTTAATAAATGTGTATTGTCGTGTTTATTTTATTAAATATCTAAATGTTGACAAAGATATAGCAATTAAAAGTTTGAATTGTAGTTGCAGCGCTAAAAATGGTCGGCCATATTTGTATGACGTGAAATGCATTTTAACGTCAGTTATTCGTTGAGTAGGTGAGTGCTGTGGTAATGTTTTGTAGCTGTTGGTAGTCTAAATAATCAAGTGAAGTCAAAAAATAATAAGTTTTTATTTTATTTAACCCTGCTAAGGTAGACATAATATTGAAATTTTACTGTTCCTTGAAATAGCTGTAAATAATATTTGATATTTTGATATATAAATACATATAGCAGAGATTTATGAGCTGTAAGGTTGGTAACCTTACACAAGGATTGTGATGTCACATGCACTTGGAATGTGTATAACGTTGAATCCCTTTAATAATTAAAGAGACAAAATGAATTTTTTAATTGTTAATATCTCTTAACATATAAGATGTTATTAAAAAATAATTGAACATTTGAGGTTCTAGTAACCCACTTTATCAATACATAGTACACTTTTATAAAAATTAAGACATAGGACACAAGCCCATTATTCATTTTATTTAGTGTTACTTGTCCGTAAAATATTCGAGTTATATATTTTTACTGTTCTATAGATGCACAATCTTATTTTACATCATGGGCTGTTTATTTGTCTTTAAATTTTGCCCCCTTTTAAACATTTCTGCGGACCCTTTGTGCATTTACATATATACAATTATTTGTATAAATAATCAATCACCACACGATTGATATAATTTTTGATTATTATATTTGTTTCAAGCTGCAAATCGGGCCAAGATGGAATTTGAATTTAGTGAGTACATGTTAGTTTTATGGCATGCAAAATATCGATTTGTTAGAATTACTTTCAATATCTATATAAAGTAATTTGCACGTATAGTCGTGCTTTAGTAGCACGTTGTGTTTCATTAAATGCTTGTAGTTTATGTATAAATTGATAAGCAGTCTTTGTATAACTTTGAGTCAGCTGTACCTATAAGCACACTTTATCATGAGAGCAAATTTCTATTTTAATCTTGATTAGTACACCGCTATATGTATTTCATATGTCAGTATTCATAATATGGTTCATATGTCTAAAGACCAAAGTGTCGTAGTGAATACATGCATATACGTACACAACGTGATCTGTCCCAAAAACTGTTCTTTGCGTTTATTATTTCCTTGTGAGCGAAAATTACAGATCTATAATAACCACTTGTATTACTCACAGTACTAGTGGTGTGTAATCCTAATCTCATGATAAAGGTTACTAATGCGAAATAATTCGGATGCATCCTACTCAAAAAGTGTGAGGTGTGCCTAAATGTGTTGTCGGTATTTTCCACGAGGTTGAAGAGAAACTTAATCTCAGACGGACGATCACAATTCGTCGTCCATACGCTTTCTCCCACTTCTGATTTTTTCGCTTCCCGGTTCCCTCTTTTTCCATGTTTAATATGATAAATTCAATGAGTTTGCCGCAAGGAACCTGTGGATGCTGATCTTCAGAAGAACGCAATAATTGTTTTTGACGTTTCTCTCTTGACAACTAATATTTCTAGAATTAGTTTGCCATTCTGTATATAATTGCATGTGCAATATGCATATTAGAAATATTTGTTAGATTGTTTGCTTGTTGTTATGCGATACAATGTCTGTAACAATACAACACATTTGTAAATAAATAATATGAAATAAATTAAAGAAATATTTGTTGATAGTTTTGAATGGAATGAAATTCCGCCATTGCAAATATTGATTACAATGTTAAGAAGATTGCATGGATAATTTGAATTATGTTTTTTAATCGCTTGTTTTTCATTTGATTAATGTTTTTATATTATATTTGTAGAAGAACCAATGGAGGCTCCAGAATTCCAGGAATTTGCCACTGAGATGGCAAAGTACATCGCTAATTATTTGGAAAATATCAGGGATAGGTACGTACAAATATTTCTAGAATATACTTATAAATGGGCTTGTGTCCTCATTTTTTAGTGGTCGATTTTTCAATTGTTGATTGAAATTGATGTTAATAAATGTGTATTGGCGTTTCTATTTTATTAAATATCTAAATGTTGAATTGTAGTTTTAGCGCTAGAGATGGTCGGCCATATTTGTATGACGTGAAATACATTTTAACGTCAGTTATTTGTTGAGTAGCTCAATGCTGCGGTAATGTTTTGTAGCTGTTGGTAGTCGAAATAATCAAGTCAAGTCAAAGAATAATAAGTTTTTATTTTATTTAACACTGTTACGGCAGACATAATATTGAAATTTTATTGTTCCTTGAAATAGCTGTAAATAATATTTGATATATTGATATATAAATACATATAGCCGAGATTTATGAGCTGTAAGGTTGGTAACCTGTAAACTTGTCAGAGTTCTATCAAAAATATATCTCTTTTACGATTTGTTGTATAAAAGAGATAGTAACTGGCGGTTGTGATGTCACCGCCCTTTAATAATTAAAGAGACTAAATGACTTTTTTAATTGTTAATATCTCCTAGCATATAAGGAGTTATTAAAAAATAATTGACATTTGATTTTTTTTTTTTTATCAATATATAGTACACTTTTATAGAAATTAAGACTTAGGACACAATCCCATTACCACCAGGGCCGCCCCTGAAAAGATTCAATAATTCAATAAAGGTTCCAAGCTTCAATAATTGAATTTTGAGTGAGAGGAAATAGAAAAAAATATAATTTTAAATCCTTACTGGACAAATCAGAAGTAAAGGTAAAATAATTTGACAGTTTAAGTCCCGATTAAAGTCGTTCAGCCACAGCCCCGGCTAGAGATGCCCCGAAATAAAATTTATTTTTCATGAAACCTAAAAAATGTAACGTTTTGATTAAATACAATTGATTACACGAGATTTAAAGAAAGGTAACAGTTTACCTAGATCTAAAGTGGTCATCGACTAGTGCCCCCATCACTCTTGGTACGGCACTGCTCCTACTAGTCAACTTTATCAATATACAAGTCCAGTTTTATGGAAATTAAGACGGTTCACTATTCCACTTATATATTTTTCTTCTTAATTCATTCTTAATTAATTTAATTGGAAGTATTGCAAGTACCTTCACGACAAGCAAATTAATTCTTAGTAATGTTTAAGTGTGAGGTTGATTGCAGATACCGCCAGTGGCGTTCGCTGAAAGTTTTCCTAGAACAAATATCTACACTCTATAAGTGTTAACCATTCCGTAAAACTCAGATTCAATTTCTTTCGTGTGCTGTTCATATTCTTACGGGAAGGGATCGTTGGACCCCTCCTACGTACGCCTATGGAGAGTTGATCATTAAATGGAACGAATATGTGGAGGGCAGTTATGTAATAAATATCTGAAAGGCAACGTAGTTTCAAGGTTCGCATTATTTAGAAAACTTGTATACTATGCAAAATGTGCGCGGTGTATAAGCTGAGGTTATTTTTTGCATATTTTAAAATATCAGGCATTGCACATTTGTGTAATCTCAATGATGACTTTTCTACAAAACATGTAGATAAATTTTTTCTTCATTGTGCCGAACATGTAGAGAGACTGCACCAGAATGTGCAACACTGTTTTTGAAAAGAAGATAAAGATTATAATGCACCTCCAAATAAGTCTTTAGTTTTTGTTTTATGAAACTAATTTCAAAATTACAGAATCTCCTATTTCAAACGCGAGTACATTGCCTTCTACTACAATAAAAACGCTTGCACAATTCTATCCAGCGGATGTTTACGTATTTGACATTCTATCCTACTCTGTAAAATGCAAACTAATATTATAATATACGAATACAGCAAAGAAACTTTAATATGATCTAATATAATAGGTTTGGGTTATCCAGGGCATTATTCTTTATCAACGATTAACCTCAAAAACCGAAAGATATAAATTTCCAAATGAAATCTAACATAAAACAAAAAATAACCTCACTTTTTGAGGTAAGATTTGTCATACTTACATCCTGTAAACTGTAAACTGTTTTAATGGTCTGTTTGACATTTCTAGAAGGCTTGTTTTTCCTATAGTTAATATTTATGTATCCTATTATTTATATGTACTGTATTGTATGTACCTTCGTGCAGATATTCCACCTTCAAGTACATGTATTACGTATAACATTTCGCCATACAGATTGCTAGTCATAGAAGAATTAGAACAGATTTCATAAATTGTGACAGACTGCGTTCACAAGGCTTCTTGGGTCTGGCAATTGAAACTACGGTTATTCGTTCTTATTCCACCTTTAAACACAGGTCTATGACAAAAGTTCACGAACCTACTGTTTATATTTTGATTTTCTTATTTCCAGACGTGTTCTTCCAACTGTTGAGCCTGGATACATGCGCCCTCTTATTCCAGAGAGCGCTCCAGAAACTCCAGAATGTTGGCAAGATATTATGAAGGACATCGAACGAGTCATAATGCCTGGAGTAACCCACTGGCATTCCCCTAAATTCCATGCTTATTTCCCTACCGCAAATTCATATCCATCAATTGTAGCTGACATGTTAAGTGGAGCTATCGCATGTATTGGATTTTCATGGGTAAGTGCCATCTATGCTACAATAGTTGTACTAATAATTTGTTGTATGTGTTATTTAAACATTATTTTATTTTCTTTAGATCGCTAGTCCTGCTTGCACAGAACTAGAAGTTATAATGATGGATTGGTTGGGAAAAATGTTAGAACTACCAAAAGAATTTTTATCTTGTTCTGGAGGTACAGGTGGAGGTGTTATTCAAGGTACTGCTAGTGAAGCTACTTTGGTTGCATTGTTAGGCGCTAAATCTAAAATGTTGTACAAATTGAAGAAAGAAAATCCAGACTTGACAGATGATGAGATTATCCCAAAATTAGTTGGATACTGTTCAGGTAATTTTACCTAAATTTTACATATTCAGCAATACTTCTATTTTTATGTTATGATGTAAATTGAACCAGCAACTCCTAATGTAATACTTGATAAAGCGCCCATTGTATAATTCGCCTCTGCCTTAATATCATGACATAATTCAATTACGCGCCCCGGAGTGGCATCATTAACTTTCCATTGAAGTGTCACAATTTGCCAAGCGCTCGAGGTAATAGAGTTATTCTGTAATTGAGTTACAAAAGCAATGAATACGAGCAAATTGTCGAATGAACTATATTAGAATCTATTATCTTTCAAGAGGTGTTGCGTTTATTTTGTCAGACATTTTCAGCTGTTGAATGAATTTGAATTTTATTAATCTTCTGATTTAAAAACTTTTGAATCTTATTTGACACTGTTTTTTCTTGGAAAATTACAACTCACAATTTTTACTAAAATTAAAATTGCAATATGTATCATTACAATATCTTCAAGAAGAGTATATAAATATTAGAAGTATATATAGTTGCATACTGATCAGGCGTTGTAATTTATAAACTAATGCTGGCATCTATGAAACAGCTTATTAACTGTTTGTTACACTGTTTGTACTACTGTTTAATAGATGGCACATTGTATGTTTAAATTATTATTTTATTTAGATTATTTATTATTATTTAAATTACTTTTAGAAAATTAATTAATAAAAATCTCTGTTTCTTCTAATTTTATTTAAATATAATTTTCTATCTCTTTCTAGATCAGGCCCATTCTTCCGTTGAACGAGCTGGACTTCTTGGAGGAATTAAGCTAAGACTTGTTAAAGCCAATGACGAAAACAAACTAGAAGGTGGTACTTTAGAAGCAGCTATACAAGAAGACATTGCAAAAGGACTTATTCCTTTTTATGTAAGTAGTAAATATTACTACAAAAGTTATTTTTCTTGTTGTAGTTTTAAATAAAAGAAGAACCCGATCTGTAAATCATAGATAGACTTCGCATTTAGTTTATTTTCTATATTTTGTAGGTTGTCGCTACGTTGGGAACAACTAGCTCTTGCGCATTCGATCTCCTGGACGATATCGGTACAGTTTGCAACAAAGCTGGAGTGTGGCTGCACGTAGATGCTGCATACGCTGGTTCCGCTTTCATCTGCCCTGAGTATCGTTACCTGATGAAAGGTATCGAAAAGGCTGACAGTTTCAACTTCAACCCGCACAAATGGATGTTGGTCAACTTCGATTGCTCTGCCATGTGGCTGAAGGATCCTAACTGGGTTATCAACGCATTCAACGTTGACCCTCTCTACCTAAAACACGACCAGCAAGGCGCCGCTATTCCAGACTACAGACACTGGCAAATTCCACTGGGCAGACGTTTCCGTGCTTTGAAGCTTTGGTTTGTTTTGCGTCTTTATGGTTTAAACAATCTGCAAGCTCACATCAGGAAGCAAATTGGTTTAGCCAAACATTTTGAGAAATGTTGCTTGACTGATGAAAGATTTGAAATTACCTCTGAAACTATGATGGGATTGGTTTGTTTCCGTTTGAAAGGAACAAATGAATTAAATGAAAAACTTCTGAAGAGAATTAATGCAAGAGGTATTATTCATATGGTTCCTTCTAAGATTAGAGATACTTACTTCTTGAGAATGGCTATTTGCTCAAGATTTAGTGAGATTAAGGATCTTGATTTGACATGGAAGGAGGTTGCAGAAACAGCAGATGAAATTCTATGTGACAAGAAGGAATAAATAGTTTATTTTAAGTAAGAATTTAAAGTAGTTAAATGTATTTGTTATTTAAATCAATGATGGTTTAAACTACGTTGTTTCTTCAAACGTAGTTATGGAATAATCAAGTAACTGTGCTTCTCACATTAAATGTGTTTGTATCATAATGTATAGTCTTAATAGTAGTATCCCAGTAAACAAGACACTTCTCACCATCTTACATTACGAGTACATTTATTTAATAATTTAATTTGACTCGCTATGGTTTATTTTAACTGCAATACTTAGCATTCATTTGCATAAGTGAATCTGAATTAATTTTTTACACATATTTCATGCCTATTTTACATAAAATTGTATCTAACATCCATATCTTCATAATTTTGTTTACTGGGTGGTTTATTTATTTAAAATATTTCCGATTTTTTAAGTGTGTACGTATTTGTTATGTATTTTGAATTTTTAGAACTATTGTAAATGTTAGTAACGTAACAAAAATAATTTCTTAGCAAAATGAATGTAGTGTGTTTTTAAATGTAATTATGGGACCATGATTTTTGATTGTTAAATGAAATGATTGTAATTATGTAAATATATTATTTGAAATATATTATATATGTTGAAATATTAAATACGGTTTGGCAATTGATTTCCATTTGTGTCAATAGAATTTATTTAACAATTACACAAGACATTTTTTTAAAGTTTTATTTTCACGAGAAATAAAAGGCAATTTGTTGCAAAACGATTATTTCTTTCCAAATACAAGACGTCACAGTTTTATGAATTTTTATTTTTTCTTTTCTGCGGTTTTCGCTGGTGGCGGTCCATCAAATTTCTTTGTGAGTTGAATAACTCTTTCAGCTTCACGAATACCGCTAAGCCTGGCGCCATGCACGGTAGCAAAGTGTCCAGGACTTGTAGCTTCTCCAGCAAATAACAGAATCGGCGGTACTGGATCACACGGGCCTGGTAAAGGAGCCCCAAGGTCGCATTGATGGGCAACAGTTGAGTCAACAGCCATAAAGGAATGTGCCCCACAGAAATGAGGGTCTGTTCCCCATTTGGACCTGAGGATTGACTTTGGATACGGCAGCGATGGGTCTCCTATACCAAGAATGATTAGATTAGATTCAGTTTAGTATAAAAATACATGTTAAAGTATTTGTACATACCAGTAAATTGTCGCAGCACTCTGGTGATAATGGTAGCTACTTGTTCATCGGTTGCTAATTCCATATGGGCAGCTTCCGGCCCTGCAACCATTGCACAAAGTACATGTCTGCTATTAGGGCACTCTTCAATAGAACAAATACCCTTTCCCCAATCTTGTCGATCGTTCAACTCATCAGAGGACCAAGCAAATCTCAATTCACCTTCGTGCCACACCCAAAAAGGTTTTGCATATTCTAGAAAAATTTTATCTACATTTCCAAAGCCTATTCTCTTAATAGCAGTCATCTTCTCGGCTGGTAAAGCAGGACAAAATAAATGATCTGCGTATTGCTTTAAACATCCTAACGACATGGTAATAATTACATAGTCAGCTTGGAATTCATCGCCATCGCAGCATTTCACAATCGCACGACGTCCCGAATCGTTATTGACAGCTCCCCAACGTATTGTATTGACAACTTTGCAGTATCGTACAGCACTGTCTGGGAGATCTCTGAGAAGGGGTGCTAACACGCCAACGTACCCTAGAGGTATCCTTAAACGCCCTCCTGGGATATCAATATAACTTCCGAATTGGTCTGCGCTAACGTCAGATAAGTCAGCGCCGAATCTTCCACGGATTGAGTTGCTCAATCCGTACATAACTCTAGCGGCGTCGTATCTCGTTTCTATGGGGAAATGATGCAACTCCTGTTGAATACGAAGGTTCATAAAGTTTAGAAGAGATCCGTGTGGTCTGCCGCATGCCATGTATAGTGTAGCAGCTTGCCTCTCGATGTTTTGGAAGGCGTGGTATGCTGTGATCGATACTGTCAAGTCGACGGCTCGGCCATCGCTTGTACAGAACAGACCCCGACTTGGATCAGGTCGAGATAAAGGATGTTGTAGAAGACCTTCTTGTGAGGCTAAATTAAATATTGGATTCGCAATGCTTCCTCCATCGATCCACTGCGCTCCCATTTCTGCAACAACGTCTCCCATCCAGCAAGAATGGATTCTACCGCCTGGTCTAGAATGAAACATTGAGATTATTTGAAAACTGTTTCTGTTTCAGATACAAAATGATGGCAAATAAGAAGGGCACATAGCCACCTGTCAATTGCTTCAAGAACAACAAAGTCTGTCAATCCGCATGTCACCAGACGTTGGGCCGCTGAGAGACCAGCTACTCCTGCTCCAATGATAATGATCTTTGGTTGTGGTTTGCACACATCTATCATACAGGACTCTATCATGCATGTTTCTAGATCTGTGTTCGGCCTCGCTGCTTGTCCAGTGCATGTTGGTACTCCTATTTTCTTCGATGGGCAATCTGAATTTTCTTTTGTTTGTTTCTTACCTGCTGCTGAATTAGGTGGCGCTGCTGCGGTTCCACCAGGTTTTGGAGGTTGTCCTGTAGTACAGAAATAAGCTCTTTTGTTTGAGAAGAGATTTCTAAAACATATTACAATCATTTGAATGTTTCAATACTATTGATTACTAATAGTTGAATAAATAAATGGCATATGAACATAGCTACAAGAAATAACAAAGTAGAAAATATTTCTTCTATTTAATCAAGCAAACATTTACAACCCGATAGAACTCACCTAAATTTAATTATTACAATTTTTATCCGTTTACACGATGTCATAATCTAATATTATTTTCCAAATACAACAAGCTTTTATAAAATGGAAGTTTGAATAACACAGACATTTTAATTACAAGTTTTTCTTCTGAACATATTACTTTATTAATAACTACAAAAATTTTTACTTAATT
Organism: Panorpa germanica; assembly: GCA_963678705.1. Lineage (NCBI taxonomy): Eukaryota > Metazoa > Arthropoda > Insecta > Mecoptera > Panorpidae > Panorpa > Panorpa germanica. Next base: position 18,918,921 of record OY783211.1, on the reverse strand, counting down.
CTAAAATAATTATAAAAAAATACTAATTAAAAAAACAAAAAATTATATATAGTTATTTATTTACCTTATATGATATCAATTGTTTTATTAGTAAATCGCAATAAGGAAGAATATATTCTTGTTACTTTTCATAAAAATTGTAAAAAACAAAGTGATTTTCATATAATTTTAAATGCTGATTTTAAATTTGCAAATAATTTTTAGATAATTGTTCTGGTAACAAAATTGTACAAGACTTCAAGTTTGTAACACAGATTTTACCCTTGGTAAAGACCACCAATAGTAACTTTCTTTTAATAATGAGATACTGAATTACAGGCACCATATAAAATTCAGTTTATATATATAAGAACAGTTAGATACATTCAGAACATTATCATGTATTAAATATGCAGTACCAACATTAAATTATGCGCCTGAATTACTTGCTTCTAAACAAACACAAACTTATATATCAAAATATATGAAATATTTATTAAAAATAAATACCTTCATAGATATTTATTATTTATTTTAATTATTTAATAGCTAAATTATTAATTATTTATATTACAATAAATTGGCAGTGGACAGCTGGTGAAAATCATGTACAATGTAAATGAAACATAATTATATATATTATTTCTAACGCCGTAGATACATTTATCTACTTATGTATTAATCCTATGCTTTTCGGTTTAATATTCTTTCTTACGTCTTTCCTTAGATCGTTCGTTAAAACTAAATTAACTTCGGAGCAAATGCATGTAATCAGTAAAATTCTAACTGGAAATATTCTCCTGTAAGTTTTCAGTTTGGAGAAACTTAAGTTTAGAATTTACACAATTAATATCTTGCTCAAGGACAGACCTCCTCATGACGTCATCGGCTATTTCTTTAATTTCATTCCACGCGAAGTCGACATCAATATTTTCTGTGTTTCTGCTACAAATAACAAACCGTAAAATAACCTTATTACTAAACGTGGCTTTTATTAAATATATTTTCTTTCGTTCCATTAATTTTTCCAGCAGTAATTCTGTTTCTTCGTTTCCAGCGATCAGCCTAAAGCAAACGATTCCTAAAGCCACTTCCGTCACGATTTCGAACCGCTTGTCATTTCTCACATAGTTTTCAAACCGTTCCGCTAACGCTATCTGTTTTCTGATAAAGTTCTGCATGCCTTCAATCCCGTAAACCCGTAACACGAACCAAACCTTAAGTGATCGAAAACGTCTTCCTAATGGTATCTCCATATTTCCAAAATCAGGAATTTCTGTTTTGTAATGATGCTTTAAATATACTCTATCAATACTGAAAGTGTTCAACAAGTCAAAAGTATTTCTAACCCATAGTGCAGAAGCATCGAAGTTAACTAAAAACCATTTATGAAGATTAATATTAACTGAGTCTACTTTATCAATTCCAGTCATTAGATGACGGTATTCCGGACAAACAAATGCAGCTCCAGCATAAGCAGCATCCAAATGTAACCAAATATCAAATGTCTCGCAAATTGGAGCAATTTTATCAAGTTCATCAAAAGAACAAGTTGCTGTTGTTCCCAATGTAGCAACCATATAGCAAGGAATCAAACCATTTTCAATATCATTTTCTATAGTTGCTTTTAATATATCAGTAATAGTTCTACCTTTATTATCAGTTGGTAATAGTTTTACTGGTATTTTAGATAATTTAAATGCTTTTTCAACACATGAGTTTGATTGATCTGAACTATAGCCAACTAATTTTGAAAGTACTTCTGCTTCTGTGAGTTGCGGTTCTTTTCTTAGGGCGTTGCGAATTGAGCGATCTCTAGCGGCCAGTAGTGTTAAGAATGTAGCTTCACTTGCAGTTCCCTGTCAGAAATAATCAAATTAGCAAGTTTTAAACAATTGTTTGTACAGAAATGTATAATTACCTGCATTAGCCCTCCTCCTGGTCCATCTGAGCTATTTAGGAACTCTTCTGGGAGTCCAAACATCTTCCCAAGCCAGTCCATCATGGCTACCTCGAGTTCGGTAGACGCTGGTCCAGTCAACTGCAACGAGCAAGGCTTTTTGCGTCAACACTTTCGCTAGTTTTGCTAATTATATTATTGTTTTTAAAAAAGTTATGTATGTCGCCGGAAGCTTAAAGAAATGAAACTAAAATTGCAATGAAAGTTATATTCAAATAACATTTCTATTTCTTAATTGCATATAATTATGAAATATATATTCTTGATGGGAAATATAATTAAAACTTAATTAATATTCTCATCACGTTCAAACGTGTCGCAAAACGTCAAATGATAATTATAAAGTAGAATAATGAACAAGATTTTAATTTCCTTTTAATTGTACTAACCCAATTAAATCCAAGATTTCCTAAACCGGATGCTATCATTTCTCCAACGATTGCAGGATACGAGTTGGCAGAGGGGTAGTAGGCGTGGAAATGGGGAGACTCCCAATGTGTTGTCTGCAAACAGAAAGTTAATTAGCCATCGAAATGTTGGCTGAAATTTCCGCTGAAAAAATCCGCATCTCCATTAGGAACACTCACAAGGAGAAATTCACAAACTACATCTCCTTCAACTCTGCAAACAATGAAGACAAGAATCTTAACAGATTCGAACAAGTCGAAACGAATCGTATAAGAATCGTGTTAGATTCGTATGAGATTTAGAAAAATTGTTTGTAGAATATGTACATAACTTGTAATTAAGGATATATGAGCAAAGGCGTGATGGAATAGTGAATTTTGGTGGGTGGGGATAGGCTTGAGCGTTTGCTGGGTGAAGTAAAGTATCACGTGACGTGAATTTTACATTTGGCAACACAGCTGTTTTTGGTTAGTTTTTTTCCAGTGATATTTGAATGTTTTCTAAAAATGGATATACCCTAAAAGCGTAACAAGAAAGGATTATTTTGTAAATAATTTTTTACTTAATTTTTGCTGTTACTATCACGTAATATTTATTTTGACTTCTCGTGTTGTGGCGCTTATTATAGTAGTGCGACGTTGCCAAGTGTCAAATCATGGCGAAAAATAATTTATTAAATATCATAATTTGAATTTCGTTTCTAATTTTTTTTTTTCAGGGTGAGTTGGATACATAGTATTTTTAAAATATTCACGAATAAATTTAATTTTTTATGCGACACAATATAGAACATACTCATATTTATTGATGTATGATCAAACCCCTTTTATCCATAAGAGCAATGTATTTTATGTCAAATTTCAACAATTAATTTCTTTAAAATATGAACGGTTACCAACCCTAAAATTTTAACAGTAAATCCTTTGAGCAGGAATCTACACGTAAAAAAAATTTGAGCCCTTAAATCGAAAATTGTTATCACGCTCATTCATCCTTCAGTTTAAAAATAATTATGTAAATGGACACACACACAGCACAAGTCACAAGCAAATGAAACAATATTACTGACTCCTGGAAGTATGACCCTATCCATATCTTTTAGTAGTTCCTGCCATGGCTCTGGTTTATCTGGTGCCTTTTCTGGAATGAGTGGCTGAAGAAATCCAGGTTCTACGGATGGTAAAACAGGCCTGCAATCAAATACATACTTTCTTCAAATTCCTCGACTTGCTAGCGTAAAAATGTTACATAAATATACGTAAAATATTTGTAAACTTATTGAAGTTATATTTTACGAACCTATCGCGTAAAGTTTCTATATAATCCGCAATAAAGTCCACGGCCGCTTTGCCAAACTCACGGAACTCGTCAGCATCCATTTCTCCGCCTTTGTCTTCGTTTCTGCACTCGCTAACTCTCCGTGCACTTTTCTAAAACCAATAGAAAGCAAATAACGTCAACTAGGTCCATTTATACTTTCATCAAATTCCCTTTCTACAATTTCTTGACCACCTTTATGAAACATCAATATATTTCATTATTTATCTCAAAATATTTTCTTTTTAATTAAAATGACTGATGTAACCATTTACTTAGTTGAATAAGATGTTGTATAACTTTAATTATACGCAGATGTAATACATTTTTGTTATTGCTATGTCTTTTTACTTCTAGCAGAAGGTTCCGGTGTGCTCTCACACTGGAACATACTACTTGCGACCGTGATTATTGGAGTCGTTTCCTATTAGCACACTTGGAACACTGCGATTAGTCCAAGAGGATTATTACGTTTGCTCTTAATATATAGAAAACATCGCAGGAATAAAAATAAAAGTGGTGGAAACAACTCCTACAGTGTGGTACTCATTTTAAAATGAACAAATTTCTATGCACAAATGGGCTTATGTCCTCATTTTTTAGTGGTCGATTTTTCAATTTTTGACTGAAATTGATGTTAATAAATGTGTATGTTGACGGAGATATAGCAATTAAAAATTGAATTGTAGTTTCACCGCTAAAAATGGTCGGCCATATTTGTATGACGTGAAATGCATTTTAACGTCAGTTACTTGTTGAGTACGTCAGTGCTGTGGTAATCTTCTGTAGCTGTTGGTAGTCGAATAATCAAGTCAAATCAAAGAATAATAAGTTTTTATTTTATTTAACCCTGCTAAGGCAGACATAATATTGGAATTGGAGTGTTCCTTCAAATAGCTGTAAATAATATTTGATATTTTGATATATAAATATATATTCATATAGCAGAGATTTATGAGCTGTAAGGTTGGTAACCTTACACAAGGATTGTGATGTCACATGCACTTGGAATGTGTACAACGTTGAATCCCTTTAATAATTAAAGAGACAAAATGACTTTTTTAATTTTTAATATCTCCTAACATATAAGGAGTTATTAAAAAATAATTGAACATTTGAGGTTTTAGTAACCCACTTTACCAATATATAGTACACTTTTATAGAAATTAAGACATAGGACACAAGCCCATTAATAATCAAAGAATAGTATCTAAGATCTAAGAATCTGTTTAAGACCAAAAACTTTCCGCAACAGTTTGTTAGATCCTAATTCTAAATTAGTTTCTTTGCATTGTTTTTTCTTGAAATATTCACTTTCTATATATGATAAAAAATAATTCTTTATGTATGGTAGATTGAATGCATTTGTTTATTCATTTAGAGTGACCCTGTCATGTAGATCAATAACTTTCTCTATTAGATTTATTTTTAACTTGTTGATTAGTTTTCGAAGTATTTTACAACAAAACATATATATAACAATTTCATAAAACGCACAAATAAGAGAGTTTGAATAATTTTGAAAAACATAGTGATAATCGGGGTTAATTCTTGGTTCAGTGCTATATTTTCTGGATTTGATTGTTCTATTTAATTGATTATATCTATTGTATAATCGTAAGTGTGTTATGCAGAGGTGTAGTTCACATATATGAGGCTCGAGGCAATATATGTAGTAAAAGTTCGTCGGGTGTAGGACCATCAGTATCGGAAATAGGGCATAGTGTTAAATAATCAGAGATTTAGAGGTTATGGCCACCACCAAGAGAAAGTGTTGCCTGATACGTTTAGCACTGTATACTGTCAACAAATCAACATCAAGTCCTAATCCTTTTCTAGCTTCAAACAGTCAACATAATTAGTTAAAATATATATTTTTAAAATATATGGTTTTTATTAAAATATCAATTTACAAAAAAGTGCATATGTACTAAATTTTAAATTTAAAATCCCATGTAGATTTAATTTTCTTGTTTAAAACAATCAATAAATTAATTGTATATATTTATTTACAATTTGGTGCAATTTAGACAATTATATTAAGAATCAATAATATATTGAACTTATCTAATTAAAAATGTAAATTATTTATATATATGCCAGCAATCAAATGACATTTTTAACAAATCTCTAGGTCTAGGAGGTCTCTGCGTTTCTACAGACTATATACAAATTTCTAAATACTATTTACAACGGAATTAAATTCGCAAAATTCGCCTTATTTCTAATAAATTAATGGACTTTTTCATTTTCTGCAATTTGTGGAACTTCAATATGGGTTGCGGCTCCTTTATTTGCAATTTCAATATTATCAGAAACGAATCGAACCGATTTACTTTCGGAATTTTCCTTTTCATTTACAATAGTTAACATTTCTTTCCAAGCAAAATCAATATCAGTTTTTTCCGTTTTTCCTGAGCAGATAACAAACCTCACAACCAATTTTTCATTAACCTTGCAAGGAATGCAATAAATTTGCTTTCGATCCATCAATGTATCCAGTAAGTATTTTGTTCTTTCGTCCTCCCCTTTTAACCTGAAGCAAGTAAGCGCCAAACTTTTAGTGAGAACTTCAAACCTGTCATCCCGTGAGACAAGATCAGTGAAATAATCGGCGAGAGAGATATGTTTCCTCACATGATTCTGAATTCCTGTAATACCATAGGTTCTCAAGACTATCCAAACCTTCAAGGCACGGAATCTGCGGCCCAGAGGAATTTGCCAATGTCTGTAATCTGGGGCAGTATCCTGGTGTTTATGTTCCAGATAAATTCTATCAACGTTAAATGCATTTATCAGGTCGTAAGAATTCCTCACCCAAAGGGCTGAGCAATCAAAAGTTATCGGCATCCATTTATGCGGATTGAAGTTAAATGAGTCACATAATTCAAGATTTGGCATTAGGTGCCTGTATTCAGGACAAATAAAAGCAGTTCCGGCGTAAGCAGCATCAATATGTAGCCAAATATCATATTTCTTGCAAACAGGTCCAATTTCATCAATTCTATCAAAAGCACAAGTACCAGTGGTACCTATATTACCGACAACATAGCAAGGAATTAAACCTTTATCAATATCTTCTTTAATTGCTGCTTCGAGTGTGTCTCCGGTAAGTTCACAATTTTCATTTGATTTTAATAGACGCATTGGAATAGCGGCTAAAAGTCCTGCTTTTTCTACACTACTATTTGCTTGTTCTGAGGTGTATGCTACAAGTTTTGAACGGATTTCTTCATCTGATAATGGTGAATTTGCGGCTCGTAGTTGACGGACTGTGCGGTCTCTTGCAGCAAGGAGACAAACGAATGTAGCTTCACTTGCAGATCCCTGTAAACGTAACAAATGGTTATGGATTGTTGTATATTTTTGGAATTATTATTTAGTTAACTAATTAAGTTTTATTACCTGAATGACTCCACCACCTGGACCTTCTGATGAATTTAAGAATTCTTCAGGCAGTCCTAACATTTTTCCGAGCCAGTTCATAACGACGACTTCCAGTTCTGTGCACACGGGGCTGGAGATCTTGAAATTAGAAAAAGTTCAATAAAATCGTTGGTACAGCATTAAACATTAGTATATATGCAGACTAGAAGTATTCAAACCAAACCAGAGTTGTTTAAGAATACCAAAAATAATTCAAATTCTAAAAACTGTTTCCTAAGGCCTTGCAAAAGTTTCGCGTTCGAAAGAGACAACAATAAGAAAAGGAGAAGGTAGATATTTAGTTGTAATTTGAAGGAATTTAAGTGACGTCGCAAAACAAATTATGCAACCTAGTGGTTAGCTTCAGCTGACATCTCGTTGCCATCAGCTGTTTTGCGTTCGTGACCAGCGCAGCATCCTGCTGTTGGTTAACTTTCTCCGCGTGATCACGTGTTCTTACATAACCTCTTTCTTTACCTCATCACGCGGCTGTGAAAGTTATTATAAACAAAAAATATATTTGTTTATATTCATAACTATTGGTGCTACCATAACACTTCTAGATTTTGAGATTTGGATTTTACGATAGATTTACGCATGGCACAATCGAAACTGAAGTTTTCCGTTTTGCCAAACAATTCTGCATAAGTGAGTCAGTGCTTTTTAGTTATATCGGCAGTTTATACCCTACAACTTGTTTTAAGAATGAGTCGCCGCCGAACTCTCGTAATTAGAACTATACTAGGCGCTAATAAACACTTGACTTACCCAACTGAATCCAATAAGTCCAAATCCCGAACAGAGTAGCTCACCAACCATGGAAGGATATGAGTTTCCTGTGGGATAGTAGGCGTGGAAGTTCGGAGAGTGCCAATGTGTCACTCCTGGCATAATGACACGGTTCATATCCTTCATGACGTCCTGCCAGGATTCAGGTTGCTCTGGGGCTTCATTAGGAACTAACTCCCGTAAATATCCCGGTTCGACGGAAGGAATTACATCCCTGGAAAATTAATGATTATTTATTATATTTTGTACTCAAGAAATTTAAATATCAAGCTAGATAATAACTAGATAAGTATTATAAGCCCTGCCGTGTCCATGTTGTCAAAAGTAACTAGAAGAAAAATCAACATCGGAGCTGGGAATACTAATTTAGTCCATTAGTGACATATCAATTTGAGCTACTCCCGTTATTGATAATTCCTTAGTTACAATCGAATAGAACTTGAACGATTTGTATAGCTATAAACTATTTCCTAAATTTTACCTAATATTACATTAACACCTGTATTCAATCCAACATACCTGTCACGTGTAGTCTCCATATATTCGGCAATGAAATCCACGGCGGCTCTTCCGAACTCACGAAACTGTTCAGCGTCCATCTTGTTTACTTCTTCGTATACAAAACTTTAAAAAGTCGATCTGTGATGTTGCTCCAGTGAGCAGCGAGATATTAATGACTGAAATGTTAAAACATTTTGAGAGAAAGCATAAATTATTGCCAATTGTCCAATTTGCAATGGGACTTAGCATACACCTACTTTCTAAATGCCAAACGTTTTTGTAATCTATTTATTTATATCTATTTTTTTGTCATTGGGTATTGGGTTATCATTTATTTATTACAATATTGTGATAATTGTGTTTATTTAAATCAATTTTATTTTATGTAAAATTAGTGTAATAATCATTATGCTGATATTGGCATACCATTTTTGAAGGGCACTATTACAAAAAAGTGAGGTTATAAAATTTAAAACTGTTTTTGTAAGGTTAATGATCCGGAATTAGTCAGCGCAAATTAGTGAAACTACGAAGAGAATGTGCAACATAACATTTCTCGACAAGAAATCAAATTCTTTATCAACCTGTACCAAAACAACTTCTGGATTGAATATTGTGATTTAACTGAGGTTTATTATAAATCTTCTGTATCTCAACTGTAATTATATACCCGCAAAACATAAAACATTGATTTTATGTAATTCTTTACCTAAGCAAAACCTGGTAGTATATAATCAAAAAGGGTCCTTTTCAATAAGCTAACCTAAAAACCTTTAATCCCGAAAAAGGTGTTGTTAAGAAATTTTATAAATTTGTTCATACGCAAAAAAGATTTGTATTTCAAAAAGTAGTAACCTAGGTTACAGAACGTTGCATATTAGGTAAAGTCGCTAACGTAACAGGTAACTTTAATTTGGTGGGTACGTATTTATTAATCTACTAGAGTATACCCCCGTCGCAAACCGACGTCTTTTTGGTGTGTATGGTTTACATCCAATAAAATAATTTAAATATTAATTCTATTTTCAAATTGAAATATTTAACTCGCTCAATAATAAAATAATTTTTTATATAAATTGACTAAAAAAATATATATTTTTTAACAAAATAAAATATATTTTGAATTTATTCGTTATTTGACCAACTTTTTTTCAAAATTTGGGATTTTTTTTTTGATTTGTAAATTTGGTACTAAAGTTAGCCCATATATAAAATTTCAACTTTCTAGCTCAATTTATACCCTCGGCAAAAATCGCCCCCTTGCCACCAAATATAATTTTTTAATTTTGAATTATTCTTCAAACTTTCCTACCGGCCCCCTAATTTTCTCAACACCTCCTTTTCCAATTTTTTAATTTCTAATTTTCAAAAAAATTTAGTATTAAACACCGTAATATACATGCCAAATTTCAACTTTTTATCTTATACGAATAAAAAGTTATATAGCAAAAAGTAAAAAAATAAATTTTTAGTTTTTCCAAAATTACGGTTTTCCAGGAAATTCAGGGGAAAATCCGAGGACGCCAAAAATCTTAGAATTTTTTTCCGCCACCATTTTCCGTGCCGTTTTCGAGCCACCATACGAATCGCGTAAACATATAAACATATTATACATACATACATTATAATATAGGATATAGGATATATTCTTACGTTACTTTAGGTATGTCACTGAAGAACTCTTGATGGCCACAAAGCTCCAAGAGGACACAATTAACACTACGTCTTAATTCGTATCTCAACACCTTGCAAAACCAAACCAGATGACACAAGATTTGCCAAGTGCTAACTATTTATACAATTCTAATTCTGGACGTAACAATTGTTCTCCAATACATTTTTTTGTAATAATATGTTTTTTTTGTGTTTTATTTCTCAGTCCACGTAATTAGTGTGTATTTGACCTTGAATTTAACTCAATGGTGAAGAATTATTTATGTAGAAATCATGATAGTGACATTAGTAAAGCAAATTAAAGACACAGCAAACACCAGATTGTACTCTTAGCTGTTATTATATTGGCAACGCAGGGCCGGTCAAAAGAAAAGGCTACATAAACTGCAGCTTATTTGAATAATTTTTAAATTAACTTATTTTGAATTAGCTAAAACTCCATGCTAAAGTATCATTTCCACTCACTGTTTTAATTTAATTTTGTATTTTATATCTAATTTAAATTGTTTAGCATATGGCAATACGCGTAGTCATTCACAATACCATTTTTAATTTAATTTTTTTTGAAGTTTTCTTAGAACCTTTTTAGAAGGTCCAATGTTTTAAATTAAAAATATTAAATTAAGAAAAACAGTATTATATTATAACCTCCAAAATGTGACAATTTGTCAAAATGCAGTTGGATTTATTTTTAAAAGAAGTTTAATGTCAGTTTTTAAAAAATATAGAAGAGAGAACAATTTCTTGCTTAAACGAGAATCTGAAATCTAGATTGCAATATTATATAGAAACAGTAAAATAAATATCAAAACAGTGAGTGGGAAAGAGGCTTAACTCACTGATTTTAATTTTAATTTAAGGTTTTAACTTATGTTAAAATGCAACATATTTAGAGCCTTTTTTTGTATTAAATACGGTCCTGAAGAAACGTGACTAATTAATTGAATACATTTATTTTATAGAAATTACAGATTTATTTTATAAACTGTTATACTAGTCACGTAACTAATTGCGGTCATTTGTTTTAATTGTAATCATTAGATTTCGTCGAAATTAAATAATTTCGTTTTTGAAACACTGTAACCGACTACTTGCGACTTCCGACTTTTGAAATACGTTCCATGTGTTACAGAATGGGCTTGAGTTCTATGTCTTAATTTCTATAAAATTTTCCTATATATTGATAAAGTGGGTTACTAGAACCTCAAATGTTCAATTATTTTTTAATAACTCCTTATATTTCAAGAGATATTAACAATTAAAAAAATCATTTTGTCTCTTTAATTATTAAAGGGATTCAACGTTGTACAGCATTCCAACTGCATGTGACATCACAACCGATAGTTGCTATCTCTTTTACACAACAGAGCGTAAAAGAGATATATTCTTGACAGAACTCTGACAAGTTTACAGGTTACCAGCCTTACAGGTCATAAATCTCTGCTATATGTATTTATATATCAAAATATCAAATAATATTTACCGCTTTTTCAAGGAACAATCAAGTTTCAATATTACGTCTGCCGTAACAGGGTTAAATGAAAAAAAACCTTATTATTCTTTGACTTGACTTGATTATTTGACTACCAACAGCTACAAAACATTACCACAGCACTGACCTACTCAACAAATAACTGACGTTAAAATGCATTTCACGTCATAAAAATATGGCCGACATCTCGAGGGCTAAAACTACAATTGAAATTTTTAATTGCTATATCTCCGTCAACATTTGGATATTTAATAAAATAGACATGCCAATACACATTTATTAACATCAACTTCAATCAACAATTGAAAAATCGACCACTAAAAAATGAGGACACAAGCCCTTTGTGGATTTATTTCCACGTGATTTTTTTTCGCAGTGTGGCCTAGCTAAGGCTCTACGAATTAAATTAAATTAATATAAAATTTAACAAGAATATTATAAACCACCAAATGATAGACTGTAGACAACATGAGCATCAAATAGTTGACCATAGACCACCATTAACGTTCGCTGCAGTTGGTAGAGACGTTTGACTTCGTCTCTAATTAGTTCTCAGGGCCGTAAATCTTTAACCATTGATATGCCACTACATTTGACGCTTCTAATTTTTGACAAAATTATGTTGCTTTTTATGATGTACTATAAAAAAGTCACATACGTTAGTTTCAAAATATAATTAAAACTAGATTTATTGTAGCTATGACCTCTTATTGTCAGTACTTCCTATTTTTCATAAATATTGTTTAAATAATAATAACAAACTGTTATGATGAGTTAGCAAGTGCATTCAACATTGCACAAACGAATTTAACCTCAATCTTGACATTTCATTTCGGTATGTTGCCGCCATTGCGTCTACCTAAGTACAAGGCACCGCCGCAAGGTGCAAGGTGTTTCCTGACTCATTCGCCACGCGTTGATTCCTGTCAAGTTGTCACGCTTGATAGTCTTCGTCCTAGAACTTAACTTTTTATTAAACAAATGCCTTTTGTATTATTTCATAATAATAGAGCAAATAATCGAATCGAATCGATCAATATCGGAGTAATCATGATTCACTATGCAGCGAATGCTCAAGGTCATTTCAGTAACTAGTGATTGGATTGGATTGGTTTTACTTTTGATTACTATTTAATTTCCTTTTTTTGTTTTTTATGGAATCACAATTATAGCTTACGGTAACGATAATATCATTATTGCTTTATCAATTACATTATTACAAAAAATATGTTTTTTTGTACTATATTTTTAAAATGCATTTTATAATGGTTTTATTTTGAATGTATGTTTGGTTGTAATCTATTCAGGCGCTCATTAAGTCAGTAGAAGCTATTTGCGTTGTATATTGTAGCACATACGGAACCACATTTTGAGGTTGAAGTCATTGTGGTTCGAGTAGTATGAGATGAAGTTTAGGTTTCTCTGCTGCTTAGTCCAAATTTCGTTCAATGAATAATGACAGAAAGTTTTTAATTAAAAGAACAATCTGGATTTGATTTCTATACTATTTTAACAAAATTCTAAAGTATACTATTAAGGTCCTTTTATATTTTACATGTCTAGTATTACATTTATTAAATATTAACAATTTATTTTCCAACTTTGCCAGTTGAGTAACATTTTTAGGTTATAATCATTTTTCATTCGTTTGTTTCCAAGTGTACAAACATCTTTGAAGAGGTTAAGACAATATTGTAGATGATATTATGTTTTCTTGAATCTAAAACGCCATTAGATTATAAACTTCTTATGTTTATCAAAAAGAACAAATTCGTAATTAAAATAAATTCAATTCGTAAATGTCATCCAAAGATTTTAATGGAAAAAATACAAGGAAATGAAGCAGAACCTTGCTTAATATGTTTTATTTGTCTGAGGCCTAAACTCAGCTTCCTGGTGGCAGTATTTTGGCGACCAGGTTGTTCTGCTCAGTGGTTCAGCCTTCATTACCAACTTGTCATTGGCAATGATTTTAACTGGTCCAATACGGTAGTGGCACTTATAAAAAAGGAACAAGACACGTCAGTGTTTACTTGTTTTGAGATTCTTTAAATAAATAAACTTTACACAATGTTAAATCAACCAAATCAAACTTTTTCTATACAACTTCATTTACATATCCATATAGCAGTCGATTTCTCCGGATGCTCAGTATAAAAAATATAATGGTGTATTGATAATTCCAAATCCTAAATGCGAATGTCATGAAGAGGAGGCAGATCCTGACCACATTCTGTGGCAATGTAAAAATACAGCAATGGCAAGAAATGGACTCCAAAGGGCGGTGCTACAGATTTCGCAGACGCTTCCTGTTAACACCGCCTTTTTGATTGAGAAACCGAATTTTATAACAGCAGTAGCCATGAATAGATCATTCTTGTTGTTCGGATAAAAAGTATAAGAAGAAGCAGAACAATATTTGGTGCGATATAAGGCTACGTGCCTAGGAAGCCTGAGAAACTATATATATAAAAAAAGGTGTATTGAACAACATTAAAATAGAAGCTTCCGCTCATTATAAAGTGTTCTAATACGACTACACTCTCCTGGAAAAGTCAGGTAGTAATCAATCAAGTACTACTATTTTACTTCTTGATTTAAAAAAGAGATGGCGCTTATGGTGTTCGTTAAATCAATTGTTTATGTTCAAGGGTTACATACATATTCATTGGGGAAATCTTTAGACTTTTTAAGCGGTAAATGGTACACTGATAAACAGTTTTGTTTCAATGTTTTGTACAGTTTACAGGGTGTATAGCGTGTATAGAATACAGGGTGTGCTTCGTAACGGTCCATAACTTATACAAACCCCCTGAGACGGGAGCTGAGCTGGCTGAACGTCTGTTGTGACATTACTATCTAAATACTTCGTTATAGTGCTGTCCAGAAAGCGATTCGTATTTGTAAACGAGTACGATTGGTAGACTACACTTTATTTTTTGGGATGGTTTGAAACTTTGCTTTTGATGTTTTTTAAAATACTAAAGTTGACGAAGATATACTTTCTAAAGGTCACTCAAAGCTATCGATCGACTTTAAATAAGTTACACAGCTCCTTTCGTAAATGCTTTTACAGCTATTGAACAACACCAAATAATTTTATTTTCCCTATAAATTTCAACGGTGTCATACAACTATTGTTGTCTCTTTCTAACTCATGTTTGACTTTTGTATCTCATGATATTTTAGTGTGACTTACATATATGTAAATTTCTATGTACTTTGCAATATGCTACACCACTACCAAGGCTGATGACACCCTGGGGAACGAAATACCACCACTCCTGAGGATACCACCACCACTTTGCACTAGCACAATAGCCAACCTGCATGAACTAATTCAATTTATATACTATAAGACTTATTGATTCAAATTTACATACAATATTTTAAATAAAAACTATTTTTTTGCAGAAATGTTCAAATAAAATCATGGTCTAAATCAAACCGCTAAGTTTTAAAACTTTGCCAATAATTTGGCTCAACTGCAACATTAGGTGTTTTCAAAAAATATATTTAATATTAAACACGCTTTAATTTTTGTGTCTCTTTAATTTTTAACGAAGCTACATCAAGATCAAACAAGAACGCAAAATACAGCATTACTCTAGAGCACATCACAATTTGTCTTAGAAATTTATATTCACAAACGAAGTATAAATAATATAAAAACGTTAATCATTCTTTCAGCGTTGTTTCTTAATCTTGATACAATTCTCGTGTAGTATGTATTTACTTTATAAAAATTGCGTAACACCGCTCGAGCTTTGTTCTTCGGCACCAACGTTAGACAAATATTAAATCTTATTCTTCATCAAACGTGTTTCGTAATCTTGTTCTTATCAAACTGTTAATATTAGAAAAGTAAAGTTAAACATAATACGTTACGATTATAAAAAGAGCACACAGAGCTGTATTTAGAATGGATCGGTCTTAACCTATTTATTTGGTTAAGTTATTTAACGTCAGCGTATTTCCAATCACAGTTCTGTTACAGACGGCCGATTATCTACTATGATAATGAATATAATATTTTAAACTTAATAACAAATAAACTTAGAAAATGTAGTGCTGGTCCTGAGAGCAACTCAAACACATTTTTTTTTTATTATTAATTTAATGTGTGTGTCGTTAGACTTTACATTCTTTCAATATTAAATCACGTAATTACATCTCATTGCCAGCCTAAACTTAAAACTATTCTAACATTTTTAATAATTCCAACAGCAATGTTTGATTTTTATACTCTTGTTCCTATATTTTCTTGCTTCCTTCTCCTCATTATTTCCCTTTATTATTTCTTCTTGGCTCTCTCCTTTACTATTTCTATTTCCTTTACTATTTTCTTTTTGGTTCTATCCACCTCTTGTGTTATTTATCTCATCTTCACAAATCCTCTATTTTCTAAACTGAAGTTTAACTGTTTCTACTCTACCCTTCCTTTCTCTTTATTCGTTTTCCGATTGTATTTGATTTTATTTCGATAAGAACTGCTACTATTGTCCTCTTACCCAGAACCCAGAAGCGTGCAGAGGGTGGTGGAGATAGCGAAGTGGTAGTACGCACCAAGCTCAACATACCTCAACAAAATCTCGTTTCAATTATAACTAGATACAATTAATTTTTTAGTATAGTCTATATACGTTAAGTTCGATTCTTATACACATATTTTGTTGTAGAAACAAACGTCATAACCTACAAAATTAAAATCATTTATAACCTATGAGATACAAGCGTAACACAACTGATTTCAAAACAATTCTTTATATTTTACGTAGTACTGATCCGCCTCTGAATTAATCTTTTGGTTTTATCCCATTTACTTCTTTATTTATGAATTTAAAGCAATATTTTCAACGCTCCTGGCAAATCAATTCACCAGAGAGTTTCTTTAGCAGATTATAAATTAGCTGAACGCTACCAAGTATCAGATTATACTTGTATAATATGTGAGGTTATGTTTTCTGATGTTGCCTCACTCTGGCATCTTGGTGATGTTGCTATAACCGTCCTGGATACTGGATGCTCGGTCTTCGTCTTCGTTTTGCCTTGTGTTTCTTTAGCGGGAGTATTGTTTAACCATATCCACGAGCCTGATTAATTATTAATGTTTCAATCTGCACGATATTCCTGGTTTGTGCTTTTTTATTTTAGAGAAATGAGTAATATTCGTACTTCTTTGATTTCAAAGCATACTCGTGTTATATACAGCTCGGTTTTAATGTAAAGCAAAATCCAACGTATCAATGTTCATGTATGAAGTAATAATATTGACATTTCGTTTCGATATAACATAACCTACAAATTAACGTAAATGCGTTTCTGCAATATAATTTATATCTCATAAATTAAGTAATCTAAGCCGCTCTATTCACTCAAGCTCGGCTATTATTTGTTTTTAAAAATAATTAAATAACTCAAATCCATTTCATTAATGCAACACATTATACTGTAGAGGTAGAAGTTTCAAATTTGGTTTGCTTTACCATATACGAGTATATCTAAATTTTCAAAAGACACAGCGCGTAACTTTGAAATTTGAAATTATTTATAAAAGTACATCACTACAATTTAATACATATACAAAAAATATATTTTCCTCACTAATTAGTTACAATTTTCTTTCGATCTTCCTACATAACGTAAAAATAAAATTTGCGTAGGTGTATTTTCGTAGCACATAGAACGTAGATATGTTCGTAGCCGATATTCGCGTCCTCTACGTTTTGAATATATTTTGTTTGATGTAAGTCTTCAGTATCATTAATCATTCTCGTCACGACGGGTTGCGTAAAAAGAAAAATACCCCTAAATATCAGTGGGTGTCTCTACAACACACTACACAACGAATATAAATAGTACATGAAAACAGAGACGTAAACTATACTAGTTAAAAAGAGATAGATAGAGTAAGGTGATATATTGTAGTGTGAGTTAAAGTGGGATGGCAATACACATATAAAATATATACAGGCGAGTCACTCCGTTGGGACTTGATACTATGGTAGAATGAGAGTTGATTGATTACTAGGTTACACTGCACAACAACGATATAAAGATATGAATGATAGCAGAGGTAAACAAGACTAAGAATTCAATTTATATAAGAGTTGTACAGGAACAATAACGATGCGGTCATACTGATATATTCTATTTAATTTTTAAGACGCTTGGTGAGACACATGTTCTTTATGTATAAAGATTTAAGCCACCATCAACAATTGAGCTTGGAAAGAGCAGGAGGGCAGAGGCGAGGATTCTTCAAAGAATAACAAGAGAGGGAGGAGTAGTTATAAGCTTAGACATGGATGACTTCTAATATACTGAGATTGTCGAATTCAAAATAAAAGTTAATATCTGTTACTGGTTTCGAATCATCGGCGTTTAAGACATTATTTAGACTGCTATTTAGTACCAACCCAAATATAGAGATCGTTGTCCATCATTGCTACGTTTCACAGAGTAGTATATTATCATATATTTGTGAATATTAAATCCACTTATGCTACAGAATAAAGCTGTGTATTTCATAGCATCGTTTGTCATCGCCTTTTGTTTATTTTCTAATAAACTTAATTTATATACTCGCTTGAAATTTTAACCAAAAAATTGTTATTAGCGATAATATAATTTTACGTATAAATACGTATTTCAAATATTGAGTGTCTTAACTTTACTCCCTGATAGTCAGGCAACACATATTACTCGCAACACTTTAGATACTTCTTGTCACTTGTGGCAACACTGCTGTCACTAATGACTGTCATTTGTTAGATGTCTAATACGCCCGCCTGATAAACGGCAGCCGACAACTCAGCTATATGTCATCTCTAATAGAAGCAAGCTGAGAAAATATCAAACTTAACTCGACGCGGTATGGCTTCATTCAATGTCACAGATGAAAACGCAGACTATCGTTTGACTATCTGTTTCACACTCACAATATTTAGCTCATTATTATTTTATTGATTTATCATTTTGAGAGTTATAAAGCTAATAATATGTTTGGTATAGTTTATTCTTTGTTGATAGAGGTAGAAGGAACGCTAAACATTGTTCTGTTCATTAGGAATAGTGCTGAATTAATGCTAAAGACTACCTCATCTATTAAGAATATCATAATTGTATCTCCCTGGAGGTTACTGGAGGTATACAAAGGAAATGTCATCCAAGGAGATGATGCCCATGTAAAATGTAGCCATGCACCTTGATATGGCACCTTTAACAACATTATCTGACACTTCGTCAGTTGCAACACTAAATTAAGGAGGTACAGGACGTTAACGTAAATGATGAAAACGTTGTGAAATTTAGAGGGTCGATACAAATAGTTAAAATACATGCTGTCTCAAAATTTTAGAGACCTAGGGTTCATAGTTTTCTTTTTATACATGATTAAAAATAGTCATTTTCCATACAAATCATAATTTTTAGCTCAATTTCACCACATAATATAACTTTTAACTATAAAAAAATGGTGACACGGCTTTCAAAAACTAGGTGTATATAAAATAATCTTTTCTGTAACTATTTAAAAAAGAAAATTATCAAAAGGATACCTATTTACGAAAATATTTAAATAAAACCTTTAAGAAACAGTAAATGTAGGTTATAAGCCGGCAACGTTGCAAATGCCAATTTGAGCGAAAAATTCAAAATCGGAATAAATGTTATATAAAATATAACAATTTATTGGTCAAAGAACCAAATCACGCATGCGTCAACACACGTAAGTTTGCAGCGTTGCAAAATTTATTATTCCTTTTTCAAAATATTTAATTTGTATTTAAATTGAATTAATATAAATTTAATATTGATTATAGGTAATTTTTAATTTATTAAACTATTATATGCATAAAAAATCATTTTAGCAAGCAAAAAGCAGTTTAATATGGAATTGAAAAATTCATTTTCAAAGGTACAGTCCCAATATTTGCTCGTCCCTCATGTACTTCGTATTTTGCATTTTGTATTACCGAGAGATAAACTTTTTGCATTGACGGTACGTCCTGTACCTCCTTAATATAGAGAAAGATACACAATTTAAAACGCATTGGCTTTAAACTCGTGAATACACTGGCGCCGTATTCAGTTAGTTAGTAGTCAGAAGTGGGAACAAGGTGGAAACAATGTAATTTAATTTACGTGAGCTTCATGGACCCCACACTGTACGAACGTAGGGTCAATGAAATACATTATCATTTTATAACGAACGCAAAATTTTATGACAAGTCGTAAAATTATATCGACAGGTTTACGTGCACTTAAAAAGAGTAGGGTTTGTACAAGAAGAAAATGTTTGTAGGTAAATGTTGGAGTGATACTAGAAGATCCAGAATAGAAGATACTAGAAATCTGTGAAGCAAGTTTCTCAATCCATTTGAGAGCATGACTATCAGTAGTACAGGTTTCATAGTTATTTTCATAAAAAGTTTGTATGATTTTTACTAAATATGCAGTGTTGTAGAACTGTAAAATTAATTTCTCATCTGGGGCCCTATTCTTGAGACTTGCGAACAACAATCGTGATCGAACAGATCTGATTTATATGAGTGAAACATTTTACGAATTACTTTTAAAAGATTAATTCTGAATAATAAAATTCAGGAATAGTACATGAATACCCTTTTAAAAGTGATTCGTAAAATGTTTCGCTCATATAAATCAGATCTGTTCGATCACGATTGTTGTTCGCAAAACTCAGTAATAGGGCTTCTGTAAGAAGTCAATTGTCAAGTAGGGTTATTAATCCACGTGTGATAAAAACTTCGAGAACGCTGTCGTCAATTATCTAACAGTACACGTGCTATAATAATCAACGCTTGTTTAGTTTTAGATAATAACACTCCCAAATAAGATCCTAATCGATTCATATTTTATCACCAATTGTCAACATCCAATTTTCAATTCTAATTGTGTAATATATTAAAAACAAATCTAACAAAATAAATCCACTAAATTCAATAGAATCGCTACACTCCCGTGATAATCGTCTCGCTAAGTGGATAATCAACCCCCTTAGACCTTCCTCATAGACCACGGATCTCTTTCCTCATGCCCCACGCTTCACAGAGGTTCTGGGGTTAACTCCACTGCAGAAGATGTGTCTCTAGAGTCTAGGGGTAGAAAACTCTCGGCGCTAATAAAATTAAAACCGGGTTGGACACTTTGTCCTTGTTTTTAGTATGGTTCCAACTTGTGTTTGGGATTCGGAACAACGCTGCACCGACGCCACCCTCTGTTCTGATGTCCCACGCTTTGGAGCTCTGCAATGTTTCAGTACGGGATCGGGATCGGGATCTAGGTGTTCCCGAGGGAGCCGTTTTGGTACACGAGTGTGGAATACACTATGGGGTGAGAGTTTATAGTGTCTTGAAATTCAGTGCGGTGCAAAATAATAATATGAGAATAACACTTGTCAAGCCTTAGAAACAATGCTTTATTCAACACACGAAACTCAAAATTTTCCATTGTTTTGAAAATTATAAAAGTAACTTTGCTAAAACCTTTGTAAGTCATAAACTAATGGTCGGTATGTCATGAAATTTTGATACATATCGTTCGAAGGTTGGTATTATCTAAACAACATATGGATTTGCCATTGTGGCGCCATCTATACTACATCCTACGTCATAGTGTCATCCTACGACCTTAATGTATGATGAAAATTAATGTACTTCGTTATCAGTTTAATATTCTTTGACAAAATTTATGTATTAGACATTGTAGAAAAGCTTTAATCCTTTTATTTTACAATTAATAACTTTATTTAAGAGGTGTGGGGGGTGTATAAGGTCAAAACGATAAAAAAGAAGCATATTTTCAATAATGTCTTTTGACGACACAGCTAATATATAATTATTTCTATAATTACTACGTGATAAAATGACATTTGAAGAATACTTTGTAAAATTTTCATAAATAAATGTCAAGAAATAAGGCATTGACAGCGAATCTCCGCAGACGTCACAAAAAAATGTAACATTGCTGTGCCACTCATAACTCATCACTGGATTTTCTGAAGTCAAAAAACCAAAATGATTTCATTAGTTGATAAGTTTATGTAGGTAACGCTGTCGAGTTTTTCTTTTTTTATTGATTTTTCAATTTTTTACAGCACTTTGAAGTCAAAATACCGATTTTTCATGAAAAAAATCAGAAACTTTGTTATTTTAAAATACGTTAAAACTAAAAAATAAAAAAGAACTCGACAGCGTTACCTCGCCATTAATGTAAAGAAAGAGTATGCAAAATTTCAAAAGAATCGGTCCAGTAGATTTTGAGCTAGAGAGGGCACCGACTCCAAAAATGCTATGTGTGAGAAACCGCATTTAAAAGTTTCAAAGTAACACGAAAGCAGACCAGAAAGGTGAAGACTTAAAACTCTATATCTGCGGCAGTTTTACACCAATCGACTACAAATTTTCACACAATAAACATAACATGTTGTACAATAATATAAATAAATAAAAAAAAAGTTGAGACCTTACCCCCCCTTAATATATTGTGTACAGCACTATAAGAGGGTCGTAAAGGCGGGATGCGAACCAATGAACTCCTGGGGGACAGCGACAACGATACACTGTGTGTAAGGAGGACTCTTCACAATGCAGAGAACTCTACCGAGAGCACCGAGAACTAGACTTGTCTCGAATACACAACACAGGGAATGATATATATTCTCAAAAAGTTCCCACGTGCTTTGGGCCTGAATAAACCCTAAAAAATGAACCCAACGCGCAGGAGAACTTGCTGGAATGTTAAAACAGCCCTTTTATAATAAAAATTATCATTTTTGTGGCAGACAATAATATTTTTAACGGTGAAACTGTGGAACTTATTCTCCGTTTCGTTGTTACTGCCCTCTATGATGCCCGTGGTGAGCTAGGACGTTCCTAACCTCTCTAAATACGTTCATCGTCGTTGTATAGAGTAGTTAAGTGTTTCCCCGCAACGTTTAATGGCACTGTAGTTACATAGCCAAGCCAAGAGAGTTGCCTAATTATATCAAGTTCTGTTAACGACTGTTTTGAATGACTTTAAACTTCCGTGTCTGCTAAATGTTGCGGTTTTGTTAAATGCAGACTGTTTTGAAACAAGGATAATATTTTTTAATATATTTATAAGCGTAGTACTATTTCTAATTAGAAAAGAATGAAGGTCATTGTCCTTTTCAAAAGAAAGCAGTCTGTCACGTAGGTATAGCCAACGCCAGCAAAACAAAATCCGATCCGAGTTATCGCAAGAATGTCTTTATAAATTAATCAAACTGATAATAACAAATGAGTGATGACGTCACTGATACAAGCAGCGCTACTCGCCAGAGCCGGCGTTACGCACAGGCTTACCCGGCCCGATCACACCAGAGAGACAGTTCAATAAAACATGTTTACATCAAAAACAAAAACACCAATGTTTACACCAAAGAGACAGCTCTTAAAACATTTTTTTCTTTTGTTGCTGTTTTAGTAAGCAAAACACATTCCCATCTGGAGTCAGCACATCAAAGGAAACACGTTTGTTGTTGTTTTTTAATCTGATTGGTTTGAACACGCAGTTTTGTTTTTTGTGAACATTTCCGCTTGTTGTTTATTATGTTTGTAATTTTTATAGGAGACACAGAAAAACACTAAAAACAATGTTGTTTTTTGACAACAAAACTGTCTCTCGGGTGTGAAACGGGCATAAGGCATGGTCTACGAAGTAAAAACATTGCAAATTTTTTTTCAAAAATTAATAAAAACATCTGTTTCTATATTAGCAACAGATGGCATACTATATAGACATTTTGAAGACATGTTTAAGTAATTTAAAGTCTTGATTACTAATTACGTGCCTGCCTCAAGCGCGTGCAAGGCAAGCGCCAACCAATAAATCATGATTTATGCCAATAATCCTGAAGTAAGCTAGCTATGAGTTGATCATGGGATCCATTAGAACAAATCGACGAGTAAACAAATTCATAGCAAGATTATCAGGATTTGTCACAATCCATCATAATGCCTATGACCTTAGTGAAAAAACAGATTTATTTTTAAAACTGGTTTTTCTGATCACTTTAATTCTTAAGTGGTATTACATTGTTTGGAGCCAGATCTTGAGATATTGTTTTGACAGAAATTTAAATATTATTTATCTGGAAAAGGATTATGCAAAGATAGCTTAATACTTTCTTTATGGTTTTAAAAAGTTAGTAAAAGTAAAAACACAACGATAAATATATACTCTCCGTGCAAATGATTCGACTTGTGACAGGATTAATCTGGAGTCCGAAACGGTCAATCACCTTTCAAATAATTATCATTTATACATACATACATTTTAAATATTTTGATCTTGCAACATTGTAAAATTATTTAATCATCACTTTAATTTTAATTATATAAATATGGCAACAACGCATTGATCTTTTGTTTACATTTGCACACCTGCACCGAGATCAATGACCGGTAAGTCATATCAAACTTTATTAAACATTTTGCAATGTTTGTTTTTAGAGAAAATTATTATAATGTGTTAGAGCAGTGCATAGTTTTTTTTTTTAAAGATTTTTCTATGTAACAGAAAGAGACAGCAACATTACTTTAAAAATATTTATAAAGCAAATAATTGAATTTAATGTTAGAGTTATGTCGGTGAATGTGTTGCAGTTAAAGACGAGATAGAGACATTCCGTTCGCCTGCCTACTGATTGTCAGTTGAAAAAAAGAGATGGGTATAGTTTCCAGATCAATCTAACAAAATAACTGGCAACTTTTGAATTTACGAAAATATTAGATTCGTTTGCAAGTTGTAACTTGCTAGCTGTGTGGGTGGTGGGTGGGTGCTGACAGTATGGAAATGGGTGGGGGATTGTTTAATTTTAATTTTATTATATTTTCAGATGACAAATAACATTTTATTTATCATAAATAACCTTGAAATAAATTCGCAAATAATCTGCTTGAAATGTGAAAAATATTTAATAATAATCCAGGTGTCTACTTGTAATCTGAGATATTTAAAATATTTAACATTTAAAAGCATTGTATTAGCTTGTATTTAGATAATGCAAGTTATCGCTACCTGTTACTTAACTTTATGATGCAGAGGCTTTGGAGTCTATGCTTTGGAGTTTCCCGAATACCCGTTGAAGATTTATAAAGATGCGATGTCATTCGTTGTTTATCATTAACAACATATTAAACTTTTCGATAAAATCTAAGCTTACAGATTTGTATTTTAAGAAAGCTGTACAATTTTGACAGAAAACAAAACATGCTGGATTGTTTAACTTATTGATAAAGTATTAACTAAAGTATCTTGCTAGCTTGCAACTGCAAAGAAATTGTGTTGCAATGCAGTTTCACACTTGTTACCTTTCTGCAAATGTCAGACTATTTCAAGCGATACATTCAGAGTGACATTTAGTGAACATAACCTCAAAAACTAAACATATTAGAAAACCATATACATACATAATGTTAACTATTACAGCTCATTAAATAAGTTTCTTAATTGTACAGTTAATTTGCATAGGATCATCCAAAGAAAGTTTCATTGCTTTTACAAGCAAAGTTTTCGTTGATGTATTGTGAAGTAAGTCACAGATGGCGCTCTGCTTTGTGTTGTCAGTAGTTTATTCTCCTGTTCCTCAAATCACCAAATAACAGCAACAGCAACAACAACAGAACGGCGGATAAATGAATAGGAGCGTTCAGAAGTCAGTGGAGTCAGGCACCTGCTATTGGTGTAATCTCAGCAGGGAGTCGAGTAACTTCGAATTCACCACCCTGTTAGGATACTACCCCTTTGCAGGGCTCGTATGTTCGACTTGTGGATGCTTATGAAGCGTTACGGGGCGACAGCAGCGCTACCGGCTGTTAAGCGTAACAGGGGGTCCCCCAGAATAGAATAAAACATAAAGGAACTGAATAGAACAAAATACCTAACGCTAGTGATGTGTATAATATATAATTATCAAAGTATAGTGAACAATATTAAGAATAATACATACGCCAAACCAATAATACAAATTCAAACGTAACACATCATAACAACGTTGTACACTTGATGTTTGGAGGAATCGCGTGGCCGATGCTGGAACTAAGTATGTCCCGTGTCATGTGTCCACCGTAGGAAGAAGTTTAGGCTGTTGTCGGTCTTTGACCGGCATCATAAGGGACATCCAACACACACTTGATCCATCTAAATACTTTTGAATAGTGTTTGTGCACATCTCTGTTCATGATGTCACCATCAAAAGCATGCAACCAAGCATTCCCTGCGACCGAGAAACATAATCCCTCAAAATGTGCCCGAAACCAGCCTAGTTTCGTTCGTGCCGTGTATTCTCTCTCACTGGTATACACGTGGGTTCTCTCAATAACAACACAGTGTTCCATTCTCATTCGGGGCTACAGAGGCCGTCAGTGTCAATAATATCAACAAATAAATAAATCATTCGGATGAAACATTCGTTCCACAGTGTAGCAGGAAACTTGCCATGTCAATCTTTCAATATTTGACTCATACGTTAGAGAGGCAAGCATTTGAATCAAACGTTCACCGCATCATTTAGTACCGGCTTTAGTAGTTGAAATCACCGTAAAAGAAGAGAGAGGTACACAGAAAGAGCAAATATAAAAGTTGAAAATATTATTATATAATAAACTTTTTATAAGATTCAAAACCGAATTAGACATTTGCACGAGGTTCATTCCGTTGTACTATTCGTTGAAAAACGTGAAGGTAAAACAAGGTTCCTACTAAAGTTTACAAATTTCTTTGATGTATTTTTTTAACGACACCGTTTACCGTTAAACGGTTTTTTCAAAGACCATTTTTCATAAAATTAGCAGGGCCAGAACTCTAAATTTTTCTACTTAAGCAAACACTGATTTAAAAATAACAAAACCCTTCGTTTTTTTCAAACTTGAAGAAAAATTACACTATGTGAATTTATTAATAAAAACATTTTTGACAGCACTATACATTGGTATCAAACCCTTAAACGTTGAAATGGGGAAGCTAATGTTGAGTTATGACCATATAACAATTAATTGCTTCCACCCTGAATAAACCCACCCTGTAAATCTTAATTTTCGCACAATACATTTTTTTATAAACAAACTTTTACTGACAATAGGAATATGATCTCTGCATGTCAGTATTTTGCCTCTCTTTTTCCTCCCTTATTGTTGAATTGCTAAGACCTCATGTCGATATGTTGTGACTAAAATATTCATCCCAATTTAAATCTGAATTGTACAAAAATATATGTAATTATTATCGCAGATTTGCTTTGTTGAAGGATACACGTGTATTAATGGAAGTATGTAATCAGGGGCAAAGTATTTACATACATAACCTCAAAGATTATTAAGTTAGGTTAAATTTAAATAATAAATAAACTGATTAAGTAATAATTGTATTATTAATTTATTTTTAAAAATTTAATTTACTTAATGTTGCTTAAACCATAAATCATAACGAGGCCAAAGTATTTTACATTTTTAGCGCGAGTACAAATATTTTACATAACTTTTTTTACATTATTAAAACAACAATTTGACATAACAATTTTTATATAACCTATAATATTTCTATATAAAATACATATACATAACTATAACCTTAGCATGGCATTTATATATTTCTAAATATCAAAGAAAATACGACTTTCCACAAATTTTCAATATCTTGTTTTTAATTTTTACTTCACAAACAAAAAATACGAAACAAGTTTTTTTCTAAAAGGGAACTTTGTGGTTTAGCTGTGGTCTTTATTTTTATATTTTTTGCATTTTTGTAAAAAGTTTTATGTTCTTTTTATTTTATGTAGTTTACAACTTCTCAACTTTATAGTGGAAGCTTTATTCACTCCTGAAGTGAAAATGATGGAAATTGTTTTTCTTTTAAATTTATGACATAATGCAGATACTTTAACAAAAAGAGGGTTCTTCCCAAACACAATTATGATATTTATTTATTTATTACAGTTTGTTTACTTCGATAGTTATTTGTTTGTGATTTAAACGTTCGACTTAAGAACAATTAACGAAACCACGCGGTTATTGTTATTAACGGAAATCGAACGAGGATTGTTGAAATGTTTACCCATTTTTAGATGAGAGACACAAACTCGCTACCTTTGAAGTTGCAAGCAGAGTACTAGCAACTGCGTCACCTATGGTCGTATTAACTCTTAGGCTAAAAAGGATTAGCCTAATGCCGCTCCCAGAAGTTAATGGTTTGACTAGATTCAATTAATTTCACATGGAAGTAACAAAAAAAGTTTGTCGCCAATTCCGAAAATATTGATAACCTATTGAAGTAAATTTTGTTGAGGTGTTTCATTTAAGGTTATGTAAAGTTAGGTTATGAAAATAAAATGATAACAACAAATACACCTAGTAGGAGTACTTTGTGTAGTTAATTTACCAGATTAAAATAAAATATAAAACTAAAACATCAAATAGAATTATCCCTCGAAAGAAAAATATATAAAACGACATGAAAAACGATTTCCCATCTCTATCGTCACAACCACAACATTGTAAATATTGTCATTTTCTTTTCATGCTATCTCTCTCTAATCTATACAACCCTTCATTTAGGGGCGGTACGACGCACCCTCAAACTAGTGAAAATTCATATACATAATATTGAAGAAATTTTATATACATGATACAATTCTATAGTATGATTTAGAAAGAGATAAAAGATATGATAGAGTATCTATAACGTTTTGATAAAGAAAGAGATAAAAAATATAAAATAGAAAATGTTTGAGTGAGTGAACAAATTTATAAGATGTTATATATATATATATATATATTTTATAGAGAAAGTAAGATAGAGAAAGAAATAAAGGTAGAGATTATGTAATGTATATGTTGAAGTGAGAAAGGTATATAATAGAGATAATTTCTGTTTGGTAGAGAGAGTATAGTAATGTAGAGAATGTGTTTGAGGGAGATATAAATAGTGTATGATGCTTTAGTAGGAGTGGTCCAATATGTTCTTCTTGTTATCAGTAATGAGCATGCGTATCGTGACGTCATTTGGACACTAATCAAGAGTAATGTTCAATAATGGCGTCCTACGACAAGGGTAGGAGGCAGGGTGTCAATATGAACAATTTTGGAAGTGGTGTTCTATTTCGAAAATACGATTTGTTTTGGTATTTTAAAATTTATCTGAAATGTTCTGTTAATTGTTTAGAAAAATGATCAACAGATGCAATAGGTCCCATTTTATCTAAATCTTTCATTTGCAATGTTCCTTCCGAACGAAATTTAATTTCATTCAACTATTTTATAAATAATTCAAAAAGTTCGGCTGTAGAACAATTAAAAATTCACATTAAATGACATTTTTAATTTATAATAATGTATTGGCGCTAGTGTCTTGTAAATGTAACACTTTAAAAAGCTTGTATAGTAAGCTAGCATGTGTAAAATTGCACTGCGAGGCAATTTCAATATGATAACTTGAAAATGAACCTCGAAATTAGCTAGCAACTGTGAAATAGCATTGCAAGAAAGTCTTCTACCTGTATAAAGTTTCTAAAATAGAATCTGAAACATCTAAAGAACTAAACATGGAAATTTTAATAGTTGGAAAAATCCTTATTTTTGTTCCCTCCTTCGTCGTTAATTTTATTCAGTGACCTTCTAACCCAGGTAGATAATGCAACTTGAATTAACTTGTAGTAAGCTAGCAAGTGTGAAACATGTATTACAGGACAATTTCTATATTAGAAATAGATAATGAACCTTGGAATAAGCTTGTGGCAAGTAAGTGTAGTAGTAAGTAGTAGTAAGTTTGAACTTTGAACAGGAAGATAAATTTCTACTAGAGTAACATCATAAATTCATTTTATCCATTGACATTTAGACCTCATCTTCCTTATGATAATATTTCTCAAAAGCACTATCCTAATTTATGAATAAACTATTGCAAGAATTAAAATATCCCCGATAGAAAATTATTTTACAAAGCAAAATTACATTTATCTTATTACAAGCTAATTATGCTATTATATTACATTACATAACATTACCTTACATTGGACGTTACATTACATTGGAAGGCTACGTAAAATATTTGATGATCTATTTTGTTATATTCAAGTTTAAAATTTACTGAAGAAGTACGCTTTATATTTGGCGGCGATTGTAATGTAGTAATTACTACTAGTCTATTTAAAGTATCATTATTTAATTAATATGAACGTACGACAGCTTAGGCATTTACGTTTTAGTTTTTAGTGAAATTTACTAACATCAACGGTTATTAACACCAACTGGCTAGGCTATGTGCTATTTACTAAATGCCAAATAAATAATGCCACGTGACATAGTAAATAGTTGAAAAATTAATGGTTTTTTATTTTGATTTCTGCGTTAACAAATTTACAAATTGATTTGCATATAAAAACTTTTAAATGTATTTATATTTGTTGCGCTAAATTTTATTGAAATGACAACACTATATTCCGTCCATACGAACAAATAATGTCTGTAGTGTATGTACGGCTGGTGTATGTATTGCTCATAATACAGAAGTACGATAGAGCGTATTGGGGTGGGGGGTGTTGGATTTTACTACTTCGCCAGTCCTATCCGGTGCACGCAGGATATACTATACGAAACACCGGTATTAGGGCTGAATCACGGGTGCACTTAAACAAATTAAACCGCGCTGGCGCCCCCTTTTTTGAGAGACTTTAACTTCGCGAGTTCGAACTTCTATAAAGTTTAGTTCAGATAGTGTAAAACCAAGAATCAAGTTGGACTGACTCGAATTGCTGGCTTATGCCAAGTGCAATAAAAACCTTATTAAATTACATTCAATTATTACAATTAAATATGAATAAAACATAGTAAATATAAAATAATTGTGGGCGGAGTTAATTAATTTATCGTAACTAAACTTGATTTAAATATATGTGCTATTGTTTCAATTTGGAAAAAGTTTGATTTGTCAGAATAGGTGAGATAATTAATAAAAAAAATTATATAGCTGCATGCATTTTGCTTTCTCTTGTAAAATTGAACACAATTATATAAAAATTAGAATACTGATACCATTTACATTAAAATTTTAGAATAAATAAAACGTCAAAATACTTTTCTAAAAAGTCATGCTTTCTGACGTTTAAAAACCGACGTTTATATATTTAAGATTATATAATGCTACACAATAAAGTAATTAGTAAAAGATTTTACGTATATTTTACATGTTTTTAATAAATCTCAAAAAGTAATGTTCAATAAGAAAAATTAAATTGAATAAATCTTAAAGTTGCGTTTTGTTTATTCATGATTTCTTGTTGGTAGAATTTTTATAAATTGTTACTATCTTTTCTTACTATGTAACAGACTATTTTGTAACTTTATCTCTCGTCGTGAAGTGGACTAGTACGATATTCATTTGTTCGTTAATATTGGCAAATTAAATTGTAGTAAAAATACAACTTGTGGTTCACCTTTTATTTGAAAAAACTTAGAAACTGATGAATATCGCACTGGTCCAATTGACAAAGTTTAAAGCCATTTGTTATTAAGTAAAAAATTGATTTATTTATTAGCGGTCTATATTGAAAGCTAATTTAGATCATTAACCGTCGATGCATTAAAAAGAAATGATAGTAATTATTAAGTAACTATATAGGTTTTCTAATTTTTTTTTTGGAATATTACAAATGTTTCCAAGTTAAAATTATTTCTCTGTTAGTTAATACACAATATGAATCTAACCAATTTTTGTGTGACCCATAGTAAGTCGACGCAACATTATATCCTATTTTCTATTCAAATTAATTGGTAGATTTTCTTTAAGAACCGTCATTCGAAAGGTTTCAAACGAAACGGATTCGTTTGATGGTTTCTCAATTAATGCTGATTTGTTTTTTTAAAATAAAATTACATTAAGCAAAAACTGAAATAGTAAAATTTAAGGTTAGAATCTGTTATTTGTATAAGCGCTTTGTCTTCCAGGAATGCATCATAAAGCGCTAAACAAGATTCTAATGTTTTTCATCAAACCCCTATGTACTTAATAACAAACCTTATATTGTACAAACCTTATTAACAGTTTGATTTAACGTCATTAAATATTACGCAGTATTCATTTAATATTCATTAAAAAATGTATTGTGTAAATCTTGCAGGCTATCCTTCAGGCGTACTAATCTATTATTTTATTATACAATTTTATAATTATTAAGTGTATATGTTATATATAAATATAATATATAGTATATATAATATAAGTATAAAACAAAGCAGCACGGAGCTCGTTCACTTGCACCGCTAGTTATTTTGAATGCGGACGTTTAAAGCCGACGGAAGACATTAAGCTTTTCTAACTAGCTCCCAATGGACCAATATTTTCCATGAAATCCTAGAAAATTATAATAATTGGCAACATTGAAATGAAAGTAAAGAAGAAGTTGGTTTAAAAAAACATTTTACCTTTTAAAATTTTTAAATAACAATTGTATTTAAATTTTGAAATAAATTTGAACGCCAAATTGAATTACATTAATTGATTTTTAATTGTCTATTACTTCATGTTGTTTCAGATTTGAGAACCAGTAACGAATCAACATCGCAACATGCATGGAGTTATCAATATTTGAAAAAATGCAAAAATAATTCCACTCTGCAAAGATTTATTGACTAAAATTTTCCATTCAGTAAAATATCTATAAAACTGAACAAAAAACAAAACGAAAGCCAGTGCAGTAGCGAATAGTTCGAGTATTAAAATTAGATCTTGTGCGAAACGATGATTTATTGTACCCATATACAACAAACCAGCTATTAATGACTT
Source organism: Panorpa germanica (assembly GCA_963678705.1). Taxonomy (NCBI): domain Eukaryota; kingdom Metazoa; phylum Arthropoda; class Insecta; order Mecoptera; family Panorpidae; genus Panorpa; species Panorpa germanica. The sequence continues at coordinate 18,886,552 of OY783211.1, read as the reverse complement.
AATACATATGTATGTATGTAATAATACAAGTATATACAGCTTCTACATGTGTTGTTTCTAAGGATTACATGTTTATATTTTGATAACAATATAACCATGATAAGGTTATTTTATTTGATTTATTAAATAAATAAATAATACTTTTTTACAATGAGAGCAAAATATACATAATAAACAATAATCAGGGTTAAAGTTAAATCAAATACTTAATAAACATGTAAAATGTTGAGGTTATGTAATATTATGGCGGGAATTTTAAATTTAATTAACTAAAAATTTGTGAATGTGATTTGAATCTTTTATAACCAACATAATTATTATATTTAGAAGTTGATTTTAAATGAAAACTTGTGAAAATTTGAACTAAGAACTAAAATGGATAGTTAAAGAGATTTATTTCGTGTAGTTTGTGTAGTGTTACGAATTTTGAATGTCTACTTGCGTGGGTGGAGCAATGGCGCATCTGCCGGGGATGCTGCCTTCTCATCAGCTTCCTTTGGACCAGCCAAGTCCGGATATGCTGCTGGCCTTGTTAGCGAGAAATAAGGCGTTGGAAGGTAAGAATTTTGTATAACATTCAACAGAGTAAATACCGAATTCCAATTCGCTATTTGAATTAATGTTGTCTTTCTGTCACTTGATTGAATAAGTTAGATATTTATCAAGCTCAATATTTCATGATTTACGGATGGTTTTATCATTGTCATCAATACTGTCATGAGATTTGCCAGCAAACGACTTCCTGCGCTATCTCGACGCCGTTTCATTCCGTGAACCGGAGCATATTCTTCTTTTATCAGTATCAATGGTAAATATATACACTGTACTGATACAGGCTCAATATTGCGATTATTGTGACACATTTAGTTTTATCAAAATCAGTGAGCGATATCCTTTGTTACATTGTAAATAAAGATTGCGATGTTTGCTATCAGTTCACTTTATTTATTGCCAAGAACTAAAGTCGACTTACAATTGATTTTAACTTAACATTATCGATAAGTCTATTTATGGAGAAATGCAATGACAGTTCTGGAAAGTTACCATAACCTCACTTTTCAACATAACCTTATTCTTAACACCTGCTGTTAATTATATATAACTAGTGGATTAACTTAACACGTAATTTAAACCATTGTTAACTGCTAACAAACACATTACAGTACAATTGTTATTTGAACAGATTTGAAGATTATAATTTACTTCTGTTTGCCAACAATGAGGCCGGCCTGTAGAAGCGGCAACTTCATTGTTTTAAAGATTTTATTTATTGCTACAGCGTATTTTGTTGTCTGACTACAATTTGTTATCATTGTTATCACAAGAATACAAATAAAACGGTAACTAGGACTGTAAGATAAATACAGATCTTTCGTAATATTGGTTTTGAAAAAGCTTTTGTTGTGTGTTGTTGGATTAAAAGATTTGTGTTAGCTTTGATGAAGGTAATATGATGACGGTAATCGTAATGCAGTTGCAAGAAAGTGTAGAAATTACGCTAATGCTTTTATGTAAGGCATATGTAACGCACAACAAGCCAGCTATTGGGTTTTATCAAGACAACTTGCACCATCTTGGGTATTGACCAATTGCATTTTACACCTACTGTGGTATCGTAGAGTATGTTACATTTTAAATATATATTGTATTGTCTTCTAACTTAGTCTTTATTGTTTACTAAATACAATTTTCTGTTATCACAACTTTAATTAATGCGACATCCAACATTTGTTGGAAGGGATAAAAGAACAGAAAGGTGGTCACAATACTTGTACCCCTACAACGTCCTAATCCTGGCCTGTATTCTTTCAGCAAGAGAGGAATTGCGTCAAACACTACGACTATAATCTCAAACTGAACATCGCAATGACATTTCCAATTTCGTACAATCAATTATTCTGAAAATAGCTGTAATCGCTGTTACCAATTTATCTGAAGGTGACTTTGGAAGTCACACGGTTTGCTCTCGCGGTCTAAGTCCAATGATTTGCCTCCTACAGCCTGAAATTTGAGTGTTCTCCTTTTATAATCATTTCCGTCTTGTCTTTCTTATAAATAAAACAAATACCATTTATCGAATTCTATTTATACATATTTTATTTCATAAGATAATTTTATCGATTCGATTTGGCGATAATACAATTTTGTTATCACTTTAAACTGGCAGGTGATTTTCAATATGTTATCATTGTCGGTATTTTAAAATAACACGAAATATTCATATCTGTTGTTGATAAGAAATACAAATATTCGAGAACTGTTGAAGAAGTTCTTTTCGATCGTTATCTCCAGGAAATTCCATTTAATTGCCCTTCATAGATAGCAGAAGACATGACCGCGCTCTATTTGTATCGAGAGAAGGCGCGTGGGCAATCGATGGCATAGCTGAGATTATTCTACAAAAACAAATCCGGGCCGGGCATCTTCCATGAGATAGTTATTGCACAATGGATTATGGACCTTGCATGTTTCAGTATATAACTTTAGCCTAATCTTATTCCCAGGTAGAAAATTGACTTGTTTCATACTTGGTAGCTTACTACTAGCTTACTATTAGCTTAGTACTAGCTTACAATGCAAGGTTCATACTTACTAGCGTGCCATAAGCTAATTACATGATTAACTTTCTTCCTGGATTACGCTAATCTTATTAATCGAAGAAAGATAAAGATTTAAGAACATATTGAACAAAAAGGGACATTGTTAATATTAAGACAGACGTGTATACAGTGCGTGGCGTCTGTAAACACTACTGTAAACACCCGGGTTGAAAATGATTCGTGGAATTATCTGGTAGCAAGCTAGCAAGGTTTAGACATATATATAATTTTTTTAGCAAAGACCGGAGAGGTCAATGTCAACCGAATTTTAATTATTGTTTAACAAAAATATATTGATTATCAGTTTTATAAACCTGTCTATGACAATAAGGAACTATAACATTTTCTAAACTTTGGTTTTAGACTATATTGGTTTTCGTCTCGGATAAATTCTTGGAGAAAATTATCTCCTTTTAAAAATCACTAAAGTTTAGGTAAAAGTTCTTCTGACATTAAATACCAATGATAACAACTTATCTGTCTTTCCAAATTAACTAAGAATTCTGTAAAAGAACTTTCAAAAACAAAGTTTTCCACTGAAAATGAAATGTAAACAGATCCGGGAAACACATTATTTTCAATTTATTGGAGCGTTAGATTTCTTTTAAATTTATTTTTACATAATTGATTACATGAAGTAAGTATATTATTATTATCTGTGTTAATTATGGTGTCGTGGCCTCGAATGTAGGCTGCACTACAGTCGTTAGTAAGATATCGCACATTGAAAACAGAAGTAGCACTATGCTGAATTATTTTAAGACACCTTTCTCTAAAGAGCTAGTTGATGAAAGTACGCTAGCCAAACTATAAATTGAGAATAACTACAATGATTAATATTAATTATTCTAATAATATTAACAAATCCAGATTTGTGTTTAGTATCAATTTTTTTTTACTACAATATCACATTAACTTATTTATCTATGTATCAACTTTTTTTTAAGACATTGTATATATATATACACAATCTTTACATAAGAAAACTCCCAGCAATAAAACAGAATAAATAAATACATTTTTACACCCCGATAGAAGATATTGGGTCGTACATTTCTTAAAACTAAGGGTTGATTTTCTTATAAAAGTAAGTTACATTTTCAACCCCAAGAAGTTTTAGTATTGGTGTATTTCAGTAAGAGAGGGCTAAAAGATATAGTCGTCGATGTACGGCCAAAAGATGGGGATGTTTTTTTTTTCGTATTTTGTGGCGACAAAGAAATATCTAAAGCTATCCTCTGGGGGAGATTCAGAGTTTCAAATGAAACGAAAGAAAGCAGCAAAATAAAAGATATAAGGGTAGAATGCATAAGCTCACCCCGTCACCCGACCCCCTCGAAATGAGCTTACGAAAACGTGGTTGGCTTAAAATGTTGACAATGGAATATATATATATATATATATATATATATATATATATATATATATATATATATATATATATATATATCAGTTAGCGATATACGTATATCTAAACAAAAGACTGTTTTAAGATAATTTTGCCTGCAAAGTACGCCCAGCGTAACTCTTAATTCAAATTATTAAATATTAAAAAAATTAAAATAACTTTCTTTGATTTCGTAATACAAACCACTTACTTGTATTTTCAACAATATCTAGTGTTTATTCGTTCCACAGAAATATGGAGCCATAGTTAATGTCAAAAGAAGAATAAGAATATCTAAGGAGCAGCGGGTTGTATAAAGTATATAACAAAAAATAAGAGTACATGGAGCATCTTTTGTGTAAATTCAATTTCATCAGTTCGCGTCTAGCCAAGTCGTATTTCTTATTGCAACGTTTCTATTCTCTACGGACGACTACGGTGAATACGTAGCGCTGCTGTATTCGTGTATGTAACGACCGTAGCGCTACGCCGTGCTACGGTACGTTACACTTTTCTCGGTAATAGACGAGTAGTCTGTTGAAAACAAAAAATAAGATACTTAAGTTTATATCTGTTGAAATATAAGTCACAAATTTGTTTCTTCATGAATATGGCTTTCTTATAAGAAATACAATTTTATTAAATAATATATTACAAAGGTTAAATTTTAAGACATGTACACTCGCATGAATAAAGAATATTCTGTTTTAAATGTAACGGTCGTTTGTCTGTTAAATATTTTTTATAATTAAGTAAACATTCAAACGACAGTATAATATTTGTTTCTGCTTTAGTACTTAAAAAACTAAACAAAATACAACCCCATTTAAAAATCTCACATTACCACAGCGCACGCGCCTTTACAAAACCAGTAATTGTTTCGAGTCGAGTTATCATCCCTATGTATCAAGGGATGTAGCAACCCCATAATTATGAACAGATTAAAAATATATTGAACTCATATTCGAGAGAAGATTCCCACGGATTCTGTAACAAGTGACAACCCTGATATTAGGATAGAGGACTAAACTACCCGTGGTATTTGGGATGGTTATTTTGTTTTTCGTTTACCATTGTAATACTGTCATAGTAATTTAATACTCCCGAGATTTGTTAGTCTGGAGATAACAATAACTGATAATATATTGTTGGTCCAGGGTTTTCGAATCTAGTAATTTTAAATTTAGGAGGTTCAATGTTGAATTGCACCAAGTGTGACGCAACACATTTAAGAAGACAATTATTTCTTAGTCTCATTTTGTTTCTGGATCTTATTCTTGTTCGTCACAAAGCTTATGACTCTTTGTCTCCCCCTTGTCACGTCTTGTGACACTTTGGCGACTGCCCCCCCCCCCCCTCTTTCTTGTCACGTGTTTTCACCGTGAAAGTTTTCATAATCTCCTAGGGTAATATCTCAGATCTAATGCTTCCAATTTGAATTTATATTCTCAGAGAAGGGGCAAAGCCTCAATTACACCCCCTGTAGAGGTCTATACATCCAGCTATTTACTTTTCTAATAATTTAAAATAAATATATATACAACTACCGTTCACATCACGTTTTTACTTAATATTTACTCATATTTTAATCAAGCCAGGGGCGCTTTACCGTCAACCCCCCACATGCAGTGTCCACAAAAAGGCAAGCAAACATCCCTCCGGGTCTGAGCTAGTGCGTTAGGTTTTCCATCCCCGTGTTCTGCACTTTGTATGAAGGACTAAATCATTGTTTGGTTTTGTGTTACGCACTCAGACTGCGGCACACGTTAAGTGATGTTTAGCGAGAGTTTAATCGTGAAATAATAATGTGGGGAACAGGTTCACACACTCGACTTTTTATGTGATGTTTCACATAGTAAATAGTGCTATTGTATTGCATTTTATTTTGATATTATCTGCCTTTACAGTCTTACAACCAATACTTTATATTTTTTTTAATTTTAATTAATATTTTTTAAATTCTCTACTAAATCTTCCTCCACTGCCTCATCCTTACTTCCGCCACCTATCTGGTTTCTCCTCTTTTCTTGCAATCATTCCTCACGATTCCCTATGCTTACAAAGTATTTCCTCTTTCTCTCTTCTCTTTCTCCTTACCTCACATACTCTTTCTTCCCTCTTGTCTTCTAATAACTCCTCCAAGCTTAATTAACTTTCCATTTTATCTTGACGCCTATACTTAATGTGTTCTTATTTTTCCTCTTCCTTCCCGCATACGCTGCATAATTTCTCTTCTACTCTTTCCCAATACCTCTTGCCTCCTTCTTCATTCCCCAACCTGAATCTAGCAATCATTTTTACATCCCTTCCCTCTTTATTTTCCAGGTACCGTGGCAATCCCTTAGTACATAAACTTCTTTATCTTGTATTGTATCTTCCTCCTCCATCTTCCTCATTCTCCTGCTGTTGAAACTCCTTGCCTCTTTCTCTTATCATGCTTCTCCACCTTCTCCTTGGCTTCTACAATCTTGTATTCCATCCCTTCCTTATTTCCTCTGTCACCACTCTCATTATTTCGTTCCCTGTGTCCTTGTTTTTCAGAAAAAAATTAAATACGACACATGAGCGTCTGTTACAAAATTACTCACGACAAAGAACTACGAAAATAGGATGCAGTCGACTATAAAAATTGAATTTACATACAATTTGCCATAAAATTCTTCATAAAATGCTTTTTTATAATATTTGCGCTGTTAAATTGTATTCGATATGAAATTTCATGCATTTCATTGGTTTGTTAATGAAAGAGTCCACTGATGTCTAAATATAACTATTGTTGCGGCTTAACAAATTATAACAATGCAACAATGTCACGGTGGTAAACACCAAACCAAATGCAAATAACAATGTGTTTTTTACAACAATCATTGATTTAATGAAGTTAATTTGAACGGTATTGTTGTAAATTGTTTACTGATATTATTTTTAGTGTCTGATTTGTTTTAGGTGCGGTTTTATACACCCAATTATAATACGAAACTTTATGTACACACACATGAAACATGAGCAAGTGTAGTATTCTATAAATTCTGAAGTAAAGGTGTATCAACAGGAACTGACTGTTTTAAAATTGGCGCCATTTTTAACATGTGCCATGTTGACACTTGAAATTTAATATATAAACTTAGGAAGCATGGGAAATTATTTCAGAAAGACTATATAGTGCAACAACGTATATAAATAGTCAAACTTCTGTTTTAAGATAATTCATCCTAAAAGACATCTTTCGGAGAAGTGGAAGCTGCCATTTAAACAATATTATAATAAGCCATAAAAAAGTCCCATGTATTAACTTTCAAATAAAATTAAAAAATCAGAAATACTCACATTATTTTATGTTATGTTAAAGAAATAAAATGGTCAGATCTTATTGATACACCATATTTAATCATCCTTGACGAGAAGCTTACAAGTTCACTGCGTAATCAAAATACATTACTCTTTGAAAGATCTAAGACTGTAAGCACCCAGTGAATAGACAATGTCTGAATAAGAATCCCACTAAATTCAATATACGTAATACATTTTTAATAACCTCCAAAAACCAGGCGTGTCGCAAGCTTTGTAGTGTCATCCATGGAATCCTCTTTCCTCTCTGTGAACTTTGAACTTTGTTGCCTTTGTATTTGCAGACTATAAAGTCACGTGCCTTTTAAGAGAAAAAACACATTGTAATTTTTTGTAATATTCCAAAAAGACTAACCGCCCAGCCACGTGGCAGAGCCGTTGCGTGAAGAGTGTTTGGTAAAATAATACGCCCTTGTCGCTGATTAGGGGAGGAGGGCTAGAGGGATGAAAGAGTACTCGACTTATGGTTTGTTGTTAAAGAGAATTGTTAATATGTTAAATGTTTTGTATTGAGTGTTGCTCAACGTGTGGCAAGGCGTTACCAGCATTGCAACTTAAATAAACCCAGAAAAAACCTAGTGCCCTCTACTCGCTATATATGGTTATAAATGTACGAGTATGTTAATAGTAATTTAGTCTTTTGATTTCATATAGTAATATACATGCATCTGCTGTCAAGGTGAAACATGAAGGGGTGGAAATGTTGCTATGATTCACTCCCTGAAGGATCTGAGATCGTATCTAGGTTGACTTGGGGTTTTAACATCATGTGTTATCTCACTGTGTTATATAAAACATATTCCACCCATAATAAAACATAAATAGTGATCATTCAAGAATTAATAAAGAACAGATGTGGATAGAACCAATTAAACATATTCTGATTATGGTTACACGAGGGCAGGCTGAAATTTTCCATGTTAAGACAGTAACAAACATCTCTTTTTTGTCAGCCAATTAAGGAATTTTTATTTAGCAAAACTATATTTCCAAGAAATTATTATATCCAAATTTCTAAATAAATAATAACTAGAGTTTAATCTTTCACGAAAATAGTTATTAAATTTAGTTCCCATCCTTTATAAAAACATTCTCACACCCTAGACGATTCCCCAACCGGAACAAGGCCGGATCTACACTCCTAAATAATTCCTAAATATACATGACTATGCCATATATCCTATCACGTGCTACTGGTTTATTTTACATCCGGTTTGCGCCTCTTACGGATGTGTAGACACGTGTAAGAGTTTTGTAAACTGGTCGGTGCCTGTCACCACCATCTATTGAGTGATTAGGAAAGCAACAGGTTATATAATAATATACCGCTCATTTATTATAAAGATTTCATAACTTAAAATAATCATTGACAAACTTTTATTTTATTAAGAGTTTACCGAATTTTTAGGTTAGGAAGTGTAACATATTTTTAGGTTAGAAACATCGCCGTGGATTTTTAACCTCAAATTAAACACCGAAATATAGTTTCAATGTTTAAATCATGTAGTATATAATCAAGATTTAGAGCGTGGTTATATTTGGGCCCACGTTTCCGTAAATGATCATAACAGCTGGAGCTAGGCGTGTCCTCTGACCGCAGGATCATGTATGACGTGTTTAGTGTCCCGGCGAGCGAGGGCGCCACTGTAATTACGCGGTGATCTAGTCTGGGCACAATGAGGATGGAGAAACATCAAGGCACTAACTGGGCTATGCAGTTAGATCTAATCAGACTGCTGCGTTATCAGCAAACCTAGGAGCCGTCCTACTAAATGTTTCATCTGCCACGCCACGGGTAATATACGGCAGTAATATGGATTCATTAAAACAGTGGTGGATAAATGGAGGTCTGCTATTTAATTATGTTTGTTTCTTTGAAATCTACATTATATTACCGGACTCTGGCTCTGTTAACAGCGTTAGCTTTGAAATAACGCAGCAGTGCACTGTAAACAAGAATAGTCGAAAAATGCTTTAGAAAAAGAATAGGGCGGAAATAAATCCGCAATTCTATAATACATTGAAGCAAATAAATGTACATGCACTCTGCTGAATTAAAAGTCGCACGAAAATTATTATTTATATTTTTATTGTTATTATTTCAGAGATTTCCTTTAAAGTGTACCATTCTAAAAATAGAGACCTTGTATAATAACGTTTAAACATGTTATCATGATTTAATTTTATTCGGATCATTTATTCTGACCCGGGCCCGTATTCCTGAGTCTTGCAAATAGCATCCGTGATCGAACAGGTCTGATTTATTTGAGTGAAACATTTTACGAATCACTTTTAAAGCAGTCTTTCTGAACTTTAATAATAATTAATACTAAAATTCAGGAATACTGTTTTAAAAGTGATTCGTAAAATGTTTCACTCATGTAAATCAGATCTGTTCGATCACGGATATTATTCGCAAGGCTCAGAAATACGGGCCCCCGTAAGTAGTACTTTATTCCGAATTACTTTTAATAATATCTAATGTTTCTATTCGACAGAAATTGTTAAAATTGCGTAGTTTACACTGGATAGAATGAAATAACTTCATCAACAGAAATTTATAATGATTATAATGGAGTCTGCAACATTACTTTGGTATCCCAATTTGAAGAACCCTAAATTAAAATTTACCGTTATCCTCGTGAAGCTACACGCGCCTTTGTGTAGAAGAAGAAATTGAAAGACTCGTTCAGGAATGTTTAAAATTCAATAAATTATGTGGTTTTCAATTTGAGCCTCGTTCTCCTTCGAGATTATTAATATTGTATCTATATCGTTCATCTATTTAGTACGACAACATTAGATTTAACATCGTTAGCGTTCAGTCTTCCCTAAAGACATCTTTCAGAGAAGTTTAAGCTGCTATTTCAACAATATTATAAGCCTTAAAAAAACTCCCATGTATTAACTTTAGAATAAAATTAAAAAATTAGAAACATTATTTTATGTTATATTAAAGAAATAAAATGGTCAGATCTTATTGATACATCATATTTAATCATCCATGAGACTTGTTTTCCTTCGCGATTACTAATATTGTATCTATATCGTTGAATCTCGAGCTGTATCATTCTAGCTCTTCTAATGTACTTCTTTTGATGACGAGACACTTGTCCATATGACTCCTGACTTTGTATCACATTAGCTTTAATGATTACCCCCCACTTCTCTACTCTTTGTACACGAGGACTTCATCATAACAACACAACACAAAGCGTGTTTATACGATGCACAAAGCTGCACTTCACTGACGACCGAATAACTACTGCACTTCACATTTAAGAGAACAGAGACAAAACATCTGGTGCCACTAAACATAAGGTAGAACTACGATGACCCCAAGTCTAAAATGACTAATTTTAGGGTAAGAAGGTATCTGTATTATCGATCAGTTTTGTGCAACGCACTGACACCTCTTCAAAAAATAAACTTTCATAATCTCTTTGTTTTTTTTTCAATATGCTCGTTTCGTTTCGTCTCTTAGCTAATACGTAATTTTATTTAACATTTATACTGAAAACAAAAATCACAAAAAACTGCTACAACATAAAATTCAGTTCTCCATAACGTAATTAATTTTAGATTTATTTTTGCTTGTAACTTTTTTATTATACAAGTTACAACAAAAAGCTATTAATAAATATTGCTGGTAATGTTCTTATCTACAAAAAAGTTCTTCACAAAATTTTTGTGGCAGTTACAGTTTTCAAAATAAACAAAAGAAACTGTTTACATGCTATCCGAACGGTTTTCTAAGACAGAGATGCTCTTGGAAGCAGTCTCCTTGAACATGCTGAGCAATAACACATTTGTACGATTAAACATACAGGTACCACCAACATCCCTAGTGATCTTTCTAGTTCAAAATACTAGTTCGGACTCCCAAAATTCGAATTATGAAGGTTCAACAGTATTTATGATATTGAGTTATAATATTTACCACAAAAAAAACTGTTTGCACAGAAACCTGCATAAAATATGATTGAATAAAAAAAACAAAAACTTAGCAAATATTGATACCACAAATATACGTTAAAGAATATCCTCCCTCTTCATATGAATCCCCTACCACCCCCTGAGCCTATTTCCACAACAACCCGTGAACAAACACATCGAACTGCCTTCGCTTTGTAAATACGCGCGCTTGTAGGCTTCATGCTTTATGGATTCATAAAAAACATCCCCCACCCCTTCCCAAGCCACCCTCCACGTGCATACCCTTGCCTTCGGTGTATTGCGAGTGTTTACGTTTATAATAAACACACGCATGATTTGAGTTTTGCGATATTTGCACAGAATCCTCTCTGGACCACAACGTACCGGTACGAGTCACGGAGAATTACAAAAGCACGGAGATAGATCAATGATGAGTGACTGAGAGTGAATCCACTGTCTGTTTGTTGAAAACTCTTTAATATTTGTAGGTTAGAAAATCATTTGAGCTACACAGCGCTCTAAAATAAGTTGGATACAAAATTGAATTGCCTTTGGAATGATATAGACTTCCTAATTTTGAATATCACAAGCATATTTTTCGATGCAGGTATCATTCATTCTTGGATCGAACAAATAAAACTAAAACAGTAGATGTGAATGATAATTTAGCTTCTGTAGAGAGTAGCAGACCTGATATTTGTCCCTTCCTGGAAGTATAAATATGCTCTAGATAAAATGGAATCTGAAATTTTGCAAAAAGAAATTATACAAATGGGCTTGTGTCCTCATTTTTTAGTGGACGATTTTTCAATTGTTAATTGAAATTGATGTTAATAAATGTGTATTGGCGTGTCTATTTTATTAAATATCTAAATATTGACGGAGATATAGCAATTAAAAATTTGAATAATATTTTTAGCGCTAGAAATGGTCGGCCATATTTGTATGACGTGAAATGCATTTTAACGTCAGTTATTTGTTGAGTAGGTCAGTGCTGTGGTAATGTTTTGTAGCTGTTGGTAATCAAATAAAAAAATAATAAGTTTTTATTTTATTTAACCCTGCTAAGGCAGACATAATATTGAAATTTTATTGTTCCTTGAAATACCTGTAAATAATATTTGATATTTTGATATCTAAATACATATAGCAGAGATTTATGATCTGTAAGGTTGGTAACCTTACACAAGGATTGTGATGTCACATGTACTTGGAATGTGTACAACGTTGAATCCCTTTAATAATTAAAGAGACAAAATGATTTTTTTAATTGTTAATATCTCCTAACATATAAGGAGTTATTAAAAAATAATGGAACATTTGAGGTTCTAGTAACCCACTTTATCAATATATAGTACACTTTTATAGAAATTAAGACATAGGACACAAGCCCATTTTACAATATGTATTGTTATTTCAAAAAGTATTTCAACTAATTCTTATTCGACCAACTTATAGTTTAATATTTGATGTACGTTCCAAATAAGCCAATTTACCCCCCCCCCCCCCCCCTCTTAACTTCATCTGCCTTCCATGTACCCTGTATTGTGCTCCTCCAATATCTAACCAACCGTTTATTTTATAATTACACCACTCTGCATCGAGTATATTTTTATTAATAAAACTAATATTTGAAGTTACCATATATTGCACCCTTTGTGAATAACATTAAACAGAGAACTTCGACCGACAGACCAGTTAGGGGTCTGTGAAACATAGAAACCACAAAAAGTAACCCTTATGTTTCAATGAAATAAACACGTTCATGTTTCCGTTCATGAAAACAGGCTCACAAATTAATTTTTTAGAAGTTATTTTGCAAGGCTGAGTGTATGTTTTATATTATCAAAGGATTAAAAGCTCAAACATATTCCTTATTTACTATATCTCTATTAATATGACAATTTAACAAGAGAGCTTTTTAAGTTCTAAAGCTTTTATTTTGTCTTCTTGGCTTTTATACAGTAATATATCTTGGTATTCCTCCTCTTTTATCCATGATATATAGCGTGGAGAGGAAACTGGCGGTGGGGCGTGGGCTGGGTGGGGTAGTTGTTCTCAAAGGAATGCAAGGCACACCGCTGACTGAATATTTTATCTAAAAACAACCCGGTGCAAGTCAACAATAAAATTAAATGAATTATATATAGAAATATCTTTTTTATACTCGTATACTGGGTTAACTACAATTTAAATTTGAATTTTCTTTGCTTTTCTTAATTTTGAAACTTTATTAAAAATTGTTTTTTAAATAATTAAAAATTAAAGAGACATCCGCTGACGTCACTATTTGAGTTTAACCTATCAGAAATTGGAAAATAAGTCAATGACTTTTCTCTAAACACAGTAACATATATTCAGAGGCGGATTTAGGGGGTGGCAAGCAGGGCAACCTCCCGGGCCTCGCATTCTCGCGCAACAACCCAAGTAGAAAAATTTATTACTATATATGTATTTGAATCTCGCTCTTTAGAAATCTCACTAGAATCAGTGCGTATATCTTTTAAGACATTCATGTATCTTAGTTTATCATCATTAATATTTGTCGTCTTTGTGCTTGTTAACTTTTATAAAACTTTCAATATAAAATTTTATTTCTCTTCAATTATGATCAAAAACACTTACTTACAATTTACAAATTATACAAAGAACAAGTGCCTCGCAAAGATCTGCTGACCGGAGCCTCGCAAAGATCTGCCACCCCGGGCCTCGCAAAGATCTGCTGCCCCGGAGCCTCGCAAAGATCTGCCACCCCGGGCCTCGCAAAGATCTGCCACCCCGGACCTCGCAAAGATCTGCCACCACGGAGCCTCGCAAAGATCTGCCACCCCGGAGCCTCGCAAAGATCTGCCACCCCGGGCCTCGCAAAGATCTGCTGCCCCGGAGCCTCGCAAAGATCTGCCGCCCCGGAGCCTCGCAAAGATCTGCCACCCCGGGCTTCGCAAAGATCTGCCACCCCGGACCTCGCAAAGATCTGCCACCACGGAGCCTCGCAAAGATCTGCTGCCCGGGGCCTCGCAAAGATCTGTCGCCCCGGGCCTCGCAAAGATATGCTGCCCGGGGCCTCGCAATTTATAAGGCCGGCCCTGCATATATTTAAGTTTTAGTTAACATAAAAATCTTGTTTTATAAAGCTTTATAGGTAACATAACAAAAGTTGTCCTTCGACAAAAATTTACATTCTCTAACGTTAATAAAGCTTTTTATACAAGATTATTTAATAAATCAATAATATATTGATAAGAGATTTTCAAATCCTTTTGCATTTATTTAACAATGACAATCTGATAGAATTATGTCAAACTTCGGTAAATAACAAAACGTATAGTTAGATAAAAAATATTACGTTGAATAATAAATGAGTTTACGTTTTCGAAGAGGGGTGCTACATAAATATTACGTAAATGGTACAATAGTTGGTGTACATCAGAACAATATAGTGTCATTCATCAAAATATTACATGATTTAATAAAATTATAAACCAATCAGACAAATGCATTGCATCCATTTATATTTATTCAAATAAATAAAATAATATAATAATCGAGTTAACTTGCTTTTGTGCAGTGTTTGATATTATGGTGCTTATGTCACCATTCACCACCACCACTAGCCAACAACCACCCCTATGCAACCATAAGGGTTGATCCAGAACAGCAACAGCAATGTGTAGGGCAGACGATCGACTAGTTGACTACTAAAGTACGAGTCGTGTCCTACGAAGAGAGAGCGGTGAAGGGGAGTGTTTGATGATTGAAAATATCGTCAAATGTACAGTAAAAGTGAGGGTGGCCGCAGTTAAAATAAATGAATTAAATTAATGAAAAACAGACAAGGATAATTCACTCTACGAACAGTTCAGTTTATTTATCTTTACTACTTGTATAATATTTTTGATATGAATGTTTACCAATATCAATGTTAGAAATTTAAGTGTAGAAGCTTCTACTCGAAAGGCAGCATGCTTTTTAAAGGTTCCTAACGTAAACTTTCATGTTGATTTCAAATATGTAATTTATTTTTTGTAGATCTTCCGGTTTTTGAGATATTAGCGGTTAAGGAGACTATTTCAAAATGGTTTCCGGATTTGGAATCAGCGGGAAAAACTACGTAAAAAAACATATTTAAAAGTTCAGGAAGAACATTTTTATTTTTTGGTTATGAAATTACAAGGGGTTAACCTTTAAAATTTTACTAAATTTTGCGGTTGAGAACAAGAAAATAAAGTGGAAGTAAGTGTAGTGAAATAGAAGCCAAAGATAAGGCCAAACAAGGTCAAGAAGAGTAGGAAAAGAAATGTGAAGGATAAAGATGGAAGATAAGGGCGTCCGCAGACGGGGTGACTGGTTGCAAACCTTAGCCCAGAATCTGCCCGAACCGAATGTGATTACAACTATGTTGTTAGTAAAAGAACGAACGTGTTTACGAGTGAGATAAAACACACGTCACGAACGTAACTAAACTGATTTTAAACTGGTTTTGAGCATATATTCAGCGACTAGATTTCTCGGTCGCAGGGGATTGTTGGTTTCATTAACAGAGATGTTTACGAATACTATTGAAAAATATTTAAATACATACATACAATCAAATATAACACAATAGAATCCCCTGTTTTGCTATTGTTAATAATTCTATAGAGTCACGATACACGGCTTGACATAGCTCGTCCTAGTTTTTGTTGAAAATTTCGTTTCTCGTTTCGTTTGCAATCAGTCGACTCGTGTGCCTTTCCTCGTGTTTTATCTCACTCGTATACACGTTCGATCTCTTACTAACAACAGTTGTAATCATATTCGCTTCGGGTAGATTCGGGGCTGAGTTGCAACCAGTCGCGTTGTGTGCGGACGCCCTAAGCGGAATAAAGTACAGTGAAACGTGGAAAAGGAATTTTAATTTAATTCTTAGCTTTTCAGAGATGAAATATAAAAAAAGTGTTCATCCCATAAAAAGTTTATATCAAATAGAAGTACCATGAAATTAATGTTTATAAATAACAAAAGTCATGTGATAATCGTAAATAATAACAATACTGAATTAAACAAGCTCAAGAACGTGCTCCAGATTTCAAGTACAACCAACAAACTCCCTTCCCCCTTTCCCTCTTGTTTGTATATCTTCAACAGATTTGTTTGTCCTAATCATTACCTTTATGCTGTCATTTCACTTTATCTAAATACCAGGGGGAGTTGAGAACTTTTGAATTGTTATGGGTTTTCCTATTTGGTTGCATTTGATGCATGTGTATGTGTGTGTGTGTTATTTGAATGAGCCTGTCCGTTAACCATCTGTCCTTTCCAAATGATATCATGCAGACTTTGTGTTGAACTCATTGACTTGGAAATTGATTCGGATGTTTTTATACGGTATTGTTTAAACCGCCTATTATGTACCTTTTAGTGTGACGTCACACAGCGATTCGAGACGACCAAGGGCATTTTGACATGCTAGGAATATATTGACACGTTATAGATTCATGAGACATACGGCAAATTTAAATTTAGAAGCCCTTTAATTCTAATTTCGATGTTCTTGCTACAGTAATGGAATTTGGAATTATTTCTGTTGATGGTGCTAAAATCTATGCAATATACAGGGTGTCCCAAAATTCAACGATAAGCGGGCACCAGAGGGTGGTCCTTTAGTTGCCCCTGTATGGTTAATCATATGAATGCTTTCAAGAAACTTGCTTCGATGAGCAACTCGATACTCGAGCGAAAGCCGATCTCGATTGTTGCCTTAGTAGACTCTGTAAGAGTAGTGGAGACTTTAATAGAATAGTCAAATAATAAGCCACATTTGTAGAAACACTTATGTTACACTACTGCTAGTGGTACAATTGATAAAGTAGTTCGAAAAGAACAAATTTAATAGTACTTGTTATTAAGGAGAGCGTCATTGTTTTCGAGATATTGTCACTTATAAATATTACTACTGATAACAAATTTTACATCATATTTTACAGAATATATAAAATATAGATAATGCTTTTGGTTTCTTTTATTTATTGTTTGTAATCTTATGTGTAATTATATACTACAGCAGTACATTAAAAAATTAAAAGTGTCAGATAGATGTGATATAACAAGATGACGTTAACTTGTCTATCAACGAGTTATCGTTAGCTTAAGAATCGATTTCTGATCTGTCTTTGAAAATTCATCAAAATAATATAACAGTGATTAAATGGAATAAATAAGAGTAGTGTTATTTTGTTTCTATGAAAAATTCGTCACTGAGATAAGTAAAATATATTTAATATAAAAATAAATGAAAATCAATAAATGAAATCAGTAGAGCGACAAGACCACTCTTCGTTTAGATTACTTTACTATTAAAAACTTTAATTCAATGCCACAACTGCAATTAAATATAAATCTACCGCAAAACCTAAAGAAATGAAAAGTTACTTTAAAATATCACATTTTATTATTAAAAATAATATTAAAATAAATTTAATGGTCGAAATAACCGAAAAATAAAATAAATATGTAATATGTTTTGTGAAAATTGCATGCAATTGATAATGCAATATATATTTTTTTAATTTATTAAATTATTTCATTAAAGTGAATTGCATCAGGTGACTAAAGTAACCAATCAGGAATTGCAAAATATTTTTGAGGTACGTGGGCAAATAAAAACATTGAAACCAATATTAGAGATTACAGCAACGTGTAGTTAACACGTGGTCGTGTGGAATCTGAACCAGGTGGACCACACTTTTGATTAAGTTTACTTTAAAGTTTTGCTTGTTTTTTATCAAGTCCTAATCAATCTGTGGTGCGGTGGAATATCTTGAAACGAACTATGAGTGAACGTGAGCATTTGTATACGAACACGCATGTGTGGACACGGCGTAACAGAACGTGTGGACGTACATATCGGTGGGTGCCACCATGCCAGCTCACACCGTGCAAGCACATGTATTTTATCGTTACGGCTGTTACAGGTTGATTGCTTCGGCTTGCTTTGCCTTTTGTAAAAACTATTAAATCGCGAGTTTTAACGACAAATCATGTCATTTACGTTTTAATGTTTATCGAATAATTATTTACGGCTATATGTTTATTTTTACAGATATATCGCTGTAACACATTACTCTACATATGTATGTGTATGCATATTTCTTGTTTTGCCGGTAAACATTTTAAACATTGACCCTTGCGGTGCGTTTTGGGAAAGTAAAAACACGTGGGGTTTGATCATTCTCTCAGGGGATGCGCTTTACTGTAGGTTGTACCAGGAGAAGAACCAGATAGATTACATGAGCAGGTGTGTCGCACGCAATGTTGTAAAACAGTCAGAGAGAATATACAAACTATATCATAAAAAGTGTTTTAAGCTGTAGGAATTATTTTTTTGTTAGGCTTTAGCTTATTCAACTTTCTTGCCATAAAAATATCAAATTCATAAATTATTAAGAGAAGTCAAAATATAAAATTACTTAACGAATACAATGGACTTAACATTATATTGTACAAAAAATGAATATCCCTAATAGAAAATTATCTTGTTATGAAATTTCATACTTGCTAACTTTCCACAAGCTAATTCTAAGATTAATTCTCTATTCGTAATATTTCTTTTTTATATTTATTTATTTATTTGCCTTGACTTTTATTCGTCATAGTCACCATCAAACATTTTTATACATATTTAACATTTTATAATTCTATTTTACAAATTTCTAAATATTTAAATAATCCACTAATTAATTTTGAATCACTTAACAAAAATTTAGTATTATAGCCCGGTCAATATAGACATTTAAAATAACAAAAATTGCCAGAGAGCCAAATATTGGTGGAGAGCTGGGGTTTACCAAAAATTGGAATGGTAACTCTTAGGAAAAAAATCATAAGGACCATTTTTGTAGAGAATTTTGAGATCTACAACTTTGGTTTAAGGTTTTTTTTTGATAAAACTTACCGTTTTCGAGAAAAATCAAAAAAACCTCAAATTTTGACCTTTGACCCCGAATAACTTTTGAAGCACACATAGAATCGATGGGGATTTTTAAAACTTTATTTGTTATGGTAAACCTCAGCTCTCCACCAATATTTGGTTCTCCGGGAATTTTTGTTATTTGACCACTATTTTTATGTTTAAATTGACCGGATTATTAACAGGAAAATTTTTAATCACATCTAATATTTTTCTATTGAATTTTGATTTTTGCAAACTATAATTTATGCATTCAAATATAATATGATCCAAAGTTCCTTCTTCACCACATTGACATCTATCGTCAGATTTAATTCTATTTCTAATATAGAAATTGTTTTGTAATACAAGTTTCACACTTGTAAGCATACTACAAGCTAATTCTACTTATATTTTCTACCTGTGTTATATATATATATATATATATATATATATATATATATATATATATATATATATATATATATATATATCCAAAGTACTATGCAAATATTGATCCTTAAAGCTAAGTTTCCACAGATCCACATGGATTTATTGATTAAACGAGAAAGAGAAGAGAAGTTGGTTGTAACTCCCTTAAAATATATTAATAAATACTTACTTTATATAATATATCATTTTGTAAAGTCATTTTGTGTTAATTCTAACTTGTAACGATTTAACGCGGAGACCATTATTGATGAGAGTGTAATTTTATAATTTATTTTACCTCAAGATGACCTCGCATGAGGGGTCGAAAGCTGCTAGTATCTTTTTATAATAAAGTTCAGTTTTCTATGATAGAAGAGTTATTTTGTTGAACATATACCTAGAAATTGGATTACGTTTCTAAATCCTTACCTAGAACTATTATTATATGTCTATACTTGTATATATACAATATTTTTTCAACTGCTCTTATTATAGTCAGAACAAGCAGTTGTAAGGAGCATCAGTTCAGAAATCAAAGATCGTTATTTAATTTCCATTAGTACAAGAATTACTAAGGCATCTTTAATTTACATTTCAAGTAATTGAATATATCTTATTTTATTATTTTGAAAGGTTTCTTATCTCGTCTGCAATCTTCTGAACACTAAGAACTCCACAAGAAGAATCTGAAACTTTGGAAACTTTACTCGACCATTACAAGTAAATTAAACGATGAAGAACTATTAGCTAAATTATGAATTTGTTTATACACTATATGCAACCTTTCAATTAGTGATCCTACCTCCGTAATCCTGCCGCCAATGCCCTGGAGATTGCAGGCTGTTCCATACATCCATAGAACACGCCATATCCAGCTGTAACCCCAGTAATTCTTTCAGGGAATGAGTTTCAACATGCGATAAGAGCTTAGCCCCGCGTTGTCTAGGAGATAGTCTTCTTCATAAGGTTCTTACACAACGTGAGCTCCAACCCGCGGCAATCAGAGCCGTTGGCCAGCAATCTACTGAATAAAGAATGGGTCTACCCCGTGATACCTCGCAATAATACGCCATGCCGTACACTATCTCTCACAATAAAATCTCAACATAAAAGGGAGGGAAAGTATAAATACTCGGGTATTTCTTAAGGTTAGGTTGGAAATACCGAGATTTTGTACATTCTTAAACGAAGATGTGGAGATTTAGGAAATCAGTATAAATTTGTAATCTTTATTTCTGTAGTTTTAGAATTGCTTTCACTTATAAATTTTTGAAACATTTCTTTCTTGCACCATCCAAGTAAATTTTGCATAGTGGTATCACTAACAGCAACAACAGTTTTTTAAGAAGAAACCTCGCTTATTTCTTCAAGAAAGACGTTAATGAGTTTAATTGTTGAGGCATCGTCAGAGAGTGGATTAGGATTAGGTATTACGGAGCAATAAAGCGACCAAGTTCATCACAAACTATGAATCATATACGTCGGTGAAGTACGCAGCCGATTCGATAGCAGTCGATTCGAACTAGTGGGGTAAATCAAAATTAATTCGGTGTTAAATCGAACTTTAAATTACAGTGCTAATCGGAACATTAAAACAAATATTTAAGTGATAATAGACTGTGGAAGTATTAAGTAACTTAAATATTATTATATAATATATAAATTCACCAATTAGTGTCTTATATTGCTGTTTTAATATAGAAAAATAAAACGCTAACGAATATCTGAAACCTCATTATTTAATGAAATTATTTTTTTATAAATAGGTTAACTAGTATGTCTCTTAAGTAATTACAAAATCAGCCGTAACTTATTCTTATTTTCTTCAAAAATTGCAATTTAGTGAAACCATGTACAATGACCGTTCGGTTCCATATCTATGCGGCAACTCATAAGAAGCTTAAAAATCTAAAAAACCTCATTATTCAATGAAATTAATTTTTTATAAATAGGTTAATTAATATGTCCCTTAGGTAATTACAAAATTTCAGCCGTAACTTATTCTTATTTTCATCAAAAATTACAATTTAGTGAAGCCATGTACAACTCTGTTTCATATCTGTGCGCTTTGTCGTGAATTACGTTGAATTATGGTCTTCATCTTTGGAAGCATTTCTGACGATGTTCCTGTTTTTGGATGTCCACGTCCATGGCGTTTTTTGATGTTACCAGTATCATTGTAACGTGTAAAGGTCCTACACACAAACATTTTGTTCACATGTAAATGTCGGAGCTTATTAACAATGGCTGGTTTCGATTTTCCAACCAAATACAAAGCAATATCATTGTCGCGTTTGATTTCCATTTCGGTAACTTTTTTCAACTGTGATATAAAACGATATGCTTTTGTAGGTATATAAACAACATAACAGGGTAACGCTTGTCAAAAAATGAGCGCATTTTCATTAGCCGTGCGGTTGCTAGCGTAAAATTGGTAACACTTTCAGCGAGTAAGTCCAGTATACGAATACGAATTCGTGGACAGGAACTACTCTACTTGTACATTTCATATTCTCTTCATATGAACACGGATATATTCATATCGACATCAGTACAAATATGTACTCCATGTGACCCCATGTTTATAGTTCTACTACAATCATGCAAAGGGCAGTCCGACTTGTGGGGGCTCAGCATGTAATCAAGTAGAGTGCTTGCCACCCGCTCGAAACAGGGCTTGCCGGTGTCACCCCATCCCTTACCACCCTATCACCGCCACACCACCTCGTTGCATGACGAGTCATTTCATATCTACGATGAACTGAATGACAGGAATGGCTTCCAATACGCAGAAATTTACGTATTTCTAAAAACTATATGTGTATAAATAGCATTGGATTCTAGTTATGTATAATATGTTACAGGCAAAGGCGGCTGCTGGCTACGAGAATTGGTAGTGCACTTTACTAGTTTATAGAGAATTAAGACTTAAATTTGATTGACTTTTATCTGCGATGAAATGGTCAATGGTCATGTCATGTTATTCCAGCAAGTCCCAGTAATCTACAGTCTCGTGCGGTGCACAGTCAACACCAGCTTCTTCATATAGTTTCCACTGAGTATATTCTGTCTCTCATAGCTAGGCGATGTATCGCATATTCGATAGAAGTTATATTAAGCAGCTACGTGCGCTGTGGAGAATATTTCTTCGAGCGAAATTAAGTTTTATTTGATTCGGCATAGAGATTAAGTTGATTTCTTGCAACTTCATAAGAATAAAGTCATATAATTGGGATATTATATGATATTTTGTGATTTTTCTTTCTTTTACAAGTTATAAATGTTTGGTAGTCGAGTGCACTTAAGGCACAGCCGCCTCTGGTCACAGGTATAGTTCAAATTATGAAAAATCGCCGCTGATTCGTGGTTAAAAATACAATACAATACAATGAAAGAACATAGTTTCACTTATGTTACTATACTTTTAAGAGGTATCACTTTTTTACGATACAATAAAAAATGAAGAATGATACAATAAACCATTGAAGAGTCAATTTTTTCGCCATTCAATAATTTACCAGATGTTTTTGCTAAACTCTTAATAAATTTATTCATTAATTAATGAACCAGACAGACAACTTTAAAATGTATAAAAAATTAAAACATGTGAAACTTTTTTGTGATCGAAAAACTTTTGTAATAATGTGTATTGCTATATTTTACTGTTTCGCTTGAAAGTTTCGTCAAGTTTTTTTTTATTATCGTGCTTTAACTTTTTGGGGAGTCAAAGCTTTTAACACGCATGGCCTCATAAGGACACCTATAAACTTAGAGCTTTAATATTTAAAACATAAAGTAAAACAAGGTCAGCCGTAAAATATAAAGTGCCTAAATGCTTTTATATGGGATCGAAGCTATAAAGAGCTTTTAAGGAAAGCTTTTAATAATCAAAAAGTATTCCCAAATTTTGTAATTCTAGGTTTTTCGTTATTTTTAAGAAGGTTATAGTCTTCTTTCACTGTAGAAACTGAGAAAACTGTAGTTCTCTTAAAATAATAAATTGAAAATTTTCATCATATTTAACAAGATTATAGAAAGATTATTTCGATAAAAAAGTTAATATTTAAAAAGTATTTTTAAAGTTTAAAATTGTAAGTTTTTCATTATTTTTAAGAAGGTTATAGTCTTCTATCACCGAAGAAGCTGAGAAAATTATATTTCTCTTATAATAATAAAGTGAACCTTTTCATTATTTTCAACAAGATTATAGCCTTCTTTCGATAAAAAAAATTAATATTGAAAAAGTATTTTTAAAGTTTAAAATTGTATGTTTTTCATTATTTTTAAGAAGGCTATTATAGTCTTCTATCACAGAAGAAACTGAGAAAATTATATTTCTCTTGAAATAATAAATTGAACCTTTTCATAATTTTCAACAAGATTATAGTGTTCTTTCGATAAAATAAATTGTTAAATAGAAAATGTTTTACTAAATTTTAAAATTGTAGGTTTTCCATTATTTTTAAGAAGGTTATAGTCTTCTTTCGTTAAAAAAATTAATAAAAAGACAATATTTCTAAAGATTTCGCAAACTTCTGTATGTAATGCAGAGGGGCGACAAATTGAAAGACAATTTTTTTGCCATATATCTAATATGTAAAAGTGCTCCGTTGCTTAATGAGGTGCAAACTAGGTATTCGTTTTTGTATTTTCCTAAATGCCATTTAGGGGTGTAATTTAAATGTTTTATCTATAATTTTCAATGAGTTACATCGACCGAAAGTAGATTTCCAATTCCAAATTACAAGTAACAGATTTTTTAACCTAAAATTATACAAATAAATTCATACCAATAAAAAAAAGAAATTAGTTTTATTGAACATATTCCAACAGAAGGCTTTAATATCCATAAACGTTAAAAGGGTGTTAATTTATGATGATCTACCCTTCTCTCCCTTATTCCCTTTTCAAAATCTCATCTAAGTCCCTATTCCAACAGGATATCATCTCCGTTGTAAGTGAATTGACATTAGTCGCGCATAATCACGACACAAGGGTAGTTTATGCGGTATTTGGGGTGGAAAGGGATTCAGGATTATTGGTAGATGGATGCTGACTGACTGGCTGAATGGTGGTGAACATATAAAACCATTTGCACTTGTTTATTCATTGGCACTTAGCCTAAGCTCGAAACACTTAACCGAACAGATTGCGTTTTACGTGACGTTTATGTGGAATATTTTGGAGGTTATGTTTTCAGCAGAGATTACAGCGACAATGACGGTTTAACGTGTGTCGGCGTTATGAGTCCTGTATTATTCATGAAATGGTAATGAGGAGGAATTACGAGAAGTAATTAAATAGTAATTGCTGTTTATTATATTAATAACAATATCTTGTTCTATAAAATTAAATGTTATGATGTAGATTCTTTAAGAAAAGCACTCCATCTGTCTTTTGTTTTGTACCTTTTATGTAAGTGGAATATAGGTGAGTGGCAAAGAATTCCTGGTTTTTATCCCAATTAAAACAAGTACTAAAATAACTAGTTTCATCGGCATTCAGATTATAACCTAAAAATAAACAATTTCTGAATTTTACTTTCTAAAATCATCAAAGCGTTCTAATTCTTCACATATTCGAAAGTATTTATATAAATCATCATCACACACAATAAATATTCCTGTTAAGCTCTTTATAGGGAGTCAATGGGGACTAACTGACTGTCATTTCGTCCCCATGCCGATGTAATGTTTCCAAATTCACTGTATTTTCAGCAGTCGTTTAGTCAAAGCAGTATACTGCATTGTAGAATTGCAACAGATTGCCCTAAATCCAGCGTAATAATTGAATTGGATTCAGGCGGTCTCTCGTAAGCTCTGCTGTGACCCCCCCCCCCTCCTACTCCAGCCCCCTCACTATATGTATCATAGCTCTCCGTCTCTGCTCGTTTCATATATCACTAAACTAAATTAATAGACAGAGACGTAGATGCGAAAGAGGATTAAAAAAATATACTTCTTAATAAGTAAATGACATTTCTAAGGTCTCTATAATGTCTCTATTTGCACCGAAGAGACAGTTTTGAAAACAGTTTTGTTTTCAAGAAACAAAACAAAAACATGCTTTGTTTTATTTTAAAACAGTTCTGTTTTTCGATAGCAGACTGTTCACATTGAACAGTGTTGAATTGAATTTCTAGTGTTTTTCTGTGTGTCCCATAAAAAAGTCCGACGACGATGATTTTATAATTAAATGCTATCGTTTTTTTAATAAATGACGTATCAATTAGAAAACAAGGGAAATATTGGGTTAGTTCTCTATTGAAAGGAGAGTTCATTATGGCACAGAAGAATTATTACATGATTTACGTACTGACGACATTCACAACTTTACAAGAATGTCAAGTACTAATTTTGAACTGTTAATTAATTTAGTAGGACCTAAAATCGCCAAGAAAAATACCATAATTCAAAATATAGTTGAACCAAATATGCCAAATGATAAATAACAAGTGACAAGTGCAAATGTTCACAATGAACAAAAGTGCGTGTTCAAACCAAGCATACTAAAAATCAACAGCAAACGTGTTTTCCTTTGATCTTACCGACTCCAGATGGAAACAGTTTTTAAAGACAAAAATGTTTTAAGAACTGTTCAGTTTTTACAAAACATTGGTGTTTTTGTTCAGAAAAACAGTATTTGTTCGTCAGCTTTGTCTCTCTGGTGTAAAACCCGCATAAAGTTTCTCTCGCACTGAAATACGCTACGTGTGATCGCCGACTATAGAAAACTTTAGTCAGTAGGATGTATTGGAGTTGCTTCGCATTTAGCGCACATGGGCTTGGTTTTTTTGGGCTCTTGCGTTTATTTAACGTCCATTTAGATATGACCGACTGCACCACCCACGATGGACGACGCTGACCGAATAATTTCACAGTATCGTGTATTTACACGTAGTCGTGTGAAATCGACGTCAACTGGAATTCTTTCGGTTTAGTTTATCATAAAGTCCTGGTTCTTGGTTCCACTTTTATTTTGTTCTAAACAATTTAGTTTGTTATACAAATAGGCTCTACGCCACTGCACATTAGCCTGTGCACTAGGAGTTGTGTTGTCTGGGATATTATGATATATTTAATACCCCGTTGGGTGTGGCGGAGGCTATGTGTATCAATAAAGGGACATGTTTATGCAAATTAAAAATGTAAATGATCACATGCATTAGCGAGAGTTTTCCTCTATAACATGCTACGGTACTGAGGATGACGACAAAGGGTGCGGGGGCCAGGGGGTGCAGGATTGTACGAAACCATGAATGGTCTTGGTCGACACTTGCACAATGTTCTTTACATTTATATGAATATATGAATATATTTTACGTTTATGCGGTTTGAATTTATTTTATTTGTTAAAATAGCACCGGAACAAATGCATGTGGCAACGACATTTTTAAAAGCTTTTTCACAATTGTAATGAATATAAAATATTTAACATTTACTTTATGTTTATTTAGTTTAACATATAGTTATTATGTTCAGCTGTAATAAATATATATCATAATAAAGTGTGACGCTAAAAAGTTCTTTTTTGCACGAGCTATCCATGTATTTAGACAAACACCGGGTTACAAATAAACCTGTTATAAAATTTATACCAGGTATAAAATCCGTCTGGACAGGCTTATTATGAGTTTGTACCTGGTATAAATTTTATAACAGGTTTATTTGTAAAGCGGTTATAGTTTAAATATTGATAATCTAAATGACTTAATTGAGGCTGGCGTCTATATCTACAAAAAAAATGTACTAAACCGTGGTCCACGAATTTTAACATAGCCAACGTATTTTAAGAGATAGACTGGTACATTTGATCTTAAGATGTATATTTTGCATTTTCTGCGTATTAAAGAAATGGCCAGCAAATAAACCACAGTAGCCAAATTTGACGACATCATTTCGGTAGTTAGTTCAAAAGATACAAAAATAAAGACTGATGGAAAATATTTATGTCAAATTTTGATCCAAATGTTTACTAAGCACTAATTCTTTTACCTCATATACAGACTGACATACTTTTATGTTTGAATGCATATCGTTCGTGTGCATTATGAAACTAGTACACAATTTAGCCGCTCCTCAATTCCAATAGGAAGTAATTCCGCTCTAATTTGAATCTAATTAAGTAACAAGTGAAGGTAACACCGTAACACTATTAAATACTTAATAATAGAACTAGGTGCACCGGAAACACTAAATTTAGTTGATAAAATAACTATTTAAAAACATGAAATCATGACATAACCTATATTAGGGATGTCAACCATTTAAATGTTAAAAAGATTGATCCCACTTCTGAGTTTTTCAACCCAGATTTGGAGTTTTTGATTGTCATTTTACTGACGAAAACAACTCATTTTCTTTTAGTAATGTATCGAGAAGAAAAGGTTTCAGATGGGCTGCAAGACATTTTGGGTTTATTTAAGTTGTAATCTGTGTTTATCAGTTGGAAACTTGTGAACTGGTTTTAAAATATTTACAAATGAGGACAGAACCTTCGCTTGTTTGATCTCTTGACTATTTAAATAGTGTCTCAATGCATAAGTTGCTATAAATATCAGAATCCTGATAGCTGCATCTAAATTGTTGATCATATTTAGCGTTTAGTTGTCAACTGCTTTGATAATTCGATTTAATACATTACCAGATTGAGAATATCATTAAAAACTAATGTCGTAATTATCATAATGACATAATAATAGGATTAGAACCTTGTATGATGTACAGTGTCTGACATTTCTGAATATTTGATTTGAAAGTCGCGCCACGGTTGACCGAACTCGGACTGTCATGTCGTGTGAATTAGATACGACAGCTTGTCTTCCTGGTAGCTGTAACCTTGTCAGGTTGTAAAAGCAGGTAGCTACCACAAGAAGCAGGCAGTGTCTCTCCAAATTGTACGGATGCTTATGGCTTTAGAAATATGTCATTAACTCACGGACGTTTTTGATTATAAGATGAATTTACGGAACATCAAAATCTTAAAGGTTATACACAACTTTGCCAAATGTCATATTAATTATTTCCTACATTAAAACGATAAAAAAAGCATATTTTCGATAATGTTTTTTGACGACACAGTTAATATATAATTATTCCTATAATTACTTCGTGGTAAAATAACATTTGAAGGATACTTTGTGAAATTTTCATAAGTAAATATCAAGAAATGGGGCATTGACAGCGAATCTCCGCTGAAGTCACAAGAAGTGAGTGAGTGAGTGAAGAAAAGAGTGATTGCGATATCCCTCATAACTCATCACTGGATTTTCTGAAATCAAAAAACCGAAATGATTTCTTTAGTTGATAAGTTTTTGCAAGTAACGCTGTCAAGTTTTTTTTATTTTATTGATTTTTCAATTTTTTACAGCACTTAGAAGTCAAATATCGAAAAAAATCAGAAACTTTGTTATTTTAAAATTCTTTAAGAAAAACTCGACAGCGCTACCTTGGCATTCATGTAAAGAAAGAGTGTGCAAATTTCAAAAGAATCGGTGCAGTAGATTTTGATCTCGAGAGGACACCGACTCTGAAAAAGCTAAGTGTGAGAAAATGCGTTTAAAAGTTTCAAAAGAACACAAAAGCAGACCAGAGAGGTAAAGACCTAAAACTCTGTATCTTCGACAGTTTTACTCCAATCAGCT
Source organism: Panorpa germanica (assembly GCA_963678705.1). NCBI lineage: Eukaryota > Metazoa > Arthropoda > Insecta > Mecoptera > Panorpidae > Panorpa > Panorpa germanica. The sequence continues at coordinate 18,857,279 of OY783211.1, read as the reverse complement.
ACAAATTTTTACACAATAAACTTAATATGTTCTACATTAATATAAATAAATAAAAACCAATGTTATCAATATATAATATATAGTACAGTTATATAGAAATTTAGTCATGATTCAGAAGCCTATGAAAGTATCTATAGTACTTTAAAAAATCAAATATGTTTTCTAGCATCGCTAAAAGACCATAACGACTGTACCAGTTTCTGTATCTTTTCTACATCATAAATACCAATAACAATCTCTTATATTTCTAACAGAATTTCTTCTTCACCGTGGCACAAAAACATTAATCATCAAAATTTCTGTTCACTTTAACCCCTGTTTCACCATCACACCTGTATACACATTTATTTCACGGTTAGGCAACACTTTTAACTTAATAATTCAGGTAAACCGGAACTAGATAATACAATAGTCTATTATGAGTGATTGTGGAATGAGTACGAGGTGTAACGGGTGTGACTAAATAACCACCAGCAAGGTCAGAGGTCATCTCAGTGCTGTCACGTACCACTACACACTTTACTACTGGCTTTACTATTATTGTTATCAACGTAGCAGGCGCAGAGTTGTTGAATAATTAATCACTGACGGCCTCACCCACTGTCGGACGCCCACACCACCCCACCCCACACTAGCAGTAAGATAGAACATGACGATATGCATTTAATGTGCTAGTAAAATGTCGAATGGTTAAAAAGTGGCCAGTAACAAAATTGTTATTAAGTAATTTATAATTTGTACAGTGTGGAGATTCTTGAAGATAGAAACTGCGATGAAATTGGAATGTAGTTAGTTGATTTAAGGCAATAAATATGTTAAATTAAGATATACAATACACTGTGGAGATTAAGACTTATTAAAAAGTTTCGTCCCGTTCCACATAACCTCAAAATCGAGTGACACCCCGTTCAAATGACTTGATTGAAGTTAGACACATAATAAAATATTTATTGAAATAATATCAAACGTAGATCATAAATATGTTCATTCCATTAGCATTAGCATTAGCATACGTGGCAATTATGAAACATGTAATACTAGCATAGGGATGTCTAGATAACTATCAACCCTTAGCTTCATGGTGCTGGTTGAAGAGCAATAAAACAGGGGGATTAAATTATAATAATATGTAATAATAAAAATACTTAAAAAGTCACATACAATGTTTATAAAAGAATCATTAGTAATAATCCAATCGAACTTGGGAACTAGATAATGTGTTAAAAAGAGAGAGGTGATATTATTAAAATGTACTGCTCACACAAATGTAGTTTAATTAATCCGCGTAGTTACTTGACATTTCAAAAAATAGTTTTTCTATTGCTCTAATATGTATATGTCACTGTATCACAAGACCTAACAAGAATGGTAAACGAGTGAGGTTGAGAGTAAGTGCGAGACAAGAGAGGGAAAAAGTAAGAGAAGATGTGAAGGTTAAGTACAGGAAAGAGTGGACAGAAGAATGACATGGAATGAAGAAAGAGAGGAGGCAGAGATGGAGAATTGTCTGTGAAGCAAAGAAGAATGGTAAACGGAGGAGTAAGAATGAGTGAAAAGATAAGGACAACGAAGGAAGGGAACAAGAAAACATAGAGGAAACAAGTCTAGCGCACTAAAAGTCTAGGGGGAATAGGAAAGGGTTCAGAAAGGAAGAGTAGATGTAGAGGGACAGTGGACAGTAGAAGGAGTTGCTACTGGGAGAAAGGAAGGGAAGAAGATTGTTGGCTAAAGAAGACGGCGTAAAGGACGAGAAGAAGAGAAGGAAGAAGAACATATTAGTTGTAATTTAATTTGGATAAATTTTCTAAATTAAGTTTAAATGATATTAAATGAAAAGAAGCGGAGATTGTTAAGAAGGAATGCAAAACATATGTAAGAAATAAAATTCAATGTTCTTCATCAGTTTATTTCATCAGGTCCACAGGTTCGCTCAAAGGACAGGAGTAGCAGAAAATAATTTGTCATTGAATTTCTAGCACACGGTTTCCGTTCTTTACATTATTTGTCAACTTCGCAGTCAAGAATAGGCATATAAGTTTATACATATGTTTCTGATTCTCTACGGACTTAAGAGACGTGCCTTAACAACGATATACAGGATTATTTTGTGTATAAATATATTTATTTATGTTGTTTATATATATAGATATAAGTATACATATATAATAATTGTTGAAACATACCTAATAAAATACACTAAATAGTTGTCCGTTTAAAAGCTTTTATGTGTACACAACCCTGACAAATGAATTAGTTACAACCTGCGTTGCAAAAGAGTGTCGACACGCAGAATGTACCGTTTATCGATACCCAACCCTGGACAATACTGTCATGTGTGTGTGTGACGTGTGTGATGTGATATATCGATGTGTTGATCGATATATCAATGCAATGGTTCTTAAAATCTGTATAGAAACTTCGCAGAGCACTTGATATACGTAAGCCCTCTCAGATAATTAAAAAAATTAGGTAAACTGCGTCATAATTGCAAGCCTATGAGGAAGTCTACAACTAGTACCCTAAGTAACCTATATACAATGTAGGCTTGTTACTTACCTAATTTTTTTAAAAGCTTTAAAGGGTCTGGTGGAAGCTAGTGCCCATGTGAGTGGTCTGACAATAGAGAATGTTGGTTTTTAAAAGACCCCTTTTATACTACACTATTTATTCTCAAAATTTTAGCTTCGCTAAAAGGACGTCAGTTTGAAGGCTCTGGGATCTTACTCTAAAAGTGTTTCTTGACATCTTAAAGGTTGAGAACCACTGTATTTAAGCAAGGTGTATGCATAGTACTTCGCCTGGTAATTAACTTGCAGAAAGAACTTATTATTACTTTTGCGTTTAAATATTAAATAGAAAATATTATTTTTGATAGACATTCTCATGAAGAAAAGCCTCGGTGTTTGCCGCCTTTGCTATTTATATACATCTTTTATGGTATAAACATTACACATAAAACTTTGCGTAGGATTTTAAATCTATGCAGTACATATGTATATATGTATACACCTCTCTAAAAATAAATTGCAAATTTGAAATCAGCATAAAACACTACGTCAAATACTGTAAAAAAATAATCGAAACAAAAATTTCAATTTTTCATAAAATTAACACCTTTAAAATTTTTAATGAAATGACGAAATTTATTTTTATATTTTAGATATATTTTTTAACATAATTTTTAACGCCAATTTTAAAATTAGAAACCATTTTTAAAAATCTGCATTATTTATGCCTTATCGTGCTGATATCTCAGACACCGTGACACTTATTTAAAAATAAATTGCAGATTTAAAATCAGCATAAAAAACTACTTCAAGAATCATGATAATTTCAATAAAACAAAAAATTCAATTTTTATAAAATTAACAAGAGTATAACCTTTAAAACTTAAATATCTAAATATAACTTCTAAAAACTTAAAATCTAAAAACTTAAATATCTAAATATCTAAAACTTAAATATCTAAATATCTAAAACTTAAATATCTAATTAATATAAAAATTTAAATATCTTATCTAATTATTATTATATTATATAGACGTTATTTTTATATATAAAACAGACGTCGCTTTCCGACGGTGTAAACGCTATTGTTATATTATGTATCCATACAAACACGTTTTTTTCTTTCCCTCTTTTTCTAATGACAAATCCACAAAAGTTTCTTTGTCACACGAAATACCATTGTCCTACATGAGTGAAGTTAGGCACACCAGTGTGATTAACGGGGCGCTATTATTGCATTACCAGATTGCCACGTGGCGCAGCTAAATGGTTTCGTATTGAAATAGATTTATATTGCGATATGTATCAAAGGGAAAATGATGGTCCAGAATTGACAGAACCAGACTCGGAGCTTTAATATTGTTTTTAACAAATAAAAGAACAGTCTCAGATCTGCAGGATATGATTACTAAAAGTTTATGTCTTATTTTGCTTTTCCGTCAAATTCTAGCACTAATGCTGCACTGTGTGGCTTACCCAAAACTATCGGCAAGTAGCCAAGGATGATGATAAGGGCTCCATATTAATATTACGTAAGATTTACATAATATTCCTTCCTCGAACTCATTTAATTTCTTATTCGACCAGCCAGTATCTTGGAATTAATTTATAGACACAGATATAATTATTTTGTTTTAGGAATTGCGGCAAATAATGATAAATGCGTCACTGCTTTTTCACTTATTTATATTTACGTTTCTAACTTCAGACACGTGACTTTTATAAGCACCAAACTTCATGTTAAATTGAAGTGGTGTTTTCAATCCCCAGATGGTATAGCGTGCGTTGATTAAAGCAGCAAACTAATGCACGTGGTCACATTTATCGATGGGTTGACTAAAATGTGATCTACATATGTCATTTCTGTATTCAACTTGAAAAGAAATTGACAAATTTTGTAATGGAACTTTATTTTTTGTTACAAATAACTTTTCCTTTAGAAGATTATAGACAAATAAATGCAAAAACATTAAAGGTTAATGCCATGGCTTATCATATCCTCTTTTTATTGTTCCTGAAGTGAGGAGATTTTAAGTTCGCTGTAAATGTCATTCTATCTAAAAACCCTGCATCGAGAAAACAGATGGCACAAACATATCCATACTAATAAGACCACTTGGTCGTGTTTTTAACTAATGCGGGGTATAATGGTTCTATTTTATTTGTGCATTGATATTAAACATCCACCAGGGTTTATGTTTGTCAATAAAAACACGTGGTGGGGCTCCCCCGTAGCTCATAGAAGAGCCCACGCTGTGAAAAACGATCAAAAAGTCGCAAAGCTACTGACATTAATTGACATGACAATATATCGGTCGAACTATATACATTTACAGCCGGTTTTTAAAAACTGACAAGTGCAATATTCGAAAACCGGTTTTGAAACCGTTTTTGGAAACTACAGTTAATTGTTACACTGTTTGAAGATATCGTTAGATCCTTTCCAACTAGGTTTGTTACTTAAGAGCTTTAAGGAATTCAAATCAGGAGATTCATTTTTCTAATTCACAAAGGACCAAGGACCTGCACTAGCATCAGCTCAGCACACTCCTCTGTCTGCAAACCGATCCTTTTCAATTACTCTTCGTTGTAATTTTTCCGCCACGCTTCAATAGTGCAAACCTCCCGTAAACTTCCCTCGTAACATTTTAGGAAGGGTGGAAGGATCTTCCTGCAACACAATGAAGGGTTTAGTACCCTGTGTATGGTATAATATACTATACGTACGAGTATATGACAGGGCCGAAAAACCTTTATCTTTCGTATATTTTAGTGCATATGAATCGTGAATCAAAGTCGCAAAGGTAATTGATAGATATAGATTATCATTATTTCATTTCGTAGACTTTGTATGAAACAATTATAATAATTTGAAATTTATTCAAATCTACACATGTTGTAGAATGTTAAAAATCGTTTAAAATGACATATGATATGTTTATATATGTTTAGACAAGACAATTTGTCATTCGAAAAATTTAAATATGAATTAAATTGTGAGCCACTATTTTTCTTATCCCAACGAGAATGGTGAGAGAGGATAAAGTACAATGCAGGGTTAGTTTGAGATAAGAAATAAATATAAGGCGTTAGTAATTTTCTAGAAAGTGCTCTACTTTACAGCGGTGTAGCTCAATATCTATCAGATTGATAATAACTATTTTTATCTTAGAAACCACTGGTAAGAAGATATTGCAAAGAAACTATTCTTAGACTCCCTTATTCAAAATTTAAACCTAAATCTTTAAAATTAAAGTTGGTAAACCAAATATTCTGGATTAACACATCCAAATTATTTGAAAAAAATTATAGTCTAGTTTTTTTTTGCTAATTTACCGTAATCAGTCTCAATTCTAAATATTGAAACCATTCTGTCATAAATATGACTTAATATTAATGACTACATTTCATTTTCTGATCCTAAAATCTTACTTTTCAAATAAATAAATGTTTCCCACTTCTGATATAGGGTTTATATCGTGTGATCAAGTCCTCTTTACCCCGTATTAATCTACTACCCCTTGCCAATGTACTACTATTCGTACTAGTACCAGAGGGATGATACTATATTCGGAACATAGGACATTCAGTTTCAGTTCACAAAATCCCTTCAAATATTCTACGTTTTCGTACGAGTACATCTGTATCGGGACATTTGTTTCGCTGTGTGGGATTTATAATATGAGGGGGGACTTGGGAGAGTGAGGGGGAGGATATTTCTATAATTCATGTTTACTATTCATATTTATTTTTTGGTTAGGTTTTTGTTGGTATTATTGAAATAGGGTTTCTTAATTTTACGATTAAATCTAGTATCTTTAAATTAAGTCTTAATATATAATAAGTTAACTAACTGTAAAATTAGTATTTGGAAAGCTTATAGTTTTGTAGACATGAAGGTGTTGACTGTAGCCAGTGCCGGATTAAGGTGTTGGGCCCTATTATCTAATTCTACATAAATCTCATGGTAAATGTTCATATCAACATGCCTACTACATGTTAATATGTTCTCTTTATATTTGTTAGTGCACCCAGGTAGAAAATGAACTTTGGAATTAGCTTGTTGCAAGCTAGCAAGTGTAAACAGTGCATTGCAAGATAATTTTCTATATCATCTCTTGTCTTTTTTATGTCATTCCTTTTACCTTAATGTAAGGTCGGCACTGTATATTGGTACCGTTCTCTTATGTCACCGTTTCGTCCACAATTAAAGGACACCCACTTATGACAGCTACTATGGTCCGGATCTCTACGATTTCTGATATACAGACATATGAACCATATGAAATACATACAGTAGGGTATTAATAAACATTACAACAGAAACTTCCTCTCATGATAAAGTGTGCTAAAGCGACTACACTTTGCTGAAAACGCTACAAGTCGCAAAAAAGCGGTTGCAGTTTGTGGGGGCTCTACAAGTGGTGATTACAAACCAGTTATTATGTCAATTTATTGATTAATAAAAAATATATTGACACATTAATGCATAAATTCACTTGTTCTTAATCTACCAATACATTGACGTAATACAACAACCGAACATGATATACACATATATTGGTATATACAACATTCTGTATATATTCTATAAGTTACATGTGTAGCATATGTGTAATACAACATAATACAACACAAAAACCCCGCCTTTATATAAAAATTAAACCAATCACAATACTTTAAAATGACGTCGCGACGAATAGGTGTGGTCTGTTTGGATTTCAATAAGGGTTTTATCAGAGAATCGTGGAGGGGATATTTTAAATATCGACAATATCATATAAGTAAATCTATATTTGTATATTTAGTTTGTTGTTTGCTTTTGCGTAGTGCGCACATCGACAATCAGCTGTTCTAGAAACTAACCTAACTGCATTATGTATTATTATCCTTATATACTTCTATCCAGTTGTTAATATGTGTTTTAAATTCATTATTTGTGATTTTTGTTAATATTTTTGTGATTTTGTGATCGACATTTTTTTTGCGGAGATGCCTGAAGAAACAATCATTTTGTTTAGAACTTTTGTGAACTGTTATATTTGATATTTAAGTTATTTTTATTAAATTATATTTAATTAATCTACTTCTAAATAAAATGATGGTGTTCAGAAGTGATACACTAACACCGCCTTCATCTAGTCCTGACGTGCAGAGCGATTTAAGGGTCCCCCCGATTCGATTAGATCATCTACCAGATGTATTTCTAAGTAAGTTCAGAAATATTAGTATGTGACATTAATTGCCCGTCTAGATCGTGCGATTTAACATCGGTAGATGTTTTCCTTAAAGTAAGGCAGTGATCCACAAAATCAATAATAATGGACCAGTCATTTGAGCTTAAATTAGGTAAGAATCTCGGAATTCGAGCTACCCAGCTGTAAGTCTGTAAATACTTGTATATATGCAAACCTACATACAAGCCTACATATGGTTTATACACCCTACCATATGTAGGTTTTGAGACAACTTTAGGGTGTCAATATACAAGTATTTACAGACTTACAGCTGGGTATCTCGAATTCCGAGGTGCACTTACTATAATGACTGGGCTATAAGGCGTTTATCAATTAAAGAAACACAATTTTACGAACCAACACTTGCTAGCATTTCAAGGCTCATTTTCTGCCTGTGGTGTTAAACACAGAATAATGAATCCTCTAATGGAAAAAGACAACTTTTAAAAAAATTGTTCTTTCAACTGTCCTTAAGCTTGGAATATTAAAGGGTTTCGTTAAAATGCACCAAAATTTTATTACATACATACATACATTTCTTTTAAAATTCATACCTGAAATATTTGAAGAACCGAGATAATAGTATATATGTTATATACTCAAATTCCGAGAGCCGGTTTTACGACCTGCACTTTTGAACATGTAATTATATGAACCTATAAAAAAAGGTTTATACCCTGCAAACAATTTTGATCGGAATCCAATTAGAAGCGAATCGTATCACTCTGAATGGTGATTGGAATCCTATTAGACATTAGTGTGATATTACATGAAGCTTTGGACAGCATGTCTCAACCGGCCGGAACGCTCCGTACCCCCTCTGATTGCCTTCCTCATACTTTCCAAATGAGGTTTGCCGAGGTGCAAGTCGTGCTACTACCCAGTACTACCACAGTACTAACATATGTTCTCCCGAACGCTGTTTGACTACACAAATTGTTTGTAGGGTAATATATGTTATATTACCCTACAAACTAAAGTTTAAATATAGATATTTACACTAAATATAATAATGTTTCGGTTTTCAAAAAAGTAGAACAAAACAACAAAAGTGTATAATAGGTATTTTAATGTAGTAATGTTTTTCACAAATTAGAAATAAATAAAATAAGGTTTCGGATCTCAAAAACGGTTCTCACACGGTTTTAGAATATTAAGTACGTGAAACTACCATTGTTAACTGGATATATGTTTAAGAATTATAATTTTTACTAAATACAAAACCAAAAAACGGTTTCTTTAATGAAGAACCAATACATTTGTTATATTTTGCAGTAGCTTGTTGTTTTGTTATGTTTTCTCTTTACCACACATCAAACAAATTTTACAATACGAAGAAATTGTTATCACTGTAAATGTTTATCTCTCGTCTAGTATCTCTCCTTGCATTTAGACTTCTGACATGTCCTGATAAGAGATAACATTAAACCAAGAGTTCTCGTAACTCGCTACTTGTTAGATAGCACTAACATTGACCTTACGTACTACTTCGTACTTAGTGCTGCTTATTATTAGCGAAGATAATCTATCGGTCCTCAATCTCAATCTACCATAAAAATCACGGTTGGAGTATCAACAGTTGTGCCGGCATGTTTGCTGATAAGGTTTGATGATAATGAAACATGTGAGTGCAGTGGCTTAAATGCCTCTACTGATTTTTGGGAGCTAGTTTCAGAAAAGAACGGAATTCGTCGTCGAATGAGATGGTAAAAATAGGAGCGTTATTAATTTTACTATAGTCAACATAAACAAATTCTGCATAAATTATAATTACATTGTTACAAATTAGATAATTCCCAAGGTAGAAAATTGTTTTCCAGTGCAAGTTTCAAATAGATAGATAAAATTTTATAGATTATTTATTATATAGAGTGTGGCATCTGATAGTTTCTTTCCTTTTAGAAAGGGTGTCTAAGTAAATCACATACGTTAACATGCTATTAGCTTTCCACAAGCGAACTCATATAAAAATTGTCTTGCAGAGCTAGATTTACACTTGCTACCTTACTACAAGGTAATGAAAGTGTTGCAATGCGTTACTTTTTCTACCTGGGTACTTATTTCTTTAATTCTGGTGAAGTGCAAGAGCGGAGGGTTCACTAGCACTTCGTTTTCATGAATACGAGTGACTTTGAATTGTAATTGACTTCACTAAAATATTACACCAAATGTATTACTTAGTAATTAGAGATTTTGATATGGTTTGTACGCCACTGTCTAATTTCTATAATTAAATAACGTATCAGGATGCGAACACGTATTTAGAAACAAAACGTAAAAACGTAATTGCCGGCTTATGGCTCAGCGTCCCGTGTAAGATTACCAACCCGTGTTATTGCGTAATTACGCTTTTGTAACTTACGGTGACATGTTAAACACACACAAATACGCGTAATCTCACCTTGTTATCAAAGACCCCGTGCAATAACGCTCTTATCATTATCTCTTATCTATTACAAAGATATTGCAACTGAGATTTACAATTGATTGTGTCAATAATTGCCTTGTGTTAGAAAAACATATAAATCTTCCATCCCAGGTCTGTAAATTGTCTTGTAGTGACTTGCTAATTTGCCACAAATTATTTACAAGGTTATTTTTCTACTTCTCATATAGAAATTGTATTGCAAAATTATATTTTGGCACTATTGTAATAATGTTATATATTTTCTTCCTTCTAGCAACGATACCAAAATGTGGTGGATGTCACGAGTTAATCTTAGACCGATTTATCCTCAAAGTTTTGGAACGAACGTGGCACGCCAAATGTCTGCAATGCAGCGAATGCAGAGCGCAACTTGCCGACAAGTGTTTCGCTAGGAATGGTCAATTATACTGCAAAGAAGATTTCTTTAAGTAAGTATTTAAAGCTTAGTAACTTAAGTAATGGTGTTACAATTCCCATGCAGTCATAACCCGATCTTCCTAACTAATATCTGCACTTTGCTAATCCTTAAAAATACATGACGATTACGTTTCGCGACTGATAACGGACTCTGATAAGACATCTGGTGCCATTATCCTCAAGACGTTATATTTTACCATTTAATAGAAAAGTTTTACCAACTTAAAAATCACTATTTGTTATTGTTATCATAAGTAAAGACCTCCAACTTAAGTGGCTTAATTTTTGTCTTAAATATTGTTTAATCTTCAAGTACATTGTGCGTTAATTTTTATTCAATTATCAGCGACACTTTTCTGAAGCGTTTATTTGCTAAAAATAAATAAATGGACTCGTCAAGGTTATTTATTGTTGGCTATTTTTTTCAATAATTGAATTAAAACCATACTTGTTATGTAATAACCACGTCTGAAGCGCTTATAAGAGGTTGTTTCTTTTTTTGTATCGAACTGTTGTACATCTAACTAAGCAAAAACTTTTGTCGAAGCTGTAACTATAAAAATACTATCAATAAGTGCAATTTATTTAAGGTAATTGTAATAAAACTTTGCTTAACTATTCTATGATTAAATACAAATCATATTAGCCTAATTATTTTATAATTGACCACGCCGTTTTAGCTAACAATAGTGGTAATAAGTTAAACAATTATTCCAATCTATCGTTTTAGTAATTTAGCAATTTGCTTAACGTGATATGGTAATTGATTGCGTTCAACTATAAAAATCAATCGCTTGTTTAGTAAATCAGATACATTTATCGCTCATAACATGCACAATTTAGAAATGTATTTTATTTCACCATTCCCCGTAATCTATAACAATCTAATCTGCATTAAATTGAAGATACAAACATTTTAAAGAAGTATCTGTCAAGATAAAATCTCTACTGACGTTAATAACCCAACACGTTATATTTTCCTTATAATAATGTTGGTTTGTTTTTGTGTTGTTGTCGGTGCAGGCGATACGGAACCAAGTGCTCAGGCTGCGATCTAGGAATACCACCCACCCAGGTGGTGCGAAGGGCCCAGGATAACGTATACCATCTGCAATGTTTTGTCTGTGCGGTTTGCTCTAGGCAATTGAACACAGGAGATGAATTCTACCTTATGGAAGATAGGAAATTAGTTTGTAAGCCTGACTATGAAGCTGCCAAAGCTAAAGGTTAGTGTATAGTATAGTAATCTTCTTTGTAGCATGCTTAAACTTAAAGTTATACAGTTTACTATTGTATCCGTCACTTTTCATATCCTGTTGTTACATTTCTTGAGTTCTTTTGTATTTCTACTTGTATCTGTCTCTTTCTCTTAACTGCTAATAATCGCTTCCAGTCTTCTATCATGTAGTTCTTCTTTGTCCACATTTTTACCTCCTTCTACAACCTTCTCAGTGACGTTTACCATTATGCTCTTCTCCTTGTTCTTCCACATTCTTAATCTGTTGCCCAAATTGCGATAGGAAAGGCACTATACATTAGACCATCTATTTTAGAATGTCAAGTCCTTTGAAAATTGCACTGTCCATTTTTGTTTTGCAGCAAGAACAAGGTTCAATTGATTTGAAGAAGCTACGTTGAAGTTTAAGCGCAAATTAAATCACTTGATCAAATCTTTATTATCTTAGCTAGCTTTATCACATACGAAACGTAAACAAATATTACGTTACTATAAAATAGAAAATAGTTTCGATTGTTATCGGTCTAGTTTACCCAACAATGTTCAAGTAGTATCAAGTAGCAATGTCAAAATAAGAATCCGAGGTTACCTCTCAAGACAACAATTAGAATTGCGCACCATTGTCAAGTTGATCACTTGAAACCTTTTATGATATCATGGAAGAGATAAGTTGTGCAAAAAATATAACGTAGTTTGTTTATTATTTGATTTTGTCTTCCTATAATTACCCAGGTAGAAAAGAACCTTGGAATTAGTTTGTGGCAAACTAGGAAATGTGAATTTTGCAGAAGAAAATAAATTATAGAATATTATGGACTTGCGACAATCTAGCACGTGTGAACCTTGTACTACAATATAATTTTCTACCTGAGAAGCAGTCTTAAGAATGTGTTTTGATAACTTTCATGATTTTCAGGGCTTTACTTGTTGGATGGCAGTTCCCTTGATGGAGATCAACCAAATAAACGACCGAGGACAACAATTACAGCAAAACAACTAGAAACATTAAAAAGTGCGTACAACAATAGTCCAAAACCTGCCAGGCACGTGAGGGAACAACTCTCGCAAGACACCGGGCTCGATATGAGAGTAGTGCAAGTGTGGTTTCAAAACAGGTGGGTGGAAAATATATGGAACTACTGTAGATTTAAGATGTATTTAATAATGTTCCAATAGTTCTACCGAAAAGTCAGACTGTATTTCAGATAGTAAGACAGTTATCTCTCCTGTGTGCGACTGCTCTAAGTCTAACTTAAGTACTTACTGTCTCGATACCTTATGTAAATAAAGTAGAAAATCTTTTAGTTAAAGTATACTAAAAACTTACACGCAAAATCGTTTTATGCTGATTAGTTTTATGGTTTTATGGGTTCTTTCAGGGACGAAGCCCTGTGCTTCAGTAAATTCAATCTTTTGTTTAATGCAGCATTGTGTAGACATACGTTAAACCTTTCTTTCAGTATGTAATTGTGTAAAACGCAAGTGATACTAAAAACAAACGACCTGTACATTTTCTGAAAATGAAATTTCATCAACTTTTTTTCTTATAAAACTTTTACAATACATTTCAAGTCAATTGATTTGTAGAAAAAAAAACGTAAAACAATTTACGAAAATACAAAATGCAATAAAACACAAGCACTTAACATATATCACAAAACTAGTAATATTATGTCAGCCATATTTGTTTTCCAAAAAGAAAATGGCTTGAAAAACAGTTACAAAGAGAAATATCTTTTTGTATTAAACAAAAACCAATTTCAATACTTTATATATATATATATATACATATATGTAATCGTTGATACGTACTCCCACAATTGTAAATGGGCAACATTTATTGCGTTCTGGTAGTATTTCTTTCCCTTCTCGCTTTCCCTGAATATCACCAGGATCAAAACGATGGGGAAATAAGAGAAATTGAAACTTCTCTTACAAACAAAGTGTCTCTGGATAATATAGAAGGATGCTCAAGCGCTAAGCAGTAAATGTTCGTACTAAGACCTCTCTTCTGTCCCCTCTTTCTCTCACTCTTATTTACCAAAATGGTGGAATATCATAAAAATAAATTGCACCCTATAAAATGGCAAATCGAATTGATAGCTGGAGCTGGAGCTGGAACTCTGGAATGATTGTTTTGCGTACACACGTATTCCTGTCTGAATTACCGAAAGTAACGAACATTACTTTACTTGATTTTGTCTGAGTGTTTTACGGGTATTGGAGAGCTTTGTTCCATAAGACCGCTATAAGAATTTATATGTTTATTTGAAGCCACAACAACTACCATCTGACACAACAGCAATTGTTATTTCATAAAAATATTTCCATTTTCAGACGTGCAAAAGAAAAACGTCTTAAAAAGGACGCTGGTCGTTCACGATGGTCACAATACTTCAGATCAATGAAGGGTGGAAGTGGAGGAGGTGGTGGATCACCACGTCATGATAAACTTTTGGACAGAGATGAATTTAAGATGGATTTAGATAGTATATCACACGCGGATATGAGTAACGACAGTTATAGCACAGTTAACATGATGCTGGGAGATGATGACAGGGTAAACTCACCCCACAGTGGTAGGGGTTCATATTTACATGGAGTGGGAGGTGCTAATACACCACCGTATATGTCTACCAGCCACTCCCCGCCACATGGGGCGAGCGGAGCTCAATTTGGGGGATACAGCGATCAAATTGTTTATACGTCCTTAGGTAAGAACATCTATGATATAAAATTACTTTAGCGAGAACTATATGACCTTCTTACCCTACAAATTTATAACATTTATTGATACACTCGGCTCGAAAATTATTAAATTATGTAGATCGATTTTTATCATTTTCTTACAACTAAAATAATCTTAATTTTTTATTTCTATTCAAATACACTTGTAGTACATGCTTTCGGCTAATTCATTTTTGTTTTTATTCTGAAAGTATTAACAATTGACTAAGTTATAAGCTAACGCCGCGCCAAGTTATTTGTTTCATTTTCCAACCGCGAGAAATCAAAAGAGTCAAACGCAATTTGGTATGAAATCTGTCAAAAGAAATTAGTCAGCTTACTTTTTTTGAAAATATATTCTTTTAATGTATTTTAATGTATTTAATGTAAGTTACCGTTACATTTCTTCAACATTATATCTAGTAACAATTACTTTTCCAAAATCAAATTAATGCAGTCACAATATCATTTCCTTCCTTCAAATTCGATGAAGGGTTTTTGAAAAGCATTGAAATTTGTATGACAATATTTAAAGATGACCCCTCTTTAAGTGGAGTAATACTTCCTTGTCCTTTTTCCCCCCCACTCTCTCTTACTTCTATTTTTGTTAGTTGCTTTTTGTGATGTATCAACAAAGGTTGAAATTTGCACTCTACATTGAATGCTAAATTTGATTTCAATGATAAAATAATATAACTGATAAATATGAACCTACAGAGTACAAATTTCATCACGTGTTTGTGTAATATCAATACTATATTAAAAATATTATTGAATGCTTGATTTTTGGTACACTGTACTTTAAATTAAATTAAACTTTGTTCTTTTTGTTTAGGCCAAGGTGTAGGTGGCGCCATGAGTATGCATGGTGTGCATGGCCACAGCATGGGACCTGGGGGCGCTACCTCCGACCTAAGCAACGACTCCAGCCCTGTACACGGTTATCCAGATTTCCCTCCTAGTCCGGATTCATGGCTTGGCGAAAGTACAGCTGGTCATTACTGACCCAGGAATAAATTATTACCGTGTTGAAAAAACTGACTTATACACAATCCTAATTAATTTACAAGTACATCGATAATCTCTGCAAAGAGCATACGGAAAAACCCTTTGAGTGTAAGAGTTGTTGCATCATGAAGTTTCGAAGGAGCAAATATCGAAATATAATAATATAACATTCCATATATCAAATTTAAATAATATATATGAATCTGCTGTAAAAGAAATAACACTTTTTGTGCTTGGTTTTCTAATTAACACCAGTTTGTTATTAAAATGATAGCAGTGATCCAAGATTTAAACCTTTGATATACGAAATCTATTTTAGTTTAGATTTAAATACATAAAGAATACAAAAATTGTGATAAAATACTTAAATATAAATAAAATTTGATGCAATTTTATATTGCAAATATATATAACAAACTATGTATAAATTTAAATAACAAAATAACTAAATAGCCGCTGTAAATAACTGTTAGCTACATCTATGTTTTAAAATTTGAAATAATACTAGTGGAATTATGTGTGAATCTTAGTTATTTTGTGAATATATAAATAAAATATAAGACTAATATTTTTTAAATTATTAAATATTTAATTAATTCTATATTTATATATGTATAAATATATAACAATCTCTCATTTTAAAAATAAATAATTATTATATTACTATTATTATACATAATTGTATTGAATATTAAATGTTTTAAATTATTTATTTGTCTGATAAATAGATGGTAAGTGTATAATAATTAAAATTAATAAAACAATGTGTTAAAAACGCACACAGATATTGAATTTATGACATGAATTGAGCGCAGTGTTGAACAATAATAAAACAACACACAAACAAACCAAATTAATGTATGTTTTATCTCATTATATTAACAAGATACAAAAAATGATATTTGGACATTAAATATTCTAGTCGTCTATAATAAATTATAAATAAATATTTAAATATATTAAAATTGAACTATTTGTTTTATTAAAGACAATGACAAACTAAATCAAGTGTTGCCTTTAGTTTTGAAATCTATAAAATTTTACTTTATATTTATATTGTCTTACAAATTGGTACAGGGTGAAAGAAGACCTCGAATGATACATCAATTAAAGACAATTACAATTACTTAGAGTCACTTTAATAATATATACTTATGAATATAAATATTTACATGTTTACAGTTAAAACTATTATGTAATAACATGTTGATAATTTTTTATCCTAGAAATGAACCGTGCTAAAATTATTTAAATCGATAAATATGTTAAAAGTTTAAATTCTTAGCTACAGTTTCTTCTAGAGTTTGAACTATAAAATAATTAAATTCTTTATTCAATATTTAGAGTATAGTTTGAGATCTCTTATAATTCGTTTGATAGTGTTATACATTTAAATTTAATAAGTCATGTACAAAATTCTACCTCTATTTTTTCAAATATCGTAATTCTGGAAATAAATGCAAATTAAAAGTCTAGTAACATACAAATATGAATGATATTATATTAATTTAGTCTTAAAAATCGTTGAAACATTTTACAAATAAATAATCTTAAAAAGTGGCGAGTATTTACAACTCGGTTGTAGCAACGCCCCAGTACTGCTGCATCCTGTTGTTATCCTGCTGCTCTAACGAATCCATTTGACTTCCTGCGCGTTCTTGAATTACAGCAAAATCATATTCAATATTATACGGCATCAGTCTCTGCAAAGATCCAAAATATGCGGCATTCGCACCTCCATTTAACGGTGGAGCGATTCTTCCTGAACCGAACCTCATAGCTGGTCGAAAAGCAGCTGCTGGAGTGAAATTCCTGGCACTTCCAAAATGACGAGACAAGAAAGGAACATTCGATGTTGTTGACGGTGCTGGAGTAACCGCTAAGTGCGGACTGCTAGAAGATAAACTCCTATTGGACCGTAGAGATGGTGCCACTGAGTGCTTTGGATATCCCCTCGTCAAGGTATTTAATTCCTTATCGAATAGCAGCTGTGTGTTCTGCTCCAGCATGTATTCCCAGCATTTGAACTGCTCTTCGGATAAAGCAGAATCTGTTTCTTCTTTTTCCCGCTCTTCCTCGATCCTTGCCCTCACAGCACGAGCAACACCTCGCACGCTTCTTCGTTCTGGAACTATTTTCTTCTCTACAATCTTCCTCTCGTCTTTAAGCGGCTTTAACGAAAGACTCTCGCTGTTTGCTTGATCGCTTTGGCCACTAGGGGAGCTTCTATCGCTACCAAACTTATTCGGGCTCGTTCTGTAAGAGTGACAACAGTTCACTTGTTTCTCACAGCAACAGCCGCACTGACAGACTTCGGAAGGAGCCCCATTCGGTTTGTTTCTTATAGTTTGACGCAGTTCTCTCATCAACTGTTCCACATCGTTGACGTTATCGGTAAATCTGATGATCATTACAGATAAATTATCATCAGCACCGTAGCTTTGTGCTAAATCCTGCAGCCTCTTTGCTGCTAGAATCGAATTCTCCTGCGCGCGAACTTCCAGCACTGCTGCTTCCATACTGATAACTTCCCATAAACGTTTATTAGCGATGATCAGAAACTCGTCGTTTTGACTTAAAGTTATTTCAGCGACTTCAGGGTCTGGAATTACTAACGGAAACTTTGCGCTGTTGCCAAGTTGTCTTCGTGGTGTTGCCGGAGTTAGCCGAACAGCGCCTGTAGGTCGACTTAACACAGCTGTTGCTTCTCCAACGGAAGCAACTCGTAAAACATATCTTCTCCCAGTTGGGATGAAGTTTATTTCAGGTTGTCTAGACCTCGTGATGTGGCACAGAGTTGCGCAGACCCCATATTTCTGTCCTCGCTCCTTTAACTCTCTATGTGCACTTAATAGCGTGTATTTCATATAATCATTTGCTGTTTCTTTTACAGTTCTTTCTTCCAGGAGAATTTTTGGTACAGCTTTGATTAAAATATTTGGGATATCATTATTAGTTTCCCCATCAAATATTCCAAAGAGTCCTTCAGTGTTACAAAAAGCAGGTAGACGTAATTGAGAGATATATAGTTTACTTTGGCTACCAGCTGTTTCCGAGAAACCAACTTTCCATGGTGGTTCGAGATGGCTGTCACCACCTTCATGATATGGCCAAGGTGTTGATGGCAAAGTTGCTCGATTTCTCCCGGAAACATCAACTAGAGACATCTGTCTTTGAGATTTACAGACTTGAAACTGTCGTGGATCAACGTGTAGCTTTGAATTACAAGAAAGATCTAAAAACTGAAGTTGTGATGGAACCAGAGACACCAAATTTATTCTGTCCAATTGATTATGTGCCAAATCTAAAACTTTCAATGTAGAATTACCGGAAAAACCAGGCGAGGACTGTAACCGATTCGAATGCACTCGTAAAATTTTCAAATGTGATAAATTAGGTAAGTTCTCTGGTAAATGTAGAAGTCTATTACCAGATAAAACTAATTCTTCAAGCTCTCGCCAGGCTACAATACAGCTTTCTGGTAGCGTTGTTACACAGTTATAAGCAGCATGGACTATTCTCACTTTGTGACAGTTTATTAATGTGTCCATTAGCTTATCTGTCAAACAGTTAGCTGTCAGATATATTTTCTCAACATTCAGCACTCCATCAGCGTCAGGGAGAGCTGTCAAACGATTGTTTGATAAATTTAAAACTCGTAATTTCGTACAACTTGTAAAAAAATTTTCAGGTAACGTTCCAATGGAATTGCTTTGTAGAAATATTTCTTGTAATGGTAGCCGTCTCCTTGGTAGCATTGGCAAGCGTTGTATATTATTATAACCTAATTGTAAAGTATGCAAAGAACTTAATTCACTGCAAAATAAATGCTCTGGTAAATTATTTAATGAGTTATGACTGGCAAATAACGCTAGAAGATCATGACAACTACAAATCCAATTTGGTAGCACACGAAGTTTGTTGTAGGAAACATCAAAATGGCGGAGGTTAGACGGTGGTGGGGATACTACCAATTTCTTAAGTTCTGTAAAAATAAACATATTATTTATGTAACATTAAAGGAAACGTTGATATTCTTTAACTGGTTAAGATACGTTACCATTGTTTCCAGCAATCAAGGAAGTCAGGCATCTTCCGTTTACTAGAAGTTCCACAATTTTATTTCTAGAACACTGTAGAACTTCTAACTTATCTAAAGCACTTAAATCCAAAGTTTCGATGAAGTTTTCACTGACATCCAGTTGCGTTAAATGCTGCAAAAAACATGTTCCTATTAATTTTAAAAGGAAATGGAGTACAGCGAACTCGAATTCGTATGGAGATCGTAGTTGAATTGAAAGAACGATCTTGAGTTAATAATGAATTCACAATTAATTTATATCTTTATTATTTCACTTACACCATAGTTGCCAAGGATTATGTTCCCTTTTAACTGATTCGCTCTCAAGCTGACTTTAGTTAGAGGTGGATTCAAATCATTCTTATCGTTATCTTCAGAATTATCCTTCGTGGTGATATTTTGCGTAGCTTGAATATCCTGTAAAATCATATTATATTTCAATTAAATATATAATACTTAAAATTATGTTAAAGTTATGATACCTACCATTAATCCAGGTGCTCGCATCTTTAGCATAAAATTTGGGACACGTTTTATGCAATTTTCAGCGACATTTAAAGTTTTCAAAGATGGTAAACTACCCAATGAATCTGGAAGATCCGAGAGCTCGTTTCTATCTAACCGCAACTCTTCTAAACTGAAAATAACAGCTTAATGAATCATTTAAAATCGATTTACAAACTAAAATTCGTTTAAAGTTCGTAATGAATTCAAAAAACGAACTTGCGTTGATAAAGAATTCACTACCGATTCATAGTACGATGTGCTTCTATTGTATTTCTTAGTTGATTGAATGAATTAGTACATTAAGCAACTCTATACACAATTATGTATTTAACAACTTCTTCAAGAACAAATACCGTTCAAAGCGGAGGCCTTCGAGAGGGAGAGGAAGACGAATACGCATTAATTGTTTGTGTTTTTTAACCAGCAGGTAACAAACAATAATGGATATTAAATTAATGAATTCATTTATACTTTGGATCTGATAATGGTATAGTATTGCGCATACTTCTGACACGATTGTGCATTGACCGACGAGGACGATGCCTTGTTTGATATTACGCCATGTACAGAGTCGAACTGGATGTATCTTTCCACATAAATGCCCGCTAGAGCATTTACACATTTTCGTAAATTAATAGTAATGCAAATGTAATATTCGTATCCTCTGAATATAAAATGAAAATTCATATATTATTTAACGTAATATTTTTTACCGAACGTTACGTTTACTGAAGTTTAACATAATTCGGTTAGATAGTAATTAAATAAATGTAAAAGACATATAAAATATTTTACTAACTAATGTTAGTAATTAAATAATTTTGCATAAAAAGATTTATTAACGTTAAAGAAAGATAACTTTTGTTATGTAAACTTACCTATCATAAATGTTACATGATACGTACGTACCTACTAATATTTTACGAAATATTTATGTACCATTTTTGCTTTTAAAATTGTATCTAGAAATTTTGATTCAGATTTAAATATTATTAAATTTGTATTCTTGTCCAAAGTTATTCCAAAAATTTATTAAAAATTAAAATTAAAACAATACATAATAATAACAAAAATTAACTCACTTGGTATACGTATCAAATTAAAACAATTAAATAATTAATATAAACAAATAATAAAAATCAATCGAAATAGGAAAATGAATAAAATTTCAATAACAACTCCCGCACAAACATCACGTTTCTTGCAAAATTCAAACAATAATAAATTACTACTAAAATTGTTTTTCTCTTTACCATTCAAGAAGGTAAAAAACCATAAGACCACAAGCCGTGGACAGTGGTCTGTAAATAGTAGTGGTGGCAATACTATTGTAATGCAATTTTTCGAATAATAGTTTATTTATCTAGTTTGTTCAGGGAATGAGGTATGCCTGAAGACAGTCAAACGACGTTTTGCAAAATACATTGAAACACTTTTTTTTTTAATATGTATAGAACATCCTAGGTCTTAGGTTCGAGGAGCATGCGAGAGATGTGGTACCATCGGACGCCTAAATAATGGGGCGATAAAATCGCCCCCATAAAATATGGAACGACTAATCATCTCGCATCTAATGTAAACCGGCACTGAGAATATCTGTTCAATATACAGTAGTCGCCTTACAAATAAACCTGTTATAAAATTTATACCAGGTACAAACTGATAAGAAGCCTGTCCGGACGGGCTTTATATCTGGTATAAATTTTATAACAGGTTTATTAGTAAAGCAGTAGAACTTCATAAGTCACAATTATTTTAAAAAATCAGGAAGTTGTAGAATACAATTTATAAGCAGAAATTGACCAAGGTACATCTTCTGGATTCTGATTTGACTATTTGCGATATTTAATAACCAGGTAAATATCGATTTAGAAAAGATATATACGTCCTTTTTGCATTTTTAGGTATAAGATGAAAGGTAGATACATTTTTAGTTGACTGTGTAATTTTAGTAATTTTTAAACATTACACTATTCTGATATCTTGAGTTTATTTGAAATGTTTTTGATGACACATGTAAAATTGCCTTAATAAATGTGGTGTATTATACAGCCTTCCCCCTCCCTCCTCTTTCCTTCCTCTAGATGAGACTGAAGTTCAAAAATTATTTAACCACTACTGTAGAAAAATTGTTTATTTTCGAATTCGACAACTAAATTAATTTTGTCTTTCTTGACCCCACTATATAATAAAATTATCCATTTAATTTAAATCAATGACGTAGTATTCGATGTTATAAAACTTCATAATATAAAATAACCTTATGGTATAATGAGTTTCATACAAATTGCGTTGCACATGTTTTTTTCTGACTTGTGGCAGCATGTTGCTTGTTGCTTGTTGCGTTTCGGTAGAATGAATTGGCTGAGGTTTAAGACATCGCAGGAGGCCCACCAGGAGGTGTAGGATGGCGAGAGGAAGAGGGGAACGTCGGGTGTTTTCTGCATGGTTTGTAAACCGTAAACGAAACAACGGAAACACGTTGAAAGGCATATCCACCGTACAGGTAGACCACAAAGACTGACCAACGAGGTAATAAGATGGACCTACGAATTTAGAAGATATCGGAATTGGTAAGTTTACACCAGGAAATCCGAAATTCTGACTAAAAAAGTTCCACCCAAAACGGGACTGAAAGACCAAAAGAAAAAGTCCTACCACAGACAAAAATAAGGTTAAAGAACTGCCACAATTGGAAAATGAGATGAAATATTACAAACAAAGACCAAATCATTCGTGGATAACGGTGTGATTTTCTTATCTTAAAGAAAAATTTTAGCTGAAGCTCTGCAAACATTTTTTCGTATCGTAGTAATATCAAAGATGTCTGCTTAGGATTTGTGTAAAATTTTTCGAAGCACGACATTCATTCATAAATGGGGGTGGCCTCCCAGTAAACAATTTGGTGAAGTGCCCTATTTAGTGACGCTTCTATCACTATTTTACTTCAATTATAGTTCGCATCAACTTTATCTTCATTTGTACTCCGTAATTTCACCATTTGTAGCCGATAAAGTAGACATTTTATATGAAAAAATGTGAGAAACTGAACTATAAATGAACTCTTTCATGACAAAAAAATCATGACGCATCTTCAATATGATGTCAAAGTGACTCCAAAATGTTTACTGTGCTATTTAAATGATTTTATAGTTCTGAACATTTCCGATTCGAGTTTCTATTGTCCGTAACTCACAAATATCGATTCAGATTCGTATTCTAATTTTATACATTTCTCATGCATATTTGGCAAGTTTAGGGAGAGGGTTAAAAGAGGTTAAGAAAGAAGGAAGAAGATGGTTGAAGAGTAAAGGATAAAAAGAGAAAATAGAATAATTGAAAAGAAAGGGCATTTATCTTTTAAACTTAGTTAAAGAAATGAAATATAAATAGTGTGCAAGGCCGTAAAGGCAGACACAACAAATACATCTAACCTAAAATTAAGTATTACAGCACAAAAGCATTACAACTTCAGTAACTATTCTAAAATAGAATGAAATTAAACTTTGATTCCAACCATATATGTAATTATGTGTTAAAACTAGAAATTCTATTGTAAGAAATAAAACTGAATGAATAAAAAAAAGTAAAAACGCATAAAAAAACACTTGCAAAATCATCAACAAATTGTAGGTTAGTTTTTTTTTGTCTGTAAATAGGATATTCGCATTGTTATTATAGGAAATTATCAAGCGATCACCCCCACCACTAACTCAGATATGTTACGTCATCTAAAATGGTTATTAACCTGTGGTTCACTCTCACTTTTATGTATAATTTAGTTAAATTACTCAGAACGAATTCTTTATACCTAAAAACAAACAAGATGGCGGAAGAACTTCCGGTTAATTCTTTTATAATGAGTCACAATTGACTCACACTTCCTTCAGGAGAAGGTCAAGATATTTTTCCAATTAGTAACACCTCGTTGTACTTAAATTACAAAAGAATAACCTAGCTAAAGCAATTATCCTTACCTTGTCATCATACAAATTTCGCACGGCAAATTTTCTATTCTGTTGTCGCTCATGTCGAGACATCTTACGGACGAAACCTGTATTAATGCTTTTGGAAATATTCGTAAATCGTTTCTGCATAATCGTAGCACGCGTAATCGATGTAGGTGGTAAAGAACCTCTAAGGAATTTCCATTCAGATTGTTGTTTGTGAGGTTCAGTTCTTCAACGTATGTGTCAGATAAAGCGTGGTCAGGAATGCCGGTCAGCCCTGAGTTGGATAAATCAACGTGAAGAGGCTTGCAGTGGTGTTCTATGGCCTAGAAATCAAAAAATCACTGTGAATATTTGAGCCATTCATTAGATACTTTTACTTTTACTTATACTTTTAGGTCACATATTCCATAATTTTTGGACACGCTAGGATACAGTAAACTACATTAATTCTGCTTATGGTAAACATTAGTACCTCTTCAGTATTTTCTTCTTCTGATATCGGTTCCAACGAATCCATATCAACTAGTTCTTGAAGCTCAACTTGCTCTTTAAACGTCACTTTATTTGATTTCATTTTTCCACCGTCTTTTCTCTTTGGCACTCGCGTCGCCACCACCATAATTATCGACACGATTCAATAATAACTTTCCAATTATTACTTGCTAAACTATTAACCATCACAATATATATATCAATCAATTAACAAATCAATCAAATTTCTGCTAAATAAACAATTACAAAGGCCGTTATGCAAATGATTTTTCTGAAGAAATGAAAAGTGATCTCCAACGTCATCGAGAGTGTTTTTACTATCGTTTATTGTGTTTATAGCTATTGTGTTTTTATGAATGTAAAACACTAAATCAATGTTAAAATTATAGTTCTTAGTTTAACGCTTCAGCTGGTTTTATAACAGTGATTCTCAAATACTTCTATTTATGTATTTTATTTGAAAATTTATGAACAATTATGTATGCTTTTCCCATTAGTAGTTTCATTTTAAATTTCGCGCCATTTCTAACCTATAAAACATAACCGTGTTAATGATTGACAGCTTTTTAATTAAGAAATAGATAATAATACGCTTCAGCAAGATACAGAAATAGGGTAAATTCACAACGCAGTTTCGTTGACAACGCTCACAAAATTCGTGTAATTTTTTAACCCTTTATTATGCAGCAATTATTCAATGCACAATTTTAAATTTAGCAAATATTCGAACCTATACAATTGATCCTTTACAATTTTACTTCAGAAAAATTATTGATTTGTTTTAACCATTATTTATTAAATAATGTGTATAAACACTTCAAGTTTAACTTCAAAATTAACTTAGATAAGCTTTTAAATATGCAAAAATTAATAGAATTAGCAAACACTCGAACCTATATTTTTTATTTAATTTATTTAACGTCGGCCTATTTCCGATGCTGAGTCCTATCACCGACGACCTCCTTCAATGTTGGCAGTATTTATGGTGTCGTGGCCTCATATATGTGGGCTACACCACTGCCTAATAAGTGTACGATTATGTATGACCATAATCAATATAAGTTCATAATAACCAAACCCAGAAAATATATATCTGGTCCGGGGATCGAACCCGAAGACACAGCAGTCGGCGTCATCGAACCTATATTATATTTTTATAAACAAATTGATTTCCTTTACATACTAATAATGTTTTAAGATATATTACTATATGGATTAGTATATTCTTAGTTTATTATTTCACTTTACACATTCACACCGATGCGCACTCTATTGTTTATAACATTTAACTAAAATATGATTTTTTAAAAAGCAGTTATGAGGTTCAAAATTATAGTCATTCTTTCGTAAAGTTATCATCGTACTTTTTATAATGATTATAATAACAGAAAATTGTACCACTGTAAGTATAATCATAGAGCATGACAAATAATAGAATAAATTTAATATATTACATCGAATTTCCTATTAGTAAGCTTACGAACTACACCAAAAAGCATTTGCAGAAAGAATGCAAGAACCATTTATTAATTAAATTATTTATGTGATTGAATATTAATATCAATAGTATAAGATATTGTAAAAAGGTAGATACGTAGGTTCTATAAATTATATGTGTTCTACAACTCAGACAGAGTAGTTTGGCACGCTTCTGAGATCAGCAGGTTTGATTTGTGACGCTTGTCAAACGCTGTCAGCGTGACAACCACCCAAGTGTGCAGAAAATGTTAGATCAACAGGCGTCTGAAGAAATACGTGAAAAAATTAGCAGTGTATTGTTCAAATTCATGATAATCTATTGTCTAGCATTATACGTAATGTTAGCACTTCGCCCTGTCACTAAACTAGGATTATATAATATAGTAGCCCCCGTATAACGTCAGTTTCTAGTATACGACTTCCTACAACGCGGCATTTTTGCTTAAAGAGATTTTTCCACAATGTCAAAATTACTTACAACATCTTTAAAAGAGGAATAATTATTAAAATTAAAAATTATTAAAATTGATTGATTTTCATCTTATATCTACTATCTTACTATCTATAAACAGATTAACTTTAGGAACTATAACACAAGGCCCTTGAAAAATAGGTAAACTGAGTCTAGTTAGAAATGTGATACATTTTATGAAACAATAAACTGAGAACTAGCAAGACCTCCACATGCCTGCAATGTCGTAATACAGCGCTACTGCTATCCAAGATTCTATATACAAAATTTCAACTTTCTATCTCTTTCCAATCGTAATTTTTGGTTTAAAATTTCTGTCTAGAGATTATAGAATTGATTTCGATATTCTACAAAAAGATATGCCACTTCCAGATTTTAAAAAGGTCTACTACTAAGCAGGGCCGAAGTTAGAGGTGTGGAGGCCCTGAGGCAACGAAGGAGCGGAGGCCCCTAAGTATTTTCTGAATAAAAGGAACAATTTTTTTCCGTGAAGTCTTTCAAAAAATTATTGCTTTCAACTATATTGTAGAGGCCCCGAGGCAGAAGCCCCGCCTGCCCTCCCTCAAATCCGGGCCTGCTACTAAGTGATATATTGCAAAATGTCTTCGTCATAGGCTGTATCAAGTCAGAGGTTATATAAATTAATACAGGATATAATTGAGTTCTTTTTGAGAAGGCGAAAATAATGTGAAGTAAGAATCACCAAATACATTTCCCAAAAAGTGCATAAATATATTAGAACCTTTGATTTTTCCAGCCAGATCTGGAAATTCGGTTGTCTTTTGGGTTGATAGCTATTTTTCATTAAATTATTTCGTTACCTGATTTTTCATAGGGAACGTGAAGAGAGAGGGTCAAGAGAAGAAGAAGCAGAAAGCGCTTTTGGAAGTAGTAAAAGTCTAGAATAGTTTAGGTTTAGTTTTAAGTTTGAATTTGTATAAGAATGAAATGTATTAAGAAATTTAATACTGTAGTTAATACAATTGTGTGGAGATAGAATTGATTTAAAATAGGAGCTAAAAAGAAAAACGAATTTCTACGCGTTTTTAAGTAATCATAAATTCTGCGTTTAAAACATTAGAAAGAAGATATTATTACTCGCAATTTATACGCAACGATATGGATTAAGTACTTAGAGGTTATAATTTCCACTTATTCCCTCAAATTCTCCATAACGCGGGTCGCAATGCCGCAACAAATGGGACACCCATCTATCTATTATTCAATTGAATTCAATTAAGAAACTAGAACAACCACCATCGTGATGTTTTGCGCTTAAAAGAACCGCATCTTCGTCGAATAGTTTAAGATCTTCACTAGGTATTGGATTACACCGCTCAGGTGTATTTATTCCGCGTTTTAAACAAACTGTAAAAACTTTTACATCACCTTCCATCCTCCTACCCCTCTTTACGTTACATTCTGTTGTAATTTACTTCAATAATTTCACTATAACTGTAACTACAATGTCGTTAGCATCGTAATGAAGCTATTTAACAAAAATTGGAAATTAATGGCTGGAACAATGCTTGCAAAGTAATCGAGACTATAAACTATTAGAGGAAGCAGGATGGAGATATTGTCTGCGTTCATAGTTTGAAGAATTGTATATTTACTTATGTTAATTATAATATCAATTAAAAAGCGTTATGTGTAGTTTTCTTTAGCAGAGACGCCAACCCGAAATTAATATATCAAAAGGTATCGGTATTTCTTCGTAGTATGGTACGATTCTTCCTGGTTTCTACAGGCTGTGGTTAGAATTATAATAGCCATTTTCTTTGTCCGCTAACCATCCTGTATCACCCAAAGTGCATCACCACTTTGTTTGTAGTGAAATTTTCAGTGCATACTCTTTTTGTGATTTAAAAAAACACATTTTAGAAACTAAAAACTGTGTTAAATGGAAATAAAAACATAATTGGAGGTCATAAACATAAACATATAAACGTATTAAAAGCAATTTAGGTTCATGCATTTAAATAAAAATTAAAATAATAAAGTTGCAGAAACTACTACATGTTCAGCATATGTTCAAACCGAATTTCAATGGTGTGACTCTTTGCTAAAGCACATGTCATAAGATTAGAGTGCAGATAATTAATATGTAATATGCTACTACGCAGAGTATAATTATTATTCTTCCTCATTATATTTTAATTAATAATATCTTACACGTGATGTAAATTCTTAATTCGTAACAACAGTAGAATGTATCATAAACACTACACATTACACTATTTAATAGAAGATGGCAGCAGGTGGCTTCAATTTTTACTAATATATGTGAAACTACTTACTTCAATTAGCCAATTTTCCCATAGATCCCTCTCCCAGGAATACTCAAAGCCAAGAAATACATGTCTGGGAGGCGTGTTTTTCCCATGTTCAGGTATCGTGTAAGGGGCCACTCTTAAAAGAAGTCTGCTTGATTTTGGAGGACGTCGAACCACTTCTCCTTTGTTAATGTCCACGACTTCTGGTTCTCCATCAGGACAAGCTGAGAGATACAAGTTAATAGTAATTCATTAAACAAAGAAAACTGCAACAAAATTTAGTCTTGTTTCTTTACCTGGATATATCAATAATCTTGATTCTATCAACGCCACGGACCTCCTCCGCCATTGTGGAAACACCAGACCCTTTAACACGTGAACAGAAGCACATTTAATTAATCCATGAAGCGTTGTGGTGGTGGCAGCAGTTGTTGGACAAGCAGGGCCGGTGTGGAACCTGATCAAATGCCTCAATTCGGAATCCACGCCCAGTCTGGCTCTTCGTGTAGGGTCAGTGTAGCCCAGTTGCTTAAGAAAATCATCTTGTATCGCCAGCGGAGAATCTCGAAGGTCCAGACGACGGGAATGTCCTCCACCAATCTGTAGCCACAACGTTAGGTCTGGTGATAGCAACATGTCCCTAAAATTATTAAATGTTCTTACATATATTTTGTATTGAACTAAAGTTATTTAATAGGTTTGTGTCCTCATTTTTTAGTGGTTGATTTTTCAATTGTTGATTGAAATTGATGTTAACTAATGTGTATTGGCGTTTCTATTTTATTAAATATCTAAATGTTGACGGAGATATAACAATTAAAAATTTTAATTGTAATTTTAGCGTTAGAAATGGTCGGCCATTTGTATGACGTGAAAATTTAACGTCAGTTATTTGTTGAGTAGGTCAGTGCTGTGGTAATGTTTTGTAGCTGTTAGTAGTCGAAATAATCAAATCAAGTCAAAGAATAATAAGTTTTTATTTTATTTAACCCTGTTACGGCAGACATAATATTGGAATTTTATTGTTCCTTGAAATAGCTATAAATAATATTTGATATATAAATACATATAGCAGAGATTTATGAGCTGTAAGGTTGGTAACCTGTAAATTTGTCAGACTTCTGTCAAGAATATATCTCTTATATATGTCGTATAAAAGACATAGCAACTAGCGGTTGTGATATCACATGCAATTGGAATGTTGTACAACGTTGAATCCCTTTAATAAAGAGACAAAATGACTTTTTTAATTGATAATATCTCTTCAAATATAAGAAGTTATTAAAAAATAATTGAACATTTGAGGTTCTAGTAACCAACTTTATCAAGACATAGGACACAAGCCCATTATCTACTAAATCTTACCTGCAGATGTCTCTGGTAGTAGTACAGTGTGTCAAATAAACGACTTTACTTTGTTGTTCTTCGTTAAACTGCATCCCAAGGTAGACTCGAACCCACCCTGACATTTGACCCAGGTTTACAGCGCTTCTACTACACTTCTCCATGTCATCGTTATCACTATCACCTAATCCATGATCAGTTATCACATTGTATTTCTCAATCTTATCACAATCTAACTGGTTTTTATTACTTCCAATTGGTTTGAATCCTCGACTAGATGATAATCTTCGTAACGGCGGTTTCTTTATTGAATTTATTATATTATTTGTATAATTGTCTCTTTTTGTTACAGCTAAAGTGTTTATCGTCACACCGATTACTGCCATTCTGTTTATAGTCATTTATTTTTGTTTTTTAAATTATTTTAAGTGAAAGTTTTGTTGTTTTCTTTTGATATTATTCCTTTCTTTATTATTAATATAATTGTTAGTTTGTTACATCTATAATATTAACACTTTTACACACATTTCTGTAACAAACAAGAAATAAATTTAAAAAAATTAGATGAATAACAATAAATATAGTAGTAGTATTAAATGAATATTGAAGTGTATAATTAGTTGCGCTCGCACCTGGCGCTTTGTATCACAAAACTGCAAATGAATTACCGAATCAAAACCAACTATTGTAGATATAATAACTTTTTAGGTGACTAAAAATTCTATTACACTTTGTACTTTATTTTTACTAACAATTAGCATTAGTAATTACAATATTTAACATATTTTTAAAATGATTTATTTAAAATATTTAACACATTCCTGACGTTTTTTAAATGTCATAACAATATGTTATAACTTGATAAATTCAAGTATGTTATACTTTATATATTATCTTATGTAAACAAAACCTGGAATTACAGGATATTTAGTTACACTGCAAATTCTATGGACTGACTACCCTGTTACCGTCCATTTATATATATACAAACGTGAACCTGGGTTAGTACTTGAAAGCCTACTTTCGACAAAATTATATTTAAAGAAAATACGAAAAGATTAAAAAATGTAGCTATCTGGTGTAAAGATGAATTTGTGATATGTTTTGGTATAAAAATTTAATAAAGAGACTATTTTTGAATTATTAGAATCATAAAAATCATTTTCATGATTATTAAAGTCACAAACACATGTTTTATTATCTTTAGAATCATAAAACAAAGGCAATTTAGGTAAAGTTTAATTTTTTTAGATGAAATATCAGTATGTTTACCGCGTATATACTTTTTAATTTATTTTAATGCATTCTGTTCTTTAAAAATACTAATTTGTTTATATTCTATGCAAATAAACGCGACTGGAACAATTATCAATATAACTCATACGTTTAAAAACAGTAAAATAGTTATGTATATGAAATGTATTTATTTTATTTACCAGCAGGCATCTAATAACATTTGTATATCCTTTATAACACTCACATCCGTTTAGAACACTTGCACTTGACTTCAAAAACAATGACAATCTGACAGTAGGTAGTTTACAACTATTAAATCAATACCACGCGTTGCTTGAGACTGTCCTAGCCTAATCGTGAACCATCAGGCACGGTCTGTGGTTTGTTTTTTATTCGTACTCGAGCTGCGGTACCTGCGATGCGGCGGCTTGTTGCTTTCCCAACAAATTTCATAAATAAACTAAAATGATTTTTATAATACTGCACTCATGAAACGGTTGGATGATTTTTTCTAACTTTCTGACCTACCTGTTTAAAATACAGTCGATTCAAAAAATAACTGCTTTGAAACATAAAATGTAATTATGTTCGAGTATGAATCACATAGAAATAATTAATTTATTACGAGTTTAATTTGCGAACGGAATGTGTATTTGAATGACAATAGGTACATGTTTCTTTTGTTAGTTTGCAGCACACAGCAAACCGTTGTGTTGCGTTACAACAATTTATTCTTTAATTTTATCTTCATCAAGTGAATTGATTTGATTCTGTATTTAATTAAATACGTTCTTTTTAATTGGCTGTTTTCTAGAGTTTCTCATAATTGTGTTTCTCTAGGCTAGGCGTAATACTAAGTGGAGTAGATCAGATTTATTACGACGGTGAACTATCCAGCTAAGATTTATTAAAAACTTGATTACATACTAATGTAATTAGAAATGATGCTTCATAGAAACCATCACTTTGTGAAATAATACCGATAAATTTCTCTTAATGACAACAATTTATTAATTAATGAGTTCTATTGATTATATTCATGACCGACTGATACGTTTACGAAAGATATTGGTTCACTAGAATAGATGTTTGTTATTTTTGTTGTTTCGTAATTGAGATTTTAATAGTTTCTTTATAAAACAAAAATATCACCTGTAATATATTTAAAGAAAGGAAGAGAATATATTCTAATGCCTGTTTCACACCAAAGAGACAGTTCTTAAAACATTTTTGTCTTTTGTTGCTGGTAAACAAAACACATTCCCATCTGGAGTCGGTAAGACCAAAGAAAAACACGTTTGTTGTTGTTTTTTAGTCTGCTTGGTTTGAACACGCAGTTTTGTTTTTTGTAAACATTTGCGCTTGTCAGTTGTTGTTTATCATGTTTATAATTTTTATGGGACCCATAGAAAATCACTAAAAACAAAATCAGTCTGTTCAGTGTGAACAATCCGTTTTCGAAAAACAGAACTGTTTTATGAAAAAACAAAACATGTCTTTTTTTTGTTTTTTGACAATAAAACTGTTTTTAGGTGTGAAAGCGGCATAACAGAGCACTCAATGTGTCTGTAGCGTCAAATGAACGTTTATTGATTTAGTTTTTATTTGTATTCCTTTTCTTGCAATCGTTTCGTGTATATGTTTAAGTTTTCCTTTTAATTTTAGTTTTATAAGTATGAACGCTATATATAAGTTTACAACCAAGAAACTGTTAAAGTAAAAATATGTTCTGGCATGCAAAAAATATAGAAGTAAAAATAATTAATATTAAATTAAGTATATTACAAAAACAGTACATTGAAAATTAAAACTGAATACCGCATACCCTGTTCTGTGATTAAAACATAACATTCAAGGTTAAAACAAATAATTGAAACTAAAACTTGAAATTAAAACAGAAGGTAAGAATGTACCAGAAAAAGTTTTAAACTGAGTTACATTTCTTACTGTTTGATAATATATTTCTTTATTTGTTCAAGCTTTGGCTCAATCACTCTAAATATAATTCCAGATTAGGATGATTGTATCGAAGCAATTATTTTTTGAAGTGGTGTAATACACATTTGATGATAAATCACACAGTAACCTTCTCACATATTTAATTGTTAATAACTAATCATAATAATATTCATTATAATATTTTTAAATACATACTTACTTCAATAACCTTTGACGCTTGCACCAACCAAGCTGGTATGCTTTCGAGTTCGATTCCTAAACAAGCATTATGTTATCTACAAAATATAATCATATACTTAAGAGACAGAAATATAGCTCGAACATCACTAGGATTGAAGAAGGACTCGTACAAGATTTTCTTCACTGATTATTCACACTTGAAAATTTAACTTCACTTCATTAATCACTTGATACTTTTAAATAATATAACTTGCAACTATTTAAATAATTTGGTAAAACACAATACATTTGTTACCAATTTGTTGTTAAAATAACGTTGCTTACCACACGTTAATACAATTATTTGTTCACATTGTTTTTGTACACCTACATAACTGAGTCCAGTCCGTCGAGCGTCGATTCACTGAACAACATAACAGGTGTGTTCCTGGGTCACGAAATGGTCACCAGTCGATCGGGGAAGCCAGCCGAAGCAGTGAGAAGAGGGTCTTCTGTTTACTGCCAGCAAGGGGGCACCTGGCCGTACGCATTAGGTACTCAGTGTCATGAAATGTATACTGACAATGTAAGCCATCATGCAGTTGCAGGCCCGCTATGCACAAAATGTTAATTCATATTTTAGGCAAACACATTTCGATTCATTTTTCAACGTAGTTCCATTTCAGCTTGACACATCGTTTTATTTGATAGCAGTCAATATAGTAGAATAACAACACTTCTTTTTCATAAAAGTTTATAAATATTTTTTATAAATAACTTAAAAGAAGTCAAGGTAATTTGATTGTATAGAAAGAAATTAATTGCACACATTGTTTCCGTTCAATAAAATTTTAAATAAATCGCCGCATTTGATTGGGTTTTGAGTTCAAGGCAAAAAGTTTAAATACTTATCATTAACTGCAAAAATGACGTAATTAAAACATTCATAATTTATGTGATTATACACAGATTTAAAGATAAGGTACCAGTACTTTAAGAATAATATATAGCTACTAAAGGTAGGTGTCTATATATCAACATGGACAACTGCAAGCATTAATTAATGCTTTTAGTATTATTTGGCCGAGAAGGCTGTGCATTGCATTATCAATAGTGGATATATAGTCCAAATCACGATTGTTCGGCGGCGACTTATACTTAAAAGAGGTTATAAGAGCGGTATAAATCTATAATACGATAATGAATTTCATCTTATTCGTTTCTATATACGTTATAGAAAAATCAGTGAGTCAGTGCTTTTTAGTTATATCGGCACTTGTTTTAAGTATGAGTCGCCACCGAACTCTCGTAATTTGAACTAAGTGTTTGCTTTCATGGTTAACTTTTAGATGCGTGTCCGTTTTTTTATATATTTCTTTCCTCACATAGAAGTAAGAACAACAAGATCTTCGTCATTTGCCTCTTTCTTAGTCTGCTAAAAGGATACCGATATTAAAGTGAAAATACGATTATCCATGCACTACTGTGAGTTACACTTTTATGCAATGAATTTGTTTAATACAAATACGATTGGTTATACAAAGAATATGACTTCCATACTGATCTGTCGACGTGTACCTTAAATAAGTATTATTGAGATACAATAAGAGATGGCGCTCGGAGCAGCGTCTCGCTTCAGTAACACGTTCCTAATTGTTAAACAACACATAATGAGTTGGGGTTCCCAATTTATTTAAATTAATTTGTAAATAATAATATTTAAAAAAAACTTAAACCTTCTTTCAAAATCTTTCAAAGAATATTGTAAACGTAATTTATTTTACAACGTAAGTGACACTGCAAAGCAATTTCACTAGTAAGTGGAATTCTCATTCCCTTCATTGTATCGTCCTACCCATTTCCGGTGTCCAGTATGTTGCACACCATTATACAGACTTGCTCATCCGGTCCTGCATTGAAGATCACCACACCATGACATTTAAATAAACGAATTTTTATGTAACAATAAAAGAAGACAGGTTGTACAGTGGGAATACTAATAAATTCCCACCCTAATCAGAAAAGAAAAAGAAGAAGAGATGTTTAAAATGTACGTTGAATATGTTAATTGAGTAAATAATATTTTGTATTCAAAGAACATCCAATGTTGCTAGCGATTTGAATGCTTTGTTTTAACAGGAATCGTACAAAAGAAGGAAAAAGGAGAAATATGTTTTAAGCGCTGTCATTCTTTGTAATTATAACCTCAAATTTTATATCGCAGATATATTTAGAAGCAAATTGTAGCAAATATAACAATGGCAATGTCATGGACAAAACTTGAAAGAATAAGAAGCGAAATTAGCTATATAAAATGGGGATAAGAGAAGAAACTTTAAAAGTGGGAACACAAAAGCAAACAAATGCAAGAGAATAGTGTTAAAATAAAAGTTCAAGTTTTTGCTGTTAGTGTACATCATTTCTAACAAGGTCTCTACGGTAAAATGGAAAATACCTTAAGTACTTTTGAAATTAAGAACTATTAGTTTGTTTGTTTCTTTTATATATAATTTCTCGGGCTTCCTAGGCACGTAGCCTTTTATCGCTTCTAATAATGTTCTGCTTTAACTTTAATTTTACTTTAACTAAACTTTATATCCCGACAACAAGAATGATCTGTTCATAGCCACTGCTGTTATAAAACAATTAGTTTATTGACGATATATTACCAACTTTTATTCCTATAACAAATTACTAGTTATGTATTTGCTATATAATCACCTGCCATCTATTAATTCCTATTTAAAACAGATTATAGGTTTGGATATTTGCTGTAATCAACTGTCATCTATTGCCAAATTATTAAAACTAAGGATTTTAGTTCTAGGTAACTACTAGCGCTATAATACATATTTTAAATTTAATGAAGCCGTTTATTTACTAAAACAGATGCAACGTAAATAAACCGAGAAAAAACCTAAACTTTTTACTCGTCATATAGAGCTACATATTTTTTATTTCCTCCTTTTCTTTTAGGTCTATTCTACTAATAATTGCCTCATAGCATGAATTTAACGTACTGCTCTAAATATAGTTAAGTTAAGCAAAGATAACAAACAAGAATATTATTATTAAGCCTTGAATAGCATGAGGAACTAGAAATAAAATGAATGAATGTTTATTATTTAACAAGTATTAAACAATAATTTAACTACGAATTAAATTATTTAACTAGTTGTTAATACAATCAAACTGACATAATAATAAACTATGAGTTATAAATAGCTTAAAAACTCATTGATTATAATCAGAGAGACAACAATGTAATAACAAATGTCACGCGGTAATTGGTAACACTGCAAAGTAATAATAAACAATGTAAATTATAGGTTATGTTTTCGCGAACAAATAAATTGAATGGAATTTGTCGGCAAAATAATGAAGATGATCTATTTAAATAAATGACGGTCGTAAATAATGTAATACAATGTAGCATCTAGTGATAAATACTGTAAGACCTGTAAGACATATTTTAATATTGAGTTTTGAGATGACGACGAAACAATATTCGAGTTGTATGCATTCCACCGGTATTCGATAAGTTTATCTGCGTTTTAACTTTCTTTGGTTGCATTTATGAGTTGTCTGAGTCCCTTCTTCCTCCTGCACATTGCAGGCAGCGTGGCACGTGGCATTTTGACAATTTTGACAAGTGGTTGATGAGCAGGTAGTTCCCAGTAAACATTTTGGAGTAAATTCTACTTAATTTCTATTACATATCATGAATTTTTTGTCTGGAACGTGTTCGTTTTCTATTCAGTCGTTCAAAGGAAAGGCCCTTCTTATAAGCTACAGACATTGCAACGACGGTTCACTGCTGAATTAAAAGCGGAGTCGGTTTATGATTTATGACCGGAGTTATAAACTTGACACTAGCAGGGGTATAAAACTTAATGGAATTCTACTTTTTAAAGTCTAGCAGTGGTATAAAACTTAATGGAAATCTACTTTTTAAAGTCTGCAAAATATAAATATTTAAATGAAGAAATAAATAGATGTAATCTTTCGTACGGATCGTGATTTTTTTAATGAATATTATTCATCTTCAACAATACTCGTTATATTAGTTTTTTACATTGTTTTGGTGATTCAAAAATCCACGATCGGCAGATCTTCGTTTATATACATATATTCGGGGATTGAGGGAGATAGCGTCTGTCTATTACCATTAAAGAAATATTTGTTGAAAAAGGATAGCATATACTTCAAACGTACTGTCCTGAATGAAATACTATACAAGTATACAAGTGTAACGGTGAAAAATATATTTTACTTGTGTAGCCGCATCTCGTTTCTCTCTCACTTTGGAATAAATGAGATGAAAGTGAACTTAAAAAAAATATATCCATGTGTGAAAGAAACAGAAATACTTAATGAATGATGTTGGAAAAAGAAAGAATACTAGAAAGAATAACTAACACAAAATCTGTGACAGGTAGAGAACTTGTAACTTCACCAAATGGGGCACTTCACCAAATTGTTTACTGGGTTGTCTGTTGATAGGATTACTATCTCCGTTTGCATATCTCTTGTTACGTCAAATAATATCAAAATTTGGTGATGGCACTTAGCTAATTTCATTTGACAGCGCTTTTCTTCCATGCTCTTTAACAACATATAAAACACATTATATATTTATGACAAATTTGTTAATAATTAAATACATATACATCAAATAGTTAATACAAATAATATATAATTAAATAATCTTAATACTAAATACATAACACATATAAAACACGTTGATTACGTGCACGTGGACTTAATAGATTCTTCCAGAACACGTGCACGTAGCTCTGCAGTTGTTTTGTCGTAGTTTTCCTTGCGGCGTGCTGGTGTCACATAACCAGGACGGCCACGTTTTATGCAGTTCAGCACAATTTGCCCATAAATCAGAAGTGGGGCAAGAATTTGTACAAAGTTTCTTCACTGTGCAGTGATCCTTACATGAGGAACACCATTTTCCTCGTTTGTATGGTTTTCCTAATCGTTCTCCTATATTACCTCTGCAATAATAGAATATATTGTCAAAGAAAATAATCGCAGAAGATGCTTGAACACGTGTAAGTTGGCGTCCGTTGAAAAGAGATTTGCGCAAGCGCACTAACCTCGTGTTCACAGATTATATGATTGATAACAATTTCTATATAAATACTTACATTGGGCAATAATTGCAGACATAGTTAAAGTATGGTTTATCCCTAGGTCCTCCTCGATGACATTTGGCGAATCCACAGCCTACTTTATGAGTAGAATCCCAAACCATTTGTGTGTAGTGCCCCACTACTTCCAAACGATTTGAATTAGAATCATATGTGAAGTTGTTCTTTTCAAGGAACCAAGTCTTCATCGCGAAAAACCTGAAAAATTAAAATTGTTGAAGTTAACCCCTGAAATAACGGCAAACATTTGTACATATTATAACATCAAAATATATTTTCTGGATTTTGACATTTAAAGTTAAATTAACGAATCTAAGAATGTATATAACAGAAATCGAAGTCTGCTAACGAGAGTGATCTGTATTGTACATTTGCATAGGGTTCATAATTCACAGCGCACGACTTGGCATAATTATATGTCAATTATTATAAGCAGAACGGTCATTGACCATAAATAACTCAATAAGCAGTGGCGGACTAGTCATATACAGAAAGTAATCCAGCAAAACTCTCACAGCTTGTTCTGTACTTCGTCTTATCTATTTCAAACTGAACTCTCCACGAATTATTAGAAAATTCTACTCAAAATTAATGAAATTTGATAAAACCGAATTGCCATCGAACTGTTGTTCACCAAACAAACTCTGGGTGAACATTTTCTGCTATCAACTTCGTATTTTTGAAGTTGAAATAATTTTGAAGTGAATTCAAGTGTTATACGAGCAAGTGCATCGTGCTATATGGCGCTATAAATGACTGGGGATATAAGAATAGATCCAGTTCGCTACTGTATATATGCAGCATTAAATCAAAAAGACGGAGAACATCGTGTATTCGTGAGGTCAACGAGAAAGGCAACTAGTAACAATACGGAACAACATTTTACAGGCAAACAATAAATGCAAAAGAATATAAGCAAAATAAAACAAGCTGATTTGTTTTATTGTAAGAAAGCGCAACTCTGCAATATAACCTTTCAATAGAAAAAAAAATTGTAATTATAGTTGCCTAACAAAAAAATGTAGGCTGAAATAAGATTGAAAGATACAAATTTTAATTGCTTGCTACGTTATGCAAATTTCTAACGTAATTAAAGTTATTTACATATTTATTTTCTTTACGAACTAAGATATATAGTTCCTTCTTTATAATAATTCCGATTTCTGTTGCTATTTATTAATTTTGCAATGCATTTACATTCATAATTACTAATAATTGTTTCTTGGTAATAATAATCATAATAAATCACTATATCAATGACGTCACACATGATGAATTTTCATTCATAACCTAAGTTAATATAAAAGTCAAATAAATAACATTTATAATGTCTCTAACATTTTTTATGTGATGTAAATAGTAAATTATTGTCCATTGATCCATCAATTCTAGTTAATTCAATCTGACCCTT
Source organism: Panorpa germanica (assembly GCA_963678705.1). Classification (NCBI taxonomy): domain Eukaryota; kingdom Metazoa; phylum Arthropoda; class Insecta; order Mecoptera; family Panorpidae; genus Panorpa; species Panorpa germanica. Next base: position 18,817,186 of record OY783211.1, on the reverse strand, counting down.
TAAAGAGGGAGTTTAAGTGATCGTAAAATATCCGCATACCAAAGCTAGACGTCTAACGGATGACATATGAACGAAGGTTACAGTGGGAACGGCTACGGAACGGTTGCGTTAACGGCTACGGTGTAGCGAACGGCTACGGCGTAACGAACGGCTACGGCGATGCATTCGATGAAGACTTGGTAACGGGACGGTTCATTGCAGCCGTTTATTTTAACGATTTATTATTTGGAGATTAATTTGAGTTAAATAATAATTACATTATCTAAAACGGAAAACACTTTGGTATTTATTTTATTATTATACTAAGGACGTAGGCTAAGAGAACACGTCCACAGGTCAGCACGGAAAGCAGTCAACGTATTGTCGTTGTGGTATAAAACGTGAAAGAGAAGGGAAACTACAAGAAAGGTGTGCAAAGAAATGCAGCGACTGTTACGGATAAAGTGTGATTATAATCAGCAGGCTCTTCGAAAGAACCTCGTGGGCTATAGTGATAGTACATACGGCAGCTATACTAATAGTTATTTATCAACATTATTAGGCCGATCCAGCACCTGTTAATGGGGCGATAAAAGGCTGCTTGCCTGCGAAGCCCAAGAAATCACCAAAAAGAAAAAACGATTTAAATCCCTTACCCACTCACTGAGTTTCAGTGTTAATTTAAGGTTTTAACCTAAATATAAAAAATAGCTTGTGTAATATAAAGAAATAAAATTAATTATATTAAATACAATGATTTAAATTTTAAATAAAGAAAGTAATTATTACAAAATAATGTATATTAGTGACGCATGATGCATACTTTCACAAGTTTAAAATTACATTTGAGGTTAAAACCTTAAATTAAAACTAAAAAAAAGGGAGTGGGAATGGGACTTTACTGTTATTCCTTTATAACTGACCTTGTGGACTAGAATTTAAGATAACTATGAATATAGCAATCGGTTCGAACCCATATAAATTGTACTATATAATAATTTCTTTCTCCTCCACGTGCTATACAATAAAGCCAATGCGTTTGACGTTAGTAGTCGTTCTTACGTCTTCCTCCCCTTTAACTCATCTTCCATAAAGATACTACAAATCCAATGCGTGTAATGCGAGACATTCGCGTCTCTGAACGCCTTGGATGCTGAGTATACAATTGATTCTTGTGTGTGATGATAAAAATAGGTAAGTTGCTTAGAAAATTATAACTACGAATTAATTCAAAGGAGCCTAGACCCCGGGGTGTTCCGTACGCGTTACTGAATACGTCCTATTATGCATTAGAAACAAACCCATATCAACAACAACGAAGAAATAGTTAATTGTAAACTTCAGATAATAATATTTAAATAACAAATAAACACAACTGTGTATTTTGTTCACTATTACTTCCTGAATATATTAACATTTTTAACACATGTCCTATTGAACGCAGGCCTCATAGAATAATGCATAGAGCTGCATTCATCGTCATTGTTTGCCATCTCAGTGCCCCTCCAGCCCCTCCAGCTCTTGCATTAGCGAGTTCTCGTAGCCGTAGGCACGACAGTTGCGCATCTTATCAGTTTTCTAACGCTCCGTTAAACGATGTCGTTTGTGATGCTAATACATTCTTTAGCACGGTTCAACAATATTTATGAATGATTTGTTTATTTATTACACAAGTAACACACCGTACTAAACAGCGTGATTTGTTCAATTAAGGTTAACAAGCGAAACATCACCCGTGAACGTGCGCTTTGATCAATTCATTAAAAATTCATTTTTTGTGTGAATAATTTATCATTGTATTATAATTCAGAGGCGTACCGGTGGGTCGAGGGGGAGTAACATATATAATAGAGGATATATTTGTCAACACTGTTGATACAATTCTTTTTTCTTAGCTACTAGCACCACAGTCTGATATAAAATGAATGAGAAAGTAAATAAAGGACACATACAAACACAGATGGTGATCAATTGGAAAGCGCGTGTTCGAAAGCAACATTGTGTCAAAATTTCAAGTCAATCGACCGATTACTTGTCGAATTTTGCGAGAATTTTTACTCGAAGCAAATATAACCCTACTTTTGAAAACGTCAAAAAGAAAAAAGAACTATTATGAATGGATAAAGATACTGAACAGCCATTGACGATAGCTCCGTCCGGTTTGCAGAGGTGTATGTTGTCGAGATCAAGTACAAGTTTTTACAAGAGACTTGTTGCGATAGATTGAGACGTTAAGGAATATAGGTGGTCCCGTGACAAGAAATCACTAACAATTGAACTTGACGTGACCGACTGCGGCGGATAGCGTGACGAACGGAAAGTAGATGCGTTGATTGAAGAGTACGCTATACGCAATGAACATCTGGATGTTGGCTATTAGGAGAATTAGTCTTACTACACGCAAATGTTGTCAAGCTTATAGTGGGATGAGAGGGAAATCTTTGGTTCTGTTTACATATCTGTATAACTCTATGGATATTGAAGAATAGGAAACAATGCGGTGTCATTATTAAGCTGAATATTAAGGCTTTTAAATGGTGTCAAACGTTTTAATTTTTGTTCGGTAGTTCTTACGTAAGAGTCATTAATGTGCCCACACGTGGTCTGCGTGGATATCTTTGCTCGACAATATAGTGCAGCAGAAAATACGGTATTAAATTATAACCTCAAAAGTATACTTGTACAAAACATACTTCTATAACTGCTGCAAGCACAATATAAACAATCAGCGAAATGACTAAGCCAATTTGCGGAATGTCTTAAGCCAGACCTACACATCACGAGTTGCAATGTTGTTTTTTATATTTCTGACTTACCAAGGCACCTGGTGAGACGACACAAAGATATTCTGCCCACATGAACCAAAATCTTCAATCCAGCGTCCGTCTGGATTATCATGGGTCAGCAACTTACAGTCGTCCGCCCATCGTTGAGCAGCCCTGGCCGCCCCACGATGCCAACTCTGTGAAATGAGCAAATCTTTAATGATCTTTATGATGACACCATCGATACTCAGATGATCTAGATGACGTCAACAAAACCATCGCTGACAGCATTGTCACGAAAGTCATTTAGAATTGATGAAGAATTAATAGAAAAAAATAAAAAAGATATTGAAAAATGTTTAAGAAGATTGGAATAGAACTTCTGGAAAGGTCCAATGAAGGAAGTCGTTGGGAGAATGGGTATGGCAAATTGAATGAAAAGAAGAAAGGAAAGGCCATGATGATGATGAAATATTATTAAACTTACCATAGACAACATGTTGGAAGCTGGGGGAACTACACGGGCTCTGAAGAAGTTGTGGTATAAAACAATTTTCTTTTGTAGGCCCTTATGCCGCGGAGCTAATCGCCGCATTGGTATTTTGTCTCCATAATGACGTGGTTCTGAAAATAATTAATCTGTAATCATATACTTTCATACATGTTTTCAAAATAACATTCTCATAACTGAGAGCGCTGATGGTGGTCATTATGTGAGTAAGGTCAAAACGATAAAAGAAGCATATTTTCGATAATGTTTTTTGACGGTAAAGGTAATATATAATTATTTCTATAATTGCTACATAATAAAATAACATTTGAAGAATACTTTGTAAAATTTTCATAAATAAATGTCAAGAAATGAGGCATTGACAGCGAATCTCCGCAGACGTCACAAAAAAAAGTAACATTGCGGTGCCACTCATAAGTCATCACTGGATTTTCTGAAATCGAAAAACCAAAATGATTTCATTAGTTGATAATTTTCTGCAGGTAATGTTTATGTAAATTTGAATAATAAAAGCTATGTGTGAGAAAACGCATTTCAAAGTTGTAAAGTAACAAGAAACCAGATCAGAGAGGTAAAGACTTAAAACTATATATCTCCGACAGTTTTACTCCAATCGACTTCAAATTTTCACACAATAAACTTAATATGTTGTACATTAATATAAATAAATAAAAAATAAGTTGAAACCTTATATCCTCCCCTTAACAAGTCGTTCTAATGATGATGGTTTCTTGGCCTATATTTATTATTCAACTAGTTTTCAAAGTGCTTCAACTATAAATCCTTGATTTCATCTGATAAGAAGCAGATGTTATCAGATAAATATATATCAAGATACCGCACAAATAGTAAACCTTAATAACTAAAGTCACGGATAATAAATTAAGTAGTTTAAACCAATACATACATAGATTACACGTATTCAATTCAAAGAAATGCATTGACACAGTTTTAAAATAAAAATAGCAAATTGATTATAATCAGATATTAATAAATAAAACATTATGGAAATTAAAATATTTAAATTAAACTACGGAACAGACAGAATATGTCAGTCAATAAGTTATATATGTAGAGATAAATCGATTTGCAATTCTTAATTTCTCCATATTGTTCTGGGTAACAACCTTTACCACAGAGACATTACAAGTGTTCTTGTGAATTATTAAATACTCGAGGACTGCGGGGGTGTGGCTTGTAACTTTGGATAAAGGTGAAGCATTGAAGACAACAATAAGGCATCATGGACATTGCCACAAACGTGAAGTAACCTCCATTCTAGCGGAGGTATATGTTACATCAACAAAGTTCTTGCTTTAAATAAAAGGAAAATTACTGTCAAGTTTCACTTATACCAAAGACCAAGAAAAAATACCTATCTAGGTAGAAAATTGTCTTGCAGTGAAGTTTAAAGCCTGGTAGCTTGCTAAAAACCAATTTGAAGGTTCGTTTTCTAATCAGTGGGTAATATTCGCTTTACCAACGTGCTATAAGGTTATTCAAGAAAAATGAAACATGTAGTGATAACGAAAGACATCCCCCAATTCCTTTTTTAATAGGGGCTCAAACAACCCTACAAACAATGTGTCGTATCTTAGCAATCTCGTATCAGAGAACGGTTAGACAGTAGTCACACAGTGTTCGAGAGAACATATGTGGTAGTACTGGGTAGTACCACGACTTGCACCTCGGCAAACCTCGTTTGGAAAGTATTAGGAAGGCAATCAGAGGGAGTACGGAGCGTTCCGACCGGTGCACACATGCTGTCCAAAGCTTCATGTAATGTCTCACTAATGTCTAATAGGATTCCAATCTCCATTCAGAGTGATACGATTCGCTTCTAATTGGATTCCGATCAAAATTGTTTGTAGGGAAGATATCTACTTATAATCTGAATAGAATAATATCCGTTCTGAGTCCCTGCAAGAAATATATTTATACTTCCAATGTACCGCATCAATTGAAAAATGTAGTTTAAAAGATTACACGGCACGTTGGATATTTAAACATAATAATCAGTGACAGTTACAAGTAAAGAAAGATGGAACATTTCCGTAACATTTAATTTATTCTTTAATGGTGTCAGATGCTGTATTTGCATACTAATGTACACTACATTCATTCATCATGCTAAAAACCTATCAATTTCTTCAAGAGACAGGTGAAGGAATTACCTGAGCTAAAGCAGCTATTATGTTTCTGTCAAATCAATGACATAGCACTTCACACTTTGTAAGTGTTAGAAAGTAAAACGTTAAAACAGAATTTATAACAAAAATCGTACCGGAATCGTATTAGATTCAGACTAATTGATACGAATCGTTTAAGAATCGTACAAGATTCCCACTAGATTTAGATAAATTGTTAATAATAATGTACTTACTTCTGTCGTATTTCCAAGCACTCGTTAAGCAAACAGCTATAATAAGTGAAACGAATAATGTACTAATAATATGCACCATTGTGAATCAATCTATACACATTTATTTACACTATAAAATTATTTGTGAACCATTCCTCGTCACCTGAACTGCAACACTGACTCGTATTTCGAAATCTGTAAAAAAAGAGAAAGAATAAATTATGTTAAAAATATACGAGTAAGTTTATCTTTAAAAGAGCGTCAAATTAAATCATTAAAAACCGCTATCTTTCACACCAAATTAATTGTTCATTAAATTTAATTGGAAAATTAAATTCATTTTAATTAATTATCTACAGTTTATTTGATTTTAATTGGGTTTTTGTTGTTTTTAATTAAAACATGGAGAAGTGTTCTACATTTCGAAGAAATGGTGTTTTTTAGAAGAGATTGTGAAGATTCCATATTAATTACAAGCGATCCACAGAATCTGACGGCAAATTGAAAATCTTTGTAAATGCACTTTGAACAAAACTAATCTGTGCCTTATTTTGGTAAGTACGACATAAAAACAAATTGTTGTTCACTAAGCAACGCACTTGTCAAATATGAATTGCCAGAAATGCGTAGAAGAAAAAGGGCGCAGTAAGGAAAAGGTATTGCCTCATTTGAAACAGTATCCTGCAGTGCCGCATTTGGAGGTGTGGATACCCTGGGGCAACGAAGGAGCGGAGGCCCCTAATTATTTTCCAAATAAAAGGAACAATTTCTTTCTGTCAAGTCTTTCAAAAATTTATTGCTTTTATCTGTATTGTGGGGGGCCCTCTCTTGTGGAGGCCCCGGGGTCTTAGCCACTAAAAATCAAAGTTATTACTGAATAGGTCTTTCCCACCGCTTCACTTCTCTTCCATGTTTGATACGATAAATCCAATGCCTTTGATGCAAATCAAGGCAAGTAGATGCTTACCTTAATAGTGTAGTATTTATTTCTTCTAAATATTAAAATTAGGTAATATACAGTGACGTATAAAAAAAGACTACATATGAAAAGGCCCACTTGTATCACTTTTTCTTTTGGTCTCACTTGGTTCAACTGTATTATATCACAATTAATATTATGCGAAAATCGTGCATGTCTAAATCGCCTCTGCTTTAATAGGGCTTCAAACTATATAGAATTTCTTTTTAAATTGCATATAGAACCAGCCTCTTGATTCTCTACTAATATTAAATTTATTTCTTTTATAAAATAATGCTTTTCACCTCACCTGTTGGATCCTATTTATTTATAGGATAACGCACTAAAGTTCTATACCAAATTTGAGCCTTCTATCTCTAAAATAACATAGTTACATATACTTCTTAACAGCACTAATGAACACAATTCTTTTTCTTAAATAGTTAATGACTTTTGATAAAATAAGATGATCTAATTTAAGTACATAATCACTGAAATTATTGAACTAATATTTAACCTCATAAAAGCATTTAGTCTTTTTGTTTTGTTTTGGTTTTTACAGGGTGATGACACTTTTTCACTTAGGTTTACCGACTTGTTTTCTTCAGTGACACTTCGCGCTTGCACTTGCTTCGGTACTGATTGATTTGAACTGCAGACTCTGTGATATGTATACGTCGTAAATACTCCACTTAATTAGGACAGGTGATAACAACATTTTTTTAAATAGAGCTTTAGTGATAAAGCACGTACAACTCTACCAATACTTTAAGTACTTTGTCCTATATTTAAGCACAAAGTAATTGACCCAGTTTCACTACAAATTGTAAAAAGGTTATAAATTATATAATTAGTTTATTAGCGACGGTATAAGAGAAAGGTAATAGATTAAAAAAGGTGTTAATATTTATAAAAAAGTAATGAAAAAATGTTGACAACTTCTGGCTGGCACTGAGTATGGCACGCGTTTGGTTTTTCGCTTAACATGCTTGTCACATTTACAGCATACACATATGAATGCGTTCAATGCAAATTACTATAAAAACAATATTTAATGCCCATGCCTCTGCTCCTGCCAGTTCTCAGCCCGCACTCAAATCAACATTAAAGCTAACGTCAATGTCAGATCTCGAAACCAGTTCAAACGTGTGCGAAACTTACTGGAGCTATCATTAGCGACTAGCCCATCTGGCGGCCTACGTCTCAACCTTTATATTTTGTGTTTTTAAGTAAACAATAAAAAATACTATATGAGTATATCGTTCAACATGCAATTAGTGCCTTAAAGACAACACAAAACTAATAAATTATGATAATAAAACATGTCATATTAAGATATTTATTTATGTACTACGCTATTTTATGTTTTAAGATTTATTTCAGAGATGGCGTTGTCGAACTAGTGAGGTTGATAACTCGGATAGGTAATGAGAGAGTATCAAATCGATTCTTATTTCTTAAAGTGAGGTAATAAATATTCCCCGAAGTGATTTATTTATTGCAGTGTTTTAATTGCTCCCGTGTTTGTTTCTCTATTAAAAAATACCTTTAATTTATTGCTGCAAACCTTGGACTTGTTCTATTTCTGGAATGAAGCATGTAATGCATGTTTTCGGCTTGAAGAATAATGTATATGAATTGTTGTGATTACCGGGAGAGGTTATTTAAATAATAGAGTCTTAAGCCTCATTCCCACTCACTGTTTTGATATTTAATTTACTGTTTTATTTTATATTATAATCTAGATTTCAGTTTAAGCATTCCTTTTCACATTTGTGTTTTAATTTAAGTTTAGTTAATTTAGTTGGTGCGTATGCATCGTTAGTAATATAAATTTTGACAGTTCGATAAAATTGTATGTGAAATAATTAAAATTGCTATTTTTAATAACAATTAGTTATAGAAATTGTTTTCACTTCTATACTTTTAAAACACTGACATTAAACTTCTTTTAGAAGTAAATCCTACTACATTTTGACAGATTGTCACATTTTGGAGGTTATAATATAATATAGTTTTTTCAATTTAAGACTTAAAGAGAACTTAAAAAATAAATTAGATTAAAAATGGTACTGTGAATGACTACGCGTATTGCCATATGCTAAACAATTTAAATTAAATACAAAATACAAAATAAAATTAAAGCAGTGAGTGGGAATGATACTTTAAGCAATACATCAAACCAGCTTTTATGTTCGAAGTTCAATTCTTGAAATAAAAAAATTAGCTTTAACTTATTTAAAACAACTTTATAATGCATAAAAATAAATTTTCGTATAATAACTTATTTAGCTAAACCTTCTAAATCTCGTACGGTTCGAATCTTGTTATGGTCCCCTTTTCAGAGCGTCAGTATATCCAATCGGATGAGATTCTTAATAAATAATATTATTTATCCATTGAATTATAATACTAATTTATTTACGAGCGCAGACCTGCTGTATCACAGCAATTAAATAAAGCCGACATGTTATTAACTGAACCCCTACCTTGGTAATCGTCTGTCTGGCTTTAGTAAAAGAAATGGATGCACTATGCTGGTCATGTGATCTTCAAATCTTCCATCCTTTACTTTCTTATACGCTATTACAATGTAGGAGAGAAATAGAAATACATAACTTGATTTTCTCTCATTTATTCAATAGAGTCAAGTTTATTAATACCAGTATATTATTCAAATCAAGGTTTTTTGAAGTGCAATCATATGTTTTTCACCTGCGGGTTATAATCTTGTAAATCGATTGAGGATGCATATCTTAGCAACACCTTCTACCAGAGCAACTTTGTAAAAGACGACTTGTAATGTGGTTTACTAAGCATGTTGATTGTTCTAATATACTGCGACAAACTCCTTTTCGTTTCGAACTCGATTTCATATAAGGTTCGTACTGTATTCGTTACAAATTCGTAGAAGAATCGTAGTTCTATCGTAATTGTCTTTCAGCGAGTAAATATAAGATGCATTCAAGGTGGTCAATTTTAATGAGAAGTACTGTTGATTGGTAAACACATCAACCATTTCAAACACGTCTGTGATGTATTCGGCTTTAGGGCATTAAGGGAAGTGCTGCCAGACCACCTAGGACAGCCTTAATTGCAGATAGCTGGTGTATTATTTATAGAATGAAAGGATCTTACTTTAGAACTACTTGAAGATGAATATACGGAAGATTAACTTACTTAGTTTAACACAAAAATTCTTAAAGCTATAATAGTTGATAATAAACCATATTGCAGTGGACGTCTGCAATGTGGGAGTAAAAACAGTGGGAGAACAGGACGGAGGAAGGTAGAGCTAGATTATTGCGATTTAGAACGAGGTGGGGAAGAGAAACGAGAGGATAATATGAGAAGAGGGACGGGAAGTGTACATAAATGTCCAGCAGTATAGATACTAACAGTTGTGGACGAGGAGGAAATAAAGAGAAGGGGCAAATATTGGAGAGAGGATTGAGAGAAACCATTCAGGTTATGTGAGGAGGAGGATGAAAAGCTGAGGCATATGAGAAGGAGGTGTAGAGAGCGCGTGGTCAGCAAGATGAGTCTGAAGGAACTGTTGCAGCGAGAAAGAGAGACCGATGAAGATTAATGGTGGAGGTAAGAAAAAGGAACGGAGAAAAGAAAGAATGGAGGATTGAGCATTATAAGGATAGGAAAGAATTTAATTTTTAGCTTTGCTAATTTAGAAATATAATAAGAAATAAATGAAAAGAGTTTGTGAGGAATTGATACAGTGGTGTATTAATAAATATTAAAATAGAATCTTCTTCTCGTGATAAAATGTACTAACTTCACTACGCCAACAGGCGGAGGTCACAAGTAAACAGTTAGGCCCTCCGCACACGAGTCGACTGATTGCAAACTAGTTGAACCGTGTTTTCTGACTCTATAGAATTTTTAATGCATGTATGTATTTAAATACTTTGGGATAGTATTTGTGCACATTTCTACTCATGATGTCACCATCAAAAGCATGCCCTGCGACATACAAACACTGTCGCCCAAAACATGCTCAAAATCAGCTTTCTTTCATTCGTGCCGTGTGTTTTCTCTCACTCGAATACACGTGGGTTTTCTCACTAACAACAAAGTTGTATTCTCATTCGGTTCGGGGCTAAGGTTTGCAATCAGTCGACTCGTGTGGGAACGGCCTTACAGTGTAAGACAGCCGTAATGAAGAGAGTTTTACTAATGCAACATTTTAACACATTTCTTTACCTGTTCTTCTTCTTAAAATAAATTTAATTCGTATATAATAACGGCGCTTGAACTCGCTGACTTTTTAACCAGACGCTCGCCCGCCAACTGGAATGTTTATTCATACTTTCCTATACCAGACAGGATTTCTTCTTCTTTTTTATTCGTGGTGAATTAATAATTGTTACATTTTTATTAATGACTCACTGAGTGTAATTTAAGACTAAACATAATCTTCATGGCGTGTTTAAGCGCTCACTTTTTCACTGTGGTTCGGTTGCTCAATGGTTGGAACACGCTAAATGCATTTTGCAGATGAAAGATTAACAAAAAAGGGCTCCGATTTGAAAATACAGCGCAGTGAAGTGTGTTGCAAGTGTAACACTGGTTCTAAAAGTTTCCTCGTGTTTTGTAAAGTTAAGTTTTGTTAAGATTTATTTAGACACGTTCAGATCTAAAGACAGTAGTGAGCATCACACTTTTTAGAACTTATTAGCACGTATAACTTTATGTTAATAAATAAAGTTATCGAATAGTGTTTTTGATACACATTCATGATATCATTTACCGTCCAGTTAACAGTTAAATAACTGTTGGAATAAGGGGTTACGAAATTTTTTTGCTGTCCAAACCATAAGCAAATATCGCACTAATGTCTTATAAGATTCTTGTAATAGGTCAGAGTTATACTATTCGAAACTGGATCGAATCTGTTCAAAATTGTTTTACAAAAAGATATGTATATTGCTTCTTAACAATTAGAACTTGTTTTCAATATGATAAATGAGTGCTATCTTTTGTAAATTCTTCATTATTTTACGGATATTTCAACTGCTAGGTCATATTCGTAGATAATTGTCCTTTTATAAATAGAGAATAAGGGTAGAGAATTTTATAAAATACAACCAATACTGAGACGTAAGCCATGGTTTGCCAAACTAAAATGGCCAAGAAGATTAATGACAATGACCTCAAGACTAAGAATGAATCATACTGGAGCTCCGAAACATCTAGCAAGAAACAAAATCATTTCAAACTCTAAATGCGAATGTGGTGAAGAGGAGGCAGATTCTGACCACATTATTATTATGTTATGTTTTTATCGCATGATTTCGTATATTTAAATGTTTTGCATTGTGGTTAGGATTCTTTCTTCAGTAGATGGTGATGTTTTATCTTGGTGTGTTCTTTCCTTAACCGCATCAGTGCTTTCCCGAATATTTTGTCGGTGGTTAGATGTATTCCATTTTGTAATTAGTGGTTTAATCTCTTTCAAATGTAATGTATGTTGCTAATATTTAAATAACGTCCATTCTGTCTTCTAATTGTATCACCTCTTGCTATTCTGTACTTCTCGTGCCATTCTTTTCCTTCAAAACTTCCTATTCCACTCTCCTTCCTTTTCTCCTTTCTACAGTTCCTTCTTTGGACTTCTTTTCATCTCTTCTCCCTCCTTCTACTGTTACTAACTCTTTACACTTTTCATTCAACACTTCTTCTTCCTCTCTTCATTTCATCCTTCAATAGATTAGGCTTTAGTAGAAACAAGTCAATTATGCTTTGTAAAAAGACTCATTTAAGAAACCAACGTATTGGGAATCTCTGAAGCAAAGAAAGAAGTAATTTAAATGCTAATTTTGCTAATAATTTAATACATTTTTACGATAGGAATATAAATAACACATAAAAAAAATGAATTTCGATATTAGAGGCACGATATGCGCCTGCGCCGTGTATTGAATTGAACCTTTAATAGGAATCATCAAATCAGGAGTCGAACACAAAACGAAATCGAAAACAAAACGAGTTTTATGATTTCATGACCGCTCAACATGTCTGATTTGCCGTGAATTAGCTCACTGTGCCTGACTGTGCCTGATTTAACACAATAGCACCTCCAAGGTTAACGGTAGCCTTCGGTGTTCACCATATTTGGAATGAATGAATTTTTTATAACCTAAATTTTAAGATTTTTTGTTGAATTTTAATCACTTTAATAATAAGCCAGTTTGAAGTTTCACTCACTGAGCTTGTAGCGGTAACTAAATCTTCCTTAGTCCCGAAACGTACTTGTTAATTTTAAAGTAGAGATATTCATATGTATCTAGCAGAAATATACATAACCTCAAAGTTATTACCTCTTTACAAAATCTCAAATGAGCTTGTGTCCTCATTTTTTAGTGGTCGATTAAATGTGTATTGGTGTGTCTATTTTATTAAATATCTAAATGTTGACGGAGATATAGCAATTAAAAGTTTGAATTGTAGTTTTAGCGCTAGAAATGGTCGGCCATATATGTATGACGTGAATGCATTTTAACGTCAGTTATTTGTTGAGTGGTAATGTTTTGTAGCTGTTGGTAGTCGAAATAATTAAGTCAAGTCAAAGAATAATAAGTTTTTATTTTATTTAACCGTTTTATTGTTCCTTGGAATAGCTGTATATAATATTTGATATTTTGATATATCAATAATGCATATAGCAGAGATTTATGAGCTGTAAGGTTGGCAGCGGTTGTGATGTCACATGCATTTGGAATGTGTACAACGTTCAATCCCTTTAATAATTAAAGAGACAAAATGACTTTTTTAATTGTTAATATCTGTTAACATATAAGAAGTTATAAAAAAATAATTGAACATTTGAGGTTCTAGTAACTCACTTTATCAATATATAGTACACTTTTATAGAAATTAAGACATAGGACACAAGTCCATTATATTCTATTCAATGGAAATTTATTCTGCCTAGTCCATCACTGCTTATCATATATAAATTGTTGTTATTTTACCGAACAGTAAAACAAACATTAATTAGCTTTATGTCCCATTTCGAAGCAACGTGTGTAAAAGAAGAACGTTTACATTATTTTAAGGGCCGATTTTTCAATTCTCTGTTAACTGAGGTTTATTATAAAGCTTTGTTGAAGCAAAATACCTCAGTTACATTTAACTGCGGTCGATCTTCGACAAAACTATTGTTGAAAGGGCTTAAAAAAAAATTAAATTTCCACCGAGATCAAGAAAATTGCATCCAAGGGACTATCTTCCATATGTAGAATACAAGGCACCCAGGAAGCTTAATCCGCCTCTGTACTAATGGCATATAACGTCAAATATTTGTCAAAACATTCAGTTCAAAAAATGTTAAACAATTATGAGGCTAACTAAATCAGATGCTAAATAATGTTGACCTTGAATTATCAACAATAAACTGAAAGTCAAACAGCATAGTGTAGTGGCTTGATGCTGTGTTCTGGACCAATCTCTATGATTTCTTTATGATATACAATGGTCAAGATCAGTGCAATTAGCGAAATGAGTTATTGTACAGAGAGCGAGGTTTCTGATTTTGAATCGCGATATTTATGAATATTAATTAGAATGTTTAAAGATTTATATAGAGTGTACCAATAGGAGATGACTGTTTTGTTTTTTGAATAAAACGTTAACAAAAAGTAATATTTATAATTTTTTGCTTTTATTCGGAAGACAATTATTGGGAATTATTTATGACATATAGCTTTGGTCAAATAGTTGATTCAATTTTTTTAGCAGGCGACATTTGTTTTAGTTATGCTTTCTATGTTTTCCTACACATAAATTCTTCTCTATTTTATACATATAGAGTTGGATATTATGTATAACCTTGGCATGATTATTAGCCTAAATTTTATTTTAAGGAAACCCCCAAAAAATAAATTGAATGTTGTTAAATCATATATGTTCGGTAGATAGATGATTGTCATAACGTAAAATTAGATTCGATAAAGAATTTTCACGTTTTAAAGGCGTTGTTGTGCTGTATAGTCTTTCATAATTAATTTCCCGAGTCTTTAGATTACATATGCAAAATTTCCAACTCCAATTTGATATCTGCAGTAAAATGGCAGTAAATTTAAATCAGTCATCTTCTATTGATACACATACATTGATTTCCAACTGTTTTACTTCAAATACTATTTTACAGTATTCATTGCAACCTAACCTAAAAATGCAACTAATTTTGACATAACCTACTTTAAATAAATGAAAATGTAAGTTAAGTGTTTAAAGTTAGTTACTGGTACTCAGAATAGTGCAATTTACGACATTTCCTCGAAAATATAACACAGGTTTACGATTTAACATATGAACATTTTGTTTGTTTAGAATACTTGTTATTTACTTAATAATGCAAATAATAACGAAGCAATAAAATTTACATCATCTATTTTCAGACTGCAACAAAAATATCCGCGATAATATTGTATAGATTTTAACAGCGATCGACACTGCAGCCAACCTTGAAACAATCTTGCAAATTTTATTGATCGTAAAAAGAACTTAATACTCGTAAATATAGCTTCTTTTGTTTTCTCTAATTCAAGACATTGCTTTGTAAATTTAGCTTTGTATTAGACTTAAAATGTCAAAGTACATTAAGGTCGTTGTGGCGGCTGTTAACTAAAGAATCAGCGGGAATTATCCATGGAAAAGAATATTCAACTAAACATACGTCAAAAGCAGCGTCACTAAAACCACTGTATCACGTAAACTAAAAGTCAGAATGTCTTGAAATTTTGACACATATCGTGTGAATATTGGCACTATCTAAAAACCATATAGATCTGTCAATAGAGGCGCCATTATACAAACTGTGTTATGTTTATTTAAAAGGGATAGTATTTAAAATTTTGAATAAAACAATGACATTAACTATTTTAGTACAACACTACTGAAATAATCTTCAATAAAAAGTTTTATTAACGTCAGAAAACGTAAACGTATGTCAAATTAAACTAACCTAAAAAAATAATGTATACTAATGCTAAATGAAGCTAAAATACATATTTATTCATCATATATCACTATAGTATATTATAATATTCTAATCATATTCTAATTCTATTCATTGTATTACAAATTATTCACGGCCAGTAACCTGGTCTACCGTTTATTGTAGTTTTATTAGCTACTCATCATTGTTATCTTACGTAATGTTTGTTTTAATAATCATATTGTTAAATGTAATCGTTATAATAAAAATATATTATAAAACATAACCTAAAAAAATACACAAAAATATCAGGTAAATTTAAAAACATAATAATGAATATTACCTTCGCTAAAAATTTTTTCCCAAATGCAAAACAAATTAACACAATTATTAAAATCACTTAAATGAACACATCTTATTTAATTGATTGAATCTTCTTTTAATATTTATGTAATATAAAAATGACACTCAAAATTAAATAAAAATAATTTGTTAATTATGTAAATTAAGTTGCAAATTTCTCGCGAATATTTACTGACACGGGACGAGCACTTTGCTACGTCTGTCTTCAGTAAGAACTCCAGGAGAACTGGCTAGAACCGCGAGATAACTGAGTCTGCGGCAATCCAAGAGATTCAGCTTCTTAAAGTACCAATAAGTGTCCTCGGTTTTGAATATGAACTCTGATTTTTTTTTTGTTTAATGATAAATTCACAATATGGATTGAAATTCGCTACTTTGTAAAATTAAAGAACATTTAGATTATGAATTCTTACTTTTCAATATGTCGTAAAATTATCAGTTTATATTGTTTAGTACCGGTTCTAACATATCTTCTTATGCGATAGACACGGTACGTCAAATGACCCTTATACATACCTGTCATAAGACTCAAAACAGTAAGTTTTAACCCGAAAACTCTTTCAAATTTTTGCTCTCACTCTAAATTCTATTCTCTCTAGTTACAAATTACGTTGTTAGAGGCATCAGTACTGCTACTATAGATTAAAATTCTAGTCGATTTCCTGTTACAAATCACAGTGAACCGAACAGGAGTCTCTTTCTAAAAGCAAAACCAAAAAATACCCAACTTTGACAACTTGAAAATAGTTTAGCATAGATTCCAACCATATTTCTATTCCCCCGATTATCAGATTCTGTAGTTTCTTCACAGATTGTCTTAGATATTCTTCAACTTGTACGTATTCTTGATTATGCAATCGTGAACGTTATTTATTTATTTATTTCGTGCAACAAAAAGAGAATGAATGGTTAGTTTATCATCACCTTAACCGTATACAGGTCGGTTTTTTCGTTTTGCGGTTTCCCTTTTCCGCCGCGCCGCGGCGTTAGCGGTCTCGCGGTAAGTCTATTACGATGACACGTTTTGGCTTGAATTTCCATGTGGGAATCTTTATTCCATGTGCTGTTGTTTTTATCCGATCATGTTACTTTTTATTTTATAGTATATTCACATTTCAATACCGAGTATATAATTAGAGTACCAGGAAATTCAAGATCATTACTTGGTATTAAGATTTGCACGTTGATATAAAAGCAGGCGTCAAGTAGCGCTGAAGTAGATTTTTATTTTATTTGTAAAGTACGAAATTCATAAGGAAAATATTTGTTAAGAAATGTTTTGCAAATTGAACAGATTTTAATTAATTCCGATGAAATGTTTTGAAAGTAATCATTCTAGAGAATTATTAATAAATAATTTTATTTTGGAATCAGCAAATTAAATTAAAATACTTCTTCATTGATTAAACGATGAAATATAAGATTACGTTGATTTGTATTTATATTATTTGATAAAAATAAGATAAATAATCTAAAAGTAGTTGACCACAATTTATTTTATAAGGTGTAATGACCCGTAAATCGAATAGAATCCGCAATTATTTCAATTACAACTGAATTTCGTATTGACTTCGTAATGAATTGAAAGGACGAACTAGATCTCATTTAGGAATATTGTGATGTAGCTTTTTTTTACATAACATTGTCAGTGTCCATTTAATATCAAGAACAATCATTCGAAATGTTTAAATTTCGTTACAAAAATTGCATGGATTTTATTTTAGGTTAGATGAGATGTCAAGAAGCTTACAAAACTTTCTCTCCCCCCTCTTGTCACGTCTCTCACACCCTTGCATGTCACATAATTAATAGATTACTCCTTAACAATACAAATCCAATGACATCTAACCTCAAATTTCAAGCAAGTGTTAGAATTGCAACTAGTTATCAGGCGTTAAAAATAGCAAAGTTTTCAACCTGATTTTTTTCAAGTTTGTTCATGTTATAACAGCTAATTTTGCTTGTTAATATTTGTAAAATTCTTCTACATATACTACACACATAGAAATCAACGAATGAATCAAATTTATAGCTTGATAGAATTCGCGTGGTATGTTAAATGGTAATTACAATTAATTAGTCATTCGAATCTTGCTATTACGTGTTTTTTATTTATCTTTATGATACGTATATAATTAGCGGTGTTGCATTCATAAAATTAGTTGTTTTTAACGAATCTATTTCACCCACTACATATCACTGATATCTGTTATTTATATTTACTTTATTAATATTTATTTTAATGCCAAAAAATAAATTTAAAAAATTTGCAAATAAGATAAAATATCAGCAAAATGATAGGGAATTATCTATCACCATTAGTGATGTCATAAGAGGTTATAAAATTCATTAATCGCTTAAAAAGACCTTACCCAGACTTACTCAATCGACTTCTGCTAGAAGTTTTAGCATGTAGTCAAGATTCTTGCAGTGTTTGTATGCAACTCAGTCTATGCCTACGGGCAACTGGATCAGTAAACATTTTGGAGTCACTTTGCCATCATATGAAGATGCGTATTATTTTTTGTCTTGAAAGAGTTCATTTTCTCACAGTCGTTCATATGAAATGTGTATTTTATTTGCTACAAATGGCGAAACCAATCCACCTGTCGAAGTACAAACTAAGATAAAGTTGATGCGAACTATAATGGGCGTGTGTCCTCATTTTTTAGGTCGAATTTTCAATTGTTGGTTGAAATTGATGTTAATAAATGTGTATTGACGTGTCTATTTTATTAAATATCTAAATGTTGACGGAGATATAGCAATTAAAAATTTGAATTGTAGTTTTAGCGCTAGAAATGGTCGGCCATATTTGTATGACGTGAAATGCATTTTAATGTCAGTTATTTGTTGAGTAGGTCAGTGCTATGGTAATAGTTTGTAGCTGTTGGTAGTCAAATAATCAAGTCAAGTCAAAGAATAATAAGTTTTTATTTTATTTAACGCTGCTAAGGCTGACATAATATTGGAATTTTATTGTTCCTTGAAATAGCTTTAAATAATATTTGATATATAAATACATAGCACAGAGATGTATGAGCTGTAAGGTTGGCAGCGGTTGTGATGTCACATGCATTTGGAATGTGTACAACGTTGAATCCCTTTAATAATTAAAGAGACAAAATGACTTTTTTAATTGTTAATATCTCCTAACATATAAGGAGTTATTAAAAAATAATTGAACATTAGAGGTCCTAGTAACCCACTTTATCAATATACAGTACACTTTTATAAAAATTAAGACATAGGACACAAGCCCATTGAAGTGAAATAGTGATAGAAACGTCACAAAACAGGACACTTTACCATATTATTTACTATGGGGGTCTATAGACAAGATGCAACAGCTTTTTAAAATAGAACCCGGGATATTAAGGGTCACTCCTTTAATTCTTATATTTCAAAAACTCCACTTTTTAAGTAGGTTTATAGATATATCGCTCTACTCCTGGGTATTTATTTATTGGTAATGTTACAATAATAATCCCCCCTGAATACAGCTCTGTATTTATCAAATATCATTTATTTTATCAGCACTAAGGTGTTGCTTTATATCATTTTTCAAAGTGTCACAAACAGCACGCACGCACGTAAATCGTCTAGCCATGCGTTTGTGTACACCGCGCAGATAATGTCTCATACCTGTACGATGGTATAAAGGTGAAAAGAGAACCGCAGCAGCTACAGCATGTGCTGGTATGTTGACTTTGTTGATATAAAGTGCAGATAACATGTGAATAATGTTCATTTATCTTATTTATTGTCATATCTATTAATAAAAATAATTAATAACTGCACACACTATCGCCATCTAGCGGATTGAAAATCGCAGGAGAATTCAAAATGAAACAGGCAGCGGTTTTGTGGTAAAAATGTTATTTTGATCAATTTGGTGTTACTTAGGTTGCAGCCAGTTTAGTCGCAGGTGTGCTGAAATTGATAAATATTTTATATAGTGTATTAAAGTTTAAATATAAACCAAACAAGTCAATATATGTTCCTCACCTCTGTTCTAGATATTTAATCAAGGTCGCTCGTAGAAATAAGTATTATGTCATATTTGGCCAATACGGAAATTGTAATCGGAAGTAATAAAATGAATAACAATAAACTTAAAGAAATAATCATCTGGTAGATCAAAATTAATAAGTATGTTGATACAAAAGCATTCGCCCGTGAAATTTAATCGTCGAAACCAATAAAACAATACCAAAGAACGTATTGCACGATACCAGCACCACGAATATTCTGAAGGCCGCCCAGTTATCTAGTTCTAAATTGCCTGTCAAAAGTTATAAAGTGCCGGCAGGGTTATGAGTGATTGAAACTATCATCTGCGATATATCGTACTTCTAAATTTGGAAGAATTATTATTCAAAACCGTTATAATATTATTTAATAAAAAATGAACAATATTGGTTGTAAAGTCCTTACAAACATTTTTGTTGAGTAGTTTGTCGAGACTCAGTTATTAAATTTTACGATTTTTAAATAAAATTTTAACATTAATATTGAATGTAAAATATTTCTATTTATTAACATGTATCACTGGATTGACCATTGCAACATTAGTCCTCTATAAATGGGCTTGTGTCCTATGTCCTAATTTCTATAAAAGTGTACTACATATTGATAAAGTGGGTTACTACAACCTCAAATGTTCAATTATTTTTTAATAACTCCTTATATGTCAAGAGATATTAACAATTAAAAAGTGATTTTGTCTAATTATTAAAGGCATTCAACGCTGTACATATTCCAAATACATGTGACATCACAGTCGCTGCCAACCTTACAGATCATAAATCTCTGCTATATGTATTTATATATCAAAATATCAAATATTATTTACAGCTATTTCAAGGAACAATAAAATTTCAATATTATGTCTGCCTTAGCAGGGTTAAATAAAATAAAAACTTATTATTCTTTGATTTGACTTGATTATTCGACTACCAACAGCTACAGAACATTACCACAGCACTGACCTACTCAACAAATAACTGACGTTAAAATGCATATCACGTCATACAAATATAGCCGACCATTTCTAGCGCTAAAACTACAATTCAAACTTTTAATTGCTATATCTCCATCAACATTTAGATATTTAATAAAATAGACACGCTAATACACATTTATTAACATCAATTTCAATCAACAATTGAAAAATCGACCACTAAAAAATGAGGACACAAGCCCATTAAGGCATGACACTCAAAAAATCGAAATGCCATGGAAGTTCTATCCTTTTTAACTGGCCATTTTGTTTATATAAAACAAATATGGGAGAACTTTCAACCTTGCCCATTTAAATATTGTTCAAAAGGATTAATTGATTGTTATCATATTTTTAAACCGGAAATACCTCTAAACTATGAATCACTGAATTACTTGCATTAATTTTTAATATCTGTATTGTTAAAAATTCTTATCTGTAATTCACGAATCATTGCTATAAAATAAAGTTTCCATATATAGACAAATCATGGACAACTTCTATTTATTTATTTTTATTTAATACCGTTGTCAAATCAGGTCCAAAAGTTAATATTAAGCACAATTATTTCCGGTATATATTTAATTACTTTTACAATATTTTTCAGGTAATAGCAAATGCTATAAAAGTTTCATTTTGATTTGGATTAACTTAAAGTATTCACAAGTTAAAGTTGTTGCATACGGTTTCATTTAAAGATGTACTTTTTAAATCTTTTATTTCTGACACATTTTCCTTTATGCTACAACAATAACTAATAAAAACATTGCGCATAAAAATTACTTAAATAATTCGGATATAACTGTAACAATATATACCATTGATAATATCTAAGCTAAGTAAGGTGATTATATTAGACAAATTAATTTGAATAATAAAAGAATTGAAATATTATAAGAATTTCTTTTGCGTTATGCTTTTAAAAACCGTTTTATTCATTTTAAATAATTTTGACTATAAGTCCTAACAAAAACATAGGGTACATATTAAGGTATTGTAAAAATACATTGTCTATTAAATTGAAAGTAAACCATAGATTTTCAAAATAAAATCAAAATATTTCGAAATAAATGTATAAAACAACAAAAATTAGAAATTGACAAAATCGAATTCTCGCTCCATTCTTAAAGTTAGTTTCAGTAGCTCGGTATCGACTTCAAAAGCTGCATTGCTGTGATCTGGATTAACTTTATGAGGTAATGGAAGCCGAAGAAGGTGACGTTTACCTTCCACCAACACATTTTCTGGAGTTACATGTAAATCTACAGATGCCATAGTTTCTCCAGGAAGTTTAATAGTAATAACCATATCTTCGCAACTTGAAGTAGCTGCAGTCTTCATCCCCATCTATAAAATAGAACTATTTGAAATCTATATTTTAATAGTAAGTTATTTTTATATTAAAATATATACTATACTATACTTGTATATTTTGCCTTCTATATATTATTTTTCTTTTAATGTTTTTGCCATTTGGCACTACAGCCTTCTATATATTATTATGCAACAATTCTAACACTTGAAATTTATTTGTATACCTGCAAATATATATCTCCTGTGGTAATAGCTTGCTTATAGATTATATTATATTCAGGAGTATCTCTTGAATCCAGTATTTCCTTATCATCTCCTTCTTGAAGCATTTCTTCATATTCTCTTATTTCATCTGCTTGTTTTCCCTCCCCCTTGACAGTCGAAGGTTTTCTTAGGGGTGGTTTCGGCTTCTTGGGGCATATATCTCCAGGCCCTACGAGCATTATATCATTTAGGATTTGAATACTTAAGATCATTTAATATAGTAATTTGTTTGAAATTATTGTCATGTTATAATAGTTGCTATCCTATTAGGTGTTCAATTTGTTAATAAATCTGGAAAATTATTAATTAACAACATACTGGCCGAGGCCATTTATGCATTACGTCAGATTGCTGTGTTTGCGTTCAATCCCCGAACCTAGCGCTATATTTTCTAGGTTTCGTTGTTGTCAGTATTAATTTAATCATAAAACTTGAAGCAACGATGTAGTTCACACATATGAGACCACGGCACCATAAATATTGCAAAGATTGTAGGAGATCCTCGTTAGTAGAATTGAGCATCGGAAATAGGACGAGATTAAGTAATATGAAATGAAAGTGAAAATAAACATAAAAAAATAGTGGTAATTTTTATGTCATGCATTACATATTCACGAACCACACCTACTCGTATGTCACATGGTCACATAGTTAACTAATTGGAACACCAAGTATATTAAATATATAACATCACAAGTACTCATTCTAACCCATTTTGTGTAATCCTGTTGAAGGAAGATCATCTTCCTCTTCCTCCGAAGACTCATCTTGTGGTTTCAATAATTCTGCAAGTTTGACAATATTACAAGTATCAGTAATACTTTCAAAATTCATTTTGTTAGAAGTTGAATTTAATTAAAATAAATAAATACTGATTTTATTTCAGAAAAGTGCTTTTGTTTCGAATGTTCTATTAATATACAATTGTTTGGTTGCTATGGTATTTACATTACTATTTCTTTAACTAGAACAGGTATATTACTTTATACAGACTTAAGTAAAGTATTGGCAAACTATAACAAAACAACAATATCACAACAATTTGACTTCTACAAAAAAAAAACATATAGTAAAGTAAAATAAAACAACATAAAATAGGTTAAAAAAAATGCATGTAACTTTTATTTCATTTGAACAACTTTTTTTTATTAGTTTTGAAATATAATTCATTTATTTAAAATAAAATATTTAATCGAAATGCTAATAAAATATGTAAAAAAAAAAACATTGTATTAATATTTCTTTGCGAGCAAAAAGTACAAACTTTAATATTGCTTTAATTTTACAAATATGCACCTAGTTATGTATATATATAATATAATTTATATTTTTAAGATGCAAATAATATTTATTCTTTTTTTCATTTTTATTATATATATAGGTAAATAAAATGATTCAAAAATTTCACTCAGTTATTTTTTTTAACGAATATATAAAAGTCCGAGGAAATATTTTAAACATCACAATTAGTTTTAAAAGTTAGAATGAAATTTTGTGGCACTGATTTTTTTTTATATAACAAGAAAAAATATATATATATATATGTATAGACTTAAAAATATCAAGCCACTGTTTTCAACACTAAACGATGAACAAAAAAAATCATAAACCGCTAAAACTTCCTTAGAACAATTTCAAACATAATGCACACAACATTCCTTTTCACATTCTATGGTAAAAAACTACTTTTTACATTTAGCTGATTCTCGTTTTCTATCCATATTCTTAATACTGGAACTAACAATATTGCTTTTGGGTTTCTTCATTATTGGTATTAGATTAATTTTAGTATAATTTATTAAATACCTAAAATTTATTACTTTAGCTTTAATTATTATTGTTCTTAATATTGTGTCTTACTTAATATTAATTATTAATTACGATTTATAACTATGTCTGGATTTTAAAATTATTAGCAAAACAAAAATGATATCTTTCTTAACAAATGGTCATGATCTTTAAACACACTGGGTTTGTTTATATTATACATATATAAATTATTAATAATTATAAAAAAAGTCTTTTTATATTAAATATAATTAATTATTAACACTTGTTACGCACCATGAAAGGCATTTAGTACATTTATCTCATTAAGGACGACCTTACTTTATAAATTACACTGGCAGTAGTAACTTGGATGCAATCTGATTCAGAAAATATAAACTGTACATATATATATATACATATAAAAAAAACTTATCCTACTTATCCAAATCCTGGTTATTAGTACTATAGTCCAACTGGTAACTTCCCGGTCTCGTAATGTCTTCCATTGTGGGTTCTTTACATTCCATGCCCGTATGTCCGTTTCCTCCACAGTTCCAACAAGATAGCTTTTGTCCACTGGAGTTACTTTGTTGATACACTGGCATTGTCGTTGCTGCAATAAAAGGTGGAGGCGGGGGAAATGGATATACAATATCACCATTTGGTTGATATATCTGAGGGGGCGGCCTATAATTTGGGGGAAAATGTGTAAATACAGTACTACGTGGAGAAGTAAAATGACTGTGCGGTAAATATGCATACTGCGTGGTTGCTGTAGGTAGAGTTCCAGATCCGGATGCTATTGAGGATAGTGAGTCCGTACTTGTGAATATTTTCTCCTGCACTTGTGGGCGACCATTTATCCTACATCTACTTTCTTTTGTCCTTGTATTTGTATAACTTGGGGCCGGCGTATCTGGAGGAGAATGACCAGCGCTACCCGAAGATCCAGACTCACCTTCACTTGATAAGTGCCGCGAGCTTTCTGCATCTAGTCTTAATGCTTGTAATTGGTTTGCACAATATATTGTAGGCTGATGGCTATGTTTCACACGATTCATACTTATTTGGCAATTTATATTTTGTTGTATCGTTGGTATTTGTGACTGATTTATAATTGTATTTTGTTGTATATTCGGATTATGTAATTGTTGCTGTTGTAATGTTTGCAAACAATATCCATTACAGTTTACTATATTTCTTAATTGATTCATAGCTCCAGCTGGCATACCAAATTTCAATAAATTTTCTTCATCCATATGAATGACCTTGAAGAAAGAAAATTATTAATTTTGAAATCGCGATTAATATAAGACTATAATAGAATTTTCTTACGAACCTCGTGTAGAGTATAATTCCCTAATTGTTTTTGACTAGATTTATGTAGACTTGGTAGTGACGACGTTACATTGACATCTTTACAATATGACCCAGACGATGTGGATGATGTTGTTGTTGATGATGATGTCATCATTACAGGCACGTGTTGTTGTTGTTGTTGATGGAGATGATGCTGTTGCATTGTAGAAATCACAGGCGGTGAAGTTGTTAATGGAGGAGTTGATTCTGATTGTGGTTTTCTAGACTGTATGGTTGATGTTGTTCGACTATTTCCTGTTGTTGATTGTAATGTTGTTGATCTTACTGATGGTGATCTTGAATGCTGCTGCGATATGTGTAGAGGTTGATGATGCTTTTGCTGTTGATTTTGATTTTGATTCAATGTCGGACTTGGTGCTCTACTTTGAGTTGGTGATGTAGGTTGACTTAACAGTGGGGACGGTGAAGTGGTATATGGCAGTATCTGGAAAATAATTCTATTAATAAAACATACCAAAAAATTATTATTGAAAGATAATGCACATATATTTACAACAAAATTATTTAATATATTTGTTGAACGGTCCATAAAAATAAAAACTTGCATCATTTGTTTGCTTTGTTGTGAACAAATCAACAAGTGTTACATAATGTCACATATAAATATAACACTTCCATTAAGTAGTAAAAAATAGTTCACTACATATTTCTTATCATACTATAAATAGGGAATTCCCGTTAATTTGTCTAATGTGCAGTAAGGGGAATCCCTTTATAAACTCAATATATATATGAATGTATTATATAATTTATATATAGTTAAAATTAAAAAAAATATATATTTTTAGGTTTCATATTTACCTCGATTGGATTTATAGTAATAGGCACAGGTCCTTGATTCATAACAGTTGCTCTAGACCAAGGGCCAGGAGGTACAGTAAAATCACCCATTGTTAAAACAGGTGGTATAATGTGTGCTCCAGCTATCATGACCTCACTACTCATTACAGACGAGACATTGCCACCAATTGATATATTTGTGTGACCAGTAGAAGACTGTTCAGAAACAATGTTTGGTAGTACAAATTGATTAGCTAAATTTGGAGAATGACTATGATGATGACTGGTTACAATTGTTAAAGGTGGAGTTTGACATACATTTGACAAATTTGTTGCTGATAAGTTCTGTTGATGTTGATCACTAATTATTGCTGTATTTAATAAAGGTTGCTGTTGCTGAATTGAAACTAATGAATGTGTTGTAGATGATATTGATTGATTTGGTGACAAATTATGCATAGTTGGAGTTGATATATCGATTTGTAGTGATGTGGGTGAAACCTGAAAAATGACAACAAAATTATATAAATATTAACATATAAATATAATAAGAGTATGTTCATTACATATAATTAAAATTTCAACAAGGAAACTTGTAACAAAGACTAAAGAAGAAAGTAATATTTGTACTGTACTTCATATACTGTAACATATAAAACATTGCACAATTTGCAAAATTAAGAAAAAATATAAATATATAACGTAGCAGAAATACAACGCAGTTTGAAATTGCTAATTGCAACATTCTACTACTCAAGGTTACTGGTATAAGAATCATAAATATATAATAAAATGAAATTAATAATTTCATAATAAGAACAGCTTTCATACAAAATATATGCATAATATATAATATTGACAATAAAATGGTAAAGATATAAAAAATAACTTACTTGTGACATAGGTTTGGACAATCCGTGCAATCCCATTGGAGTTGAAGATTGAGAACTCTGTGCCAAAATACGCTCATCCATCAATTTTTTAACAATATTTCCGCAATGTTGACGTTGGTCAAAAGAAAATACTGGATGCCAGTGAGCTAACGTATACAATAATAAAATTTCTTCTAAGGGTACTCCCGGTGGAACTGTTAGTAAATCATTATAATCCCATCCCGAAAGTACCCTATATAAATCATTAACACAAAGAGTACTTCCAGTACGTAATAAGGCAACATACAATGCCAATTTTCTTCTAATTCGTTGATCTGACGGCCCCCCTGACAAGCAAGAGTCGTAAATGGCGGATAATTCACCTGAATTATTAACGCTGTGTGCAACACCTCTCAACAATTGAAAATCGCGTCTTCCGAGGTCTTCAATACATGTACCCAAAAATCTTAACTCAAACGGAAGGCACATATTTAATAGGGTACACATTGCCTCGATACGTTTATAACTTTCTAACTCATTAAACCATGATACCACGTCTTCTTTACACACCATTTCCAGTACACATTGATATCTTTTGGGTCAATTTATTTTACACAACGGTTAGTATTTATTCTAATGTAAATTATATTATGTTTTCACTAATATTTTCTGGCACACTACGATAATAATAAGCCGATAATATAAGAGGGAACATTAGCCCAGTGACTACTGTACGGTGCTGGTTTTGGTTAGGCAACTATGGCTGCATTCATTTATTAAATGAGATACGACTAGTGATAAAAAAAAGAATACTCTCTTGACTGCGATCCTGACAAACCAAATAAATATGGCGGTATGTTTAAAAATCTTCATCTTTTGAAAAAAAACTTCTGTTTTAATTTTTTACGTTAAAATTCTTTTATAAACAGCTATGTTATATAAAAATATTTTTGTTTTGATAATTTGTTTTATCGCAAAATATATAGACGTGACATGGCAGACTTTGATAACACAAAACTTTAAATTGTAATAATTTTAGAAATTATTATCCTTGTGATATTTTACTCAGAAATTTAATAAATGATATAACTTCACCAAATGCAAGATTATGAATTCAAGAAAACAAAAAACTATTTAACAATTAATTGTACAAAGTACGTATATCTATTGAAGTTTTAATGAGCGCCTTTCATTGCTAACTAAGAGTGTCCACCACCATAAACACTAAAATAGTACAATACCTGATAAATAAATATTTAGCACAAGGGAACAGTTTCAGATGTATATTTTATTTTATTTTATTTATATCAAACTAATTTTAAAAATTACAGTTATGGATGAGTAAATAATATGTTATATATTTCTACGTAAAACAATCAGAAATTAGTTAATATTAAAAACATATTTGGTGAATCAGTATGAATAGTTTAGAAACCGTCATCATCTTCTTCAGCCATCTCCTTTGCTAATTCCAAATCCTGTTGTTCACGTTCCCGACGCTCTTCAGCACTTTCTAAATCTTTTCCATAAGCCTTAGGAGGATACCTCATAGCTTTTACACTCTGATTATGCAAATCAAGACAAAATGAAATTCTTTGATGGAAAGCTAACTGTGGCTCCCTGGTGCAATATATATCAGTGCTTTCCTTGCTTCGCATATATCCTCGTTCGGGGTCTAAAGTGGCTTCGATGACTCCATCCCTAATAGCTTTTGCTACGATAAATTCGGCATCTTCAGCCGAGTCTAAACCCAATTTCTTAGCTATATCTTGTGGTGAAATTCTGGAGTATGACAAACCAATTGATCTTATTGCAGTTTTGATAACGTTATGTCTCAAACGAAGAATCAACGTGAATGTATGGTCCTGTCTGAATTGTGGTCCAAAATTCTCAAGAACTTCTCCAAATCTCTGTAAATTTCCCATACGCACTGCTTGCGTTAACTGAAAGTATGGGGCCAAAGAACGACGTAATGCGTTTTGTCTAAATATCTGTCGTTCTGGAATATCTCCCAGAAGAAGTTCAACAACGATAGCCAATTTCTGTGCAGTCTGCCGGAATCCTACAGCAGCATTTTGTGGAGCTTTTCTCATTGCTTGTACTAAATGCTTATGAGCAGAACTGTATTCTAATCTTGCAGCTTTAATACGCCCTAAATAGTACAAGAATCTAGCCCACTCATTGTTGCTAGCAGATTCTGGAAATACACTCTTACTTACAAGTTTGTCAGCTTGATCATATAAAGAGTAATGCAGGTAATTTCGAAGTAAACAGTTAATAATTACTGCCTGACCTTCGAAGTCATTACGTAGAGTTGCAGTACGTAAACGGGCATGTAAAAAGCCTCGTATTCCATCAAGTTTGTTAGTCAATTCAGCTACTCTTG
This sequence comes from Panorpa germanica, assembly GCA_963678705.1. NCBI lineage: Eukaryota > Metazoa > Arthropoda > Insecta > Mecoptera > Panorpidae > Panorpa > Panorpa germanica. Next base: position 18,787,524 of record OY783211.1, on the reverse strand, counting down.
AATGATAAAAATAACATTTAGCAGCAATTAAATCAATAGTACGACGATTTAAAGCAGTTACTTTAGACATCAGCAAATCAGAGCATACATTTGCATCGTCTAACTTGCCTGAATCGATTAATTTTACTAATATTAACAAGTGAAAGTATACATCGACTTCTGGAACAGGTGACTTAATTGCAGTTCTTACTCTGACCGGTTCCGGTTCTCCGGCGGGGGCTTCATCTACGAACTTCAGGATATTTTCACGTTCAATACCAGCAGGATACAATTGACATGCTAGTGTGCGAAGAACAAGTGCATTTAGTTTCCTACGTGTACTAGGAAGTGCACGAAGCACACGTAAAAGAAATCTAGGTTCTTTGCTGACAACTGCTTTGTCTATTTGACGGGCATGTTCTCGTATATCTTGAACACTTAACAAATCAGCATCTTTCTTCGGTTCAACGGGTTCTTCACCACTTGCAGCTGGACTATCAACGTTTTTCATTTCCACATCATTTGTATTTTCAGCAGATAATGCACCCATTTTAATATAATATTTTGAAGAATCACTGTTAACCTAGCACCTACTAATTATGCTCACTATACTTTTTAACAACCTTTTATGTTGTGTCAAAATTTGTCGAGTAACTATGGATGCCAGTGCTGCCATATGCTAACATATTTTACTGTATGTAAGTTTTTAAATAAGTTATCTCTGGTTCTTAAATTATTAACTTTTTAAATGTGCTTTTAATTATAACACCAAATGACTTAAAACAAATGAAATATTATAATTAATTGGTTTAAATTGATTGGATGTAGTAATATTTTTGATTTATATTTTTAGACATCTTCATGGTTCAAGCCATCTGTCGGTTTAAGTATTAAACTTATCGTTTTATCTTTGACAAAATTAATAAGTTCTTTCACCATTTCGGTATTTAATTTTACAATATTTTCAATTGCTGACGAGTTCAATTTGTTAATAAAAACAAAAATCATTATAAAAATTAATATGTGGGCAGATACTTTATTAATTGTTTTTATATCTATCTGTACAGCACTACTTGGCGAAGGTATTTATTCATAATTTTTGTAATATTAACAATTTAAGGCTATAAATTACAACCCGATATCTTACAGGTCTGACATGGTTAATGGTATACAGAACTGAGAAATATCAAAAATTGAAGACTGAAGTTGAGAAACAGAGTAAAAGATGTATGTTCAATTATTGCTCTTATACTTTTACAAATAAATTAAAATTATAACCATACTTTTTATTCAGTGGAAAGACGCAAAGAAACTCACGGTGATTCATTGGATAAACATCACAAGAAAAAAATTGAACGTGATGAAGAAAAACTTAAAAATAACAATCGAGATTTATCTCTCGGTAAAATGAAATCAATGTTCGCTATAGGATTTGCATTTACAGCACTGCTGAGCATGTTTAACAGCATGTAAGTATTAATTGCAAATACAATACAATATATACTAATCAGTATTCATTAATCTTTTTATTTTAATTAACAGTTTCGACGGACGTGTTGTTGCTCGTCTTCCATTTGTGCCAATTTCGTGGATTCAAGGACTCAGTCATAGAAATCTTCCAGGAGACGATTACACAGAATGTTCATTTATATTTTTGTACATTTTATGTACTATGTCTATTCGGCAGAACATTCAAAAGTTGCTTGGTTTTGCACCGTCTAGAGCCGCTAGTAAGCAAGGGGGTACATTCTTTGGACCAGCTCCTGGTCAATTTAAGTAAAAGGTTTTTATAAATATTATACGTAATTTATAATTTGATTTAGTTGTCATTTGAATGATATTATTTAAATCAAAAACGGAAAGAATGCAATTGTAATTTATGTAAAAGAATAATATATAATAAATTTGTATTATGTAAATTATTATGATCTTTGTAATATAGAACATTAAGAATAAATAATTTTATGCCTTGTAATAACGTAAAAAAAAATATATTATCAATAAAGAATACATTTTTGTTTGTAAATATTAATAACCACAAATCAAACGGCAATATTAAACGTCCATGTTTAACAGAATGAAATATTTCTGTACGTACTCCGTTTATGGTCACTGCAATCTTGAATCATTTGTTTAATTATGATTTTTATTGATTACTTACTACAAATAATATCTACGCAGTTTACTTCATACATTTTCTACAAAATATCTACGAATAATAATGTTAACGTTATGTAAAGATAAATATTCCGAAATTGTAGCATGTTGTCATTTACATAAAATCTTTTATATATATTTTACAATTTGTCGTCAACTGATAATGAATTAGTGCTAAAAGAAAGAAATATATTTAATACATAATTTATAACTATACATAATGCAGAATTGTATATTAAAAATATTACAGTCATTCTTTAGTGTTTTCATTGGTATGACTTTCAGATTCACTAGATTCTGAGTCTGAAGAACTTTCCACCGTCTTCGAATATTTTACTTTAGCGAAACAATTACTGCAAAGTTTCTGCCCAGGCTTTATACTTGTAATACCTTTTTCGCGAAAAAGAGTAACGTCCTTTAATAATATCTCTTTCAAATTGTTTCTTATCTTCATTCTGTGACATTTGTAAGGATCGCAACAAACAACTTGGTTTAAAGGATAGAATACCATAACCTTTTGTAAATGATGATCACAAATTGTTTCATCACGTTTAATAATTTTAATGTTTGTTCGCATTAAAAATATATCTCGGTTTTGTTTAGTTAAGTCTCCTACGACATGAAGACAATGTTTTTTGGTAAAAGAAGTAGAATGACATTTATCTTCCTCTTTAATCATTAATCCATAGCTACAAGGCTTTAGCTTTTCTGTTTTTGTATCTTTCACGTTAAGTTCTTCTGATTTTTCACTTTTTCTTTTAGTTGGAGTTACTTTCTTGTCTGAAGCTGATAAAACTCTTTTCCTACCCATTACAATTATTATGAAATTTCTTACTATGAAAATATAAAAAGAATAAGCAATGTAATATTTATATATTTAGTTTTCAAAGTTCACTGATAATTTAGAAGTATAATTGATAATTTAATATTTATGTAAATAAGAGCATCAAAAATAATGTACAAATAGCGTCTACATAAATATAAAAATAATGTGAGATGACACTTCTTAGAGTGAAAAGACGTCGATATAGTGCTGCCACATGCTACTAAAATAGAACAAGTTAAAAATAGTATTTCAAACATTGGCGCCTTAAATAAACTTAATTTAATTAATGATGCTGTTACTATAATTAATCAAACAGCAACTCTTGGAAAGGTGTTTTCTTTGATTTCAATCTATTATTCAATAATTATTTAAAAGAAATGTTTCCAATTTGATTGATAAAAAGTACTTTTATTTACAATTTGTGGCAACAATAATTAGATTTACATTATTTAAATTTTACAATAAAGCTATTTATATATCAATGTATAATATTATATATAAGAGTGCAAGTTTTATAATCATAAATATGTTGATAAATAATTATGTGATTTTAGGTATATATATTTTTTATCAGTTTTTGTATAAGTTAAATTTGAGTAAATCATTATTTACTGAAATTGTTTCATTAAACTATTTTCGTTTGCCTTTTTAGAATAATTTAGTTTTGTAAATAATTATTTAAATTTTATTTGAATAAGTGATCACAGATTTACAATTTTTTAACTCATTTTTTAAATTCTTTCTAACTGATTTATTCTCTAAAAATGTCTGCAAAAATTTACTCGTATTTTGTTTTATAATAATTTTAAATATAACGTTTATTTAATTTAAAAGATTTGTGAATTAAATATTACTAATCTTTTCATTGTAGAAAATTATGATACAAAAATGACAAATATGTTTAATGTAGAAAATAACAATAAGTATTAGTAATAGTATACTAATCAGGGGCAAAAGATTGTATACTATGTGGACATTATCTCTGATGTGGACTTGTTAAATCAACTTTATATTATTTTCAACATAAATTAACAACAATAATTATAGGTAGATTTAATTGTATATATTATTGCGATTCTCTTATTTTTAAATTAAATAAACGTTATAAGAAAAGCGTATAAGAAAATGTTTCAAGCAAGAATTTAATTTAAGAATTAAATTTAATAATCTAACAAAAGATAGGAGCTTACGATGTACATAGCCATTATGCAGAATGATGTATTGTAACCAGCATTGCGACCTTAATTCTTAATTTATATTCTCACTTTAGCCACTTTTGATTGGTCTACAGGTTATGTAAAAAAGTAGCTACATATCGCTGAAATCTAAAAGTGCTTATCAAAATTTGAAATTCTAATTTTAATTAATTATTTATAATTTCTATGATTATTCAGCGCAAAGAATAATTTAAACGGTATATTAATTATTATTTTAGATGATTATATATATTATTAAATTAAAATTAAAATTAAATATTTACAAATAAAGTAATATATAATTTAATAAAAATTAATAAAATTTGTATCTACAAATTAATATATATTTTTATAAGTTGAGCATATATATCAACATATATGTAAATTACTTTAATTATTCGAAATGAAAATTATTATACACTTACTCCTTAATCGTATGCAACTTATATAACATTTTACGAATTATAAATAAAGATTAATCCACAGCCGATTATATTTGTTGACGTATTCAAAATTATGTAAGAATATACATTTAATCCATGCCCTTATTTGGATAGTTATTTAGAATTTTCTAATTCTCAGAAATTGAAGAAATTATTATAGCTAAGAATAGATTTTCTATTTCATTCTTTCAGTAATAAATAATACATTTACGTGGGATAATTATTCATAATCTCTATTATAGCGTACTAATAAAAAGTAATTTTCATTTTGAATAAATTTGTATTAAATGTATTGTGTTAAATGTAATAAATGAAATCTGGAAATTATTCTAATTTAACTTAAATATAATTTTTATTGCATAGCTACTAAATATAATTGTACATTTGTCTCTTTTGTATTTATAATAAGTAATACATAATGAAATTTCTACTAATTTGCATAAAAATTAGAGTAACATAGTAGCTAACGTTTATAAAGTTTCGATTTCTACCGCGAGTCCATGACTAAGTATTATTTTTAACTATTATTTTTGATATATGTTTATTAAACTTAAAAACTAATTATAATAGAAAAGGGACAATTGCAATATATTTATTAAAGTAATTATACATTCACAATAAAAATATAATTAATAATTTCTTTAATTTTCATAATAATTGATTCTATAACTGGTTCTTTTTATTTAATTTAATTTAGGAATCGCTGCACATTAAATTTAAATAATATTACACTAACCATGTATTTACAATTATAAATTTTAATAATGTTGTTTATAAAAAATTACAACTATACAATTAAAATACAGTGTCTTGATCCGACCGAAACAAAAACCAGAAAATTAATTTTCTAATATAATTATATTTTAATTATTATTTTTCTTTATAAAATTAGCTATTTGATTTTCAGAGCGCTGAATTTTTGAGTATTAATTGATAATTGTTTTTTTTTTAAATACCCTACCTACTTAATATTATTTTATATCAATTAAATCTGTCATTCTAAATATTTTTCTTTTAAATTGATATCTATAAAGGTTCATTTTCTTTTAAGTATATACATGGACTGTTTTCTATTTTGTTAAATTAAATTTCTTTAAATGAATTTTACAGAATTTTTTTCAAAAATAAAATAAAATAATCTGGAAGATAATATAAAATAATGAATTATTATTTAAAGATATTTTTAGTAAAAATTCTGTACATTTTTAAAATTATTTATTATATTTAAATATCAACAGAGATATTAGAAACAAGAACTTATTATAGATGGATATTATTAAAAGTGAAACAATTAAATTTAATGCATGTTTATTAGCCAAGGTTGACTTTCCAAGTTTTTTGGTTTCATAATTGGAATCAGGGTATGAAAATCAGTTAGTAAGTTTCACTTTAAAATAAAATGCATCAATAATAAGATCTAATTTCTTATATTTTAATAGGGTTAATTATTTTTGTAAGGCAAGGGTACATGTTTTGAATTTAACAAATTACAGCTAGGTTATGTAATGTATTTTTATTATTTTGCATTTTTTTCGTCTAAGCAATTCGACAAAGAGTTCATAATATACTGATAAAATATTTTAATTTTAGAGGAAATTTTAGAACCAATGTTATGTGAAATAGTTAAAAAACAATTAGCAATTGTTTAGCTTTAGCATTTTAATTTGTTTCTAAATTGAATAAATTAAAGAATGGATCATCAAATAAGAACTATACACCGATTTATATAAGGATAAGAATATCATTTAAAAAATAATATCTTATGCTGATATATAGTTTTCTAAATATATATAGTTGCTAATTTTCTGCAGGTAAATCAATTCATATTTCCTATTTCTATTTCACACAGGTTTTATCAATTATGTGTTGTAATCCTTTAAATTAAGAACCCGTGTAACAACAAATTACACAATACTTTCTAAATATATTACAATCTCTTTGCAATTTATAATATTTAAATTATTTATAATTTCCATGAAATTAGTATCAAAATATTAAAAGTAGGTCTTTTTTAGAGGCATGTTTTCATAATTTTTCAAGTTTCTTTCTAATATGTCTTTTTTTTTTAAAGTATTTTTTTTAAATTTTTTGCTAGTTTAATTTAATCATAGTATGGTATCCTTGATGTGCTGTAAAGGAAATAGGTCTTTAAATTATTAATTTATCCTTTTATTTAATTATTGTTTTAATGTGTAATTGTGTTAATAATTGAATGCAGCTTAACAAACGATTATTAGTAATATTTATTAAAAGTAATAATGCCATTGTTTTAGTTCCTCCTTGGATCACGTGTGCCACTGCACTGGTAAAGAAGTTTTACTGTTGCTTGTGGCATTAGTAGCCTTTATTAGGCATGAAGCACATTCGCCAATGCTTAAATTTTTATAAAATCAGCTGCATTCAATTATTTTATGTGATAAATAAAGAAACGTCATGAATAATAACACTTAAGAAGCAAGTAGATTATATATATACAGAGAATCGTATAGGACAGATAATGAATTATCTAGTAAAATAAGTTAATTTTGTTTTTAAATCAAATGGTAAGGTCTATGTGCCTTTATTCTGTAATTTTTCACAAATACGACCTTATTTTCATCGCTGTTTTTTAAATTTAAAACTGTATATGGTTTGCGTCTTTGCTAAGCTTAAAGCTCTTTTGAAATATATATAATTAAATAAATTATTTTACTGAAACGGAACGTTTCTATGTAGATATATGCATATCAACGAAAATATATACACATAATAAAATTAGATTTATAACCTTAAAAAAATATATACAAATGCACGCCATATAAAAAAAAGTATTTTACATAAAAGGCATGCAGATATTGTTGCCAACATTGTTGGTAACATACAACACAACACAATTGAGATTTATCTGCCAATTTTGTTATAAATTAATTAATTTCATTTTTATAAGTCTTTTAATTAATAACTAATATTATTACCACTCTGAAATTTATTTATAAAAATTAAAAACTTTTTTTTAAAAACCATAGTGTTGTAATTACTTCATTTTTAAAAGAAATAAAACAACAATCATAAAATAATATAATAAAATACATAAATAAAACCTTTATAAACAATAAAAAACATCAATAAACAATTATTATTAAAAAACTAATACAACACCCGCCTTGAACTCGATCTATGTGGACTATCAAAATCATCAACAATAGGCTGTTGTTGTCTATCTCTGTCTCTGTCTCTGTCTCTATCATTTCTCCTATCTATTTGTCTCATTCTACCATCATTTAGATTTATATATGCTGATCTGCTTCCGCTTGTTATATTTCCACTATTCATATCTCTATCTCTTTCTCGTATCATTATATCATCCAATTGTCTATCCCCTCCACCACCACGACTCATACCACGTGATGTATAATCAGCTGCTGGATATGATGGATAACCTCTATCGTTTATCGGGTAATCATCATCAAATCTTATGTCTCTGTCATGCATATGTGGTATACGAGGTATATCACGATCTTTATCTCTATCTCTTTCTAATCTGGAACGACCACGATGATGACCATGGTGCGATGGGTGGTGCGACGTCGGATGATAAGATGCACCTAATAAATAGAAGACACATTTTTAAAGAATATTTTAGATGCAGGATAAAAGTGACAAAATAACTATTTGGGTTGTGAATCACTTTTAGTTAATGGGCTTGTGTCCTATGTGTTAATTTTTATAAAAGTGTATTAGATATTGATAAAGTGCGTTACTACCCAGTAAACAATTTGGTGAAGTGTCCTATTTGGTGAAGTTCGAGTCACTCGTACAATTCTATTCTAACGCTTTACAAGTTCTCTACCTGTCACAGATTTTGTGTTAGTTTTTCATAATAATATTCTTTCTTTTTCCAACATCATTCATTAAGTATTTCTGTTTCTTTCCCACATGGGTATATTTTTATTATCCGGTCATAAATCATAAACCTACTCCGCTTTTAATTCAGCAGTGAACCGTCGTTGCAATGTCTGTAGCTCATAAAAAGGACCTTTCCTTTGAACGACTGAATAGAAAACGAACACGTTCCAGACAAAAAATTCATGATACGTAATAAAAATTAAGTAGAATTTACTCCAAAATGTTTACTGGGTAGATCCTCAAATGTTCAATTATTTTTTAATAACTCCTTATATGTTAGGAGATAATAACAATTAAAAAAGTCATTTTGTCTCTTTAATTATTAAAGGGATTCAACGTTGTACAACATTCCAAATGCATGTGACATCACAGCCGCTAGTTGCTATCTCTTTTATATAACAGAGCGTAAAAGAGATATATTCTTGACAGAACTCTGGCAAGTTTACAGGTTACCAACCTTACAGCTCACAAATGTCTGCTATATGTATTTATATATCAAAATATCAAATATTATTTACAGCTATTTCAAGGAACAATAAAATTCCAATATTATGTCTGCCGTAACAGGGTTAAATAAAATAAAATCTTATTATTCTTTGACTTGACTTAATTATTTCGACAGCTTCAAAACATTACCACAGTACAGACAAATAACTGACGTATACAATGCATTACACGTCATACAAATGGCCGATCATTTTTAGCGCTAAAGCTACAATTCAAATTTTTAATTCTATATCTCCGTCAACATTTAGATATTTAATAATTAAGCGGACAAAATGACATTTTTAATTGTTAATATCTCCTAACATATAAGGAGTTATTAAATTGATTAATTAATTTGAGGTTCTAGTAACCAACTTTATCAATATATAGTACACTTTGATAGAAATGAATACATTGGTCAAACATTTTGTCCACTTGAAATCTCTCTATATAGACTATTTAATACATATTCGACAGATATTTCAAGAATCTCTATTGTAGATTGTACAAAAGAGACAGCAATAACCGGGGAAAAGAGTGTAGGCAGCAAGTTATGTTCACAACCCAATTATAACCTAGTAGCATTTTCTATTAGCGAAAAGTAATACCTGGAAGTCCATTTAGATCAATTGCTTACCAACAGAACAGCAATCTTTAGTACATGTGGCGCTATAGTCACCAATGATCGTGATTTTCAGTTAATTCCGTTTATAAAAGTTTTCGCAAATAGAATTGTACTAGTTCTAATGATTATTTGAATCGTAACGGCTAACTGACATTACTTGTCATAATCGCACAATTCCTATTAAATTATTTTATGTCAAAACTGAAACACGATGGCAACACTAAAATCTATTTAAAACTGTTAGTTTCAAATGCAGGTAAATCTTCTAAAAATCTAAATAAATTCAAATATTTGTTAGCATCATAAAATACATAAATTAAAACAAAGAAAAAATCACCAAAGCATTATTCACATTGCGTAAAACTTACATTATAATCTACAGGTAGCTAACAACACAGTAAAAGCTGACAGAAGCGGACAGCGAAGAAAGAAATAAAATCAACAATCGCTATTCGCTTATTTTATAATAAAAATTAATAAAAAAAAAATTGATAACATATAAATATAAAAAATTATTAAAATTCAAATTTCGCGCCATTTTTAAATTTGAAGTTTATGTCATAAGCGTTAGCGAAGGTTGACCGGCGACTTCTCCAGAGCGGCGAACAACACCAGGGCTTACTGCGTAGTAGACGAAGATGAAATAAAAGTAGTAAAAGAAAATAAAATATATTAATATATATACAACACAATTTAAAAAATATTTTGTGAAAATAGGAGCGTTAAAATGCATTAGTATTTATTTATAAATGTGAAGTTTGATGCATTGCAATAAACTTGCAAAATAAAAATAAAAAAATACAAAAATCTAACCGTTGATATTTAAAAATCTTTTCTGTATTATCTGTTCAAATGATCAACTGTAGAAAATTTATAAAATTGTGTTCATTTGCAGCTAAAATGGACTTGGCAAGAAAACTGAAAGAAAATTATAAATAAAATATATACAGAACATAACAACATCAATTAAATGCAATAAATAAAGTGAGAAATGTGATTAAAACATTATAGTATAGTTACTGATGGATTCTGATCTGTTTAGATAGTTCAATTTTCTACCACGCACTATAAACAACGAGAATCATTTTCCGAAAGAAGAATCCACTAAATAAATCTTATGAATCTTTTAGACCTTTTCCGGAGAATACCTTAATTATATTTGCAAAATTTGAATGCTACATGGGGCCAGTCTTATTAGAATAAGAACTATTCCCATATACAGCTTGTTTCAAGTATATAACAAGTTTTAGATACATAATTTATCCAATGTATAAAGATAACCTCAAATATATACCAAGTACTTAACTATAAAACAAGCCCAAACTAATTACTAATTATTTAGGTAACGATTTTAATTATACTTAGTTCATTCAATAAATTAAAACTAGTATTGTGCAAAACTAATTATCAAAATAATTAATTCTATCTGCCGCTGTTTGTCTTACCCCTTTCTCGATCGTATGCGAAAGTATCATGAGGATGATGTCCTAAGAAAATAAGGGTTAGTTCAGTTAGTAATATTAATTTCTTAATTATGAATGTATTAATAGTGTTAATTATTTTATAGTGGTATTAACTACTAATTTGTAACATTTTCTTTACCTGGAGGTGTTGTTCCAGGTCTTCCAGCGGGTTCTCCTGAAGGAGAAGGTTCTTGTGACGATTGTATAGGTCGAGGAACAGTTGGAGTTACATCAGTTATAGGATGAGTTGCTCTCCAATATGCCTAAATAACGTAAATTGGACATTACATAGATCTAGACCAGGATCGTTGTCGTTGAAATGACATAAATGATCAAGGTGTCGATTTATATCCTATCTTTTAGTGAAGCATAAAGATGTATAGAAATTCAATTGAATTAAACTCTTACATAATAAATTCTTGATAAATATTCTATGTTTCAATATATTTCTACATTCTCCAGTGTTTCTGTCATTTTTCACAGGTAGTTTACTAAAATATATTACTGTTTTGGATACCTCTAGATATTCTGCAATATGTTCACATGCATCTTCTAATTGGTTCTCGTCTAGGATAACATCAAACATTTCTGGAGGACATTGTGCTAATTTCTCTGCTGCAACCATTTGTACAGACAGGTTTTTTGTTTGACCTTTTCCACGACTTTTTATTAGTCTTTGAAGTACCTTAAAACATAAATTAGAATATGTGTGTAGTCACTCCAAGTTATAGCTGGAATGGTTGGAATTCAGGATAAACATTTTGAAATTTACCTTAGGACTTGATATTTTTAAATAAACTACAGTTGGAGCTAAAGAAGTCTTTGCTAGTTGGGAAGGATGATTTATTGTATCACAATCTAAGACAACAAGTTGTAACGTTCTTGCTAATTCAAATATTCTTTCAATTTCCGCCTGAAATTATAATAAAACATCAAACATCATAGAATCAAACCACTTTTCAAAATTGTGAAATTTCTTACTTGAACTTCTGCTAAACATGTCGACCTTGAGTTAGATCGCTCCATTATTGCTCTTTTCGATGGATTACTTAAAAGAGATCGTTTTGCTAGTGATATATCTGCCATTACTCTAGTTATAATTATTCTGGAATATTAACATTTATACATTAACATATAACCTGAAAACATGTTGCAAGATTCAGAATATAGATGGCGTTGTTTTAAATTACTTACCTTCCTTCAAACTTATGTTTAAGATAGTCAAATAAAGCTTTTTGCATCATATCAGTAACTTCATAACCTTTAAGAGATGGTCCTACTAAAACAACAGGCCTCATAGATGGCACCACATCATATGGTGTATTTGGTTCTGTTTTTTTAAAGAATGGTTTACGTTTTTCTTTCGTGGGTGGTGTTGCCAGAGGAACTCCTTTTCCTCCAACAACACTTCTTGGTGCTCCAAGTGAATCTGTATCATCACCTATAGATAGAGAAAAGGAAAGAATAGTTGTAAGATTGTGTTCTGTTTCTCATATGCAACTAAACACATTTTTGATTGCGTCGTTATTAAATATTGTTGAAGTCTGTAGAAGCAGAGTCGTTATCCATACAAAACCGTATACTACTAATATGCTCCAAGTATTGCCATATTTATATTTAATTAGATCACGAATCGGTCAATCATTTTTGTTGTTTTACACGTATATCGCTATTTTGATTGTTACATGGAGCATTATTCAATAAATTCAAAAATCAATTGAACTTTTATAAAAATTAATTTTAATGCATTGTAAAAATGCAATTTAAATTTCATTATCTACTATCTATATTACAGAGTACCCAGAATTAACGGACGTTTAGAAAAATTACATTTTTTAATAAGTAATTTTGTTAATAGATGTCTAGAATGCATCTCTAGAATTAAAGTAAAAATAACATAGAGCCGATGTTTGTTGTATTGAGTGTGCTAAACTCATACAGCTATTTGTATTTTATATTTACGATACGTCAAAATGTTGGTTTAGTGCTAAATAAAACTAAAATAAGTTGTTAAACAGTTAAAAAATAAATACGGTTAATATACGGTATGTCCTCTTTCTTAAATTCAGTTTGTATCATTGAAATATGTAGTTAGTTTTGGGATACCCTGTGTTATATATAACAAATTAATAATATACACTTACTTACCCTGTTAATACTTACATTTAATATAATAAATACATTAATATAATAACTAAAAAAACAAATTAAAAAGTTATCAAAAGCTATACTACTGCCATCTACATTACTTTACCAAAATGATTGCAAATAAGGTTCACAACTTGGATAAATCTAAGTATCATCTCATTAGGGAAAAATAAAAACATTTTTAAAAATAGCAGGATAATGTTTTTGTAAAAACTAAACTAATGATATTTCATGCGAGAGATTTTTGCAAAATGTAGGGGTAGTGGACATTTGGATAGTGTATATATATATATATATATATAAAAAAAAAGTTAAAATTAAAATACGCGGCGGTAGTTTATAAAATAAATAAATAAATTTCAAAATTTTAGGTTTTACAATATACTTGTACTATACATAAGAATTTAATCAAAATACCGGGTTGGATTTTGGCGGATAATATTTTTTCAAACCATTTTAAAAAGCATATTAGAGCTTGGGAATTTACAATAGTAAATTACAATCTTTACATAACATTTACATAATTAAAAATTACTTTAATAAGGAAATAAATAAAATACACGAATATATTCAAAAATACACGAATACGATTACAAAATATATAAGTAGATATAAAAGAATACCATCAGTGATTGCTACGTAGACCTAATTGTTGAGGGCCCAAAATTAGGGCTTAATTTATTAAATTAAATTAATTCCTGGCGAAAAATTTAGAAATTACTTTCTAGGTTATAGTTCAAAATTAAACTTTATGTTAGTTTGATAGCACATAGTATATAATATATAGAAAAGAAATTGTTTTCCTCTTCAAAAAATATTATAACTTCAAAATATTTTACAGTTAGATATAGTTAAACGTTGTTCCTAAATACTCTGTTCTATTATGTCCAAAAAAACATAGTCAAAAGAATAATCGCTGTCAGAAAATCCGGGACCGGTATTTTGAACAATGTTAAATCTCATAAAAAACTGCCATCTATTAGTTACAATATCCATTTAAAAAATCTTAAATATTCGCGCTACTTTTCATTTAATTCAAATAACAAAATAGTCAGTTTCTATTGATACACTTTCTACAGCAATATATGTCAAACTGTTTCAGATACTAGTGGAAAGAAAGTCTCTATAGATGTGGCATCATAACGTTGCCTGATAAGTATAGTATTATATTCAGCATATAATACAGTAAATGAAACAACACTGAAGCCCAGAAAATACACTGCGAGTTGCAAAATCGAACCGGAAGGCATAGTACTATAGTAACTTTAATGTCTTAACGTTATTACTCTCAAAACTAGTATAGCAAATTGTATTTTAAACAATATATGACTTCAAACGTTAAACTCAAGTTTATGAAGAATGTAACCCTGAGCATGAACATTTTCAAACAAGAGTGTGTCTTCAGAGTCTGCCCTTTGACTAACAATCAAAGCTGATTCCTTATAACAATCACTGATTTCATTTCCGTAATTAAAATAATCATTATTATTATAATAGTAAAAAAATAAATATAATAATTGTATTTTTGTTATTGTTGTTTTTAAGGTTATTATGATAGGGACGTACCAGGCGAAGGGGGAGTGCTACCTCGGCTGACGTCATTTGGAGCTCCTAAATTTCCACTGGATGAAGCCTTTGTTGCGTATAGTTTGGATGTACGTTGAGCATGTGCTTGAATACGTAGATTTTCTAATTTTACAGGGGAGGGGATAAATCCTACGTCACATCCTTCTTTTACTAGTCTGCCTATCCACCAGTTGTTGTCGTATTTTTCCTAAAAGATTAATACACAAGACATTTGAAAGAAGATTTCACAAACTTGATCAGGATGGTTCCTTAAGCATCTGTTTACGTATGCACTACAATCCAGCGTGGTAAGCACTTTTATTCAAGGAGGGGGTAAGGTTTTAACTTTTTTTAAAAAATTTTAAAATTTATTTGTATTATTGTACAACATATTAAGTATATTGTGTAAAAATTTGAGGTCGATTGGTATAAAACTGTCGGAGATATAGAGTTTTAAGTCTTCACCTCTCTGGTCGACTTTCATGTTACTTTGAAACTTTTAAATGCGGTTTCTCACACATAGCTTTTTCAGAGTCGGTACCTTTTCTAGCTCAAAATCTACTGCACCGATTCTTTTGAAATTTTGCACACTCTTTCTTTATATAAATGTCGAGGTAACGCTGTCGAGTTTTTTTTTTATTTTTTTATTTTAACGTATTTTAAAATAACAAAGGTTCTGATTTTTTTCATGAAAAATCGGTATTTTGAATTTTAAGTGCTGTAAAAAATTGAAAAATCAATAAAAAAGGAAAAACTACACAGCGTTACCTGCAGAAACTTATCTACTAATGAAATCAGTTTGGTTTTTCTATTTCAGAAAATCCAGTGATGAGTTATGAGTAGCACTGCAATGTTACTTTTTTTTGTGACGTCTGCGGAGATTCGCTGTCCATGCCTCATTTCTTGATATTTATTTATGAAAATTGCACAAAGTATTCTTCAAATATTATTTTATCATGTAGTAATTATAGAAATAATGGGCTTGAGTCCTATGTCTTAATTTCTATAAAAGTGTACTATATATTGATAAAGTGGGTTACTAGAACCTCTAATGTTCAATTATTTTTTAATAACTCCTTATATGTTAAGAGATTAAAAAAGTCATTTTGTCTCTTTAATTATTAAAGGGATTCAACGTAGTACACATTCCCAATGCATGTGACATCATAACCGTTGCCAACCTTACAGCTCATAAATCTCTGCTATATGTATTTATATATCAAAATATCAAATATTATTTACACCTATTTCAAGGAACAATAAAATTTCAATATTACGTCTGCCTTAGTAGGGTTAAATAAAATAAAAACTTATTATTCTTTGACTTGACTTGATTATTTGACTACCAACAGCTACGAAACATTACCACAGCTCTGACCTACTCAACAAATAACTGACGTTAAAATGCATATCACGTCATACAAATATGGCCGACTATTTCTAGCGCTAAAACTACAATTCAAACTTTTAATTGTTATATCTCCGTCAACATTTAGATATTAATTAAAATAGACACGCCAATACACATTTATTAACATCAATTTCAATCAACAATTGGAAAATCGACCACTAAAAAATGAGGACACAAGCACAAGCCCAAAAATTATCGAAAATATGATTCTTTTTTTATCGTTTTGACCTTACCCCCCTTTAATTTACTTTTATTGAAATGGGCTTCATAGTTATGTGTTCATCTTTAATACTTTAGATGGAAAATAAAAGACAAAATAAGAATTCAAAATGGCGATTTATTCGGCTACGTATACGTCGCTTTGTAGCGCGTACTTATACAGATGTATAGGAAACCATTCTGACCAAATTTGTGACGCTTTCATTAGAAATGATTAGGTATCTCCTCTAAATCCCATGCGAGTAGATGGACGAATTCGTTAGTTACCTTGATGTGTAGATAATCCCGAACTTCGAAAGATACAGCACTGCCATGAATTGGGGAATCATCGTCCAGTTCCCCGCTGTAGGACACATTGGTCCTGACCGCGAAGGCCACTGGTTTGTGCTAAAAATAAGAAAAAATCTAGCCTACTGCAATATTTGAAATTTAAATATACTACATTGGAAAACAATATGATATTGTTTATGATACTAATGAATATGAATGACAAATTTTTGCTAAGAACTTACCCGTGCTTTCTCCAGCTGTTCGATCGCCTGCTTCTCCTTCTCACGCCGTAGGTTTTCTTTTTCCTCGTCCAGCGACAGGTCTGAAGATGGCTGGGAGTAATTTGAATCTGCAGAACCCTAAAATATATAATATTGCAAATTATTAAGTGTTAATGTCTTAAGTAACCACTGTCTTATATACTGGTCTGGGTCCTGGGAAGTGAAAAGCAATACTAAATTTACTGTAACTTGTAAAGTAGTGATCAGAATGTCATGAAATTTAGACACATATCGTATGAAGGTTGATATGTCATCCTCCAATATATGTCAAATCTCCAATAAAAGAAAGTGGATTATAAAATTAAAATTTCCAAGCTTCATTGTAATAAACTTGTACGATTTCTCACTTTTTTCTTCCGCCTCAAATTTTATGCAAATCTCTGCTATCTCCCTTAATTTAATTTCTCTTTCTTCAAAGGTTCTTATTTTCAAATGGATTTACAGACCTGTATGTAAGACCGTGGTTTAATAGTTGTAAATAATCACTAAAATATAATGCTATTTCATCTGACACAATACGTTATTAAATGTGTAAGAAGAGACAGCAAGAAAATGAGATAAATATATTAAAGCGATTACGTAAAGTATAGTCGGAATCGCTTTCTAGATTTGTTTGTATATATGAAACTAAATGAGCGTCTTCACTAGTGCAATTTCTAAAGATTATAGGTAACATTAATATACAGGGTGTCCCAAAATTCAACGATAAGCGGGCACGAGAGGGTGGTCCTGCTCATGACTACACAAGAAAAAAAAAAAAAAAAAAATTTATCTCATTTTGTTTTGACATTACAAAAAATAAATAAAAATCTTTCGAAAATTGAAACACCTTAAGATGTTTTTAACTACCATGGCCACAATTTTTCAAATATTTCTGATTTTCTTTTTGTATCGGCAACCTAAATAGCACTGCTATCCACCACAACCATTTTTTTTTTTCTGTCGTGTAGTCATGAGCAGCACCACCCTCTCGTACCCGCTTATCGTTGAATATTGGGACACCCTGTATAGTTGATGTTTCTTGCAATGAGTGTATTAATTTGATGTAGGACAATACATTATAAACAAATATAATTGAAGAAAATACAACAGTTGCTTTGGTGTGACAAATAAAAACTATTTTTGGACGTGAAATATAAATGGCGGTGTTGTGGATAAAACTTGCACCAGTGAAGACTACCCTTAATATAGGGAACAATAATTTCTATTAAAACATTTTTACGGTAAACATTAAATAATGAATTAATAAACATAGTGCTTTTACATATTTTATTAAATTCTAAATAATATATTTTTAATATTATTTAAACTACAGCGTCTAAATTTTTTATCTATTCTAAACTATTCTAGAAAAGGTTTTCGTTATTATTACAATTTTTATATTAGATAACAATTGCCTTCTCTACAATATAAGCACATTTGTTAAATATGAATAATTATACCATAGAACGTATTTTTGTTATCGGTGTTTGGATTTAAACAAAAAGCGCTACTACCCCTCCTCATACGCTACTCTACACTACCACAATTTTAGATAGATCCAACAATTTTTATCATTAAATTATCACTTATAGTTTACGAGATATAAGCGCGACAAATAGAATTAAAAGTTTTATTGTGATATATAATTTTCAGTGTTCTGAATAATATTTTAAGGTTAGTTTCGCTCTGTACAAGAACGCTAGTAGTTGCATATCAGAATTAAACCATTAATCCGCTAGACATAACAATTCTTAGGTAAATATAATGTAAGATTACATAACAAAAGTTATCTTTCAATATAAATTTATAGTTTCAGATGGTAAAAAACTATTTATGCAAGATCAATAAAAGCTTTTTAAAGCCTTTACATTTATTTTATGACAATGTTAACTTTGGTAAATAATAAAACGTAACGTTATGTAAAAAATATTACGTTAAATATGGGTTTACTGGATGAAGATATATCCACTTTAAGAAACAAGTGATTGTGAATTCGTACGAGATATATTATTTAAGCTATAGTTATAATAAATAAAACATACAAAACGGCTGAAGCTATAAAAATGCAATTTATAAAGCGGAAATGACTACAAAGAGCTAATAACGTGCAGGAACGTCTACGTACTTACAAAGGAACCCCAAAGCTCAGAAAGTATTTTGGAAATCTTAATAAAATGTGTTTTTGGATATATAAGATGATCAAATCACATGTGTTTCATTTTAATTATATCTAAATGTTGAATGTCCAGTGTGATTCAAAGAGCTCCTGTAAACAAACGGCTTGACCAATCTTGTTCATATTTGGCATTGTAATTCAGAACAGTGCTACCAACTTACAGACAAAATTTTTTGCAAAATAATTCGCGCGGGAGTTTTACACCGTTTCGAATTCCCGTTACTTTTTAAACTCACGTAGTATTTTAAAATCCTAACACTATAATGTTGTACATATAAAATAGATAGATACGCATCTAAAATCAATAAGATTCTATATCTACAAATATAGTACAATTACTTTAATTTTAAACTATCTATATAATCGTAACCTACTTTATAAAACTTTATTTATACTGATTTAAATAATAAAGCAATTAATAATGTATTTAAAGCAATGATATGTAGTAGCTAGAATTAAGAATAGAAATACCTATATACATTAAAACAAAGTTAGATTATTAGAAGTGTTTGAAGTGTTTCTTACCAATGATTTGTACTTGGACATAAGTTCTGCCAGGATCACTGACAGCCGGCCATGCAAAACATTGACACAAATTAGAAACAAAACTTAAATTCAATTTGAAAATAAAATAACAAAAACATGTTAACATGATTCTTTATACATTGTATTTGTAGATGCTACAAAATTCAAAAACGAAGAAGAAGAAGAATTTATAAACTTTAGAAGAGTTTAAACAATTTTGGAAATATATATTACAAAGTAGTAGTTTAGTCAAAATTTAAGAATTATTTTAAAACAATATGTGTGTGATATGGTAGGTTTCTTTTTAATCAAAAAAATACAACAACTGTTTTCGGAGCCGCAATAAGATCTATTTCATGTCGCAGAGTTCCGGATCATGCTGGGATGCATGCATATGCGTATATAATGTGAACAGCGCCAAAACTGTTCTTTGTCTTTATTATTTCATTTAAGATGTAACCGCGAGAGGGGTTACAGTGCTGTCAATACAAAGGTCATGAAATCACGTAGGCTTCTCGCATATACAATTCAATTTATACATAGAAGTAAAAATCATGTAACATGATAAAAAAAAAATATATGAAAAAACCACGAAATCACATTAAAGCTGAGGAAAAAAAAAATTAATAAAATGATAATTAATAGAAATAATATTTGTTGCGAAGAGTTAAAACATACTGTGCGGAAAGTGCAAAGGTCACAGTTGTATATCCTGTAGATAAACCACAAAATGCAACAAACGAAAAAGTATATTGTATTAAGTTTCCTTATGCAACGATGCAATAAGATGAACATGAATTCATTTGGAGTTCGTAACGAATTCAAAGAACGAACTTGACAACTTCACAAAGAATTCACTATTAGTTCACAAAGAACTGTAATTCTATTTTATTTTATTAGTTTTAAATATTTCGTTGCTATTTTACCCGCTAAACACAATTGTATATATCAAAGTAAAATTGATTAGAATATTATATATATATATATATATATATATATATATATATATATATATATATATATATGAGGTGACACAAGGCAACATAATATATATAAACATAGATATATAAATAATATGTAAAATACGTTTTTCAATATAATGTTAAATGTAATATTTACATAATGTGTTTAGCGGGTACGAATTAGTAAACACAATCAAAAATAATGACTCTGTTCAAAAAACAAGTTAATTTTAAAACCTCTTATTTTAACCCATGACTCAGTGTTTTGAATATGCACAAAGGAATTCCATTTTACTCTTAAATATTTATAAATTCTCAAGCAACGGACTACGTAGGATAAATCTGTAATTGTATACAGTAAACATGAAATAATACAGACTGTACATGTACTTAAAATATACCAAAATAGAAGCTGTGGTAAATAAGTCTATTTTTATATAAATACCTATATTTTTAGTTTCAAAAATTAAAGAATGACTCAATTTAATTTGGTTTTAGCTTTTACAGTATCATTGTCATCATCTACTACATTATTAAATAAACTATTGCTTATCCCCGTCGCAAGCGACGTCTGTCTTTTGTGTATGAATTGAATATCATTTCAAATTTTAATTCCATTTTTAAATTGAAATATTTAACCCGTTCCATATTTATTTTACATATAACAACAAATAACTTTTCATAAAAACTGACTAAAAAATATATTTTTTCCAATTTGTAAAATAGGTACCAAAGTTAGCCCATATATGAAATTTCAACTTTCTAGCTCTATTTTTACCCTCGGCAGAAACCGCTCCCGTGCCCCCAAATAAAATTTTTGAATTTTTTTTTCTTCATATTTCATTATTAAGTAATCCAAAATTTGAGATTTCTCCAAAGTTCCCTACCGAGCCCCCTTTTCCAATTTTGAACATCGTAATACACATACCAAATTTCAACTTTCTATCTTTTATGAATTAAAAGTTATAGAGCAAAAAGTAAAAAATTTTTTTTTAGTTTTTTCAAAATTACGGGTTTTGAGGAAATTCAGGGGAAAATTCGAGGACGTAAATAGTCTTAGAATTTTTTTTTGTACGAAATAGCAAACTTACAAAAACATTTCAGCAAGAAACAAACATACAAATATACACTTGGAACATTATAATCTAGGATGTATTTTAATTGTACGAGTATTTCATTTAATCTGTTATCAGTATCAGCTGTTGACCTGCATTTTATTCTATTGTAACATCTTCATTATATCTAGAGCATCTCGAGTTTAATTTTATTTATATTGTAATACAATCTACACAGCGTATTCTATCTGACTTTGCCTTCATTTCAGATTTCCCCTTCCCCTCACTCCTCTTCATCCTACTTCATCACCACTTTATACAACTCTACATTTGCTAGAGTAAATAGTTTATTTATATGCATCAATATATAGGTCGTCTCTCTACACTCTTAACGACGCCGGTCGTCGGTCGGTGCTCGACGCCCGACGCTCGATGGTCGACAGACGCCGGTTCAGAGGTCGAACATGCTTCAGCAACCTCTGTATTGAATTTTATTACAACTACATTACAAACACTTGGCCATTAAATATATATATTTTATCTTTAGATTTAATTCTGTATGTTTTATCTTCTTCTTAATATATATAAATTACGTGTCAAGTTGTTTGTCCGCGATGGACTCCTAAACTACTTAACCGATTTTAATCAAATTTGTACACCGTGTGCAGTTTGATCCAACTGGAAAGATAGGATAGCTTACATCTCAATTTATGATTGCAATATTATCTTATTGCAAATTATTTGTCTATTAATTATCTGTTAGCTCCAAACGATTTTAAAAGATGGCGACATCTGTTGACTAGATTGAGTAAATATTCAATAGATGGCGCTATGTGATGTAATATGACAGAAACGTTAGCTACAGCAACGCGTGGCCGGGACAGCTAGTGATTTTATATATCTCTTGAGTCAATGAAACTTTATGAAAACGAAATGCTATCGAAATGTTGTTCGTTTTTTAAGACAAAGCGAAGTCGCAGTGAACACTTTCAGCTGTGTACTTCGTTTTATTAAGTGTACGCATCCAGATCACAGTGGAATAAATCTACGTTAAAAGTTTCAAACTTTCTTCCCCAATGATCGCTATTTTGATTTGATTAGTCTTTCCTCTCTCTCCCATACCAGTCTATAGTATCTCCCCTTCGGAATCACTTCACTCGAGCGTAGTGCGATGCATGCTTACATTTTCTGCGGCCGGTTAGTTTCAACTCATCCGTTACTGAACAATTAATAATTAGTTGAATATTAGATGCAGATGAAATACCCGAGTGTATACGTACCTTGGCAAAGTACAACACACTAACTACATCTATTGATCAAAACAAATACTTGTAGCATAAAACGGAAGTTGGCGAGTTGTTATTAATTCAATTATATTTAACATGATCAAACCAATTTTCCGTTTATTAGATCTAAGAGGAAATTGAATAAAGCAATGTTCGAATATAACCATGTCTTATATTGCGAAGGTAAATTGTTTAAATGTATTACGCTTCATAAAGGATGGTATTTAATATGAAACATGGCCGTCTGTATGTAATTTTCCAATGGGACGAGGAGAAAATTTATATAATTTCTTATCGTGGTCCATAGGATATTAATATTACCTCAAAAAAGATTTAGTATTACGAATAAAGTTTATAAAACGCAATCTAGTAGAAACTTGGATAATTATTCGATATACCTACACTTTTTGTTTTAAAACTTGTAAAAAAACTACTACATTTCTATATGTTCTAGGACGCTTGTTCTATACTCAAAGCATGTACAAATCATTACGTAATATTCATTATACCACTTTTAATTAGTGAATTGACAATAATTATGGTCAAAGTTGAAATTTCAAATTTGAGGTTAGAATTAAAATGGCGTCATTTTTATTGGTCAACTTTAACCATACGTATTGCCTATTCCTTAATTAAAAGTGGTATAGTGGTTAGGATATAATGATTTGTACATCTTTTGACTATACTAAAAGCACCATAAAACATTCAAAAATGCAGTCATTTCTTTACAAGTTTGAAAACAAAAAGTGTAGGCGTACCGAATAATAATGGAAAATTAAAATATGTTATTCTCTTAAAAACGATATAGGACTTCACTAAGCACAAGACGTCCTAAAAAGAAATTCAAAGATATGCATGTCACAAAATACGTTACAGTCGCTCTTAAAAAATAAGTGGTCTTATAGAATTTAACATGGACTATGGTGCAAGTGTTCGGTGAAAGTAACAACATCAATGTTAAGTGTTTATCTTTGCTTTTAGTGAACACTGGACAAACACGAGAAAAACTCAACTGACGAGTACAAACCGTCAACAAATTACAAACCGTTATCATATCGTAGCAGGCATAGAACGTGCTGACCCCTAGCGAGAATACAGGGGAAGTCACCATCCGGATGTAGCTACGGATGGAGCAGTGAGGTTCATACCGATCGTATAACAAATCATCATTGTTGTTGTTAGCGTATTTAAACATTGTTGATTATTTGTTTACTATACTTGCAGAACACTTATAAATAAATGAACTCGTAGAACAATGAATTTTAAATAAGCACTATGATATGTAGTACACACGCAATGTTTCTTTTGACCACGTGTTAGTTCATATACTGGTTTAATTATAGAGCGACCCCTAATTGTTCACGCTAATCGTTATAGATACATTCAGTATCTTGTAAATAAAAATACTAAGCCTCAAATACTTTTTAGGAACTTCATTATACAATGTGGTCCTTCGAGCCGGATTCAACAACGGATTTAGTCCTTCGAATCGGATCTACTAAAACAGTAAAAACGTCGTAAAATTGACAGTCCTACAAACGTCAAACAATAGTGTCTAACGTAGAAACAATACAATCTAATAAATAAAATATTTGGATGATAAGAAATTAAAAATGGATTGTGTTTAACCTTTTTGAGGTTTGGTGACCTTTACCATATATATACTCGTACATAAAACAAGTGAAATAATAAAATAAATATCAACCTTTTGTTCTAGGCATTTACAGAAACTTCTAAATTATACACCACACGACCTATTGACTCCTGGAGCTAGGAGCTGGGATTGTACCGCAGGCGCTGTGAAGTAGGTCACTATAAGTGGGCCATTGTCAAACCCATCGACATATTTCGTTAGATTTTTTGGGGAGGGTTTGTGACGAGAAGAATAAATCAATGAATAAAATATGGACCACACTAAATGTAGGTTCAGTGTCTTTATTATTCCTCGTGGAATCACAAATCTGCTCAAAATGTAAGCTAAAAAATGAGTTTGACAAATACAGTTGAATCTAAAATATATTTAATATACGTAATACTTTTTACATAACGTTATGTTTTATTATGTACCGGAGCTTCATATAATTCTATTATATTGTCATTAAATTAAATTTAAAAAATATTCACAATATTTAATATGTAACATTATGTAATTTTGTAAAAAAAATCTTTATTGCCTTCACAAAACATATACTTTATGTAAAAGGTAAACTTTTTTATGTTAAATACATCTTACATACACTTAAATTTGTTAAGTGGCAATACAAACTTCCTGGTTTTGTAACCTCACTTTGTAACCCCAATTTAGCTTTTTCTTTTGGAAATCGAACTTTAGAATAGATATGACGTCACGAAGCTTATGTACGCCCCCCCCCCTCATGTCTTGTCACACTCTCACCCCCCCAGTTTTTTCAGTAAGAAAATGTCACAAAAGTTAGTGTGATAAATCTTTCTTTTTTGTTAATAAAAATTTACACGTAGTACATACCACATAATCTTTAACCTTCTATCCTTTTTGACTTGAATTTCGTTTCTTAATTTACTAAAATTACTTAGCCATAATACAACATATTTATTAGAAAAGTCTCAGGCCTAAAAAACTATCAACATTTAAACAAAATATATTCTTGCACACATAAATTGAAACAACTGCACGTAACTCTGTTTATTTTTATTGAATCCCGATTCCTGCCTGACCACTTTACTTCTTTTTTATTTCCGTCGAATCACCCATAAGACGCGAGTACATCTTCTTAAGACAATGATCTAAATAAAACTGAAATGTTATATATAGCATCAAATGTAATTGCTTTTTATTTCCTCATTTTGTATTCCACTGTATAGAATATATAGCAAATCGATATAGCTATAGTAAGGTCGAACTATAATAGAAAAAAATTGAACTATTTCTAGAGGATAGTGGACAATAGGGTAGTGTTGAGTTAGTCCAACATGTGTGTGGAGACTCACGACTTAATAATTGATCAAGGTAACAGTCCTAAGCTACTGCAAGGTAACTTAGAAATCGTTATTCCCAGGGAAATTTTAAATTAGTCTTCTTTATACTAATATTTGTGGAAGTAATTTTAAAGTTTTCTGATATCTACTGGAGATAACAACTTTAGCAGTTCTTAGCACTCAATTTTCATAGTAGAAGTACACTACTCTTAGAAAATTTGAATTAGAAGGTTCCCTATTACAACAAATTAAAATTTAGATAATTTTCCATTGAGAATCGTTTTGC
Organism: Panorpa germanica; assembly: GCA_963678705.1. Taxonomy (NCBI): domain Eukaryota; kingdom Metazoa; phylum Arthropoda; class Insecta; order Mecoptera; family Panorpidae; genus Panorpa; species Panorpa germanica. The sequence continues at coordinate 18,761,342 of OY783211.1, read as the reverse complement.
AGAATTTCAGATTCCATTCTCTGTTCTTTTGGAAGTTAAATTTTAGATTGAATGTGGCGTCACAAAGCCTATGACTCCTCCCACTATCTTATCACGTCTTGTCTTACTTTGGGATCCTTAAAGAAGAGAATAACAAAGAAGGATACCACTAAATATTACGATTTTTCTACCAATAAATAGAATCTGAAATTGCATGAATGTATTTACGTTATTAAGGGCCTTATTCTGCAACTTTTCAAAAAAATCGATCTTATTTTTTCAGCAGTGGAAATATTTAATTTTTTCATCGATAGAATAAGGTCGCTGTATTTAAAATATCTAAAGTGGTATTCTGTATGCAAAATTTTCCACCGCCCTTATAATATACAGTGGTGAAAGAGTATAAACTGGTATTGATGACGTGTTTTATAAGACGTCATCAATTTTAAAATATTTGACCAATCACGACAAAGTATTAAATAGAAAAAATATAAAATATTTTAAATGACAGTTGTTTATATAATTCATACATGTCAAAATCTACTAAAAAACAGCCAATATGACATTTACGAAAATAAAAAAGTGCAGAAATATTTATTACAAATAGGTTTCTAAAATGGCCATGAACAATATATGCGAAAAAGCAATTTTTTTTGTAATCTCACGTAATCCCTAATTCACGTGAAGCAATAATTGACAAACAACATAACCTCACTTTCTGATATACGAGTATTTATATTTATATATTCATATGCATACATACAAATACTAACTTATTTTCTATTTTTTCGTAGAATCCTCCAACTACAGCAAATGTGAAACCAATATATTAATCATTTATACATATTATTATATAAGTGTTAAGTAATAATTAAATAAAATACACTTTCACTTGAATACTGTGTATTAAAAAATTTGAACTGAAATTCAAATTATAGTTCAAACTGTTTGACAGTTCTCAAAAATACAGCAATGAAAAATTATAAAGTCACCGCTGAGGCGACCTTATAATTTGGTCCATTTTCTTCCTGCGACAAAAATAAAATCGATGGAAATTTCTTACAGAATACCAAATAAAAAATCATCGCTTTTGTGACGTCATTTTACAGCGATGAAATTTTTTCTCCGCTGGAAATACTTTACAGAATAAGGCCCTAACGAGAAATTGAAAATAATCTAAGATATAAATTACAAAAACAAAATTCGAAAACGAGCAAAATACTAAAGGCAGCTTTACTAAAGTACCGCGTTTTAAAATTAATTAGGCAAGTCTAGTATTAGCATATATAAGGTGAGCCATCTGTGGTATCTTTCTGAAGTATGTTATTAGCCCAATAGTTTTAGCACTGACGTGCTTGACATATTGACATATATACAGTGTTTGACATCCGCTGTAAGAAATAGATTTTTTTTACTCTTGGATAAAACTGAGAAATATTCAAAACTGATTCACTAAATACGCACTAAGTTCGGTAAAAGTGTGACAATGTACTGCAAAAGAAGATGGGCTGCTACTGCTGGAAATAGTTTACTTTAACTGAAATGGTACACTGTAAATAATCGCAAGGCGTACTCTCTTAGAAAAAGCAAGAACCATTTAAAAATGTCAAAGGGTGTAGTCCTAATAACAATTTCAAAAAGAAACCATCACATGGCCCACACTTTTATCACATATATTTATTCAATTATTTTTCATAGTTCTATACCCGCTACACAGGTATATGTAACATTTACTTTTTACATAAAACATAACGTAAATGTTACATGCGTCTGTATTGAGTAATTAATTAAGAGAACTTGTATGAAAGTTTCTTAAATAACACTTAAAATCAGAATGATGATCAAGGATATAAAAAGGATATGAACCTGCGTGTACAACAGCTTATTGTATCCTGTCTGATTCGAGGCATATCCCATCATGTTATTACATACTCCAGGACTTTCAGAACGGACCATGGAAGGAGTTCTGAATCGTGGCGGTAAAATTCTGGTTGACGATGATCCCCTAGACGAGCCACTGCCACTGGCCACGCCCCCCTGACCGCAAACGCCGCCACCGCCGCCGGTCACTTTGAATTCAGTGTTGCCCGATATCGTGTATTATTTTATTTAACTTATTTCTCAAATAAAAATCAAACACTTTTTAAATACTACATTTAATATACGTAGAATAAGTCACATTGAACTAATCCATTTTTATGATTTTATTTATCACCAGTTTTTAAATATGTACTTAATTTTACCACGTGTTTAAAATGTTTGATTGATGCATGTATAATGTTGTGCACCATCACCTAAACGTTATACGTACGTTGAATAATGTTATTTTACTAATTTTTTCATCAAGTTTCATTCCTTTAAATACACTACACCTTTTGAAAATTATATTTAAACTAAAATAAATATAGGGTAACACACACTTTATTTTTATTATAAACAAATCGATCCCCTCTCCGACGAGTAAATGTTTGTTTATAAACTTAAAACTGTTTATCATCCATTTTTAACTACGTATTTCTCCGCAAACTCGCTAATTTACAACATTTCACTACTTTAAACCTCATGTTGAACATTTACGTCATCCGGAATTATATATCATAAACTTAAATGTGAATTTAATCAATCTACGATCAATTTTAACTAATAAATCGCAGTATTCCATTGTAAAATGCATATATTACAGAATTACATACATTCTACAATCAAATCTAACACAGTTTCGATACGTAATGGTGAAACCAATCCATATTCGAGAGAGATATCCTTTATCTTGTGCTTTGTTAAGTTTGACACCATTTCTTTATCAGCTCTGCCAATATTTCCAACGAAATGCTCTTTGTGTTAATTTGTAAACATATTTTTACACTTTGCTCGCCATATATTGACATATATTGAACTCTAAAACACTTTGAACTATATTTTTTACACTATAATTCACAATCTGATTTTCTCCCAGCTGTCACAAAACAAAAATGACACTTTTGTTTGATATTTCGTGATATTTTATAGGTTAAATCATCTATTAACTTTGTGTAGGTATACAGGTATATCTATGTGTATAAGGTATATGTATTATGCACTTGTATAAAATGTTTTAGTTAATTTTAATTTATGTTTTGATAATTTTGACGTATCATACTGTTTGCAATACGTTTTGTTACTTTTCTTGAATGAACTGATATGACTATACGAGAAAGGGTAAGTTCACAGAACTACCGTCAGGGCGCCGGTCCTGATACATTCGCTGTCAAATATTTTTCTTTTATTAACTTTATTCTAATACATGTAATCTTACAAACTTATAATGGTTAAATGATTATTACTATGGACTACTACATATATGTCCTAATGGAATTGATTACAGGCTTGTTTCAAATTTAGTGAATAGACTTCAAATATAAAATGTATGTAGGAGATACTCGTACCTTAATGCTGCATTTAGGAGTGTTAAAAATGATTGAACTTTAGATGAGGACCGCTGTTAGTGAATAGTGACAGATGGTGAATATTAGTTTATTTGTATTTAGTAAGGTTTGACAGATCCACGTAGAAGGACTTATGTTGCAAATTGCTAAATTTTGTTACCAAAATCAATGTTCTGTCCGCGACGATATGTATTAACTATTAAGAACTATTTCTTCTTGGTAAGCGACAATCAAAGCTGTACTAGCCCTGTAGAATATGGCAAACTTCACAGTAGTTCTTTTTACGTGGAAGTAAAACGTGATGCGTTTATTCGGGGGTTAATTTCTAGGTAACAAATTTGTTCTCAGGCCGGTACTAAGACCTAAGTTGAAACAGTGCTGAGCCGAGAGAAGCTGGGTCGTTCTTATTCGTTTCAGTGCCTGTGAGAAGGGAAACGCAGCCCCAAAATTGTCTTTTAATATATGTGAAATTACTATTTTTCTATTTGCCATCCGGCCCCCCTAAAATTACATCTTTCCTTATCTAGCTCTTACACCAAATAACAAATACATTTTAGAACTTCGCGACCCCATCATAGGAACCCCACTGCTGAGGAGATTGTAATTTAGAACGAGAGGTTATTCGAACAAGTGAATAATTCATCAAATTTTTCAGTAATATTTATAGATTATATTAAAGATAATACATTCTAAAAAACTGGAATTCTGTTTCGGAAAATAATGAAGCTACATAGAGTTTAGCTTCAATATAAAAATATACTACGTCTAGAAATACGAAGCTGTAATTTAGAGGAGTGTGTTCCATTCTTTTCCAACTCGGTTTCACCAATTATCCCCTTTGCATGTCCTTTTGTAAGTTCCTCTAACATCCAATCGCTACTATATTATTAACTTCTTTTTTACTGCAACCCTTTTCTTGATTCTTTATATCCTAATTTGGATACAAATATATACGGTCACTGTTCCAACACCAGGTTTCCTATTTGAATATTTCATCATCGTGAAAAATTAAGGATGAAAATGAATTTTCCCTCCAAGTGTACACCAGTTTTGTGACGCAGGGTTCCGACACCAAACACATAGTCTATAACTCTATGTTATACATCACAAAGTGGGTGGAGTTACACCCCTCAATCCCCTCACCATGTGATCATCTCATACCAGGTTAGAATCCTCTACATCCCTACTATCCACAACTTATTTTATGGAGGGGGCACGATAAGGATTCATAGTATATTGCGGGGTTGTTTTATATATATAATATAGTCTACTGCGCATGACTGTTATTGATTTTACTTTGTACTGACTGTGTGGCAAGCTGAACGCCGTTTGTGATGTTTTCTATATTAGTAATTTTCAAATATAGGGTGTTTACAAATTATATTTTTTATTTGAATTATTTTTTACCTTTAAATTTATAGCAAGACACTGATTCTGTAAATTTTGTACTTATATCTTATACAATAAGAGATCAATAATATCTTATACTAGAGTTTACCCCCGTAATTACATTTCATATTTTTTTCTATTTTTAAATTGAAATAATAAACTCGCACAATAATAAAATAATTTTTCAATTTATCAAAATAAAAAATATTTTCAATTTATGCGTTATTTGACCAACTTTTTTTCAAAATTTGGGATTTTTTTTTTCGATTCGTAAATAAGTTATCAAGGTTAGCCTATATACAAGATTTTAACTTTCTAGCACAATTTTTACTCTCGGCAAATACTGCCCCCGTGCCCGCAAAAAAAATTTTGAAATTTTGAATTTTTTTTTATTAATAATATACTTAATTATTCTGGAATCCAGAATATGAACTTTCTCCAAAGTTCCCTACCGGGCCCCCGAATTTCTTCAACTGAAATTGAATTTCTAATTTTTGAGAAATGTCAGCATTTACCTTACTATTATACCTTATGAATACCTTAATACACATGCAACATTTCAACTTTCTATCTTTTACGAATTAAAAGTAATACAGCAAAAAAGGGCTCACTGTTTGTTTACAGTTTTTCCCAAATTACGGGTTTCCAGGAAATTCAGATATTTCCAGGAAAAATCCGGGGACGCCAAAAGTCTTAGAATATTTTTCTTTACGAAATACGAAATTTTCAAAAACATTGATGGAGCAGTTTTCGAGCTACCATACACAATTCAGTACCAAACATATAAGAATAGAAACATATAAGAATATAAACATACAGATGGAACATTATAATATAGGACTAATAAATTAATAGATGATACCTTACTGTAAGCAATAGTGTATTTGTGCACTCTAAAACAAAACTGGACTTGCCCCGCTTTCAAAATGAAATACTTTTTGTTTGATAACCAGTAACTAAGATATGTAACTTAATGAGGTTTACTACTTTTTTGAGAGGCAATTCTATCAAAACTTTATTACTAATTCTTATTGACATAGTTCCCCTTTTTTGATGACGTCACAGCCTTTTGATGTGTCCACATTACAATGCGGTCTGTAATATTAGCCCTTTATGATCCCAGATAAATGTTTTATTATTTCTGTATTTTTCCGGTTATAAATATAACTTTATAAACCTAGAAATAAAATAAAATTTAGAGGGTAACAATGTAGATAATTGTCGATCATATAGAGTTATTGTAGAGTATTGTAGAACTGGGTCATAATGTTCAACGATTCAATTCATATTTAGTTTCTGTGTTAATTATTTAATATATATCACACTAATACTAAAAACCAAAATCAAGTGAAATATTTCTATTACTTTCCATGTAGAAAATGGCCAAAGTCCAAGCTTTATTTTCTGCTTCTCATGTAGAAATTATTTTGATTAGTTTGCTAGCTTACTATAAGCTAATTACAGAGTTACAATGCGTTACATTTTTTATCTGTTTAAAAGATATTAGCATATAAAAATTGGCATAAATTAAGAATAATTTTAATCATCTTAAAATAAAATGAAAACAATGTAAATAATTTTGTTTTTATCGGAATGAATCTTGAATGAATTAGCTAATGGCAAGCTAGCAACTATAAAACTAAGAGAATAAGTAATAATACAAGATAACAAATATAGAAAACCAGTATCCGACGAATAAAAATTAAATTATTACTCGATGGTGGAAACGCCGGATAAAATCTAAAAATTTCATCACTAAAAACTTTAAATACTTACAAACTTTCACAAAATTAATTTATTATGTTATATTATCAAATATATACTATTGAAATAGTATATAGTAAATAATAATGTATATAATATTCTTATCTTTAGTGTGCTTTTATGCGAAATACCTCCAAATCTTAAGCTCCGAGTTAAGTTAGCTGCATATTGCACTTTCCTTACCTAAAAATTCAGCCGTCACTTGATGCACACATTCAAAATCGTTTAGAATCTTTGTTACGCAATGTTATATTACAATAATATTTTTACTGCACCCTGTAATTTGCACTTGTATTTTTTTCAACACATATATAAATATATATACTTGAATATATATATATATATATATATAAGCTGGTAGGATCTAGCTACGTGTATACTGTATATACACTGTTTTGTAAATAAAGAGATAGCGATAGATAGACCATTTTATAGTAGAAAAGATTTATGTTTAAAATAAATATCAAAAATAAATCAAAGAGGTACTGTAAAACGGACATTTAAATCAAATTAGGTTTATAAAATGTCAAACATACAAAATAATGTTCCTGCATTAAATGTATCGTACAAATATATTACATCCAGATTGGGGAATATCAAAATTTGTGCATGATAGTGCTTTCTGTAACCTGATTTATATTATGATGTTATGGCACACTACCAGTGCCGCATTTAGAGTGTGGAGGCCCTGAGGCAACGAAGGAGCGGAGGCCTTTAACTATTTTCCGAATAAAAGGAATAATTTTTTTCCGTCAAGTCTTTCAAAAATTTAGTACTTTGATCTCTATTGTGGAGGCCCCTTTCTTGTGGAGGCCCTGGGGAAGTAGCCCCGCTTGCCCTCTCTCAAATCCGGGCCTGTAAGTTTACTGTATGTATTTGAAACCGTGTCTAGTACGCTGTAGTTGTATTTGAAGCTTTATCAAAATGTACAACGTCACAGGAGTATGTACTACTTAGTAAATACGAACAAAGCATTATGTAACTTGTATGTAACATACATGTTAAAAGAATGATGATAAAGAAAATCGTACCTATAATATTTTTTAATAAGACGAAAATGAAATTCTTATTATTAGTAGATGAGTAATTGAAAATTAGTCTTAATATATAATCGTGTGTAAACTTTATATAGAATTTAGTGTAGATTCTTGTAGATAAGATTTTCCAATATAGATACCTCTTTGTAGAAAAGAAAATGTCATAAGTAAACAGAAGACACATCCTGGTCCGATCCCCGCATCAGAGCTATATTTTCTTGTTTTTTTTTTAATTGTTGTCAGAGTTTGTTTAATGATGTGGAAGGTCACAAATATCCAGGGGCGGCCTTAGCCATTGCGAGGCCCCGGAGTAGCAGATCTTTCCGACACCCCGGGGCGGCAGATCTTTGCGAGGCACACTTGTTCTTTATATAATTTATGTAGATTGTAAGTAAGTATTTTTGATGATAATTGACGAGAAATAAAATTTTATATTGGAAGTTTTATAAAAGTTAACAAACACAAAGACGACAAATATTAATGATATTGACATGATAAACTAAGGTGATTCTAGTGGGATTTCTAAAGAGCAAAGCGCGAGATTCAAATACATATATCGTAATTAATTTTTCTACTTGGGTTATTGCGCGAGAATGTGAGACCCCGGGCGATTGCCCTGCTTGCCACCCCCTAAGGCCGCCTCTGCAAATATCATAAACGTATTAGGCAGTAATGTAGCACACATATACAATACCACGAAACCATAAAAACTACCAACTATAGTCGTCGATTATAGAACTTGAAAGCATCGAAAATAACATATACATTAAATAAATAAATTAAAAAAAAAGAAGAAGACACATTTGAAAAATCTGTATATAGGGGTTAGTCTACACATCGAAGTCCCCTTTTTTGTTATTTATTACCGAGGCTGTTCAATATGACACGCTTTTTTAGTACGGACCTATTTTGCAATGGAAGGTCATTATCCGGCGTTTCCACCATCTAATAAGAATTTATTAATAATTTATTGCTTCTATTTTCTTCATTTAAAATTCATTCTAATACTTGCAGAATTTGACCTATTGGTGGATAATGTTAAATTGAGTGATTGGTGTAATTTTGTTGAAGATATTTTTTTTAAATAGTGTCCAATGGTAAATAACATCGCTAAAATAGCATCGTTTGTAAATAGTTGAATTTTTCAAATCATCTTTTAACCTAACATGTAAATATTTCATAACCTAAAAAAGAAACTCTAACCTAAAAATAGTTATTTGCGGAAAAGGTAATATTTGATAATGTAGCAGCAATGTATCTTTGTTATCCATGACAGATATTATGTAATTTATTAATTTGAATGGTGGTGAAACATCCAGATAGGAAAAGCATTCTATTATTATATGGGATATCTAAAAATATCCACTTCTACCCACACATCTATAAAGCTTCCAGATTATTGGTTATTAACTTCATCTAATGAACATGATAGGACGATGATAGGTTTAATTTTAGAAAAATTATAAATGGAATAAAGTAAAAAATAAACAATAATTTTCTAAAACAGGAATTTTTAAAAATAACTAAAATGAAAATAGATTTTCAACTAAAATATACTTGATTTTAAATAGTTAATCCATTTGCTTTCGTAGTAGTGTACCATATAACCTTTGCCCTTTTATACTCTATATTAATTTCAATCTAACGCGACCTACTGGAGCAAACAGAAATAGACAGTGCTTGACATATTTGGATTAATTATTCCTACTCCCGCTTTTAGACAAGATCAATTTAGATACCTATTTTCAGAACACCCTGTACTGAGATCTCTAGTGCATAAATAAATAATGTCGCATAATGAGCGCGCTTTGACATTTTAATTATTTATTATCTTGCATAAACATCTTGCACTATTATGTTGAAGTTAGTTACATATTTCGTGTATTAAAACGAAATCATGTTTTAAAAATATGTCAAATTCTGTCAAAAATGTAAATGTAACACGAAAACATGCGATTACTTTTATATAAATAGTATAGTTACATGTAATTATTGTAAAATAATAACTTTAAAAACATTGAAACATGTAAAATATAATAACAAAATAAAATCTAAATATGGTATTATTGTGAAACATGCAATGAATTGTGTAATTTGTGTTGCTTGCTATAATAATACAGGGGCAAAATATATTATTGTAATATAGGGATACAAATACACAACATAATATGTGTTTAATGCTGTACATTATCATTATAATTAAAGTTATTATACTATAAACAATTTAACAAGATGCTTACAACAAAATAAAAAAAATATACTCATATTTTTAAATTTATCATATATTCAAACCATCTTCTGTGAAAGATGTTTAGTGATAAGACCAGGCGCATATATCATTTTGTATATTGTATTGAATTTTTTCCTAACTTTTCCTATTTACATTGCCACCAGTACAAATTATAATGTTGTAACCATTTTTTGTAATTTATAAAAAGTAGACCACTGTATTTATTTTCTGGTACTACCATATTTAAATATAATTTCTTATTTCTATAAATAGAAATTACTATAGTATGAAAACAAAGTAGATTCTTTTACAAAGTAAAAAGTTTTAAAAATAATGGAATGCAATCAAGTTGAATATCGTTTTAAGACGAACTTAAGAATGCTTTCTAAAACAGAACGTCTTTATTTATTATCTTTCTGTACATTCAAGTAAAACCCACCAAAAAAAGATATTATTATTTTTATATGTGTTTTTAATTAAAATAACTAATTTTAATTAAATAAACTAAAGTAAAGTAACTGTGTAATCGTAAACTGTAGTTAATGAAATGAAAACATCATCACAAGAAACAGAATTTCAATATATGGATACAGTAGCTGCCATCTATATTTCAAATCCCAAGACAACTTGGTATGAATCTTGTCTAACGCCTAAATACAATGACAAGTACTACATTTCGCTTTCGGCACTCCAACAGAATATCCAGCACATGGTCTTGCAAATTCGTTATATCTTCTTAATTATCTTTACTGCACTAAGCCGTTGTGTCTTCTTGCTCAATATCGTGAGACCCTACATTCTCAGAGTGCCCCAGGGTCAAACTGGGTAAGCCTTTACGCAAGTACATTATTATCCCACGATTTCGTTGCAGTATAACTACATTTAGTACCTCATTAATAGGACAAATAGGACAAATAACCGGATGAAAAGGAAGGTTTATTAATAATTATAAGTCACTAATTGGTTAATAAACACAAACATATAATTTTTATGTTAGAAAAAGCAGCTGTCTAAACCAAAGTGATTTTAAAAGGTATTTTTAGAGAAAAACACAAAACCTACCCTACGATTTCTGCCAAAGGGTTTGTAGGTCGTACCATTTCGGTGCTGGGTTCTAACATGCGCCATATTGTATTAAAATGACGTCACTAAATGTCCTAACATAAAATAATTACAAACAAAAAATTTAAATTCAATTTATTTTAAATAAATTTTTTTTTTTAAACACACTGTCATCTAAAAATCATTTTTAAATAATAAAATTATTGTTTTTAATTAATTATTTTCATTTAGATATTTAATAAATTGTTGATAATTAACTTTTAATTTATAATTTGAAGTTATACACATTGTTTTAAAAGAAATTAATTATTTACAAAAACAGTTATTAATTATTTAGCTTTATTACGATATTGGTAATAGTTTTCTATTAAATGTAAAATGCAGTTTTTACTGTAAATTATTTTATGATTCAGAAATTGTCTAATGAGTTAAGACAAGCCCAGACTAAGCGCTAAAAATAACGCTATTTTTAAAGTAACATTACACATCCGTAGAATCAAACATATGTAAAACATACAAATTACCAAAGATGAATACGTAAGAATATAGATTTCATATTTTTAACCATGAGAAATCAATGTATATTTAATTTAAATGATAATATAAATAGTTAATTCTGTAATACGTAAGATGTAACGCACGTGTGAGGTTTATATCTTCTTATAGACTATTTTCAAATACTATTTTTGCTAGTGACTTACAGATAGCGGCACTTTCTGTCTGGAAGTTCAGTTAAAGAAACATAGATGTCAGTAGGCATGTATAAAGCAAGATGTTTAATTGAGTTATAGTAGCTAGCATTATTTTACTTTTATATAATAATATGTTTATTTTCGCATAGTTAATGTTGTAATTAAGATTATATTAAGTACAGTAGGGCCTCGTTAATCCGGAGAGACAAAAACAAGACCCTTTCCGGATTATCGAGGCGTCCGGATTATAGTATGCCATATTAAATGTTAATAAAACACATGTTTAACCTTAGTTTCTTTAATCAATTTTTAAATTATAGCATATAAACAAAATGTTTGTCCTCATCTTCCTCATCGTCCTCACACATAGCCGCTCGCACAATCTCCTCATCAGTTAACACTTCATATCTTTGTAACTCGCTTTCGGCACCACCAGCAGCCCATTCTTGAGCTTCTGCCTCACTTATTTGAGGATCATTGGGTCCCCTCAACCTGTTAAAAAGCTGGGCTAAAGGAACATCATCTTCTGGTTCGTCATTATCAGTGAGAAATTCAGGGTGCAAATTCTTCCATGATTTGTTAATTAGCGATGTCTTAACATTGGCCCAGCAATTAGCCAAAAGAAAAACTGTGTAATTTAAAGTTATCGATTTTAATGAGTCCATGAGGTTTTCAGAACATAATGCAAGACAGTTAACCAAAAGTGATTTGCGGTAATTTAACTTCACATTTTGTATAACGTTCTGATCCATTGGTTGTATACACGCCGTGGTGTTAGGTGGCAGGAACATTGCAAAAATGTGGCCGTCTTCAGAGACAAGTTCATCTGCTGATGGATGCCCAGGATAATTATCCAACAATAACAGTGCCTGAGGAGGCAAATTAACAGACAAAAGATGGCGGCGGACCGCAGGAACGAATTCCGTTTTAAACCACTAAAGAAACAAGTCTTTCGTAACCCAAGCATTTTTTTGTGCACGATAACAAACAGGAAGACGTGTTGATTTAAATGCCAGTGGGTTTTTTGATTTTCCGACAACAAGCAATTGAAGTTTATGAGTTCCAGCCGCATTTGTACAAGGCATGAATGTCACTCTCATCTTCATCATTTTCCTTCCGGAAGCCGACTGCTCATTGCCAGAGGCTAATGTATGATCTGGCAATAATCGTCAGTACAAACCAGATTCGTCAGCATTGTAAACCTGTTCCGCTGTTAATTTTTTTTCTCTAATAACTTTCTGTAACTCTAGTTGGAATGGTCCGATAGCGGCTTCATCATTTGACAGTTTTTCACCGGCCATTTTTAAACGTCTTATTCCGTGGCGTTTTTTAAATTTGTCTAACCATCCCCGGCTTGCATTAAATCCGATATTGGAGTTTGTAATCTGGCGATGAAAAATTCGAGCTTTCTCACAAATCATATCACCACTTACAGGAACATGCAATCGCCTTTGTTGCAAAAACCACGTAAACAAAGCATCTTCTAAAACAGGATTTTCCGATTTCTTCAGTGTTTTTCGTACACCGGGACCACGTTCTGTTAGGCTAACAAACTTCAAGAGTTTGTCTTTGTTTTTCTTTATGTCGCCTACAGTTGACCTGCCTATACCAAACTTCCGAGCAATGACAGGGTAGCTGTCACCCTTATTTAACATTTCTGTAATCTGTAATTTGTCTTTTATTGTTAATGCTGAATGTTTACGTGGCGGAGCCATGATGTTAGCGAGCGCACTTAATTGACACTACGTATTACACGAAAGGCGATAAACAAAAGACTGACGGCGCATTGGCTCATGACAGCCCCCGCACCTACACGCCGCCGGGCCTCCCCCGCGAATCCCATTGCCCGGCCGGATTACAGCGATCACCGAACAAGCGAGAGTCCGGATTACCGAGGCCCTACTGTAGATTTTATTTTTATTAATAAGATTATCATCTCCTTTTATAAAATACGAGTAGCTGAGATTTTTTAGTAGCGCCAATGTTTCAATACTTGAATTTAAATTCTTTGGTCATACGTTCCGTTGTTCAACTCGCCCTTGGTAGAGGCTGTTAATATTAGTAGAAGGTCGTCTGTGATTGACTAGTTTATGATTATTGCGTGTACGAGATCGTGGACAGAAGTTTGAGGAAAGGGAAACACAGAAAAATATATAATTTGTACCTTCTCATTAATAATCATTAAAACACGTGCTTGCTCTCATGTTAACTTGTCCAAATGCGAAGCAACACCCTACGGACGTATTCTATTCTAGTGTGAGTGCAGCCTTACAGCACACAAATTAATCAAACATCACTAATATGACTTAAGTAAGTACACTGTAAAAACTAATAGCTTCTTTTTTTTAATCTGGAATTTGTATTGTCATTAAATTTCTATTTAGTTCAATTATAACACATACACCTTAACAATGCAGATCTACGATCATCACAGAGGCGGGGAACCAGGGACGGGGGGACAGGAGAACGGGGCGCTTTATTGTACACAGTGTACGCACATTGTTGTAGACTACTTCAGGAGAATTATGCTGAATCACGTCTGAGAACAACGACAGGCCTTATAACAATATTATTAACACAAGATAATACAGAGGTGATGAACCTTTAAGCATTATTCACAGCTTCTGTTTTCATTTCATGATTTCATTCTAAATTGAATTCTTGTTATATTTTGTAAATGCATTTTATATTGGGCCACTATTTTGTTTTTTTCTGACGCTTTAATATTAGATGGTACTATTTTATGTTGCCCACGCCGTTCAAAAATTTACAAAATGAGGGGTCCTTAATGGGCTGGTGCTTTGATAATTTCGTTTTGAAAAATCAATATGAAAATATTAATAAGTGCTGTTTTTAATAATAAAATTCTTTGGAATAAACAAAAATGAAGAGTATATCTTGCTTGCTTGTTGCTGGTGTGCCTGTTAAAAACCACGCCCCCTTATTACTGATAATTCGGATAAACTTTCCACGACTCCAATACGTTTTCATTTTACGTTTTACATATTCATTATTCCTCTAGATTCTAATTTTCAATGTGCTATATCTGTATCTACATATAGCCACGTGGTCAGCCAAGTGACTTATCATTGCTCCTGGATATACGAAGACGAAAAGTTCACAACCTCTGAAAAATGCAGAAACTATTAAATGTACGGGAGTATGTTTTAAAATAAAACCAATAAGAGTAGTTAAAAAACGAACAATTGAGATTTAAAAATTAATAAGAAAAACGTTGTGAGTTATTTCAAGTTAAGATTAGTGCTAGTGCAAAAACAGGGTGACCGGTACCTATACCCATACCCATAGCATACCTAAGGAATGATTTTGTGAAATAGGACCATGACTTTCAATTTAGATTTAAGAAATATGCAGATAATTTGGATTTTACATCCACGTAATGAGTTTCAAAGAACATCGGTTTGTGTTAAGGGGCTTGTTTCATATTAAGGTAAGCTGCCACAGGCCTGTACTCGCATAGGTCTACTGTGATAACAATATAATTTGACACATTTGCTAATGATCACATGGTCCTTTAGTGGATATTCAGAAGGAGGAGAGGGCGTACTCTGTGAACACCCATGTTGATATCTACACCGATTTCATTAAGGAGGTACAGGACGTACCGTCAATGCAAAAAAGTTTATCTCTTGGTAAT
This sequence comes from Panorpa germanica, assembly GCA_963678705.1. NCBI lineage: Eukaryota > Metazoa > Arthropoda > Insecta > Mecoptera > Panorpidae > Panorpa > Panorpa germanica. The sequence continues at coordinate 18,746,106 of OY783211.1, read as the reverse complement.
ACGAAATGCAAAATAAGTACATGAGGGACGAGCAAATATTGGGACTGTACCTTTGAAAATGAATTTTTCAATTCCCTATTAAACTGCTTTTTGCTTGTTAAAATGATTTTTTATGCATATAATAGTTAAATAAATGAAAAATTACCTATAACTAATATCAAATTTATATTAATTCATTTTAAATACAAATTAAATATTTTGAAAAAGGAATAATAAATTTTGCAACGCTGCAAATTTACGTGTGTCGACGCATGTGTGATTTGGTTCTTTGACAAATAAATTGTTATATTTTATAAAATATTTATTCCGATTTTGAATTTCCCGCTCAAATTGGCATTTGCAACGTTGCCGGTTTATAACCTACACTTACTGTTTCTTAATGGTTTTATTTAAATATTTTCGTATATAGGTATCCTTTTGATAATTTTCTTTTTGCAATTGTTACAGAAAAGATTCTTTTATATACACCTAGTTTTTGAAAGCCGTGTTACCATTTTTTCATAGTAAAAAGTTATATTATATGGTGAAATTGCTCTAAAAATTATGATTTGTATGGAAAATGACTATTTTTAATCATGTATAAAAAGTAAACTAGGAACCAACCCTAGATCTCTAAAATTTTGAGACACCATTTTTACTATTTGTATTGACCTTCCAAATTTCACGACGTTTTCATCATTTACGTTAACGTCCTATACCTCCTTAAATATATAATAAACATAAACAAATCGAAAAATACAAATAAGTATGATCTCTTGTCCATACTATCATAAAGACTATATTAGCTTGTTCTGCATTTTAAATTAAAAGTGATTTAATCATCTACAAATAATTCAAAATTTTTTTAATGACATAAAACTTTCAAAACCCGTGTAATTACTGTAAATTAAAAATAATGTTTGTTTATTTGACACTTTGTAATTAACATTTTTGAACAAATTTTTTTTTTTAAGTAATTTTATTTTTAGAATCGAGCAAGTAGTTTTCTATTATATAAATGTATTGGTGATGTAACGAAACACCACACTGTGGTATCGCAGTTTTAAATATAGCGCGTTAATGCAATACGGAAATACTAGTTCAAGAAACAACGTACACGCGGCGCTAGTTGTTATTTGTTTTATGAATTTCTTTTATTAATTAAAATGAGAAACTAAGACTAATTGCTAGTCAAGAGCTATTATAGTGCTTGGACAGATCTATAAGACAGCGCTTGTCAACATTGTTTGCAGGGGACATTCTTCTTAGCTCCCACGAGACATCAATTGAATCTAGTCAAAATCGCTTTCAAACTTATTTAGTAACAATTATCAGGGGCCTATGTTGGGACAGGGCTCAGAGCGCACCGCCATCTCGGTACACCTCTGCAATAAACTTACCCAAATCACTAAAAAGACAAATAATGAAAATTTTGATTTTATAATATACTAGCTGAACCTAGTCAGTATCATATGAAATGAATGGGAAAGTAAATAAAAAACACACACACAAACACAGACGACGATCAACTAAAAAGAAACTAAAAAAATGAAATCCTATTTTCGAAAACACGTGCTTATTCGAATGTAACGTTGTGTCAAAATTTCAACTGTGTTGTTAGTAAAAGAACGAAAGTGTTTACGAGTGAGATAAAATACACGGCACGAAAGTAACTAAACTGATTTTAAACTGGTTTTGAGCATATATTCAGCGACAAGAATTCTCGGTCGCAGGGCACTGTTGGTTTCATGATGACACCATCAACAGAGATGTTTACGAAAATACATACATACAATCAAATATAACAAAATAGAATCCCCTGTTTTGTTATTGTTAAAAATTGTATAGAGTCACGACACACGGCTCGACATGGCTCGTGCTCGTTTTCGTTGAAAACTTCGTTTCGCGTTTAGTTTGCAATCAGCCGACTCGTGTGCCTTTCTCGTGTTTTATCTCATATCTTATATCTCGATAGTTGTAATCACTTTCGTTTCGGATAGATTCGGGGCTAAGGTTTGCAACCAGTCTCCTCGTGTGCGGAGGCCCTTAATCAACCGACTACTTTTCAAATTTTTCGAGCACAAACATACGCATGCTGTATTTTTACATATTTATAAAGATTTTTATTAAAGCAAAGGAAATGTCACTTCCTAGAATAAAAGAAATTTAATTTAGAAAATCATAAAAAAAAATTAGAAAAACAAGTCAGTATATTATTAAAATATAAAAATAAAAATAAGAAATCACCAACTAAAAGTTAGAAACATTACAAAACATCATTTAAAAAAATACATAAATAAGTAGAACACATTTATTTCATTTAATGGTGACAAAAAAATGAAGAAAAATAATAATAGAATCATCAAGAAACGCATGAAGTAATACCCATAGGCACACACTCGTATTCGAGTTCGTATGAGTTAGAATTCTAATTTAGATTGCGCGTGCATATGCGCATGCGCAATGCGTCGATACGATGCGTTGGATGACGCGCACGACGCAAAGCGCATGAGCAGTAAGTGGAGCACGGGCTGTTATTTATAGAAATGCACTACACACGTGTAAGAATTTAAAAGTCACGTGGCGACGGCGACGGTTAAACTGATGCGTTTATATAGTGCTGGTGGAATAAGTTGACCGGTACTGAGTTTGAAAACATAAATAATTTTCTAAATTGGGTAGTCTTCTTAATTTTAAGGTTAAATATCTTTCAGAAAAGCACGTGGTAAGAAAACAACTGTTATGTAGAAGTTATTAATAGAAGTTTAATTTGAGGCAGTCAAAGCATAATCAGGATGGATACTACGAAACAATTGCAGGAAATGAGCCAATAAATTTGTCAGAAATGTTGATATAAAAATTACAAATTGGTCAATTTCATGTTAAGTGACCTGTAGAAGTAGTTCACAAATAAACAAAATTTTTGTACAGCAATTCAACATGCGTCATATCCAGGAGCAATGTAACTGCACGGTAACCGTTGCTCCCGCCACCCTCCACCCACCACACCTCCTCCTACGCAATTAACACATAGAGTGGCAGTCCACGTGGCTTATCGTTGCATCTTAATGCAGATACAGATATAGCCCGTGTGTAGTACGCCCATTTACGCGGCAAACCAGCTTGAAAACTCGAATCCAGAGGAAATAAAGAATATGTACGTAAGTCGTGGAAAGTTCATCGGATTTATCAGTCATCAGGCGGCGCGGCGGTCGGCACTCTGTGGGAGATCATACATTAAACAAAATCATAATTAATGATATTAATTATAAAATGATATTAAAAATATTTCATTTATTTATTTCATTGTTTCGACACATATTAATTAATGGGATCAAAACATTTTGTTGAAAATGTTTATATTAATTTTAAAACGTGCTTAAAATTTTGTCCTGTGGCTTCAAGCAGTGGCTCTCAAGCTCAAAATCAGCTTCTGCCTTTTATTTAAAAAAAATGTATGGTTTTTTAATGATAAAATAATACGGTAATATTATTTTTCTCTGTGTACAAAAGACATAAATAACTGTTTCAATGTAATTTAAAAAATTTCAATATTTCTACCACCAATCAGATTGATTAATGGCTGTAGTTTGTTTTGTCAACTTAATTACTTTATATTGTATCTTATACGAGTATATTCAAGAATTTAAAGTAATGTTTACTTGTTAAACAAAAATAAACTTAATTGAATGTTATTTGTTCCGATGCACAAATCTTCTGGGCTCCGTCGTATTATTTACGTATTTGTAAGCAGAGAAAAACAAAATTAAAAAATATTCAACAGTTAGTATTTCTAACCTTAAATGGCGCAGTGGTCAGAATGATTATTTGCAACGCCTAAGGTTAGTGGGTTCGAGACCGATTCAAAGATGTTAAACTTTTTAAGTAGAATAAAATAATTATCTTACGGATTTCAGAAATAGTTGAGTCTTAATTAATAATAGATAAAGAAATAAAGTGAAGTTTGTTGTTGCATTTTCACCGTGATTTTCTTTGATCTTGTCAAAATGAGAAAAAGTACGTATAAGTAATGTACATCAAATATTTCCTTGATAAAATTCTATTTTTAAGTATTGCAACTTATAAATGATGTCATTTAGATACTGAATAACTATAAAAATGATTAAAATTAATTAAAAATATTTAATTTGCATAACAATTTTACGAAAAACACGTTATATGTGTATTTATATGAGAATAAATGAATTTAAATACACATGCTGTATTATGTAGGAAATATTAGCACTGATTTTGTGAAATGAGCGAGTCGAGGGGAAACTGTCGTTCTTTAATTTTAGGCATAAACAAATCGCAGTTACAGTACAGGTATAAAATTGTCTAGTAGTACAAGTTTCAAGCTTGCTTCAAGCTCATTACAAGATTCATTTTCTACATCAGACATAGAAGTTGTAAGGCGATAGATGTAAAATTCAGATCACAAAGACATAACTTTTAAAGAAAATCACGCATGACACTATCCGCTCATATTTTTTTCTATTTCTAAATTTGTCCACCTTTTGTTTATAGCTTAGGAACCAAAAATTAAAGTTCAAGATCTAAATATTCTCTCCTCGAATTTAGTTTTAAAATAACTAAATAACAAATATCAATTTGTCAATGAAATAATTTAAAAATGAAGGTTACATGTATTAAAAATGCAATCAAAATATTAATTAAGTATAAACCTAACTAATAAATAAAAATGATGATCATTTCACATTGAGAATCGAGATAGAAATACTCGCACATCTGGATGCAACTTTGAACGTGCTTCTGGTCCGAAGAAGTCGCCCATGGTCACTCAACACAGAAAGATCAACACAAAATAATCATAGACCAATTAACTGCGTTCTTTTTATAAAATATGTAATATTAAATTTATAGTTTTTATGAATGTAAAAAATGTTAAATATTTTAAATGGCAGACTTTTAACCTTGAATGATTGCTTGATGACTATTGCTAAATATTTTATTTATTATTGGGTCAAATTCTGAGAAGATTACAAAGAAGCATCGTTAAATTTATAATACACTGGTATAACGTATCAGTAAGCCTATTGCGAATTTACAGGCTGCGTACCTTTGTTTGAAAAGTCTACTCGAGCTGGAATATGCGGTTAATTGCAGGTTGGAACAGGTTTGCGGATTGGCGATTATTGACTAATGTAGTATTTAAGATTTAGGACATTTATTTTCGCAATTTCTTGCCAATAAATGTTCGCACATCATTTTTAATTAAGACCCAGGTAGAAATGTAACGTTAGAGTTAGCTTCTAGTACGCTAGCATGTTTTGATGCTACTTGGGCACGCTTTTGCGCATTAGCACACTCATAAAACTTCTTTTAAGGATTATAAAATATTGGGATATTCTTTTAAGGTATTGGATTAAATATTACTAGGTTTTGATTAAATACAATATTTTATAAATGTAAGGTAACATACATGTTTTGTGTGATGCACTTAACGCTAGCTGTTGAAATATTTAAACCTTACTCAGTTCGTACGAACCCAATAAGCTTGTTTTATAGTTACTAAATATTATTATTATTATTTTATTTTTAATGTTTTTGCCATTTGGCAATACATTCTTGTGCCTTAACTCAGTTATTTACATGTCATTGTGCTTAACTCAATTTTGATCCTTATTAAATCTAAACATTTTCACTCTTTCCAAACGAAAAAAAAATGATCCTAATAAAAATAAAAACAAAACTGCTAGTGCTACTGCCTCGCTTCTCCTGTTACTCTCCCTCCTGTTTCTACTCTGCCATTCCTTCACTTTCCTCGTTCCTTTTCTCAATCTCTGCCATCCACCTCTTCTCTTCACTGCCTCCTTTTAATAACTGCCAATATATTTTTGGTTATAAGCTTTTTCTCACAGGAAAATTGAATGTGCTCCAATGTTTCTATCTACGTTCCGCACATCCCGTTTTGCCCAGTATCTGTTTTCGTTCTCCTCGTTTCCCAATCTGAACCTGGCAATCCTTCTCATGTTTTTTGTGTCTTTTTCTCTTAAGTATTCTGGTATTTCTCTCTCCCAAATCCTTTTATATATTTTATTATAATAGCTCTCCTCAATTTCTTCCATTCTTTCCTGTTGTATTTCCCAGTCCCTTCACCTTAGCTCCTCTTCCACACTTGTGTCTTCTTCTGTTCTTCTCGCTGCCTCCTCCGTCGCTATTCCATTCCTTTCATAATACTCCTTTCTCTTTTTCGGGCCTTCTCCTCAACCCTCCTTTCTACTCTCCTCACTTCTTTGTCTTAGGTTTTCGCCTTCAGCGTTACTCATTTTCTCCTCGAACTTGACTGCTCTCCTTCCTGCTTCTGTTCTTATCTTGTCCCTTTTAAATTCCTCCATTATAATGTTAATTATAAAATAATAACCGCGAGAAAAGGTACTACAAAATTGTTTATGAAATTTTAAAGTTTTTGTATAGACAATTTTGTGGAGATCCACGGCGTATTTATGTAAATGCGGTCCTGTATTTAATATACATTTATATACCCGTTATTTAGTACTTATTCAAATTTGGCAATAATAAAGCATGAATCCGATCAAACTTGCAACTTATTGTTGTAATGATATACAACGGAGCGCAAAAAAAATTAAAAAGAATTTTTTTGCTTTCAATTTCTCAGAATTATGGAATAAAACCATTGGATATGTGATATTTAAATAAGATTTAAACAACCCAAATTAAGTATATCTGAATCCAACGAAATTCCGTATAAAAATATCTTATATAAATTCCTAACCTATAATTTACCGTTTAATCTATGCAAGTTGCAGTCAGATTTGAGTTTTTTTGTTCTAACTGGATTAGACCTGTTTAATTCATATAATTGTTATTAATTTGATTATTATACGATTCATTTTTTGTACATTTATTACAAACTAGAAATTATTTCAAATATTTTTTTAACTAAATGATCGTTTACTGAATGTATTATTATTAAATATAAATTCTAGATTCTTTTTAAGTATACTGAACGCATTAGTTTAGAAATTATATATGCGTCTACGTTTTTTTAGTTCTAGTAAGGTGCTAAGGTGGCCAAACGTCCCATTTTCAGAAGCCCAGGTTATAACACAGGTGAAAAATTGTCTTAAAGTACATTTGAAGCTTGTTACCTTGCTATAAACTTATTACAAGATTAATTTTCTACCTGTCATAGAGAAATAGTAACGAAGTTAGCAAGATTTGGCTTGCTAGCGTGCTACTAGCGCGTTACATTTCTACCTGGGAATATAATGGTTAATTACCTCTTTCCCATGCACACATTTATGGATACTTCAGCTTATAAAAAGCCCCAACTTGTGACTGAATATAATTGAATTTGTTGCAAAAATTTGGCAAGTACATCGAAATATTTAAACAATTTATTCTTGTATCAACTTGCAATGTTCAGCTATTACATAATTTTACTGCTGGCTGTTTATTCTGTCTACGAATTGCTCGACTGATCCACATATGAACCGCGAAGGACAAGGGGTGGATCCTCTAGTCTCCATCTACATCTATGTGTTCCAGTCTGCATGAATTCATCATTTCTTAGTGTTGGTAACTACAGCGAATGTAAATGTCTTCAATTTATTATAATGTAGAGTAAATTATACTGAAACTTTTATTTCACTGACGTTTTAAGACCACATGTTTTGTCTCGGTAATGATTTCTATTTAAAAGAATGTCACGTAACGTTAAACATGCGTTCACTTATAACAGACATTGCAAAAATATTAAATACTTTTGATGAGTACTTGAGTTACTTTACGAAGAGAGCAATGATAATAGTTTAGTTGTGTTAGAAGCTAAAAGACGCCAACCTTAGCTGAGTATTTCATTATTAGGCCACTATTAAACTGCTTCCGACGCTTCAGACCATAGCACAATACAGCCTCCAAAAACTCGATTCAGTTTTGAGAAGATACAATTGATTTTGAGTGGAATCTCAAGCAAGGCAACGGTTTGACTTAATAACTGTAATAGACCATTTCCTATCAAAGGTTGAAGCACTATCTCCAATCAAACTTATAATATTTGCTGGCTGGAAAATGTGTTTTCCTTAATTTGTGCCACAATAGTACAATTTTAGTTTTCCTATTTTTATATCCCAACACCTTTTAATTGATGAAACAGACCTCAATATTCCAGGACTGGAGACCTTACCATTAAGACGTACCTTAGGAAGAAGCTAAGAAAAGGTAGTAGTGCTCCATGAATAAGATCTTAGTATTTTATGTATTACAGATGCTGTACAAGATTTGATGTTGAAGCAATACGTACGACGTTTTCTTTAAAATATTTTTATCTTCATGGCCTTGCCGATCACTACACTACAAGTAGCATACGGTAGGATTTGGAACTAACAAATACATCCAAACAAAATCATTAACCATACATAATACATATGCAATGTATTGTTCTGGTGGTTACTCTGTCCGGTCTACTGGAATTGCTTGGAATTGGCTAATGACTTGGTCATTGGGCCCGACTAGCGGTTTCGCCAATGACTGGTGTTGGTTTTTGATCCCGGGCCCATTATTTTGTTTTGTCTAGTAGTTTTAACTACAGTTTAAGTACAGGCTGGTGAATTTGTTCAAGGACTCTTTGATGGTACAGCGAATAATCGACTTCAGGATTAATGACGGCTGTAAAGAAAGAGCCGGAGGCGGAATGCATCAAACGACAGAGAAGATTGAGTGAAGACTGGATGGACAGGGGTAAAGCTACGTCCGGATAACTCCAGATATTTGTGAAAGAAATTAGATAAGCTGGATCGAAAAATAGATTATCTTATGCAATTTTTTTTTAAGAAATTTATTTAATATAATTTAGTGGATTTCTTTTAATTTATTCTTTAATTTATGATGGGTAATGTGTATCACAGCCGATGGATTGTCCCGAATCAGCAGAACAAAAAAACTAAGAAATATGCTGTATAGAATATATATCCAGCCAAAAAATTCGTCCAGCGATTACTTGCGAAAACACAACTGCCTGACGTCAAGTGTAAAAGTTATAGTCTACTACAACGTTAGACAATATAGCAAATAAGACGTTACAGTGGCCGAGAGCATAGATACTTGACTCTGACTCCTGCGTCTCCGGGTTCGATTCTCGGGCCAAAGTTATAATATCTGAGTTTGGTTACTATCAGATTTAACTGGTTATGTGCAACCATAATCATGAATATGAAAAAGAAAATATAATCACAAAAAGAAAATAGAAAGAAGAGATGAATTATAGTTGAAAGAATAGAAGCACTGGTAGGACCTAATTAGCAGTATACAATTGGTAGACATGTGGAAAAGTTGATACGCAAAAATAAAGAAAAATGCTAATAGAAGAAAGAATCAGGGAATTCAATGGGCGATATCATAGTGGAGGCGATGTGTCAGATCGTGATGCAGTTATTGTTGAAATAGAAACAGATGAGGATATTGAAAGATGGATAACGAAGTTATTAGAGAAATAAGCTGAAAAATAGAAAATTATAAATTGTATAGATTATATCTCATAAAATTTTGATAAATGTAATATCTATTGGTTTAAAGTGCTAATAACTATCAATAGTTGATGCGCTCAAATAATATAGCAAATAAGGTTTGAACTGAAATACAGAACAGCCAGGTATCAACGCTTCTGGCAACTATATTTGTGTACGAATTGTTTAACGCGATATCAACAGTACATTCTTTAAATTCCTCTATTTATCATAGATCATTCACGTGTAATAATTAAACATATTTTATTATTCATTCTAAGAAATCTTCTTTGTTCCTTTAGCTCTCAATGTGTGGCCCGTCCCGTCAAATTAAATATGTACACATAGGCGTCCGCAATCCGTAGGGATAGAAAGGGTCACCTGCCTCTCTTTAGATAACGAAATTTGAGCTAAAGAAACCAATTTACAATACAAAGCGATTTTTTTCCTCTCCCCGTCAAATTATCTGAGGACGCTCATGTACATACATACATACAAATATGTATTAAAGTAACTATAATAATTTAGTATAACCAATCAAGTGATTTAGCTATTAAGAACAATTTTTCAGTACTATTCATTCCTGTTAAATTAATTAAGCTTACAATGGGTTACTCGTATAATACTGTGTGCATGTATATGTGAACATACACAGGGACCGGTTGGATTATAATAGCTTAATGTTATTTGTAACTCGAGTACTTAAAAGTTGGAATTAAAAATAATAAAAAATAATTAAATTACGTATGCAAGTTAAGGATGGTTTGTTAGTGTGGTACTGAACAAGTTTAAACGTGTTTAAATTTTATTAAAATAGCATCTACCTAAACTTTCGATTTTTTCTATTTACTTACTTAAAGGGTTAAATATGTTTGCTTAGATTTATTAACTATGGTTTTAAGAATATTTTAAATGTATACCCATGCCAATATTCTGAATATTTTCTGAGTTACAGGAATTTGAAGTGAGCGCTACAGTGTATATGAGTAAACTTATACAATACTTTCTTTTCTTTTGCATTTATCTCGAAACTATGTTATTTGAACTGATGGTCATGATATCTTAAGAACGCTTTATTCGATTTTAATAAAAATTACATCAGTCAAACCTATACTCTATATTACCACCACGGAACCGCGGAAAAATAATGGCAGATCGAAATGTATCTACTAATAAAGTGTTATTACTGCGTTTCTAGTATCCATGTGAAAAGGTGTACTTCTTAATGTTTTTTCCGTGGTATTAAAAGTAATTAACCCACTTTACTGGCACTCACTGTGGATAGAAACAAATGGAAGAGAATGAATTATAAAATTCTGAAAAGAATGAATTCTGAATTTCCATGGAATCAATTACTTTTTTTTTAGAAAATCAGCAATAGTAAAACAGGCTCATACTGTCGGTGTTACATAAATTTTAAGATGTGAAATTGCTTACATTTGATCCAGGAACACTGACAGGATTACTCCCAAAAAGATGCATGTTTAGATCATAGGAAAAAGGGAGAAGAGAACATTGAATTCAAAGATAAGATGTTGAACAAATGGACAATAACCTAAAAGTATTAAGTTTTTATTCAAACAGTGACTTTAATAATAAATATTTTATTTCTTAATATTTTTCTATGTATATTATTTCATTACTCCTCCTGGCGCCCATGATTTTAGTACCACATTATTTATACATAAAAGATGATATAAACTTCTAATTTCAATTGATTTTAAGGTATCTCAAGGAGCAAGTACGCCTTCGATATGCAATGAATAAATTGAAGAGCAATAAAACAATTGACGTTAGCTAGTAGTTAGATAATGAAATAATACCACCATATTAATAATTCAAATGCTGTACGCATTTCTGTTTTACAAGGTCGTTACTTGTAAACGTACACAATTATTCCATTGTCTTTAAACTTCGATTGAATTTATAACTAACGATGTCTTTCATTACTCGTAGTTGTTTAACACTAATAACCCATACACTCGAAGATGACCTAATGTTGTAATGAACGAATTTGCAGGAGTACGAGTACAATAGAAAAAGTGCGACATCCGTACTTTGAAATCGTGCTGATGTTAACAATGAGTTATCAAAAAAGTAAAGATCCTCAAACTATGGAAGTTATAGGTGTGTAGTGTGACAATTTACCACCTGAGGGGCTTTGTTGTTAATTCAATTTTGATCCTTATTAAATCTAAACAGTTTCACTCCTTCCAAACGAAAAAACAAAATTATTCTTATAAAAATAGAAACAAAACTGCTACTGCTACTACTTTGCTCTTCGTACTACTCTCCCTCATGTTTCTACTCTGCCATTCCTTCTCTTTCCTCGTTCTTTTTCTCTATTTTCGCCATCCACCTCTTCCCTTCATTGCCTCCTTTTAATAACTGCACAATATTCATTTCGCTTATTACCTTTTTCTCACATGAAAACTTAATGAGCACCAACCACAAGAGGCGCTTATGTTTATTCTAGTAAATGTGTACTCATCTTAAATGGTGTTTTCTAATCAGAGAAATGTTGCTTGGTAAATTAATTATGTACATACAGGTAGATGATGATAAGATGATGAGGAGAAATATTGCCAAAAAACCGTGAATTGGATGTTTCATTACTAGCTGAGGAAGAAGATATTATGAAGGAAGAGAAATACCGGTGGAGGAGATTGAAAAGACAAAAGAGGAAGATCGAGATATGCAGAGGATAGAAAGAGTACAGTAACAGGAAAGGATCAGGAAGTTGAAGGAATAGAGGTACAAAATAAGATACAGAAAGTATGAACAAAAAGAAGTCTGGAAATCCTAGAGCTGGGAAGTAAAGAAACTAGAACGATCGCGAAATTTAGAATAGGAAAGGAAGAAGGAGAAAGCAAGTATTAGTGAGGATAGGAAAAACTGAAATACTTTGAAAGAACTATTGCAAGGGAAAACAAAAGGAAAAAGATGGATAATGGGAGAAGTAAGAAGAGAGAACAAGCAGAAATATTGAAAAGGAGGGAAAGAATTTAAAAGTGTTCAAACTATGCAATGGAAAAGAAATGAAAATTAATATAAAGACCTTGCAGAGCAGGAAAGGATCAGTAATTTTGAAACACCTAAGAATCAAAATTACCGGTCCGCATGGCAAAGTTCCCAGAATATTATCGTCTTTACGATGAAGCCTTTAAAAAATTGCGTTCATTCGTAAAGGATTATTAAATGTGGTTTTTAATTATTTTACAGTCATAGTTTTTAAAATAAATCGCCTCGGTGCTCCGTTCCCGGTACTCGTGCAGACTTCCGTTTGTCGCAATGCGTGCATTTACCCATTTATTTCCCATTTTTTGTTCGATGATGTTCGTGATTACATTGTAACGATATTGCCTTGTATTAAAACATAAATTACGTTCGTTAAAAAATAACATTAATGGTTAAAGAGAAATAGCAATATAACATTGTAGTTAGTAAGAGAGAGACAGAAATAGTGGAGTAGGGAGGGGGTAGTATAGAAAAACTAGGACGTACTATATTTCATGTTAATAATCATTGATGATTATACTTTCAATGTAACATATACCACCCCAAACAAACTACCCTTGGTTGTAATAGTCATCCCTATCAATGGTTTCGTTATGCTGCATAATATAACTATACAAAGTTGGAGCTTAAACCCTCTCTTCACAACCACTACCAACCCCACCCCTTACCACTTCTGATAGTTTCACTTTATTGCAGCAAAAATTGGGTTGAAAGAGCTTTACAATTAAAGCTTCAAGCTTTTATAATAAGGATTGGATTTTATTCGAATTACTGGATTTTAAGTGTTATACTAGATAGAATGTGAAACTGGCCTAGCTAGTAGTGACAAATTTATACTCAACCCAAATTTTTGTCTTGTCTAAATTTTGAGGAAACAATGAAAATCAATTAAAAACTTTTTCAATTAATTTGAAAAGTTTTCTTGATTCCTTAAGAAGAATGCTTTTAAAATATTTTAAAAATACTCTTTTATAAGTAATATTCTTTTCAAAACACAGTTAATCTATTATGTTTAAATATTCAAAGATCAAATAAAAAAAACCCTCTGGCAAAAGTCAAAGTTAGGCCAAGGTTATATGTGCTTTGAACACGTACGAAAATGTCTTGGACTGCATACGGTCCCTCAGACTCAGCTGCAACGTGGATCCTGCCATCCTGTCATCCTGCAAAATCCTTTGTCCAAGTTGTGGTGTGGTGTGCTACGAAGAACATACGGGACTGGATTTACCGCACCGCACAATACGCGGGAGTTAAATGAAGAGGAGGTGAGGGAAAGGGGAAGCGGGGTAGTAGACATGCGGTTAATTTACGATCACAGCTCCACAGTCGACCACAACGGTAAACTATCAAACTATTTGGAAATGTTTAAAGTCACGGAAATAATTCGCGACTGTTGCCTGCCCGGTTGCATATGTATAAGTAGTAGTATGTGCTTGATTGTGTTGATGTTTTGTGTACTTTTTTGTTCCTTCAATTTTACCTGTATGTAACTAAGCTATAGTTTGTTCATAAATAAAATAATGAAATTTAAATCATTGTATTTAGCTAAATTTATACTGCGGAGATTAGTATGGTATTATATTAGAAGCAAATCTTCTTGACTAATATTTTAGGTTGGTCATAAGGCATCCAGGACTATTCTAGTGCTAAATTTTCGGCTCTAAGCCGGAAGCTACTTTCGATGACAGCATTTATATGTTAATGAACAGGAAACAATGAAAAAAATTGAGAAGAGCAATTATAACAAAAGATATAAAAGGATTTGGGAGAGAGAGATATCACAATACTTTAGAGAAAAAGACACAAAAAACATGAGAAGGATAGCCAGATTCAGATTGGGAAACGAGAAAAAAGAAACAAATACTGGACAAATAGCGAGAAAGGATGTGCAGGGTGTGCTGAACGGAGATAGAAACATTGGAGCACTTCAAGTTTTCATGTGAGAAAAATATAATAAGCGAAAAGAATATTGAGCAGTTATTAAAGAGAAGCAGTGAAGGGAACAGATGGATGGCGGAGATAGAGAAAAGGAACGAGGAAAGAGAAGGAATGGAAGAGTAGAAACAGAAGGGAGAGTAGCAGGAGGAGCGAATCAGTAGCAGTAGCAGTTTTGTTTTTATTTTTATAAGGATAATTTTTTTTTCATTTGGAAGGAGTGAGCAAGTTTAGATTTAATAAGAATCAAAATTGAATTAAGCACAAGGCACAAGAATGTAGTGCCAAATGGCAAAAACGTTCGTCTTATGCATATAAATCGAAGACCCGCAGTTGTCTTCAATCAAAAATCGTTCATCTTTAAAGACTTAATACTTTTGGAACATGCAGATGTAAAATATCATAAAAAGCATAATACATTTTCGTAATATTTGTTTTCTTTGCAGTGGTTAAAACATTTCTTCAGTGACGAACTGTTTCTCAAATGATACTTCATTAAGTGAGCAACTGCGCTGATTAGTAAATATAAACATACAAGCTACAGGTCTTTTTACCAATATTTTTCTAAAACATATGTAGTAAGTTAACAAATTCATCTTCGCTTTGCTTGCAATACTTAATAATAAAGTCATGAATGAATGTGTTCAGTACAAAATTAGTACAGAACATAAGAAGATGTCTCTGTTGACATTCCAACATTATAATGTATTGTTGTCTCTAATAGAAGTAATGCGCATGACTACAATACGACGACTGCTGTACGCTACAGCGATATGGCATTCGTGTCAGTTGTGTTTTGGGCTTCTACACTGTCAAGATCATAATTCCCAACCATCTTGTTATTATAAGAATGTTGGTTCAAAGTAATTAAAAAGTGTAAAATTATTTTATCATTAAACAATTGAATAATTATTCAATCTACAAATACTCGCATGGTTTTATTTCGTACATGCGAAGCTGGTCCTTCGATGCCTTACAAAGCCGATCCTTCGAGTTTATTATCCGCGTGTGTTTTACATTGTGTTTTTGGCGTTTTTTTACATTTGCCCCTTGGTGATTGCCATTGAATGGGTAATTGGGACGCTCTATTTTGGCGGATTCACGGAGGATTTGGATTTTACAACTACATTTCAAGAAGGTTTTAATTCGTAAATGCGAAGCTGGTCCTTCGATGCCTTACAAAGCCGATCCTTCGAGTTTATTAACCGCGTGTGTTTTTCATTGTGTTTTTGGCGTTTTTTTACATTTGCCCCTTGGCGATTGCCATTGATTGGGTAATTGGGACGCTCTATTTTGGCGGATTCACGGAGGATTTGGATATTTTACAATTACATTTCCAGAAGCCTTACAAGCGAAGCTGGATATTTTACAATTACATTTCAAGAAGGTTTTAAATCCTACAAAAAAAAAAAAACTGGCCTTACAAGCCATTGGTACCCGCGTGTGATTTCGTGGTGTTTTGAGGTTACATCTGTATAGTAACCAGCACAAGTGCAAGCTATTTTGTTACATTTACCCTATGGCGGCCTGGCAAGTCATCAATTGCCATTGATTGGGTAATGCAACGTTTGATTTAAGCGGATTCGCATATAATTTGGATTACTACACGTTTATATTTTAAGAAAAATTATTCATTACGGAAGAGGATACATGGATGCTGGAGGAGAGTAAAATACTTCTTTACTCATGAAGGTACAAAGTTATTATTACTATCTGCAAGTACCAATCTATTAAAAACTTCTCATGTTGCTGGATTAACCTGGATTAGTTTGTCATCCACGTTTCATCTATCATATAAGTACGAATCTATCACCTAAGCAAGATGGAGGGATTGAAAAGGCTTAGATCGGCGCGGACGGCTGCAAAAAGTGCAATATCACGGATGGACAATTACGTCAGCGACCCAAGGGCTCTCGACTCCGCTACAGTGGAGGTGCTGCAGGTGAAAAAAGAAAAGATGATGACTACATTCCAATCGTACGAGCTCACGCAGTACAGCATTTTAGAAATTGATGATCAAGATGAGGAAGACATTGAAGAAGTTGAAGAGAAGTATTTTAACATTATTGCAAAATTAAATGCTAGCATCAATAAGTTAAAAGAAGTTAATAGGCCTGAATTAGTTCCATTGAAGCTCCCAGCGGTGGAAATTCCAACCTTCGATGGCAAGGATATAACCAGGTTTAAGCCCTTTTATGAGCTCTTCCAAGCAGTTGTTCATAATAATACCTCATTGTCTGATGTACAGAGACTTTTTTATTTGAGAAAGTATCTCGTTGATGAGGCTCTCTCAATAATTATAAATCTGCCGCTTGTGAACAGCTCATACAAAGAGGCTGTTGATTTATTGTTAGCGCGGTATGAAAATAAGGCGAGATTAATCTTTTATCACATTAATATACTACTTGATATTCCCAACATGCAGAAAGGTACTGCAGTCGCTATAAGGGATTTTTTATGTCAAGTAAAACAGCAATTACAAGCGTTAAAAAATCTTGATGAGCCTGTAGACAAGTGGGATATGATTTTAATCTCGGCCTTAAGTAGAAAATTAGATATCGTTACTAACCGCACTTTCCACATGGAAAGAAATTTAGAAGAACTGCCTACTATGGCAGAATTTATTTCATTTTTAGAAAGACGTGCAATTGCACTTGAGTATAGTTTAGATTATAAAAATATGTCACATGACAATAATAATAAAGAAAAATTTATTGATCCACAAAACACATTTGGAAATGTGGTTCCAAGAAAATTGTATAATCAAAATAAGTATTCACATAATAATATTGTATGTAATCTTGCTATTTGTGAATATACAAACCTTAAAAATGTTATGGAACAATCTTGGACAACTGAGAAAGTCCCAGAGGAATCAGATAAGTTTTCTGAGGATTACTTAAAGGCTGAACATAATTTTCAAAATTCAGTAGCACTTAAAAATAATTTAACTGTTGATTTGCCATTACTCAGCCTAGTAAATAAAATAGAATTGGGGGATTCTTTCTCAGTCGCCCTGCAAAGATTTAATGTGTTGGAAAAAAGATTTAGACGCAATCCTTCAGTATTGGAGGTTTATAAAACATTATTAAACAGATCAACCAGTATTATGACATTAGGTTTAAAACACAATATTATTTTTATAAATAACAAGATAAAAACAAATTTAATTTGCTACAAGTCCAGTGTAGCTCCATCAAGTAAGGTACTTACAATACCCCAGCTTGAGATTATTAGCGCAGTGTTGCTGGTGCGAATAAAACAAGCAACAAATAAAATTTCTGATTTAAATACAATACTTCCATCAGAAGGTGAAGATACTAATTGCAATGCTTACAACATTGATGTAAAACAAACACCTGTACTGTTGGAATTGTTTAAAGATAATTGTTTCAATAACATTGTAACTATTGAGTTGATGATTGTTGTGTACATTATGCAAATGATAATGTATGTTACATTGATAGTTATGGTTTCTGTTATATTTAGGATAGTAATTAATTTGTTTTATATTATTTTCACAAAATTATGTAGACTACCATAGAATTAAGAAGTTTATATTATTTTGTGTAATTTTGTTTATAATAGTTTTAAGAAGAATTAGAATTAAGAAGTTCACATTATTTTTTGTAATTTGGTTTATAATAATTTTATGTAACATTGTATAATTTGATATTGGTTGTGAGCTTATCTATTTCTGCTGGCTGGCAATTTATGTTCAGTACAAAATTAGTACAGAACATAAGAAGATGTCTCTGTTGACATTCCAACATTATAATGTATTGTTGTCTCTAATAGAAGTAATGCGCATGACAGCAATACGACGACTGCTGTGTTCGGTACGACCATAGGGCCATCGTGTCAGTTGTGTTTTGGGCTTCTACACTGTCAAGATCATAATTCCCAACCATCTTGTTATTATAAGAATGTTGGTTCAAAGTTGTTCAGTACAAAATTAGTACAGAACATAAGAAGATGTCTCTGTTGGCATTCCAACATTATAATGTATTGTTGTCTCTAATAGAAGTAATGCGCATGACTACAATACGACGACTGCTGTACGCTACAGCGATATGGCATTCGTGTCAGTTGTGTTTTGGGCTTCTACACTGTCAAGATCATAATTCCCAACCATCTTGTTATTATAAGAATGTTGGTTCAAAGTAATTAAAAAGTGTAAAATTATTTTATCATTAAACAATTGAATAATTATTCAATCTACAAATACTCGCATGGTTTTATTTCGTACAAAAGTAATTAAAAAGTGTAAAATTATTTTATCATTAAACAATTGAATAATTATTCAATCTACAAATACTCGCATGGTTTTATTTCGTACAGAATGAATAACGTAGGCAAAGACAAGTTTGTTTATCTTCGAACGTAGTATACCGGTACTGGCGGTATTTCGCGGGGTATTGCGCATGGTTCCAACAACAATGGCATGTTTATAGCTCTAGACGGTAGACATACCAGTACACTCTATTAAAATTAAATCAAGATTACATATAATGTTCTTTGTCCTTAATTTTGTTTTTAAGTAACAATTGAACTCTTTGTTAAAATCTAACAATTAGTAATGTTATTAAAATTAAAACAAATAAATTTATTAGATAATCATACTACTCATTGTTCTGTATGCTATTTTTAAATTTAAATTATGAGAGTTATGAACGTTATTAGCCTTGTTTAATGTGTAATTAAAAAACATCATTCGTTATGTAGATTAATTACCTTATTGTTGTTGTAAGATTCTATAAGAATAATACAAAATACTAGAAGTTATTATTTTTTAACTGTTAGTTCAAGTTAGTGCCGAATTTAAATATTTGAGACCTTCATCTATGATTACTGGCAGGCTTTTCTATTTGCATACATCTTGTTTCAAATAATTTAATTGAATCCAGTTGCAATTAATGTTTCTTTCGAGACCTTCTAGTTGATAGAGATTCTTAGTGTACACAGCTTGTCTGCTATAGAGTTATATTATTTATAAATAAGTATACACTGTCCATTTTTACATGGCGTTGTTTTAATAGCAACAGATAGTCGTACTCTTGGAGGAATGGAGGTATTGAATACTGAAGCCAGAATCGAATTTAAGACGCTTATTAAGCAGCATAGTTAATTCTTGCAGTAGGGCGTTATCCTTTACGCAAAATGTGCAATTCCTCATCTTCTATAAATCCATCTTTAAGAAATTTACACGATATAAAGACCGAATCAACAAATTTAACTTTGCACAACGCTTTATGAAGCTATGACACCAATTTATAGATAATTAATTAATATGAATTGAAAATAACCATTGTAATTAATCATTAGTGATGATGTAAAAATTTCAAGAGATATCAGTACAAATTCTGCGAAATCAGCCTGGAAAATTCCTCCTCTTTCTTAAACTAACATAGATTTATAAAATATAATATTATTTTATTTCGATTACCTAAAATATCTAAGAAAATATACAAACAATCTACAACCTTTTCATATTGTTTTCTTTAAGTTTACAAAAGGTTACAATTCTTCTTGTACATAATTCTATAGATAAGTCTTCTTTTCTTTATTTCAACCTACGAATATTAGCCTATAGACACACAGTGAAGACAAGACTGTCTTTAAGATGTAATAATTTATTTCTTGAAAATTGTGCAATTATTAAATGAATACATAAATTCTAAATTAACGCACAAATAATATTAAAACATAGGTATTTACAAAATTCCTATTCTCAATATTAAGTCCTCCAAAAATATTTTCTGGACGTCTTCATATTTTGGTAAATATCCATCTATCTTAGAAGATTTCATTTTTATTAATTTTGTATTATATATCAGTCTTGTAACAATTTCACTATTAAATTCTTCATCCGAATGAAGCAACCCATTTACAGGATAAGCCTTATGTACTCGGGGTATAAAGTTTATCCACATAAACCAATATCCTTTTGGACATTGTTAAATTTAGAATCTTCAAGTTCAGTAAACAGTACATTTTTACATTCCATAAGGACCCGAAAAGGTTTTTGGTTTCCATTTTCAAAAATTCGAATTTTTTTACAGACTACACTTATATTTTCTAATTTTTGATAATGAGTTCAACATTTTTTTTGATATTTTAAAAATGCATGTTTACTAATTTTATTTTAAATATATAAACAATTGAGCTTCAGAAAAAACAAAAGTTTTTATTTAAATCCAAAAATAGATTCACTAGTCATTTGAATAAGTACGGTAAATTAACTAAAATGGGGCACAAATACATTTAGTAACTTAAATTTTCACAGTAAGGTCTTCATTAATTCCGTCTACTATCTGGAATTATTTAGCTTTCCTTGTAGTACAAGGTCTTTCAACAAGAGCTGTCAATTTAAATCAACAAAACATCGCAATATTTCCATGAAAGGTGGTGACTTTTTTATCTTATCCAAAGTATAACCTCTAAGGTGTGGTAATGAAACACAATATATACCAAATGCCACCGAAATATTGCGGTATTCATTGATTTAAAATAACCGCTTTTGTCAGAAGACATTATAATTTATTATCATATATAATACAAGCTATATTTGACAATAATATCTATACAAATAGATTTAATAAACTACGACTCTCTTCATCTCTGCTTACTCTTCCACCCACAGTATTCCCTCCTGGAAATTTCTTAACTCTTTTGTTTCTGTCCTTTCTTTCTACATGTTTTAATTTCTATTACAATGTATATTTGTTTATATATGCTTCATTTTCCACTATCCGTTTTTACATACTACTAAAAGAAATTTTCTTTATTTAACTAAAGCAGCATTGCAAACATAAGACTCATCGGAAAGTGAAGATCTCATTGAACATCAGGTAACACCTATTCAGATTTATTAAAATTATATTTTAAAATTTAGTTTTATAATTAAAATATTTTACGTTTTAAAATAATGTAAGAAATAAGAACTAAGTCACTGTGTACGGCTAGTTGTTATTAAGACAATAAAATAAGAAAGATGTAATAATAGGGAAGATGCCCACAAAGGGAAATATTTAAATTTAAGAAAGCAGTACTATAGCTCAAATACATAACAAATGCCTTATACCGGTTTCACACCAGAGAGACAGTTCAATAAAACATTTTTGTCTTTTGTTGTTGTTTTAGTCAACAAAACACATTCCCTTCTGGAGTGACAACTAAAATAGTTCTTTGAAAACATACAAGATGTCGCTGGCATAGTTTTCTAATGATATTAAACATTTTCTTGCAATATAACAATTGACTGCAATTTATTAACACATGACTCACGGAATTACTTTCAGTTTTTAATGGAAGACTCTAGAAGTAATAAAGAAACTCGAATTTAAATGAGTTTTTTCCTCTAAAAGTATATTATTCAGTTAACAGAATTCTAGGAACTGATTGTGATTCCAGACGGGCAGACCCCCGAATATCATGGCCCCCATACATCATGGCACCGTGCTGATCCACCACGCCGCTCCGCGCCATCAAATGAAACAAAGAACTTTTGGAACTTATACTTGTACAACACAATACGACGGCTCGAAATGCCGACTAATATACACTTACACATTTAAGTACAAAAATATATTGCACAATAAAAAATAAAAATTCTCACATTAAATAAAAACGCCGTATTGCAGTAAGTTGGTGGTTTTACTAGAATTCGCTATGTTGTCTACCACAAGTAGGGAGAAACACAATATTACATTTGAATTACATATCAGCTAATTATCTATAAATTAATACCACAAAATCTCCGGATGACGACACAGAAAGCGAGAGTTCTATCACCGAACCAGAGTTATAGCATATTTCTATTAAGTTCAATGGATTGAATTTGAATTGATGACATACATAAACATAAACTTATCAGGCAACGGCGTAACTCATATATTTGCGCCCCTTTTCTGCCCTTTAATTTTAACTATCTGATTCAATACTCAGATACCTCATAAATGCAACCAAACAAAATTATAATGCAGATAAACTTGTCGAATTATGTTCGTCATTACCCCAAAACTCGTAGTTGTCTCACTAATGACCCCACGATCAATATGTACACATTTGTAGTCTACAATAGATTTCACAAAATCACAAAAACCTATTAAAAAAATAATTGTCCATAATTTATAAAATAATGATCACAGAAACATTTATTGTTTTATTTACGAATAAAATTTTAAGTAAAAAAATTGAAAGTTTTTTTTTTAGCATAAATTTATATTTATTCAATATGTAATGTTTTTGCCTCAAGAGCTATGACGAAGTTTTAATTTATTGTTCATAATAATAGTAATAAAAATTCTCTAATAATAATAATTTGAAAGCGTCTATAATGGTAGTGTGATAAACATGCTTGTACTTTAATAATATGTAATCAAAAAGAATCAAAGAAAAAAAATTATATTTTAAAATTTAGTTTTATATTTAAAATATTTTACGTTTTAAAATAATGTAAGAAATAAGAACTAAGTCACTGTACAGCTAGTCGTTATTAAGACAATGAAATAAGAAAGATGTAATAAAAGGGGGGAAATGCCTAGAAAGAGAAATATTTGAATTTAAAAAAGTAGTGCTATAGTACTAATAAATACATAACAAATTCCTTATATGCCGGTTTCACACCAGAGAGACAGTTCAATAAAACATTTTTGTCTTTTGTTGCTGTTTTAGTCAACAAAACACATTCACATCTGGAGTGGGTAAGATCAAAGCAAAACACGTTTGTTGTTGTTTTTTAGTCTGCTTGGTTTGAACACGCAGTTTTGTTTTTTGTGAACATTTGTGCTTATCAGTTGTTGTTTATCATATTTATAATTTTTATGGGACACACAGAAAATCACTAAAAACAAAACTGAGTGTGAACAGTCTGTTTTCGAAAAACGCATTTGTTATAAAATAAAACAAAACATGTGTTTATTTTGTTTTTTGACAACAACACTGTTTTCAAAACTGTCTCTGTGGTGTGAAACCGGCATTAAGCATTATTTCTATTTAATGTTTTATTTTTAATTTTAGCTTTATGAATTAGTCGCTGAAGTATTTAAGCCTTAAACTTTCTTAAGAGGTCAATAGTTCGAAAACTTTGTTATCAACCTTTCTACATCCCTAAAATGTTCCCAACCTAGTAGTTTCCCACTCGTGGCTACTAATTTGTTTTCGCGTGTGACCTAATCTAGGAATCTAGGTGCTCGTGTGTGATTTGGAAAGAGAGCAAAGTTGCATCCACCAAATTAACCAGATTTAAATTTAAATTTGCATTAGGAGATTGATATAAGTGAGCAGCTCGCTGCATGTAATACTTGCTTACGATTATTTCTTTATACTTTTTATGTTACATAATGGCTTATTTTAAAACTCGTGTTACTTTAAAAGAAAATCTAAATGTGATTCCAGTGTAATATGTAAAACACATATGAATATATAATGTAAGATATCAAAAACGACTTAAAGGGTAATGGACACTAAATATAAATAAATCTTTAAAAAAAAACAGGTTTAAATTTGAAAGTGATTATTATTACTTATATATATCGGGTCATACCCCTTCCCCTGGCCCCCCAGCGCACCTAGCATCCACCGCGGTGAAGGCAGCTAGAGAGTTAGATCAGAGCAATGCTTTTTGTATTTATTGGTATTAGTTTGTCCAGTTAGTGATTGCCAGTGGTCACCAATACGGAATATGTATAGGTAAAACATACTGTAATTGCTAACACGTGGTACCAAAAAATACATTAAACATCAAGGTACATGGCCGGAAGACCTATTCTGTATGTAGTTAATGATGTAGAGTACAAAATATTAATAATAAATGATTAATTGAACTAGTGTAAAAATTTGATACAGAATACACTTGAGGGGTAAGAATTGTAGACTACTTTATAGGCGTTATTTTATTTTTTAAAGCAAGGGTATAGAAAATGCGTTTCGCGGTATTCTATAACCAAAATAAGCAAGCAATAACTGAAGCTCAAGAAGAGAGAGCTACAAAAGCCAATACTCAATCAATTTACCTTGATTAAGTTGATGCTGTATCCAATTTACACTAGATAGAAAGAAATATGTGATCTTGGCAAACATCAACAATTAAAAATTATGGTTTCCTTTAGATATAATATATAGATCCTTAGATACAGAGGCGGCATTAGGATATGGCAAGCACGGCAACCGCCTGGGGCCTCACTCTTGTAGAGGCCTCGCAATCTCGCGCAACAACTTAATTAGAAAAATTCATTACTATATATGTATTTGAATCTCGTGCCTCGCTCTTTAGAAATCCCACTAGTATCCCTACGTACGAGTATATCTTTTAAGGCATTCATGTACCTTAGTTTATCATTATTAATATATGTCGTCTTTGAGCTAACTTTTATAAATCTTCTAATATAAAATTTAATTTCTCTTCAATTATCATCAAAACTACTTACTTACAATTTACATAAATTATACAAAGAACAAGTGCCTCGCAAAGATCTGCCGCCCCGGGGTCTTGCAAAGATCTGCCACCCCGGGGCAATGGCGAAGGCCGCCCCTGCTTAGATAAGATTGGTTTAGTGTCCTAATAATAATGCGCTGCTAATCATTATTAGCTATAATCAGCACAGAACAATGTATCGATTTGAAAATCCTTATTTACTCCATAATTTTCTCCCAATAATTAAATAAAAACGAACACCCTCTGGTTTAGACAAAATAACAATTTTCCAGAAAACTCAGTGTTAAATTCGAAGACGCCAAAAGTTTAAGGAATGATTTCTTTACAAAATAGTAAAGTGTAAATGTAAGAAAATAAAATTGTTTACGTAAAAATATTAATTAAATATTTCTCATCTCTTGATGAGAGACTGTTGTGTCTCATGCCGGCAGTTCACTCTCGACGAGACAGGCAAGATCGAGTGTGCACTGTAGTTCTTGTCTCGGTCTAGGAAACGAGAGGTGAGACCAACAGCCATGTTCTTAATCGACATATCGACAAATGTCTCGCCGAAAGTGAACTGCCGGCATTAAGGTTGTAAGATAATAAGTTATAATGATTATGTTGAAAAATAATCAAATAAATTTTGCTAACGACCAAACTCAGAAAACATAGCTCTGGTCCTCGGATCGAGCAAGAAGACAGTTAACCACTATGCCGTCAAGATTACGTATAAAAATATATCACTTTAAAATTAGTTAAAAGACAATTTCCAGAATAGCCCCGATTGTTATTGGATACATACGATTAACTATTAGAACCAGTGGAGTAATGCGTGTGCGGAGTGCTGTGTGTTGTAAGAAGAAAAAATGTAAAAGTATCGTACAAAGAGAAAAGTAATGGTAAGAAGAATAATGTTTATGTGACAACATATCAATTACTGGCGTGTCTATCAGACTATCAGATGTAAATAATAGTCCCGTGTCTCAAACGGGGCCTGTACCTGGGCCTGGACTTGGACGTGAACTCTAAAACCCACAATCACAAACACTCTTAGATGGATGTACTTTAAAACAGGAATTAACAACCGTTTTCATGTTGGGTAACTCGAAATTAATTGCAGTATTCTTTTATTTATATTACACGCCTATATTATTGCCTTCTTTATCACTTCTCTTTCTTTTTCATACTCTTTTTTTACATTTTACTTATCCCAGTACTGTGTTCACAAAGAATAAAATCTCAACGAAAAGAAATTCAACGTAATTTTCGTTCCTAACATTTTTTATAATCATAAAAATATTTAAGGTTATGTTATGATTTTTTTGATTAGTACAAAGGTGTTGTCAAAAAAGACGTTTTATAAGTCATTTTACTACCACAATTTTAAGAGTTGTAATATAGGGAACTGAACGTTACATTTATATAATACTTTCTACGTAAAAATTATGTTTTTTACGTTAAATAAATATGTTAAGTACATGAAATTATTATAATAATTAAAACGGGTGTAACTTTTAATTCTAGTCTTAATATTTCGAATAATTAAAAGCCAACTTCGGTAAACTCTTAGAACTGCTGCTCCAAAGATATAAAAAAGTGAAATATATATCAACTTTATTGTACAAACACGCAGTTTTGTTAGACAGACTATTATTGTTAAAATAACCGAATCAATTAGCCTGTATCTCAAAAACTACATCTGATAAACCAAATCTAACATTAACCTCGCAAATTGTAGGCACTAACATGTTTTATCAAGGAATAGAAATTTCATTTTGCATTAGGTACAAGTAAAACTGTACTGACACAATATGTTGCTTACCCCAGTTATACAGTAAGCTACAGAATGTAGTTCTACTTGATGTCAACAAACGGAGACAGAAATCCATTTAATCTAATGAGAATCTTTTGTGAAATCAATAATAACACGTTGTAACATGTCCCAAATGGATATCTAAGTACGCCGAGGACGTGAACCGCGGTGGTGTTCTCACACAGAGCAATGTGGAGCGGTTGTGCATATTCAAAACATTTCAATTACATCTTAAAAATAGATATTAATCAATAAATCATTCCAAATAATATTTTAGAGTGATAAAGAAAAACACGTACCTTAGAAGTTATAAGAGTTAGCGTTGGAGACGATTCCTGAAACAAAAAACATTATTATTAACTTTGAAACCTAAGTATCATTCCCACTCACCGCTATAATTTTATTTTGTATTTAATTTAAGTTGTTTAGTATATGGCAATACGCGTAGTCATTCACAGTACCATTTTTAATTTAGTTTATTTTTTAAGTTATCTTAGTTTTTTTAGAACCTTACAAGGTCAAATGTTTTAAATTAAAAATATTAAATTAAGGAAAACTATATTATATTATAACCTCAAAAATGTGACAATCTGTCAAAATGCAGTAGGATTCACTTTTAAAAGAAGTTTAATGTCAGTTGTGGAAAATTTATTTGACATACAATTTTATCGAACTGTCAAAATTTATATTACTAACCATGCATGCGCACCAACTAAATTAACTAAACTTAAATTAAAACACAAATGTGAAAAGGAATGCTTAAACGAAAACCTGAAATCTAGATTGCAATATTAATTAAAAACTGTAAATTAAATATCAAAACAGTGAGTGGGAATGAGGTTTTAGAATATTAAAAAACAATTTAAACATGCGTACCACAAATACACTTTGTACATGATCAAATTTGTGAACCTATACTGGATTTTTAAGGTGTTCTCTTGCCCAGATAACATAATTTACAGCAGGCGCCTGTTTTCATAGTCAGAAACATGAAGAGTAACTTAATTATATAAATTTTAAGTAATACTTAACATTACTCCAAAAAGCAACACATTTTTAAATGTATAATATTTGTACGCCTCGTATAATTAATTCTCTTTGTCCGCTGTAAATTGCAACGTGCACATTTTTCGGGCAGCGCAGCAGGACAACCGTATGGCGTTCGGGCAACTCGAATATACATATGTATGAATTTCTCAGTACTGGAACCTGATCCTGGGAAAGGGGCGGTGGAGAGAGGGACGATATATGGGGCTGTGGGGAAATGGGGCAGTCGGTCAGCTTTATAGTTAGTGGTACATTTAAAACAGTTCCAGGCCTCGAGTCCACAAACCAGACTTTGCAAATCCTTCAGACCAAATATGTTGTGTAGAAAAAACAGCGAAAGAAAAAAGTTCAAATAAAATTAAAACATGTAGAGCTCGTTCGCAATTAGAGGATTTATTTGTTGCGAATGTAAACGGTATGTTTTTTGATTAACGTATAAAAATTTTCCTTTTAGGTGTTGCTGTTTTTAAGGTAGTGATTGTATGATTATTTAGAATACTGCAGTAATATTTCGAGAAGTGACGAATCTTTGCGATCGTCTTTAGAGAATCTTTTGTGTCTCTTAAAAAAATCTATCTTCTTTTGGATTTATTTCTAAGAGAAAATCATTTACAAGGACTGCAAGGTTACAATGCAATGACTTTCTACAAAACCTATATCTTTTTAGATTAATTATAGATTACTTATTCCAGTTCATTAGTGAAACATCTCCGAAACATTGATACGTGACTTGATTATACGGTGTATTTGTCAATACTCTGATAACTCATAAATACAACGAAAAAAAATTATAATGCCGATGCCCCGAATATTATTTGCGTTTTTATCTCTACTCGATGATGTCTCACTAATGAACTGGATGTTCGATATATATTAAAGGTAGTATTTGGATATGTGCTAGGCAGATTGAGGGCTTAATATAAATCAAATTTTTTTTAGCGTTTTGTTTCTTTTTGTCTCGAAAATCTTTCTTATTAAATCACCAACTTTTAGATCAAATAGAAATTAAAATATTAAAAATTTTGCGATAATTAATTCGCCAAAAGCAACTTGTATTATGTTATGAGAGCTCCTGGGCCCTGATTAATTTGACGGTGGCCTTTCGATGTTCTTAAAAGTATTTGCGGTCACAATTTTAAAATTAAGCTTTTCTTCCAAATGACAATTTTTCTTGTTCTTATGCCAAGTTCAAATTCTTTGTTACAATTTACTTAGTCGTCTTCGCTTACTAGACTTCAGTCTGGTCAAGCAAACGATAAATTAATAACTGATCATGGTAATATTCAATTTTAAGTACTTAAATTTATCCCTTATAATGTAAACTAGCATATCCAAGCTATAGACATAAAATAAAAATTACAGTACTTACAAAATATATTGTTACGTGCAACAAAGCTATCAGTATTATGTTTATCTCAAATAAATTATTATAAGTGTAGTAAGTGGTCAACATATTTTAGTAGGTCTGTATATGACAGCTTTAAAGTATAAAGCAAAAGTTAAATAAAATATGAAACAATAGTTTTAAAATTTCATTCACGAAGTCATTTTGCAATGCAGCAATGCAGCAATCCGTTCAGCGTTGAGGCACAGCTCGTACCTTCCTTCAAGCCGCGTCTTTGTTATTTACCATCCATACCTAGAGATAACTTCGCGGGAAGATTCAACGTGCGTCTGCAAATTTCTTTCAAGAAACCATCTGCCTATCTTGGCACGCAGTTAATGTGTAACACGAGTAACAAAATTTTTCAAAAATTCTTTTTTGCACTATTGTGTATAATGTGTTAAGGCGCACATGCATTATTTGTTTTTAATCAACACGAGGTTTTAAAAATATTTTTTACTTAATTGTTAATTCTTAATTGTTGTTTTTACTTACGTTAAAAAGTAACGTAACATTTAACGCACGTATAATGATTGATAGGAATACCTCCCGAAAATAAGGAACACCAAACAGTCGGGCAGTCGGCCAGTCGGGCAGACGATGGCCAATTTATTGCGGGATCATAAAGTAAAACCACCACCACCAAATAAGATACGAGTATAACTAAAAAATAAAAAGAAGAAAAAGTTCAAAAGACATAAAAAAACAGCGGAGACGACTTCTAGGACAAAAAGGACTAAACCACGTACTTGAAAACAAACCAGGGTTGGCCAATAACAATATAATTGGTTTTAACTAATTTATTACCTTTTTTTAAAAAGATTTATTGGAGGTTAAATTATTGGTTGGAGCTTAAAGATTCTTATTTGCAATATTACTCTTACAGGGTTGCATGGACTAAAAGTAAAGTGAGATCCGTGTCAGGCTTTTTTTTTCAATTCTACTTCCGTTTCCTCTAACACCACCTTCTTTATATTATGTACATAATCTAGTATTCTATAATGTATATTGTTACTTAGATAGTAATCTAAGTATGTAACATAATTAGTACATAATACTTCAGTTGTTTTGGAGGCATGAATAAATGCTAGACATAATAAAAGTGGCTCCGAAAATTTTCGCTACAAAATCAACTCACAATACTATATAGTTAAGGCATACCGAAACTAAGAGGTGCCTAAAGAGGTACTCAATATGGAAGCTCATTTTAGCAACTACTTTAAATAAATGTATCTAGTTACAAGTGCCTTCCAACTTATCAGATCACCATTTCTTTTTAGTTTTCTGTAATTGAAGTTTGAATGATTGAATTTTCTAGACATGATTGAGCATGATTGAGGAACAAAACTTTAGATGTGGGTTTCAATTTTTGATTATCTTTTATGAATGGGCTTGTGTCCAATATCTTACTTTCTATAAAACTGTGCAAGAGATTGATAAAGTTGGCTACCAGGACCTCAAATATACAATTATTTTTTAATAACTCGCTATATTTTAGAAGATATTAACCATTAAAAAAAGATAATTATTAATTAGTTTAAATTAGTTAATTATTAAAGGAGTGCAATGCTATAGAACATTCCAAGATTTATGACGTCGCGTCAGCTAATTTGCTATTTCTTGTATACAACACAGCGTAAAAAAAACATTTAACAGAGAACCTTTATCCATATAAAAAATAACTGACCTATCCCTTAGGATTAAGTGAAATGAACACTTATTATTCTTTGCTAACTAACGCAATCGTACTAGATACACAGGACTACAACAGCACTTACCTAATCAACAAATAACTGACCTGTCCCACTACATGTTACGTCATAACAAAGTTCGAATTTTTAATTGCTATATCTCCGTCAATATTTAGATATTTAATAAAATAAAAACACCAATATATATTTATAAACAAGCCCATTTTAAAAATATTATTTGTTAAAATTTAAAGCTAATATTATTAGAACATAGAAATAGAAGTCTTCGTGAAGATTAACCCAACCCTGACTCATTTGGCGTAAAGTATTCGCGAAGTTTTAACTCCTTACATTTCGCTGGTGTTCTTTTCTTAGTCGTTTCAAGGTGATCAACATTGTTTTAGATGGTTCAGGAACATCTCGCACAGGGCCATAGGGCCAGAGGGCCAGAGGGCCGAAGGTTTTAAGAAGAACAGGGTTTGGCTAAACAAGGGTATGGGGAATAGGACATTGGGTTAATTTGCCAGTTGCCTTTTCTGCAGACGTTCTTTGCAGCGTGGTTTTTTGAATTGGTTTCGCGTTGTTCACTTATTGGTTAATTCTTCACTGCCAGTAAACATCCAAAAAGCCATTTGTATATTTTACCATGCGTGACAAATGGATATTGTGTAGGTACCTTAATATTAACAAACTACAAAGGGATTCTAATTAGATTCGTGTTTGACCATTACCACGTCTGTAGGAAAATGGCGTTATGAAGCATTAGAGGAGAATGCTTTTTACAGATTACTTTAAAATATCTATCTATCTCAGAAGTCAAAAACTTCCGAATAACACTTGCCAACCCGATAAAAAGCACTGTTTTGAAAATTACTAAAGTAGCATCACTAAAAGTACTGCAACTCGTAAACTAATAGTTTTAATGTCATGAAATTTTGACACATATCGTTTAAAGGTTGGCACTATCTACAAATCATATGGATTTGTCAATAGTAGTACAATCTATATGTCATTTTACGAAGTCAATGAGTGGTGTGATTTATACAGTACTATTCCTGCAACTTTAATAATACTTTTATAATATGACTTACTAATAAAACTAAGTCTATAAATTCTCCAGTTCCAATCGTTTTACCTAAAGCAAAACGTATTTCTATTATCACCCCATAAAATTCACATTTTTAAAGGGATAATTTATAATTTAGTTGAAATATTTTTTGAAACCTTTTCGTTCTTGGTACGGACACGAACAAATGCCCATAAAATGAATTGAACATTGCCTAAAATGGTTACGCTTCTGCCAGGCTATGGTTCTATGTTCTATGTTATATGATTGTGCTATAACAACTTTAACGATTAAAGTTCAGGGGTTATTTATGCCCATAAATTGTGTGTTCGAAGTACATAAAATGTTATTTAAAACATTTTAGAGAAAAAAGTCAAATTACCGACAAAAAACTATTATTAAATTTAATTGCTTAAAACATGAACAAAAGCCTTGAACAAAACCTATTACTAAACAACAAA
This sequence comes from Panorpa germanica, assembly GCA_963678705.1. Lineage (NCBI taxonomy): Eukaryota > Metazoa > Arthropoda > Insecta > Mecoptera > Panorpidae > Panorpa > Panorpa germanica. The sequence goes on along the minus strand of OY783211.1, from coordinate 18,713,804 downwards.
TAAAGTAAAAATATAAAAAGAATATATATAGCAAATAACAATAAAGTACTATGAAATATTAGATAAAGTTTTGGTTAAGAGATGGCACCACCTATAAAATTTATTTGTGTTTAAGGTTTATCTAGCATTAGAAGAGTTACCTGCTACGTAAATAATTTTGCTTGTTTTACAACGTTTTGTAATCTATTTCGGCTTTTTAAAAATTACTCTACATATTTTACTTTAGATATATTTATTTCTAATTAATTAAATCTTCTTGGAAAGACCCTTTTAAGGATTATAAAAACCTACAGTTTTATAGAATCTTAGAGCTTTATATTTTTATTAATCCGAAAAGGTTTAATTCATACGTCACAAAACGTTGTATATTCGGTAATTTTTGTTCTACTAAATAAACTTAAAATACGAATACGTAACTAAATACACGATGGAAGAAGGTAGAGTATAGGAAAGTAGGAGGAGGACATGGATAAGGAATGAAGAAGAATTGAAGTGGAAAAGGAGATGTTTTACAAAAAGGAGATTTAAGGAAAGAGGAAGAGAAGTGATACGAGCGGAATAAGAGAGGAGAAAGAGGAAGTAAAGAACAGCGTATGGTATTACAACGAAACGAAGAAGAAAGATACTCTGGAAATTTGGGGATCACATAAATAAAATGGAAGGAATAAGTTTGGTGGAGTCATAGATGGAAAAGAACGATTAGAAAAAACGGACAAGAGCAAAAGCGAGGAAAAGAAGAAGATGGACGACGGAAACAAGAAGGAGGAAGAGAGAAAATAAAATGAGGAACACTGAAGCGAAGGAATGAATTTAGAAATTCATATAAGGAGAAATATAAGAACATTTTACTGTCTAAGAGGCAATTTAGTTAAGCGGGATGCTTATCTAATAGGGACAATACTGTCTTTATTTCAGTCGTAGTCCAGTTGGAGATATATTCTAAATACCAAGACATAACTTTTACTTAAATTTCAAATATTTCATAGAACGAATATATGAAATTGTATATTATTATTAATACATACCAGAGATAGAGCAAAAACATAATTTTGAAAAACATTTTGCCTTTAACTTATAAATGACTAATGAACCGAATCAAGAAAACTACAAAAGTATAATTTATCAAATGTTGCGTAATGGTCCAACACATTCTAATAAATAACTCTCATTTTTCAATTTCTTCTATTACAACCCAAGTTTAAATGACGCAGGTATACATATATTTTTTATTTAGGGTTCCATTTTGACCTTTTTTGACCATTTCATATAACCAAGGGGAGTTGCGGTAGTTGGAAGTCAATTCCGCACACAGTTTTACACAAAAGATCTCATAATGTAATATTAGTACTTGCTGGGGTGCACAAGTGTTTCAAAAGTCAGTAGGTTAGTGGGACCCTTCCAAAAATATTTTACAAGGATGCTCTTAAATCATTTTAACAACAGATAAATTACAGGAAGAAATGAATATAAAATAATATGACTTCTATATATTTGAACATATTTTGTGTTTGGTTAGCCGACTTGTTTTTAAAGATATGCTAAAGATGGCAGCACCAGTTATCTTCTTTTAAATAATGTTAATTTATATTATTTTTTATATAGAATGTTAGGTTATGTAAAAACTGATGGACTGATTATGTTTCTTATTAGACTGATATCGTTGTTATCAAAATTACCACAAATTAGATCATGCCAATATAAAAACTGCGAAACATCGGAAATAGATCGATGTTAAATAAATGAAGTATATAAAAACTGATGTGTTATTAGGATTGGCGGCCATTTTGTGACACTGTTCTGTAATGGCTGACTAATTGTATTGCATGAAGAAATCTTAGATGAAATAATGATTTACTTTTGATAACATGTAATCCCAACTTTCAGTGGTTCTTTTGTGACGAGATAATTGAATGTTCATTGATTATTGCTTATTTAAGGTTTTACTTCGAATTCAAATCCTTCTAGTCTGAATCGAACCTGCATTCTATTACAATTACAGTAAAGTAGAATTCAACTTAAATCACTTGTTTTAATATATCTTTTTTGTATATTTCCCGGGAAACGGGAACTAAAAATCAATGTAATCTCCCGGTAAATCCCGTCCGATACCCTCTAATTACGAAGGCACATCGCTAACAACTAACTAACAATACAACAACTAATAGCAATGTAAATGGAAGCAGTGGTATAGCAACATCATCTGTTATCTTTCATAATTTTTTGTATAATCTCGTTTTTTGCAGATTTCTCACGTTACATGGACTTGACTCAAATTGTACACAATAACTGATAAATAAATAATGTGTAATAATACATTTCGAATATATATTGTACAATTTACTTCTTATTGTTGCAGCCTGATGTAACACATACCTGCTGCGGGGTACAGATTTTTAACAATAGATATTTTGAAAAGGACCTGCCAAGTTCTAGACCTGGACCATATGGCATTACGAAGATTTATCAAGAATTAAAGTATTACAAAAAATGTATAATACGATTATGTTTGTGTCTGAAGTCAAGAGATTAGAATTTAAGGTGCAATTGTTAAAAATGTGCATGCAGGGAAGAATGGAAAATGCTGAAGGAAATAATCTGTGAGCTTATAAGAATTAAATGTTTCGTAGTTTCAAATATATTTCTGCAAAGTTTAATGATTTTGTTTATTGACACAGTTTCTAAATTTAATTATCACCGTTTTAAGCCTTTACTTAAACCACGGTTTAGCGTTATCTAGCACATATCCCCAACTCTTACTCTTTAAAAAAAGCTCATTTAATTTTATCCAGTGTTAATTTGTCACAGATATCTTAAAATAGAAAACAAAATACTTACGCTCTTGCTGCTATTGCCAAAGATCTGAAAACAGAAAAAATTCCAATTAAAAAAGTTAAATATTTCCTGTTCTATGATAAAATGTATAAGATATATTTTTTTGATAATTATTAAAATAAAAATTAATTTAAAACTAAGGTTGTTATTATTTTATACCTGATTTATAAAAAGGTTTTTTCAGGTGATCTGAAGTAACTAAATATTACTACGCATTAGATTATAATATGATATAAATGCATTGCAGTACTGCGGACGGTTCCACGGGATAATATTCCAAATATTAAAGGTAAATCAACCCAGTTGTTCAGAGTAGTCAAACAGTTTTTTATAGACATTTTTTAAATATATTTTCATAGATTTGATTTTCCTTAGTTGTAGGGTTCATATAGTAATTAATTGTTCGTAAACTAAGTCCCCTATTTTGTAAGTGCTTATCTGACGTCTGTTAACTTCTGACGATTTTGCAAAGCCCTATATTTTAAGCCAGTTTCAAGGGATGGGATCCATCTTACTCTTTATTTTAGGTCTTCTGATAGTTTTGTATAAGTTACATAGCTTAGTTTAGAAAATATAGGCCTTTCAAAAATCGTCAGAAGTGAACATACGTCAAGTAAGCAGTTACAAAATAGGAGGCTAAATGAGATATGTAGACAGGCCTGGATTTGAGGGAGAGCAGGCGGAGCTACTGTCCCGGGACCTCCACAAGAGAGGGACCCCCACAATAGAGATAAAAGCAATAAATTTTTGAAATGCGTGACGCAAAGAAATTGTCCTTTTTGTTCGGAAAATAATTAGGGCCCTCCGCTCCTTCGTTGCCACAGGGCCTCCGCACCTCTAAATCCGGCCCTCTATGCAGAATGTAAATCTATTGAAACAGATTGTAGAGGCCCTGCTGCAAAGAGGGCTCGGCTATCTAGAAACCTCTGCAAGATGCACAAATAGTTTAGATAGTTTAGTAAAAATTAGATTAAAATTTTGTAATTTTGTAAAAAAATACATTAACCAGATAAAATTTCAAGAATAATAAAAGTATCTAATCGAAAAACGTATCTAGATACATTACAACATTGACTATTAGTAGCAATTAATCAATGTTAAATACAATACATCTTTTGCGTTTTCAATAGTCTGATGAATAGAGCTATGGTTTATTATAAACTAATATAGGCTAACACTTTTGTACTATAGTTCATATTACGAGAGTTTGGCGGCGACTCATACTTAAAACAAGTTATGTGGTAATAATATAGATTTTTGGGCTTCGTAGGCACGTAGCCTTTTATCGCCCTAATACTATTCTGTCTTTTCTTATATATTATACCCAGATAACAAGAATGATCTGTTCATGGCAACTGCAGTTATAAATTTCGGTTTCTCAATCAAAAAAGCGGTGTTAACAGGAAGCGTCTGCGAAGTCTGTAGTACCGCCCTTTGGAGTCCATTTCTTGCCATTGATGTATTTTTACATTGCCACAGAATGTGGTCAGGGTCTGCCTCTTCTTCACCACATTCGCATTTAGAGTTTGGAATAATTTTGTTTCTTGCTAGATGTTTCGGAGCTCCAGTATGATTCATTCTTAGCCTTGAGGTCATTGTAAAGTTATGTGGTATAAATTGCCGATATAACTAAAAAGCATTGACTGACTTATTTTTCTATAACGTACATAGAAACGAATAAGATAAAATTCATTATCGTATTATAGATTTATACCGCTCTTATAACCTCTTTTAAGTATAAGTCGCCGCCGAACTATCGTGATTTGGACTATAGCTTTACTTTTATAAGCTATAAGCTTTTATTTTTGTTGAGTTGAATATAATTGTAGTTTAACTGTGCCTTTGGAAAAACTAGAATGGAAAACCGATTGTTTAGGTAAAGCTTCTGATATGCATAACAGAAGTTTAACTGACTATAAAAAAATCGGCGCTATATATGTTTTGAAAAAAAAGGTTTTTTACTCCTGGAGTTAACTGTATAACCCTGGCGACCTGGTGAGCATTGCATAAACTACAAATGCATCAAAATAGGGAGAATGATGAACAATATAAGATGAGAAACAGACGTAGATAGGAAGGGATATAAGAAAATTAATTGTAACAAGATAAAATTGATTTTTCATATCTAATGATTATTACCACTAAGGAAATTAACATTTTTATTTTAACTTTCAAGAATATAGAGAAAAATTTAAAACCATATATTAATAATCTAGATATAACAGACATTTTTTATTTAAACCCTTGTATAACTTTAAATATCTACGCCTATGTTATCATCTTCTTAAATCTCTTTAAACTCAGGTAAAAAATTTAGTTAAAGTACAAAAAATGTGAGAAATTTTTTTAAATAAATGAAATAAAAAAAAAATATATATCTATTTAAAAGTCATAGACAGTCAATATAAAAATCAAGAGATTACAATTTGGTCCATTGGGTTAGTAAACACATATTAAATGCATTGAAATCGAAAGGAATTTTACAAAAATATTATTTATACAATAACGCTCTTGCAAGTGATGAAACCAAAATTGATTTGACAGCTAACTTTGAGGTTAGGAGTTGTTATTGAAAAACGAAAGTTTGCCAAACGAATTTAACATTTCTTTTAAGATAAATTTTAACAGAGTAATATTTCTTTAATTACTTAATTAGTGCAAAGTATTTATGCATTAAATTTAGGTCCACAGACTCGGGTATTTTTAGTTTTAATTTAACATTTAGTATCCACCTGCCGTTCTCCTTTGAAAGGTTCATCGAATGACTAACAGGCTTTATCAATTACCCAATTATTTAAACTAAACGATGGTTGAAAATCATGAAATTTGTGTGACGCAATTTATAAGTGACGCCCATTGTTTAAACTTAGATTTCAACTCGCTACCGACAAACATCAAATAAACTTAAGTACCTTAAACATAGATTGCATTTTAATTAATATTGGTGTACTATACTAGCTGTGCATGGTGAAGTTTGCAGACAGGAATTTCCTGCACGAAATGCAACTGAATTCACAACGCATACGTAATCGTGATTCTGCATATACCTGGCCGCATGCACGCTTTAGCTTGTTACAGGATTCAACATGAACGTGAGCCTGCGCCTGTTCATACTGCTGCGTTATTTTTTATGTTATTTTTAAGGTTACAGGTAAATGCAATTTAACGTTTCAGACATGTTGTTTTTTCGTTTTATTGTTCATAGTCACGTTTTTTATGTATTTATTTTTTTGAATTACATTTGTATAAGTGTATATAAGTCTGTATGTGTTAGTGATTGTAATTGATGGGGGATAAGTTCAAACCGACATTTTTGTATAATGAGTTTTAACGTATAGTTTAATAGTTATTTTTTATTGTTATTTTTGGTCCTTATGAACTGGGTATTTATATTTATAGTCTGATATATTTTGCATTTGTGTTTTATTATTTTTCATTAATATGTGATAATTTTTTATAGGTTTTTTAAAAGGTATCTTTAAAAGGAATCATAAAGATATAGTACATTTTAGTTGTTTTGTTATTATTCTTATTTTTAAGACCGAGTAATTATGCTCAAGAATTTGTTGAATGTTTTTTATGATTCTTTACATGTTAAATATAAGTTATTAAGAACTTCTTTATCACTCCTTCTCAATCCTTGCACTGTACCCAGTAAACAATTTGGTGAAGTGCCCTATTTAGTGAAGTTCGAGTCACTCGTACAATTCAATTCTAACGCTTTACAAGTTCTCTACCTGTCACAGATTTTGTGTTAGTTGTTAGAATTTTTTCATAATAATATTCTTTCTTTTTCCAACATCATTCATTAAGTAGCAGTTGTTTCTTTCACACTAGGATAAATATTTGTTTAGTTCATTTTCATTCCAAAGTGAGAGAGAAACGAGATGCGGTTAGACAAGTAAAATTTATTTTTCACCGTTACACTTGTATACTTGTATAGTATTTCGTTCAGTACAGTATGTTTAAAGTATATGCTATCCATTTTCAACAAATATTTCTTTAATGATAATAGACAGACGCTGTCTCCCTCAATCTCCGAATATAATGTGTTTAAACGAATACTCTAAGCAGCGAGGTTTTAAACCTAACGCAGACCTGCCGATCGTGGATTTTTGAATCACCAAAACAATGTAAAAAACTAATATAACGAGTATTGTTGAAGATGAATAATATTCATTAAAAAAATCACGATCCGTACTAAAGATTACATCTATTTATTTCTTCATTTAAATATTTATATTTTGCAGACTTTAAAAAGTAGAATTCCATTAAGTTTTATACCCCTGCTATCCCAGCTAGTGTCAAGTTTATAACTCCGGTCATAAATCATAAAGCGACTCCGCTTTTAATTTAGCAGTGAACCGTCGTTGCAATGTCTGTAGCTCATAAATAGGGCCTTTCCTATGAACGACTGAATAGAAAACGAACGTGTTCCAGACAAAAAACTCATGATATGTAATAGAAATTAAGTAGAATTTACTCCAAAATGTTTACTGGGTAGTCCAATGGAGAATCCAGACATGATTCATAACCCTACTTTTTAAATGTTTTAACGACATCTGTGTGTAGACGTTTTCATTAATTTACGGAATAAAAGTTACGCAATTATTTTTCTACATATTTACGTAACATTTACGTATTAGCTATCCACTTCAATAAATTGTTTCCAGGTATCTTCAACAATAAAAACAATCGCCATTTTGTGGTTTTCTTGAACAAACTTTTTATGTTTTTATTATTATGTACCAACTACAATAGAAATAATAAAGCACAATTTTTTGTACAATTAGTCCCACAAAATAGATGCCCGGGGCGACTTTTGTTTTCTTTTATACGTCTAGCCAAACGTTTGCTATATACCCCATGTCTTAAAATTGAGACAGTCGGTTTATTTGAGGTTAGATTGAACAGACATAACCTCAAAAAAGGGTTTTACATTTTATAACTAGGTACTGACGAATTACTGTATTATAATAAGCAGACACATGCATAACACACGATACCTATACAATGTAATTCTTTTTATTATATCCACGTTTTTTATTTTTATTTCTCTATATTTTTATACCTATGTAACATACATTTTAAAATGTCAGATATTTATGTTAGACCTTTTAGGTTTCAACCGTGAAATAGGATGAAATTATTAAGGATATGCAGATGTTATACAAGATAGCAATATGCTTTGTCCTATTCTTATCTATATAAAAAAATATTTGCTGTTCTTGTATTTAGAACACAGATGATGCATTCACTTTAATTTTAAATATAACCTAAAAGTAATATACTATTTTTACAAAATCATTTGTAGGTTATGTTAATCCTTTAACGCAGCGGTCCTTAAAGTGTGTTGAATAATTAATTAAATTTACTTACAAAATAATAAAGCAAACTTTTTATTTTTAAAATTACAACAAGTGTATAATTTTTAGTCAACGTTGTAAGAGTGCCGAACATTTGTTTTAGTTTATCAGAAAATACAGAAAAAAGATGAAAACCTTCTGCAATGGACTGAAAAGGTGAAAAGCTTTGTAATGAAGCTAAGTTTGTACGGTGGAGGTCTGCAAAGTGACAATGTGGAGCTATTTCCTAATTTTAAAATTATGATTGAAGAAATGGATCTCAAAACTATTCCAACCAATGCAAAGAAATGCTTTCTTAAACACTTAGAAATCCTCAAATCTCGTTTTGAAAAATATTTTAATGAAAACTTTAATGGTTTGGCATGGATTCAAAACCCGTTTAAACCATCAGTCGATGAGTGCTCCCTCAACATGAAGGAAAAAGAAAATCTCATTAACCTCCAAGGTGACACTGTGCTGGAAATTAAGTTTAAAGAATCTTCTCTCACATCCTTCTGGATTAGTGTACAAAAGGAACACCCAATTTTGAGTGAAAGGGCATTGAAAATACTCACTCCATTCGCCACCACTTATTTTTGTGAAACTAGGTTTTCTGCTCTAGCTTCCATGAAGAGTAAATATCGCTCAAGGCTGGATGTGACCAAGAAACTCAGAGTAGCGTTATCAGAACTGACACCGCGTTTCAAGAAACTATGCGCAGAAAAAAAACAAGCACATCCTTCGCACTAAAACTCTTTTTATTATTATTACTTTGAGTTACAAATAACAATTATGTACTATAGTAGCTAAATTAATTAAATAAATTGTAATTCTTTGTATAGAATTTGTTGTTTGAATACGATTAAACCTATTGCCCCATTAGAGTATGCATAGAATGTGCAAAACTTAACTAAATAAAAAGTGACTGTAAATGTCAAATGTGATTCCCTTATAATATATAGTACGCTTACATGTAGGGGGGCCCGGCTTACAGCTGGATTATGCAGGGGGTTCGAAGTAAAAAGCTTGAGAGCCGCTGCTTTAATGATTAAAGAGACAAACATTGCCATTTTATTTATTTGTAAATATTGCGAGTTATGTCAAATTATTTGAGGTTATGATAGTCATGTAAATCAACTCCTAATTTCAAGATCATATTTACGTATTTACTACAATGGTCGTACGTAATTAAACAAAAACAATAATATTTTTTTGAAACTGATATCACGGAATGTAATCAACTAGCAGCAAATAAGATACAAAAACATAGATAGCATAAATTGCGTCTTATTTCCGCAAAGAATTTGTTTACTACCGTTTACAGATACAAGAATGGTTTACTTATAAAATTAACTATATGTGTGGCATTCAACAGAGGCCAAGAATACAGCCAGGTAAACTTTAAAAAAACTGTGTCAAAACTAGAACGAAATTTTAATAATTGTGTGAAATGTATTATAACTGTTCTAACTTTTAAATAAATAGATTTTTAGATGTGAAATATGCATTTCCGTTTCACTACACGTACGAGAATATTCTAATCTGTATGTACATCTATATGTGTTTGCAGATTTGATTTTTTGGTGTATGCTTTTCGAAACCAATCAAAGATAAGCTTCTTCTATATTTTCACCTTTAAAATTATCGAAGTCTTATAAATGGAACCTATACCGGTCTCTAATTATTCTCTTAAATATCCAAATGCACATGTACCCAGGTAGAAAATTAACTTGCAATGCAGATTTCATTCTAGTTTACTACAAACTAATTCCAAGGATTATTTCCAAAAAAATAATTGTATTGCAATACAAGTGTTACACTTCCAAGCTTACTACAAGCGAACTGAAGTGATACATTTTCTATATGAGTAGAAAGTATATTAAAATGAACATTTATCATGCGATTTATATGCGATACAACGTCTTAGGTGGCGTAGTAGTTAATATGACTGACTCCTTTCTAAGTAAAGCACGCATATTCGTACGTTAAATAAAAAAGAGGTGTGTTGGAGCTCACCTCCTGGTTTCTTAGGCGTATACTACAGTCATAAACGACTACAGCAATGATAGTGCATTAACAAAAAAAGTACTTCCTAGCATTGTATTCTCATAATGCGATCCCTAATGCTTAGATTTTCTATATGCGTAAAATAATACAGGATTCGCTCCCCCCATAAATTGAGTTATTAATATGTTTGAAATATAAAACAAACACAAATATTGCATGTCAAAAGATAATTTCATTTTTTTTTTGACATTTACCTAAATAAATAATAAAATTTCAGTAACATTTGATAAAAATAACTTACAAAATCAATATGATGTTAAAATTTGCACCTGCCAAGCGTTCTAAACTAGATCCTGGGTTTGGGTTTCTTGTCCCAGCCCCAGGCTATGGATAAATACCACATTATTTTGATGTGTATTTATCTTATTAAGGTAAAAGTAAAGTTTTTAGGGGTAGTTTTTTTGCGTGATTGTGCACCGCAACGAAAGGCAAGGGATGACATAAGGGTGTGGCTGCGTGCGATTGTAGAACAGTTCATTGTAGGATTCCAAAAATCTAGGTAAATGTCAGTTTGTTTTCTGTTTATTACTTTTTAGACATTCTTGAGACAAGTGAAGACGCTTAGACATTTGATAGATTAATTATTAACATGATTTAAAAAGGAATCATCAATAAAAAATAGAAATGTCAAAATAATATTACATTTAATTCATTTGATGAAAATGAGTAGGTTTCTGCGATATCCTTTTCAATTTTTAAACAAAATTTGTTGTTGCATTTTTAAATAATGGCGCCAATCTTTTGTTAAAACTTATGGCAACACTATCTACGATTTGTATAGTGGTACACTTGAGGCGGACAGTGAACAACTTCCAATTGATAGTCTAAACTATTATATCACGTGATAATACATTTTCACAATCGATACAATACTTAAACAATATCAAAAGGTAACCATTCAGATTTACTACCTTAAATACCATACGTTCTTGAAAACAATGCAGTGAAGTCAGTTGCTAGTTACATACAATTTGCAGGTTATCTTCCATTACTTCAACATTACCGTAACGGCGTTACCAACACTCCCATAATTCTGTTATAATAGAATTATATTCAGCGGGTGAGGATATTTCAGAACGTTTGACAAGTTAGTGTTTGGTGAAGTTACGAAGCTTTAAACTTCTCAGCTTATACAAAATGAAGTCAAGAGAAGTAGAGGGTAGTAGTTTATCAGAAGTAAAACTTAATTTAACTTGTAAATAACAAGGTAGGGTTGAGCAAAATGTTCCAGAGCAAGAGTATCTGATGAAACCCAAATTTCCTGAAAATACTGTTTATTTCTTATTAATGACTGTAGTTCTATTAAAAGGCATCATTAATTCAGATTTTGGTTCTTGAGCCCCTTGATATTTTTGCATTGCCTTGATTGACTAATGAATTACTTTCTCCAGACAAACGAATCTTTGGAAACCGTGACTTAAATTGCAAATAATTGAAATAGCCTTTGGTCTTCCAGTTAGCAGTTAATGAACTTAGTTCCATCGCATTCTAAAACAAACCCTTCCATTTCTCGTGATATTAGCAAATACCTTGAAATAATATTTGATCTTTGGTAGAAGCTGGACATCAAACTAAACTGAAAAATATTCTTTTACCAAACGAAATGTGATGATTACCCAATGAATACCTAACTATTTGATAGAGATATTATGAATTTGTATTTAAAGGTACTAATGAAGGTCCGAACAGTCTATCGTTTGTGTTTGTGTTGACTCAACCCTGTCTCACCTTCCCATTCTCTTCCTCACTCAAATTCTATTTCCATCTCTGTCGTTCATCACGGAATAGCTTACACAACAAGACGATGAGACGATGAGACGATGAGTTTTGGCCAACATAAGGGTGAACTAAATATTCCTCTAGATTTAGTCCTACAGTTTGGAGTTGGGCATTTTAGACTTTAGACGTTTAGGTATGAAAAGTAATGTTTATGCTATGTACAACTTCGAAATACCCTCGTCACACTTATTGACAGTTAAAGTGAGTTAAAATATCAAATATAAGGGATGAAGATCAAGAGGGACGTTTAGTGGAGTCGATATATCGTTCATTATATTTTCGATTTGGAAGATTTTATATCAATTTTGGTTTTATTGTCTTCTTTAACCGTTTTGTAATGGTGCAGAAGACATGGGACAAACATCTTCTATAGAATCTAATGAATATTGGTAGAGATTCCCTTTTATGCTATGAATATATGCCACAGATTCAGTTCTATCTAGTGTATATTTTGATAAACAATGGAAACAGTGTATAACTGTGTTCCACAAATACAAAGATAATTAATTAAAGTTTTGCTTTAATTTTAGTTATTCTTTGTTATTACATTACTGCAATTTTACCAGGTACTATTTTTAATTATAATTTGATTGAATATAATCCACGCGAGTGTCTTCTACAATGTTGTTAATTCATTTAATGGTTTATTTAGACGATCTGCTTAGCTCTCCAATCAGATCCAGATTTGATTTAAGTTTATTTTATTACTCTACAGATTTTCCAGTCAGTTTACATGATGGAATTCGATTTTTAATTTAATTAAATACATTATATTTAACTTTTTTATATATAAATTACTAGATAAGCCACGCTCAGTTGTAAAATTCTTATAAATAAAAAAAAAAAAAAAGAAAAAAAAATAAATACAGCGAATTATATATACAAGGATAAAGATTGTCTCATTCCATTATCATAAACTGAGAGTTGAACATATATACTAAAGCAGACTTTCAAGAAAAGTGACAGTTTCTATACACTGCAAATAATTTGTTATCTATATGATTTCTAAGATATGAAGGCAAGTAAATATCGAACAGTATGGTCCATCTCTACTATCATTTCAAGTCCCAGATTCTTGAGTTTTGTGAGCAATGATCGTAATCGAAAAGATTTGGTTTATTTGAGTAAAACATTTTACTAATCACTTTAAAAACAATTTTCCAATTTACAACTATTTACAACTATTATAATAATTAACGAGAAATTTTCGACCATCCGTTCATATTTTAATGCTTACGATAACGCACAGTTCGCCTGAGTATGAATCTGATTGAAGGTCTGATCTGATTGTCTAAAACGGGCTTGAATCCAACAAATAAATAACAATTTATAGCACAGTTTTCAAAGCATGAACTTCGAAATTTGCTTTCGATGTAATTCACCCCACTATGACAGAGGTTGAAAGTGAGGGACATACGGCAAAGTGTTGGGGGAGCTGTTGGACATCGAGTTTCTGATTTTGAGTGCTTTGGATGTTGTCTTTAAATATTTTCTATTCTTTGAGTAATGTTTTATTAAAAAGTTTTCTAAAATATAAATATATATACCTCTAAATATAGCTCTCTCTCTCTACATATATATACGTATAATATATAGCCTGTATACATGTAGATATATAAAATTATGTTCATATTTTAAAGATAAAAGGAATTTCATAAACTGTCAGAAAATATTTAAAATCATTTTGAAATTGACAAGTGGGTAAATTGTTCCAGTTTTCATTTTAGAAAGTTTTTGTTTAAAATTTGCATGTTTTTAAATAATAATCGTAAATCTTATTACGTATAAGGGTAACTAGGGCAAATCTCCACAAGTAGATCATAAGGGCAGTGGAATACAATGGGAAAGTAATAAGGGTCTTTTAAAAACATGGTTAAAGTAATAAACAACTCATGGTTCAATGCTTAAATTCTTTTGTAAAGTGAAAATGTTACACCATACGGAGAAATTCCATTTTGTGACTGTAATGCAAATTAGTGCATGTTTTTAACTTCTTGATGATGCAACTTTTAAATCTTATGACAGTGTATACAATGAAGCAACTAAAAAGATATATATTTAAATGCATTCTTTACATACTATTAGTTAGACTAGATAGTAACCAAAGATTCTCTGGCGATTTGCTTTCGCACATTTTGTATTCTGGTTACTTTCAGCAGCGTGCTTACTAATTTTGTCAAAAATGGTCCTTTGAGAAACATCTAGAGTTATACTGGAAATTGGAATTGGAAGTAAGGTGAAACGAACAAGATTTTATCAATAATTTTGGTTTAATCCAGCAAAAGAGCTCTGAAGATTACGTTAGAGTGTTATAACATAATGGTACTACAAATTTCCTGTTTAGAAAACAATTTTTAAAGATTAAATATTCACAAAAAAACAAAAATAGTTTCTCATTTCCACCAGAATATATTCCCAAGTATGATTTCATATAAATTGTAGAATAAAACAGAGCCTGATATTTGATAAAATGGTAATCCCCTAAAATAAAAGAACCATTTGTAAGCAAGTTAAATAAAATATTGCAAACTTTGTATTCACACCACGAAGACGAAGAGGGCATGTATCTAATAGTTGAAATACAATAACCCAAAGTCCTGAAAGGATTACAGATAGTTCATTGGAAGGACATCTAACGGAGGTCTATGGAATTACTAAACAGTTTATGAATTATCTCAATATCAGCAAGTAGTTTTTTTGGAAACAATTTTCTGGTAATTTATCATTCTTAAATAAATCTGTGGAATTTCTAATAAAGATTTGAGTCATATTTTTCACAATATATGATCTTTCTAATGTTGTCTTACGCTGTGAGTGTTAACTGGCCACTTCAGTGTGGAGTGCTAGACCGCAGACTGTGACAAATCCTCAATTTATGATAACGCAAGTGTTCGTTCACTTACGCACAGAAATAGTTTTATAAGCTAAGAGTAAGTGAAATTAGCTTAATGTATTTTCTGACGTTATGGAGAGTAGCGCAATGGCAAGAGTGACACTTGGCTCGAAAGTAAGTGGGCCCCTAGTGGACCCAAAAAATGTCACAGGGGTAAAGTTGATTATTGAGAGGATATATTTGAATTTCTATTTTGATATTTGAAAATATAGAAGTCATTCATAAATTCATAGTTTTTCAAACATCCGTTCCTTTTATGACGTCACTCATTTGAAAGGACTCTTTTTTTCTTTATTAGATGTAAACAAGGGCGGCCTTAGCTATTGCAAGGCCCCGGGGCGGCAGAACTTTGCGAGGCCCCGGGCGGCAGAACTTTGCGAGGCACTTGTTCTTTGTATAATTTATGTAAATTGTAAGTAAGTATTTTTGATGATAATTGACGAGAAATAAAATTTTATGATAATGATGATAAACTAAGGTACATGAATGCCATATAGATATACGCAGCGATTCTAGTGGGATTTCTAAAGAGTAAATACATATATAGTCATTAATTTTTCTACTTGAGTTGTTGCGCGAGAATGCGAGGACCCTATAAGAACAAGACAGGGCGGTTGCCCTGCTTGTCACCCCTAATGCCGCACTTGAAAGTAAAATCACGACTTCTTCGACCACATCTTAAAGCTTTTCTCTATAATTAGATATCTACTTAAAATTATGTCTAGTAACAGGTAAATCGCACTAAATTAAAACAACATTGAGTCTTTTGGTTCTATTTCTACTGAAAAATATGAAGAAGCTAATATCGGAAACAAAACTTATAATATACTGATTTCTCTCATGCAACATCTCTCCCCTTTTCCACCCGAGTGAACAAATAATAGCTTCTGATAACCACACAGTGATAAGACTGTCAGGCCGGGTCAGGTCAGGTCGGGTCCAAAACACCCACCGCTAATGTATCATGTATAATGGGTTATGAGTTTAATTGAAAAATGAATTTAATTATTTGTTTATATGAAATTAATTACAACCGTCAATTACATTTAACTAATTAAATTACCAGCGAGTACCAACGAGGGGGTGATGAAGAGGAAGGAGAAGGGGGGATGGAGTAGGAGGTAATGGCACCCTCCTGTCCACAGGGGAAGGTGAAATACGCAGAGGCGAGGTCACAGAGAGGCGGGGAATATGCTAAAAGTAATTAATTACAGGTTTTTTTTTTTAATATTTAATTATACTTGTATATTATTTCATTAATTTTGTTTTTTAATTTAAAATTGATGGGAATAATTGATTTTTAAAATATTGTTGTATTAAATAATTTATAGATTGAAATTCAAACATTTATTTTTATTTAATACGTTTTAATTTGTTAAAATTTTGAAATCGATTTTTAATTTATTTCAGAGAAGATATCGAATTCAAATTTGTTGTGTGTAAATCCAGTGTTTGTAACTATCCTATCCTCATCCAATTTTCTACGTATGCTTATGATCCCTGAAGCAGAGATGCAGTAAAAGCACCTCCTGAAATAATACTTCTGCAACATATTGACTGCTTTAAAAACACGGAGTGTTTGAAATATATGCGTATGTTCACGTTGTAATGCGACAAATGGCAGAACATGATCCTTTGTACCTCCTACTCCTCCTTCTTCCCCTATTCCATGCTCTACTATTCCTGATTCGTTCTCGATCCTGGAGGAGAACCGATCCCGGTTTACGAGCACATGTTTAAACTGCAAGTACGTGAGAACAAGGACCCAGGTTGAATTATTGACTTTGTTATTAGGAAACTGCAAAGATGTGTTATTTTAGAAATATGAGATTCGAGGAGGTTTACAAGGTACAGGCAATTTCGAGACGGGAAATGTAAATACATAAATTGACATTCTGAAATTTCTTCTTTACTTAAATAATTATTCCCTTTCAAAAACCAAAAATATATGGGATGTAGGTAGTTAAAACCAGTGCTGGATTTATTCTATTATACTTATATCGCATTAATCCTATGGTCAGCCTTACCAGGAACATGTAGGAAAAGTAAAACTAGAAATTAAAATTCGACTTCTAAAAAAGGAAAAGAAACAAATGGACAAAAATAAATTTAACACTAAATTTCTTTTCCTTTTTAAGTGGGGAGGGGTTCATAATTTGTGACAAGAACTGAAACTGAAGTCGAAGGAGAACAGGTTAGCCTCCATCTTCTTTTATGACATAGACAAGTCTAGAGATATTTGTTCGGGTCTAGAAATGACAATAAAGAAACTAAGAAAACTGAAACTGTCAATTCGCAAACAAGATCTACTGATTAAAAACTGAATTAAAAAATTTGTGGCCGATATAATAATCCTTTAACAGTTATCACATAATCGCTTAGTCTTGAACAAATATTAGATAACAAGGAAGGTTTGGAGAATGTTAGCTGGAGAAGGATTTGTTTCTAGGTTTTTGCATGATGATGATTACTAATTTGTTTGCATTTGAACCATGGAATCATTACCAAGCTCTGATTATTCCAATTTAAATTAAGGTCAGTGAATCATCATGTGTGGTTACTTTATTTTTAATATAAAATGATCGTTGAAGTGCGTGCAAGTCTAGGATAGGATTAGATCTGGATCGGGATGATCCTAACGTACATTTATACGACTACGTAGTACTGTCTCCTGTGGGATAGAGTAGGATAACGGGAATAACGACTACGAGAACGTGAACGGGAACAAGTGCGGTAGTGGTAGTGATAGCAGTAGCGGGAGTAACGCATCGACATCAAGCAATAGAAGTATAATTAGATGTGGAATAACTTGTTTGTGTGTATTTATTTTTATTTCTAAACTACACGTGCTGTTTGTAAATGTAATAAAATAAAATAAAAAAATAAAAACTATTGCAAGAATTTTTTCGATATTATTTTTAATTTTGTTTTTAAGTGTCATTGAAGTTTTAATGCTTGCTTCAAATTTTAGACTTATTGGCGGGAGTTAATATACATATATTAATTTATCACTTATATATATTTATTAATTTTATTAACAACTTTGCTTATATTCAATTTCATATGATTTTCAATCATTCATTCATGACGACGCAGTGGGCAAGAGCATTGGCTGATGGGACCAGAGTTATTCTAGTATTTTCTAGGCTTGATTGTTATTAAATTTAGTTGAATATGTACATAAAAAATCATAAACTAATTAGTCAACGGTAAGTTCACATATATGAGGCCACGACATCACAATGCTGCCAACATAATAGAAGGTTGTCGAAGATCTACTATCAGAAATACATCGACGTAATAAAAATTAGTTCATTCAATAATTAAAAATTAAATCAAGCAAAGGTTGCACTTTGATTACTTTGTATTCGAATACTGTTGTGGCTTTGAGATTTAATTAACACAGTTTTTCCAAATTAAAATCGGTATACAAATACAAAACTTAGAAATTTGTCGTTAATTTATATTGAATCTACATTGCCTGGCATTCCAAATTAACGATTTTGCTAAAGTTAAAGTTAGAATGAAAATTGCAGTTGTTGTTGTAGATTGATACATTTAAAATAGTTTATATTTTCAAACTAAAAATAGTATATGTACCTATATTTCTGCAGTTTTATTAAAATCATAATCAAAGGTTATTTTAAAGAAAAACATTTAAAGAGAAGTATAACGAAGACAGGAAGATAAGAGGCGATATAATGACGGATATTAAGAGAAAGAAACTGATGGAAAGAAATTCAGAGGGTGAAAGAGTGCGAGGAAGATCACGAGAGAGGTGGAAAAAACAAGTGGAAGAGGATCTAAAGAGGATAGATGCGAAGAATTGGAAGATCAATGCGTATAATAGGAAGGAATGGATAACACATTTTAAGGGAGAAGTTCTGTAGCGCCAAGATTATTGATTGATTAAGAAGACTTGTACCATATTGGAAAAATCTTTAGCACGGTCCTGGTTTTATTAGAACAACATTTAATAAAGCGCATATAGATCTAACCTTCGAGGTCAAAGGTCATTCATCTAACACTCAAACCCGTACATATTTAAATCAGAATTCCCATGTCTATCTTTATTGAAATATTTTCTTCTCTCAGTGTAGAGTAATGTCGTAATACATACGAGTATTCAAGCCGCAAGTATTTTCCTTTCCTGTTGTGTTCAATAGATTTATTATAATTTTAGATATAAGCAGTTAGTTGCGTAAGTCGAAGTGCTTGGGCTGTACAAAATATCTGTGTTTAGCGCGGGGGAGCGCAAACTAAATGCACACCGCGCCCGCCCCGCGCAGTCACCCGCTCCGCGTACCCGTGTACACACACTGATATAGCTGCGTTGCGTACACGCATATATCACACTCACACATGCATAGAACAAGATATATTACTTATACTTGTTATGTATAAACATATGTGTTTTATTATATCGGACATACACCACACACACACATACACACACATTGTCGTTATTATTCTATGCTATTTGTGTATCGTAAGAATTGTAAGATTCCAGTGATGAACGCTTGTGAAAGATTGTAATACACTGGGGAATTATATGATGGGTACAATAACATCCCGATTCGCCGGTATTATAGCCGAGATCGTTAAGACAGTAATGCCGTTTGCATTACAAACTACTGCAAACAAGCCGCGCAACGAAGTTTCCAACGAAAACGAAAAAACGAGCCATGTCGAACCGTGTTTCGTGACTCTATAGAATTTTTACCAATAGCATAATAGGGGATTTTATTGTTTATTTTACTTTTTTGTTATATTAATATTGTGTCGTATTGTGACGTACTTGTATGTATTTAAATACTTTTCAATAGTATTTGTGCACAAATCTGCCCGTGGTATTCACCATCAAAAGCAAGCAGCATAATTGACTGTGACCTAGAAATACAGTCGCTCAAAACCAATTTCAAACAGTTTTTTTTCATTCGAGCTTGTGCGTTTTCTCACTCACAACACAGTTCCATTCTCATTCGATTCGGGCAGATTCGGGCGGAGCTCGCATTTGAAATCAGTCGACCCATGTGCGGACGGCCTTATGTTTCAATTGGCTATGAGGTGATATGTTAAAACACTCAATGCCATAGATAGATGTATTCCTCCAAAGCATACTAGAATAAACTAGATTGTTAACTATAAAGATAAATACAGAAAAAGAAACTATATATATATATATATATATATATATATATATATATATATATATATATATATATGGTCTTTTAACAAAAACTGTAATTTTAAATTTCGCACCTTTTTCATAACTGTCAACATACAACCGTTATTGCGGTGACGTTTCGCAGATAATGTGTTCCATTATTCAACTATTAGTTCTTTTTTAACACCTATTCTTCCAGTTCCAATTCTTCACAAACAAATCCAATAACATGTTTATCTAATACTACGATTTCTGATTATTCATCTTTGCTAATTCCGTGTTCAACTGGCTTTGAATGTTGCTGTATTTCTTACAGATATTTTCCACTGTCTCGATCTTGTTACTGAAGTAAAACGCGGGAATACTTTCGCAATATTCGACGCTTCACGGCGCGGCGTCCCGACAATACTATGCGACGTTCATACATTGTAAATCTATACCTACGCATCTATAGTTCTATCAAAACAAGTCTGCTTGTACTTTGTCAAACGTTTTATTATATCACAAAAACCATTTCCAACTTATTATTAAGCGTGAATGTATGGAATTCTATACAGTTTTGTCCCATATATTCACCGTCTGGTTTACCTGTTCCGTCAAAACTGTCAGGTAAATCATTACATGTATACCCAGCTTAATAAGAAGTCTCATATAATAGCACTTTAAATCATTGATTGTAGTAATACAACTCATTATTTATAACCTTCTTACTAGTATATTCAATAAAGTTAGGTTGTCGGTAGTAGTAAGTCTATTACTGTCTCCTGTTTCAATAAAATCATCGTTCATGACATTTTATCTGCATATAACTAATTATTACACATTATTTATATATTTTATTGTCTAACGCTGTCATTCGGATGCTGGAAATCTTGTTCATCTTCTTATCTCATAAGATATAAACAACAATGCACCCAAAATGATTTCAACATGTCTTTAAGTATTAAATAGTAGTCAGTGTGTATCACTATTTGAATCTTATCTGTCCGAGCTGCTAAGGTACGTTTCATAAGAGATAGGACCATCACAGTATTAAATAGAAATTCTGGCAACTCTCACTATAGGATGTAATCGTAAGGTACTCGGTACGGTTCACTCACAATCAGTTACTACATATTGTGTAGGTAGTTGGGCGGTGTGAGATGTGGGTGGTGATGGCGGCAGCGGTGCAGGGCACCAAAATAGAAGCAAGTGCGTGAGTGCCTCCGCGAGCACTGAAGCTCCAAAGTTGAAGCACTGAGCAAGCAAGCAAAGTGCGTGAGACAATAATAGTTACACTATTATTGAACAGAGATGAATTGGAGAATTTGTTATAACATAATATAATCCATTTATTAAATGTTTCATGAATCAATAACGAATTCGTTTGTTGATGAATTCATTACGCGATCTCTACATGAATTCGACTTCGCTAAATGTTCATTGCTATTTAATTGAATTAGCTAAGAATTCTACTAGAAACGATATGATTTACGTTCAAACATTCGACTAATTTGCGTAAGACATTTGTTAACACAATGCTTTACTTTTTTAAATGTTAGGTTATAATTTTGATCTAATTTGTTTACTGGTTATTAGGTACTATCTTAAGGGGTTTCAACTTCTTTTTTAATGTATTTATATTACTCTACAACATATTAAGTTTATTGTGTAAAAATTTGAACTCGATTGGAGTAAAACTGTCGGAGATATAGAGTGTTAAGTCTTCACCTCTCTGGTCTGGTTTTGTCTTTCTTTGAAACTCTTAAATTCGTATTTCTCACACTTAGCTTTTTCAGAGTAGGTGCCTTCACTAACACAAAATCTACCGGACCGATTCTTTAGAAGCACACTCTTTCTTTACATGAATGCCGAGGTAACGCTATAGAGTTTTTTTTTTAATTTTAACGAATTTTGAGATAAAAAAGTTTTCATGAAAAATCGATATTTTGACAATATTTTGATAAAAATTAAAATCTCAGTGTTACCTGCAGAAACTTATCAACTTATGAAATCATTTTGGTTTTCAGATTTCAGAATTTCTAGTGATGAGTTATGAGTGGCACAGGAATGTTACTTTTTTTTGTGACGTCTGCGGAGATTCGCAGTCGATGCCTCCTTTCTTGACAATTATTTATGAAAATTTCACAAAGTGTTCTTCAAATGTCATTTTATCATGTAGTAATTATAGAAATAATTATATATTAACAGTGTCGTCAAAAAACATTATCGAAAATATGCTTCTTTTTATGGTTTTAACTTTAATAAATATAATTCAAGTATTAAATTATTTACAGTTCTAGATATTTTAATATTTCAACAAATGTTCCATTTGAAGGTTTGACTACGCTTCACGCTAACCTTCAACTTTCCAGAACCTTCCTTGCTTATCTACTATTTCATACAAAGTAAACTTAAACATTTTTCTAGTAGATGAATTCAGCTCTGTTTAGAACACATGTGGTAATAGTAAGAGAGTAAACACTGTGAATGTATTAGTGTACACTAACGATAAGTATCACTGAAATGAAATAGTAAGAATTATCACCAAGGAATAAACAGAGTTACTTCTTCATGCTCCTCCTGCTGCTGCCGTGTACGGTTTTGGGTGTATGAAATGTTATTTTCACATACATTATCCGAATTATATTTATAGTACATCTACTATGTATTTGTAAAAATGAAACATTTAAGTAAACATGTATTAATACATTTTTGTATATGTTAATTTATAGAAATTATTATGTGTATGTATCTAATTTCATAACGTATTTTCACAATGTAAAGTATTGAAAATTCTAATAGTTATTGGAATAATAAATATATTTATAAACCAAATATTAATCATACTTATTCACTTAACTTTCTTGTGCTTCTTCTATTCTCTATTAAAGCAAACTTCTTATTATGCTGGGTATACGCACTTAACGATTTATCGGACAGTTTTAACGCAACAGTCCACCTAAAACGGTAAACCGGAGCGTGAATTTATGGGATAGAACTGTACGTTGTTCCACGCATACATTCACGCATAATAATAAGTTAGATATAATATAATAATGTATTAGAGCAGTGGATGATGGAGATAGAAAGAAGGAGCGAGGAAAAAGAAGAAGGATATATAATGAAATAGAGGATTTGCGGAGAGGAGATAAGTAAGACAGGAGGTGGATGGAGGAGATAGAGCCAAGAAGAGAACTGAGAAGAAATAGTAGAGGGAGAAACACAATGAGGAGTAGGGAGAAAGAAAATGCTAGAATAATTTTAAGTTTAGGTTAGCAATGAGATGTAATTACGTGATTTAATATTGAAAGAATGTAAAGTCTAACGACACACACATTAAATTAATAAATATTATGATAAGTTAGAAATGTTGTTTTTGTGACGTAATAAAACATGTTTTGATAGAGCTATAGATGTTACAATATATGATCGAGACAGTGGAAACTGCAAACGACTTTAATATTTTAATTACTAATCAAATTAATTCATAAGTCTGACGCTCTACCTAACTATTTATCATTACATATTGCTGTCTCTTTTCTTCCTACAGTTCATAATCACTCGTTTACTTGTGCGTGAATAATTTAATAATATTTATTTTATATTTACCACCGTTAACCTCCACTTTACTATCTGTATAACATATAAGTTAATTATAATGTATATTAAAACGTTGTTCCACCATTATTATTAAGTCTTCACCCTCTGAAGTACCTAGACCCCGTCATCCCCATGGGAATCATGATTATAAAACCATAAAGTTATGTATAACTAATGACCGGTACTCGACCAGCGAGGATGACGTCATTTTAGGAAGGGTGAGGAGGAGATAACCGAGTAATAATATTCTTCATATACCGCTGTAAAATGAGACAAATATGTTTAGGAGCAGTGTCAAATGTTCTTCTAATTCTTTTTCTATTCTAATATGGTCGTAGAAGGAAGGTCTTATTAATTTCATACAAAAACTACATTAGATAACATATGTGAAAATAACAATGCATTTTTTCTTGAAAAGTGTAAAGGACCTCTTGTTAATTTCATTAAAAACGAAATTTTTGTTTTGGGTAATTTGTAATGATTCTTGGCATACTTTTTAATGCTGTTTCCAAATCTGAAATTTATTTTGAGACAAGTGTCTTGGTTTCCGAGATATCAGCTTGTTAAGGCGTAAATAATGCAGGTATTTAAAAATGGTTTCTATTTTTGAAATCAGTGTAAAATACTACGTTAAAAAACATTATTAATATGCCAAAATAAAATGTCATTTCTTCTTGAAAAGTTTAAAGTGTATACTCTTGTTACTTTTATAAAAATTGAAATTTTTGTTTTGTTTAATTTGTCATGGTTCTTAACGTACGTTTTCATGCTGATTTTAAATCTGAAATTTATTTTTAGGTAAGTGTCTTGATTTCCGGGATATCAGCTTGTTAAGACCTAAATAACGACGGTTTAAAAGTGGTTTTTAATTTTGTAATCAGTGTAAAAATTTACGTTAAAAAACATCATTAATATGTTACAACAAAAATGCATTTCTTCTTGAAAATTGTTGGTTTTCTTGAAGGTTATAGTCTTTTACTTAACATTTGTCACAGTTATTTAACTCAATCTACTGCTCAATAACCTGTTAATTCGGTACTGCGTGTTACCCATTTCTGTAAAAGCTCAAAGCTTCGAAAAGCTTCATAATAAAGGTATCTACATAGAGCTTTAGTAAATTTTGGAAGTATTACAAAGTACCTTATACACGATATCATTTAATAAACATTTTCAGTATAAAACAAATTCGAATTGCCGACTATAAAAAAGATATGACGAAAGCAATGTCTCAATACGCGACGCGATACCATCCATGCTTCATGCTTAATGCTACATGCTTAATGCTACAGTTAAAATTTGAGTGCAGGTGTGTTCTTAACTATACGACAAATGACTAATAAATTAAGTGCTTTAGTCATTTATTTACATATTATGTTGTATTAAAAGGTTACGTACGTTTTATTCAATTGATATTTTGAATAAAACCATGAGAAAGTTGTATAGGTGTATGTTAAGCGTCGTACAAACCAGAGTGACACCCAAAACTTGTTAGAACATGTTATATAACACGTCCAAAGCTAAATAACATGTAAATTAATGCATCGACGTTCTTTGCTGGTACTACGTATTCACTGAGACAGTTTATATATGTTAGTAAAAGTCAGATGAATTCTTTAAACTATTTTACAAAGGATTGTGCTGTGAACTTATTGACAGTCAGTAAAAACAAGGATTTGATGAAAATACTCTGATGCTTCGTACAATTTAAAAGAACGCATATATGTATTTGTGAATGTCACATAAAAGTTCAAAAAATCTAATGTAAACTTATGAGCAGAGGTGGTTGTACCGTAAGTGTACTCGTGTACTGCACTACTTATAACTTGTAAAAGAAAGAAGAATCACAAAATATCATATATAGTTCAAATTTCGAGAGTTCGGCGGCGACTCATACTTGAAACAAGTTGTGGGGTATAAACTGCCGATATAACTAAAGAGCACTGACTCACTTATTTTTTTTATAATATATATAGAAACGAATAAGATGAAATTCATTATCGTATTATAGATCTATACCGCTTTTATAATCTCGCCGCCGAACTCTTGCAATTTGAACAATAGTACCCAAATGATATACCCAATTACTTTATATATAGGAAGTTGCAAGGAATCTATATGCCGAATTAATTAAAAAATATTTTCGCTTGAAGAAGTACTCCCCGTCCACTCTCCACAGCGCACCTAGCTGCTCAATATAACTATTATGGAATATGCGATACATCGCCTATCGCGTGGGACAGAAGATACTCAGTGCAAACTATATGAAGAATCTGGCGTTGACGGTGCGTCGCACGAGACTGAAGCTTATCGGGTCTTGGTGGATTAGCATAACATGAGCCAGCGAATTGATTTAATAAGAAAATGTCGTTTTATTACAACTTTAAGTTATAGGTGTACTACTAGTTCTCGTAGCCAGCAGCTTCAACATGTTGAAGTCGCACAGGTTTGGACGACGCATTAGGCGTATACATACATGTATTTTAGCATAATAGTTGCTTTACAGGTAAATTATTGTATTAGTTTATTTATCTGTCAAGATATTAAATTAATATTATATTAAAATAGTAATTTTCTCATCTGCTTTGATATAATAGAAACTGGTTTTTATTATACGTATGTAAATTAGAATTGTTATTAACAAATCATTGTTTGTGACATTGTCTTTGACTTTTTTATGAAATATAAATGTGCACATCCCGTTAAACGCAAAGGAATTAAACCAATCTTTATTTTGTTTTTATTAAATTAAATTGATTGTCTTTTTATAAAATCAGAAAATAATGCCAAAATTGTACCGGCTCTGTAAGCAATGTAGCTTAGTTGTCTGGAATCCAGCTACTGGATAAGCTGTTACGTTCGATTAGAATTTTAGAAATTAATTAGTACCGTACCCGTCGCCTTGCCACACGCCGCCAAGTGACGAAACAC
The DNA here is from genome assembly GCA_963678705.1 of Panorpa germanica. Taxonomy (NCBI): domain Eukaryota; kingdom Metazoa; phylum Arthropoda; class Insecta; order Mecoptera; family Panorpidae; genus Panorpa; species Panorpa germanica. The sequence continues at coordinate 18,687,211 of OY783211.1, read as the reverse complement.
TTAAAGCACCTGCACAAATCTAAAAATGCTTTTTGCATAATTTAAAAAAACCTTTAAATATTAAACACATTAAAACCATTGATTTTATGTAAATGTGTACATTTTTTGACAATTTAACCATCCATTTGTTTTAAATACAATAAAATGATAATTAAAAAATTAATTATCATTAAAAATAAATAAAAGTATTTAAATAATAATTAACTAAAACTAAGATAGTAACTAAATATTATGATATTTTTAAAATGTAAGTCGAAGTAATTAAACAGATTAATTTTAATCAATTAAAAAAACTAATTAAAAATATTTTAATGTATTCGATTGGCTCTCACAGTAATATTGTTTGAAGTTTTTGATTCACCGTTATATTGTACATCTTGAAAACATAACATTATTCGATTTAAATTGTACTGGAAATATACTGGTCCAGGAAGCTCGGCGTCATTAGGACGCGGTAAAGAACAAATTTATGGAAGTTATACCATAATATCAAATTAATTCTAATACTTCATTTTTTAAATATCGCACTAAATTAGACAGGTTTATAATTGATTGCACATCTTCGCACAGTTTTCTAATAAATAATACGGTGTTTTGCTGTTTTGCATATTAATTCATCTCATTTGGCTTTAGGCCTCAATAACATTTTATGATAAAAAATTGTTAATTCAAAATCGAATTTGAAAAAATTGTAAGTTGTGTGAAACAGATCGTACGTTGCAAAAATATTTTGTTGTAATAATGCTTTAGTATAGATGCGTCATATATATTTATACTAGCAATATTTCCTAATCACACATTTTATTTTAGTTTACGTAAGTATCAAATTTAATATTAAAAATACTTGTTTTTTTGTTAATACCATAGAATTAATATTTACAAGTATATATGCATGTGTGTATGTATGTTCATTTATATAGGCAATCAGTAATAGGCTAAAGACACTCCCGTCCCGTAGCATTGAACACTGTGATCGGCCTATCATCCGATGCTGTACACTTCTATGTGAAATTAAATATAAGGTATATATAACATAATACTTTATACAGTGTGTTTTTTTTATTGTTCAATTTATAGACGCATAGATTTAAAGTAATAAATATCACATGTTCACATACATTCACGTACCGGGTGCCAGGGGCGGAGAGGGGAGGAGAGGTGGAAGAGTAAGAGGCAGGGGTACCCATATTAATAAAATATGGCTATTCTAAAAATATATGGGGAATAAATTAGCAGTTACTAATTAAATAATAAAAATATACGTAAATTGAATTGTATAAGAAAAATACGAGTATATTTGTACGGAGAGGTAAAAGATTCGGGTTCGATTAATATACTAATATAACACTTAGGCAGCAGTGTAATTATGTTCCAATAAATTACGTTTAACAAGTTCCCAGGTAGAAAATTGTCTTGCAGTGCAAGGTGTACACTTACTAGTTTACCACAAGCTAAATATAAGGTTCCTTTTCTATTTGTCATTAGGAAAATATCTTGCAATGTAAGTTTCAAACTTGCTAACTTTGTATTAGCTAATTTCAACGTTCGTTTTCTACCTGGAGAATTAAAAGATTATTATTTTCAGTAGGTTCACTCTAAAACAGACAAATTTAAAAGAGAGGAGTCAGGGCGATTAGGAGTCAAGTGTGCTCTGTGTATTTTCTATACGCTATTCGATAGTTCCTACCGCCTAAGATTAATTCTTCGATTCTAAGTTACTTCAGTTGTTTCAGAACATTTTCGTATATTTAACGTCCATTTAGTGAAGCGCCCTGGTACACCACTCGCATTGGAAGGGAGCGATTAATTCTTTTTAAATTTGTTTTATATTATATCAAATAGTTTTTCTTTTCTAAAGATTAACAATAATTGCAGAGAACAAATTTTATAAAAAATTGAATGTCTCCTATTGTAAAATTTATAATATATCTTAACGTAAATTTTTATGCTGATTTCAAATCTGGAATTTATTTTTAAGTACGTCTTTTGGTTTTTAAGATATCAGCGATTCAAGGGTGAAATAATGGAAATATTTCAAAAAGTTTTCCAGATTTGAAATCAGCGGGAAAAAGTATGCTGAAAAACATATTTACAATTTGAGAAATAAGCATTTTTACTTAACGTGCAAATTTTTAAATTTACCCCCATAAACTTTGGCCCCATGACACTTTAGACTTAAGAAGCAACCTGCGCTAATCCTTATTCCTGTAGCTCATTAAATTCACTTCCTGAAAGCTTTGTTCTACTGTATAGCATTAGTAAGTGGCGGTACATTTAAAACAGTGAATTCCAACTGATTCAGCTGTTAAGTAACAAGCGCCGTTCAATTAAATTATAAAATAAAAGATTTCAACAACAACAAAGTTCAATACACAAGAGTATTGTAGTAATTAATAGAAAATAATACAACATGGAGAATACCTAACCTCTTCGATCAAATAACAATAAAGTCAAAATGAATTTAATTGAATAGAAGCGACCCGTAGTTTAACTTTAGTTCGGTCCACGATCTGTACGAGTATTTCTATAGAATAGATTTAATAAACTTATAAAATAAGCGTCGTGTACTATTTCTAATCAAAACCAGTTCTAAGGTAACTTGAATAATTATAATCCACTAAATAACATACGAGTACAACAACATATTCTAACTAAATAGAAAAATAAAAAAATGATAACTAAAAAAAAACTTATTTGATATTTCTAAAGTTACCGTTTTTATAATGGTACAATGTATGTTACATTTATTCAAAAATCAAATAATATTCTTTTGATAGAAATATAATACTAATAAATATGTATATAAAATCTCGTACAGGGTCTAACAAAAAGGATGGACAATGAGTAATATGTTTGGATAATTCTCTAAAGATTTATATATCAATGTCTTTCTATATCCGTTAAATTGCTAAGTTTCTCTAGAAAAAAACACATATCTAAAAATAAATTGCAGATTTGAAATCAGCATTAAAAAATACGTCAAGAACCATTACAAATTAAACAAAATAATAATTGCAATTTTTATAAAATTAACAAGACTTTAACTTTTTAAATTTTCAAGAAAAATTAACTTCTATTTTGACATATTTATAAGTAATCTAACGTAGTTCTTTTACGCTGATTTCAAAATAAGAAACCATTTTTAAATATCTGTATTATTTACGCCTTAATGTGCTGATATCTCGGAAACAGAGACACTTACATAAAAATAAATTGCAGATTTAAAATCAGCATTAAAAACTGCGTCAAGAACCAACACAAATAAAACAAAATAAAAATTTCAATTTTTATGAAAATAACAATAACCTTTAAAATTTTCAATAAAATTGACTAGGGAAGAATTATAATCAGATTTTAGTTTAACTGAAACATTATTTTAAAATTGATTGAGATAAACAAACAAGTATTAATTTTCACAACAAATATTAATTATCTTTCGAGTTCGAGTAAGACTGCAAATCAATTTGTAAATCAAAAAACAGAAGCGCGCGTAATTTCGTGAAGCCCCTGTTCTACAGGTACACCGCACAAAATACCAGGTACCTCACTAACGATAGGCATATACTTATACTCCAATGGCGTATGAATGGTTTAATATTAGTTATTACTTTTTTTATAACTCGCGTTTGAATTATGTGGGCTGATTAATACAAAGAGATATTGAACAGTGACTCTTCGGCTCCACTTCTCTCCTCCCTCACTCAATCTCTCTCTATACCTGATACTTTAGAGTATGTAGAGTAATTTATTAAAAAAATTACTTGTTAATTTATGTATATAGCGTGCATAATATGTCCCCGGGCAAATAAACGGATTAATAAACTAATTCTAATAAAATACAGTGGTGTACTTAGATATTTTCTATATAACTATTTGTATTATAACAAATCACTCCATGCGTTTGTAGGAATCCATATGATTTTTAGATAGTACCAACCTTTAAACGATATGTGTCAAAATTTCATGATATTCTGACCATTAGTTTAGAAGTTCCAGTGATTTTAGTGCAGCTACTTAATTAAAGCAAGCATTGCCTTTTAATTTTTGCATTGCTTTGGATTTATCAACAGTGCCGTTATTTTATTATTTGTGTAATACAAAAATACTTGGAAATTAAGGAAACGAGAATGATCACAAGGTTAAGATTAGGCAACGAAGAAGGAAGAAGCAGGTGCAAGATATACGGGAAGAAGAAGAAGAAGAAATTGGAAGAATTGGATTAAAAGTGTTAAGAGAGGGTGAAAATTGGAATAAGCCTGGAGGAGGTATTGTAAGGAAAGAGTGAAATAGAATAGAAAAGGAGAACAAACTAGAGGATGACAAATGTAATACATATATGTAAACTGAAGTAAGAGAGATACAGTATGACATAGAACTGATATCACGTCCCAAATGGGGATGAGAATTCAACATTTTACGCAAAGATTGTGAACGTACCTCCACTACAAACAATAACGTATAACTGAACTTTAAATTCTTAGGTATATCATAAAGAAACTGTATACCATAATAAATAATCCTGTATTCAAATAGTAAATAATTTTACTTGCTCTATAACAAATGGTTTTGGTTTCATCACATTCCTTCAAAGTCATATCGCGTTTGAATATCTCTGGGCATAGTTACGAGCATACATAGAACTCGATGTCTTCTTACGGTAATTCTCGCCCAAAGATCTAACACGCATGTGCAGATCGAGTGGGAAGGCTTTAAATGACCAATAATACATTATTTTATCATTATTTAAAATATATGGTAAGTAGTTAATAAGAAATAAAAATATACAAGTTCTAAAAACTGAATGTTGCAAGAATAAACTTGTTTCTAATGGAATAGGATGGTTTACTGAATTGTATGGTGTTGTATTACTTGCAACGAGATTTTAAATAAAGCTATTTGGATGTATTTGATGGTTTTCTCTCATTATTCATGAACACATGGGACAATGTTGTGGCGTCACGCTACATTTAGAGTCCCTTATGTAAGCATGCCTTCGTACACAAAAGAAGTACACACATTTTTGATTTTTGCTATTTGGAATTTTGTCTTACAGAGCAGATCGCACTTGCTATCTAACCATTGCAGTATATACTTCAGGAAGTTCGATTTACAAGCAACCATACGTCTTTTAGGAACATGTCATGTCTTATCTAAATAAATAAACTTCTTGGGTGTATTGGAGTGCCAAAACACATCATCAACTTCTTATATTGTACTAACATAGTTATGCAATTTTGAATTAATTTTTATATAAAATATAAAACCTATAAAAATTTAAATATAAAATAAATAATTAAACTAGTAGTAGTCATGGCCTAACCTCTACAAGTATGTAGTTAGTTCCTTTATTTATTTGTCTGTTATTTCACGATTACTGTTGGTACCACTGGATGTTTACCAAATGTTGTCCATTATGTACGAGTATTTGTATATTATTAAACAACAAAACATGTCTATGATTTGCTAAGATGCAATAAATTATGTCCAGTTAGAGTAAGTGTAGGCATTACTTTATAAGACGATGTTTTAGTTATTGAACAGTGGCATCCAAAATGAGGTCCAAATATTTCAAGAAAATTAAAGATACACTTCCATCAACAAAGGGGTACTGTTTGGTCTGCATTTTGGTCCGATGGTCACCAATCTTGAGAAAGAGCAAATTTTCAGGACTTGTAGTAGTTATGAATCTTAAATAGAAATATTCCAGTAAACAATTTGGTGAAGTGTCCTGTTTTGTAACGTTTCTATCACTATTGCACTTTAATTATAGTTCGCATCAACTTTATCTTCATTTGTATGCCGACAGGTGGAGCAGTTCCACCATTTCTAGCCGATAAAGTTAATATTTCATATGAACGACTGTAAGAAACTGAACTCTTTCATGACAAAAAATTCATACGCATCTTCAATATGATGACAAAGTTACTCCAAAATATTTACTAGGATCTAATATGGGATTATTCGTCAATGGACTATTGCAATGCATGCTGATAGTTGCATACGTTTTCTTCCCCGTTTTCCTTCTTTTCCAAGTTGTATTCAATGAAACTGTTGAGTGAAATGAGTGAAGAGCGTGGCTTAATATTCCTTACGTGTACTTTTATTTGAAAATAAACACAGATAGTAATTTATTCAAATGTAAGGTTAAATCGTGGTCATGAACACAGTTCTGGCAACAACGGAACGATCTTAATGAAAAAAGTGACGCTTTTAATGGCACAATCCGCTTGTAACACAGAAACACAGACAAGTGCACATAGAAAATCAAATTTAAATAAAAGTTCTTAGTTGTAAGAATGAAAATATCGAAAACATTTCACAAAAAGTTAGGTTAGAAATCGCAAGCTTGTTCATATGCAAAATGGGATTGGAACTGAAGCAAGAAAGGGACCGTTTGATCAAACTTCTATTAAGAACGTCCCTCTGCCAGAATTCAAACAAAATAACTGGCCTAAGTCGAACACGTTTCAAACGTAAGCCAATATTACTGGAACTTTTTCAGTAAATGAATAGACTAATACTTTGTTAGCCCTGTTACTTTGTAACATAATATAAAGACAATTAGTTTTGAGTGCGCATGTGCGACGAGCAGACCAACACACACACACACACAAACTCAGGTACACGCCCACGCATTACGTCATCTTGAGAGATTGTTAACTGTTAGCATTATAAAAATGTTTGTTACAAGTTATTTAGAGACAATGAATTTAATATTTATAATGAATAAAATATTTCAAAACAGGTTTCACTGGGTAATGTTTGTCATAATGTAGTCATTTGGGAGTAATCAAATCTTCTTTCGAATTACACGTAGCTTAATATATAAGATAATCTGTATCTCTTTCGGAGGATGCAGCTGCAGCTGCAGAAACACCTTGATCAACAACTGTATAGCAAATAATATTTTATTAAGATTTTTATTGCGTCACTGTTAATAAAATATTTAAAGAGATTTGTATCATTAACTTCTGTAATGTATCTATTACGTTTTATAACCTACAATTTGGTGGTATCTATAAGCTATCATTCTCTCTTGCTGTTTTAGTTTTAATTTTATTTTTTAGTTGCAAGAATAGTAAAGCATCGAAGCATCGAAGGAGAGCAATTTGATTCGAGGAGAAAGTGAGAATTGCTGAAGACGATCCTAAGGAAAATAAGGGAGAAGAGTAGAAAGGAGAGTGGAAGAGAAAGAACGAAAAAGGGAAAGGAGTAAAGGAACGGAATAGCAACAGTAAAGGCATAGAGAAGAAGAGAAGAAGGCACAAGTGTGAAAGATGAGCTAAGGAGCAGAGACAGAAAAAAATAATAATAGCAAATATAATGAAAGATACAAGAGGATTTGAGAGAGAGAGGGAGATACTGGAATACTTACGAGAAAAAGAGACAAGAAACATGAGAAGAATTGCCAGATTTAGATTAGGAAACGAAGAGAAAGGCAGAGAAAGATACTGGGAAAATAGAGAGGAAAGAATGTGGAGGTCCCCTAATAGTCTAAACTCGGCTGCGTGGTTTCTACGTCCATCTGTTTTTTAATCAAAATATGATTTTCATAGATAATTAATAATAGAGAAATATGCTTCTGCTGGCTTGCTTATCATAATTTTGGATTTTGGGAAGGTTATAGTATAGTTAAATATTTTTTTCATTAATAATATTTTTGCAAAAGCATTATTTTACCTTTGCTGCAAGTAATGTTTTTCAATTTAATTCATTTCGAAGATAGAGATATGGAAAGAACTTTAAAAGCTTGGATTACTCTCGCATAAGCAATAGTTTTAAAACGACAGACAGCTGGTAAGTTGTTCGCGTGAACTCAGCCTGGGGGCACACTCAAGACAAAACTTTCTTTAGTCAAATAAACACAAACATTTTTACATAGTTAAGTTCCTGTGAATCACGGATTTATTTTTGTATAGATTCTGACATCTGGTAAATCTGTCCATACCCCAACTGTCATCCACCTCCATCTTCTCGTTGCACTATTTACCACGTAATTTAATCCGCAAGGTCTAATTTTAATAAACACAAAAACCGTCAAATTTATTTCGAGGTCAAAAATAATTTTAATAAATATCTCATAAACGGATATTGCTTAATGGATAATTAACAGGAAATGTTACTTTATTACTTTAATAATTTACATATAATACTCTTAAAAGTAAGACCTTTGGTAATTACGCGTTACAAAAGGTGACACGTTTATTTTGAAAGCGGAGCAAGTCCACTTTTTCGTTAATGTGACATACCTTATATTAAAGAGACTGTTTCATGGTATAAAAAACTGCTCCACTTTCATGGTTTCTTTACGTAGTACATTTGAGTGTAATATATATTTTGAAATAAATGAATTAGAGCATCTAGTACATGAGCTCTGCATGTATAAAAGATTTTCTTAATAAGTTTAATAACTATTTATTAAATATCTCAATTAATAACAATAAATTTTGCTTCTTTGATCTGAATCAATAGCCATTAACCTTAATAATTGTGATTAACCAAAGCTTTTGAACGCGATGAATTAACATACTGCGCGCGCAACTTATATATAAATCGTTGAGTCCAATAAGTGTAGTGTAGTCTATCATATTATGTTTACAGAGTGGAATAAAAGAGCTAGTAATAACTTATCCCGGTAGAATAGAAGAACTCGCTAACGTTTGACGTTTATTTTTGACGTTTTTTGATACCTTTGTTTCTCAGCTTTAATTTCTATTCTATCTTTTTAACTCGGTTACGTTTTTCATAAGTTAACGGAGGTCGATCTCGGACAAATTTAGTTACGTTTCTATTTGCAATAACTGAAGGTAAATAACCATAGAAAAATCGACCCTAAAAACACGCACCAGTAATTTTCGTATTAGTATGAATTGAGAGCTTTCTTGGTTGAAACGATTTCCATATTTTAACGCCAAACAAATTTATTCAGTGAAAGTAAATTTTATGTTAGATAAAGTTTATTACAAAAATTAGCTAATCTTAAATACAAATGTTTTTGGTGAATAATGTGTAGTTTGGTTAGAAAGAAGTGCTTTAAGCACAGTGGCGAACTGAACCTACAAATATTGGTTGTAAGCATGTAAAGATTGGAAGAAATTCAAAAGTATCCAACAAATTATCATCATTACTGTTAAATGATACAAAATATATAATGTTTTAGAATATAGTAGGAGCATATAAGAGAGGAATGTGAGGTCAGTAAAGTAGAAGGAGCTATAGGAGCTTCTGAAGGGAGACAGAAAATAATGGAGGTAGATAGAAGTGGTAAGGCCAAGAAGGAAAGAGAAAAACAAAAGGAAGATCATCATAGACTTTCAAATGGTTAAGAAGAAGTCATAAAGAATATCACGAGGAGAAGAAAGAAGTGATGCCATTACTTCATGTTTGAGTAGATTTTTAGCTAGTGAATAAATAAATAGTTTCAAGTTGATTTCGAAGATGTTATTGATTTCGTGTGGGAAGAATGTAAGGTTTAGCGATTTTCTTTAATGGTAAATATACAATACAATATAGAATCTTTTCCGATTTAATATGTAATCGATTAGAAACAGCCTGATCGATTTCATTCTTCAATCTCTAAACTTCTACCCCACCCTATATAATATTTATTACCAACATTATTACTATTATTATTATACATATATAGTTCAAATATAATTTTAATACATTCACAAAATCCATAACAATATAATCTTATAATATATATAAATTATTTGAGCTGTATAATTATAATTATAATCCCCACCACTCTCTCTCTCTCTCTTTACGAGTATGTACAACACATTGGTAAACGTAAATGTAAACGTGAACGTACTGGATATTCAAGATGGTTATGACTTTTAATTTAATGGCTACAAGAATAAAACTGATTGAATCTTAACATATCGATCAAAAACCAATCAAAATTACAGTCTTCGATGTGTTCAATACACAACTGTCTATTTATGTATTGAAAAGTAATTAAAATGCTTCAGTCGTAGTCGCAGTTGCGGGCGGCAATAATCGACGTTTTTTAAGCGTTCTTTGTTTTGAAACTGGATCATTAAAAATTATTTAATTGGCATTTACAATGATGGGTAAATGAACAGAAAGATGAGAGGTAAGTAGAATGCAGTTAGAGTGTGTATCAATAGGAGGTGACTGTTTTAAATTTGCCGCCATTTTACATAGGTGTCACTTTGAGATTTGACGTTTTGCATATGTATTTTAGAGATACGGGAAATTATTAATTTAATCCTACACAGCACATTAACGCGAACAAATCGTGAAAATCTCATATCAAAGTAACTGTATATTTTATATAAAAAATAGAAATTTTAACTTATGATAAAGTGTGAAAATGTGACTACACCCTACAGAAAGAGGAGCCGGAACACAGTTACAGTGTTAGAGAATCATTAGAGTTTACGACCCAACAATTTCGGACACCTAGAGGACAAGATTATATGTATTTATTTCGTAAAGCAAAGCAAGTTGAAAATGCAATAATGTAATTAAATGATGAATAAGCTAACTTTGGATAGGGGTTGGGGGTTGTGGAGATGTAGACTTAATCAAATAACCACCTTTACGGGTGATAATAAAGATACGAAGTACCTGTCAAAATTCCATTCAATTACATTTTTCTTCTTATAGTTTTAGATACATTCGTATAAGTATCAAATTAAGTAACTACTCTTATAGATATAGTTAATCAACTTTGTTGTTCCTTTCAAGTAATAGCCATAAGTATACCTTTCAATAACATTATACTTAAGGTATTATAACCTAAAAGTAACACTTTCTAGAACAAAAAAATGTTCACAATTTAAATTCAATTACCACGTTTTGTTTTTCAACAAAATCAAATCACAAAAAATATGAATAAGTCTGTGTGTGTGTGTGTGTGATACATTGTGATGATTAGAGCGGCTCTGACCTGTGAGTTTCTAGAAGATCAAAACCCAACAAGAAATTAAACATAGTTTTTGTAAATACCACTAATTGTAAGTACAAGAAGTACACACATAAATTGTGCTGAAATAAAAACATGCTTTGTAAAACACCAGCAAAGCCATCAAACTCTAAGCATCGTAGCACTTAGAGAAAAAAATTATAATATGTATAATTTATTTTATTAGAACAAAAAGTTATAAACTTATTATTATAACTAAAACTTTGTCCATTTATGGGCACACGAATTAGAAGATTAGCTCATGGAATAGTGCACTTTATTAAGTTGTTAAAAATCCATTTCTCTTCTTCGTAAATAGACCAACAAAGTACTGAGGATTGTTCGAAAAATAATTTGTTTTAAGGTTATATTACTCTTCTTTCCATCTAGAAAATTAATAAGTACGAGTATATCCTGCGTTAACTCTCAACTCGAAGTCCTTCAGGCATGTGTCCTGATTCATAAATCGTACTACAGTTCTTCAACATGCTGATAAACAGGCACATTTGAACTCTGAATGATGTCATAGCTAGCCATGTATTGAATAACTTTAACACACTCATTCCTTGTTAAGCCTGTCTTAGTATGGCACCGTATTTAAGCGAATTTCTGCCGGACGTATACGGGCTACTACGCTTTACCTATCCGAACCCTGTAAATGTAATGAGAACTCTCTGGACCTCTCAGACTGCAAGCTACAAAGCCGTCCGAATACGGGCGGCACTACCTCGCACATTAGAACCGTATAAAGGCGAATTTTAACCAAGCGTTACCACTACTACAACGATATCCTATCCGAACCTTTGTAAATGCAAACAGCCGACTCAGACTGAAGGGGATACCTAAGATCGCTTGTTGTTACGCTGCAATACGGATCTTTTTGGTTCTATCGGCGACATCGCTTGTGACGAGTATGTTCTGCATGCTTCAGTTTATGTTTGTATTTCAGTGAATCATGGACACCGAAACCGATACCGATACGATAGAACTAAATTTAAATTCACGACAACCAGAACTCAGATATATAATAAATGCTCAAGTCCCTTTAATACCAGTAGTGTATCGATAAAAATTAAAGTTAAAGTTTGCTCTCATGATAAATTATATAAGTGCTAAAGAACTCCAATACACCCCCTAATACACGACTACAGACATCTGTGACACACATAGGCGGTTTGCTTTGTAGCTCATCCAATCCGCCGATTTACGTCCGAATACGCCGTCGCTTAAATACGGTCCCATACTGAGACAGGCCTAATACGTCTTCCCGCTGTAAGAAGTGTATTACAATCTACTTGCACCGACAGTTATTCCACGTAATTGACAAATATTCAAAAAACAATTTAAAATAATTTCAACTTGAGAAGCAAAAAGATTTAATTTTTTATTAATGAATCAACAAAGTATAAAAACGTGCTTAATCACATTGTATTAAATTTATCCTCATGCTGACCACTGCTCATTTACACAAACACACACACACATACCAAATGAATCCAACATTAAAATATTTGTAGATTTAAATTCTCATAATGCCGTAACATTTCCTGTCATATTTTTTATTTAATCGTTCTCTTAAGTGCTTTCACAATAATTACTAATAGTACAGACAATTGTAAATGTTAATTATTCATATGATCAATAACTTTGACTCACATACTTAAAAGTAAGAGGTAAGAACCCGAATTGGACTTTGACTACGTCACTAGCAGTGGTACGCTCCATGCGCTTGATTGAATACAACTCACCACTCGATTCATAATCTGTACTTTCCTTATTATTCATAATTACAGTGTGGTTATGTCCAGGTATTCATGAATCTGGTGATTAACGCTTCGAAGTAATTACAAGAATTAATTAGAATGATGTACACATTACAGGTAAAAAATAAGTACCTGGTTGTGCTAAGAATTTCCGGTTGTTTAATTCAATTAATAAATTGTTTGAATAAAAAATTAAATCGCGATTGTTAGTGCTATTGAATCTAGGCGTACCGGCCGATTGAAATTACCAGATCATAAAAAAAGGATTTGTACGCAAGGGTTTGAGGAATCCGGATTACGACCAACATGGTTGACGCTTTACTTATCAATGTAGTCTCCTTTAAGCTCGATACGTTTACTCCAGCGATTTTCCAATTTTTGTATTTCCTTTCTTTTCTTAAGGCCATCAAAATAGGCGTTTGTTTCAGTGGTTTCAGTGATGGAATCTTGGTTAGACCCAAATCTCTTACCGCCCAGCAATATCTTCAGGTTTGGAAACTGGAAATAGTCGCAGGGAGATAGAACTGGAGAATATGCTAAAAGGGGTAGCAGTTCGTAGCCCAATTTCTGAAGTGTTCCCATGGTGACTACACTCTCAATCGAAATTGCGGCATCCATCGCGCGGATAGCTGTCAAACATAACCTAAATTTGACAGTAGTCTATTAATAGACGGTAGTTGACAGAAACTGCGCGGAGTATTCAAAAAGTCAATGAATTATCAAATTACCCTCGTATCGAAGCCTAAACTGAGCTAAATACAAGAAAGTCTTCAGACACTAGAAAGCTGAAACAACACATCAAATAAAATTACATTTAAACTTCCTTTGTTACAACTTATAATATAATTAAAGAGTAGAATATTTGGGAAGTTTGGCACCATGTTTAATTAGCCAGATCCGTGATTTTACAATTACGTGTTTCTTTCTGTTATTCACCTTACGTAAACCGATGATATAATTACTATTAGCACTACCTTTAAAAATGAAACATTAAAAAACTTATTACAAATAATAAAAACACACCAACACTTTATCTATATCTCTCTCGCTCTTATTAATTAGCGTAGGTGTATTACTTAGACTCTTCTTACTTACATACACACTGTTAAGTACTCAATAATTAAATCTAAACAATGTATTACACCAGAAATAAAAACAATTAGCATCAATCATTGTTTCAGATCCTTGGACTTTTTGAAAGAAACAAATACTCATATCATTCACGTTGTTGTTATTATTATAATTATAATTTATATTTCTTTTTTTCGACGCATGCAATAAAAATAAACAAAAATATAATTATTATGACTGCGCTGTGGGTACATAAATAATAATATTATATAAATATATTTTTGAAGTTTATAGAGCTTTGTTTTTAAGGTTATCACGAGAGAGAAGATTGAATATATATAGTACAGTGTGCATAAAATTAAACTGAGTGGACAGTACGAAAAAATACCGAGAAAATATGATTGTTGGGTAAGAGTTAATTTGGCGGCACTGATTATCCTCAAAATATTTGCTAAAGTTAGCTAAAGTGTAAAGTTTCTTTCTTAGTATCTGTATTTGGTGTACAAGTCGCTTCACGTCATACTGGCCACATTCAACAAATGACAATAACAACAAAAATAATAAAAGCAACCAAAATAGATGTCTCGCGTAATATATAAAAATATATTAGGCTAAAATGAATATTCCTCTTGCGATTTGGGTACAATGTAATATAAGGGATGGTTTGTTTTGGTTTTAGGGAGTATTTACAAGACCAAGAACCATAGGAAGACCATAGAAACCCATTTAGCAAACAGAGACAACGCTGATAATTCTACCATGAGACAGTCCTGACACAAGTTAATGTAGTTAAGACACTCGTACGTAAAGTGTGCAGCTTCCTAAAAGTATTATATTAAATCTGGTTCATAAGATAGATTACGGAATCTGTTAGCAGCAGCTATTAATGAAGGCCAATGATTACCTAGTTGATGATTAACACAGAGCATACATCATGTTTAGATAAACAAGTGAATCCCTAAAAATACCTTCTCCAAATATCGGAGGAAGCAGTTTCATCTCGGTAAAATTATGCATAACAAGATTAATCAATAAAGATTTGTATGAAATAAAGTATTGAAAGAATTAAAAAATTAGAACGGAATTAATGATAAATAAGTTTGTTGCGAACTGGCCCATATAATTTCTCTCGATACTGGCTGAATCAGACTGACGTTTGCGCAGGCTGTGCAATTTACATAGGTGAGTGTACACAATCATACAGCATGAATAAAACCACAAAGTTTGCATGTACTGATATAATTAACAAAATAAAACAATTATAATAATGAGCGAATGAAATAAGTGTTTATTATTTATCAGTTGGCAGCCATTATGTATGTAGATGTGTGATATGTGTTCTGTTGTCACCACTTATTGTAAACAGGTTGTATAGCCAACATTACGGATTGTTTTGTATTGATAAACTACTTGTTTGGTAGTTTAAACTTGGCTCAACTGCGTTTTAGCTTCACAAGACGCTGAGTAAAATTGACATTGTGGATTTCCCAATTTTAATTTCGATATTCTTATTAAAGTAAATTCAAATAGGGGAAGGTGGTCACCAAGAAGTCGTAAACTCACTTTACGTAAATTTTGATCGATTGATTTTTGACAGAGACTTTACAAATACGAACTCAGAAATCTTTTGGTAGTTAGCTACACCAAAAATAAAGAACGCCGTTTATTGGATTACCAAAAGAATCCTTGGGTCTTTGCCCTAACTGTTGGTGACTCACTTTTTCGACTTGATTATATTTATCTAGAGTTACAAATATCCCATTACTGTACTCATTGTTCAAAGAATAAAACACACAAATTATGAATGATTAGTTACTTGACTTTAGAAGGTAATTCATTAATAATAAAGTGTACACTCCGTTGTACAAGTATAATTAGTTGTTAGTCATTTTTAACAGAAGTTAATGAACGTGTGTAGTGAGAGAGTTACTCATTGTTCGACTTGTATGGTTTCTAATAGCTGGTAGCAAGTAGACATTTGTAATGTAATTATGTTTTGTCCAAGTTTAGGATCACTATCAATTATCTGGTTAACAGAAAAGGAGTAGCTAGAATAATCTGACAGTATTGACATTAAGAAAAAACAAATATTTGTTCAACAGCTAAACGACGAGTCTTAGTCACTTGTTTATTTATTTGCTTGCTTGAATACAACACAGAACACAATGGAGTCTTGTAGAATAGAAAAAAACATAGATGATCTTTTTAATTGTATATTCTAATGGTAATGTATGTATGATTCAAGATTGATTCATGATTGACCTCTGCATCGCGTAAGATTTACTCAAATTTTATAGCTCGTAATTTTATTTAAAATGTGTGTAATCTTAAAACAGTAACACTTAATAAACAACAGTTATACCGAGGTAATATGCAGGTTAATGTTCAAATATAACATAAACACAGCTTCTTGAGTGTAAATTATATTAATTCACGTATCTAAAGAAACACCGATGTTTTATTACCGTGTATTAAATCTATAATTTCATATCTGTCCGAGATTGACCGACACCGACGTGACTGCTATGACTACATTCACTTCCTTCTCAAGTTTAATTCGCTACAAGATTTATGCATTCCTGGGCCCATAACCTTTGTTTAACATTACGTACAGCAAGATTTCATTCATACGATATGTGTACCTACTTATTAAAAGAGGCGGAGGAAGTAAGAAGATTTGATGAGCAAAGAAGTTCATGACTTTGAAGAAAGGGTAAAGCATTGTCATGCAGTTTCAGGCTTGCTACGAGGTAATTCTAATATTCAAGTGTTGAATGTTGAACTGTTAGCGTGCTACAAGGTAATGTATACATAACTGGGTAGATTTAAGGGGTTATATACAGGTAATATTCGAAAAAAAGAATGATTTTTTTAATTTCATTTTCGTAATATACATATATTTAAGTACACACACAGAAAATTTCAAGTAATTCCGGCGATTATTTTTGAAGTTTTGAAATATTGTACTTTATGTATAGTGCTTTTGAAACTATAAAAGAGTTTTTCTCAAAATGGTGTTTTCAAAAACGGTGACCAAGATTATTTGGAAACAACTGCACCGATTAGTCTCAAATTTTAACAAGGTTCTTAAGTATATTTTTAAGAAATTAATCGTATGTTTTATCTCACCGATAAATATTTTTCCTTCCTTCGATTAATTTCCAGATTATACATTACTTTAACGAAATTCGTTTGGTTTTTCTTTTTTAGATGATCCAGTCTAAAGATATAGTGGTCACCGCAAGTTGCCTTTTTGAGAGGAGCTCCTGGAGATCAGCTATAGCAGCAACCCAATTATTATTTTTGCAAATATAAAAATATTTAAATACAGTTGAAAGTTGCCACAACATGTCTACAAATTTTTACATTAATACAATTAATAGTCTTCTTAGGATTTTTTTTAAAAAATCGCATTTTTTGGGACTAATAACTGTATATAACCCCTTAAAGTTGGTATAAAGTCAAATATAAAAATAGCAATAACAAGAGGAAGAAAAAGCATCACGATCATCAAAAATGAAATTGATACAATGTAAATATAATCAAGAACAGGCCAACGGCAATTAACTAAAATATAAATGTATGTAATTGTTGTTCTTTTAATTATTTAAAACAAGTATGTATAATTCATTTAATTACATTTACATATAATTACATTGTGTCCATTTAATTACTGGTAATTGTACGTACAATCCATCGCGGCTTCCTTTCCATTGCATCAAAAATAATTGTTCGTCTGTCAGTTTGTCTGTCTGCCATGTTATTTATATTAATTTATGTGTTCAACAACATTTAATTATAATTAGGCAAAAATAAATTGCTTGAAATGACATTGATATGACCTTCCTTTTGTATGACTAATTGCTATACTCATGTATATTTACTTTGTTACTTTTGTACTCCATTTTTTTTTATTAATTACTTATCATTTTATTTAACTGTCAAAACAGTAGTTTTTATTTATTTGATATTATAATTAAAACAATTATGATTACGAAAATACTTTTTATAATAATATTATATAATAATTATTATAAGTTCAGTGCTACGACATCATGCAGAGGGACAGAGGTGCCTATTCTCAAAATGCTGATGTAGGGACTTATGGACTACAATCACTTAAGACACGTGTCTGAGGGCAACACATAGTTCTATCGCACACTGCAACCGTATTTAAGCGCATTTTGAATGGATGTATACGCGCTACTACGCTTTACTTATCCGAAACCTGTAAATGTAATGAACCTTCGCACACTGCAAGCGACAAAGCCGTCCGAATACGGGTGTAAGCGATAAAGTCGTGCGATTACAGGCGTTACGTAACTCTCTCACTGTAACCGTATATTAGCCAATTTTGACCAAGCGAATACGTGCTACAGCATTAAACATTTAAAAAGTCAGCATTGGAACTTCGACACATACAGTGGCCCTATTCCTGAATTTAGCGAGCAATGTTCGCAATCGAACAGATTCGATCGAAACGAGTGAAGTAAGATTCGATCACTATTCCTGAATACGATCGAAACTTAACATTCTCCATTCGATAGAATATATTGTGTAGAACGTTTTGTAGACTAACAAAATGCGGGAAGTTTAAATTAATTTAAATATTTTTTGTAAGTTGGATATGATTATCTGGTTAAACTATTATTTCTACCGTTTTTCTGGATTTTAAAAGAAGCATTTATCTTAGTATAGTACAAATTTAATATTGAATACAGAGTTTGCACAATAATTTATATTAACTCCTATTTATTAATTTTATAGAACTTTTAATCATTTAACAATTGAATTTTAAAAATTATATGCATTAATAGAATATTAGAATACATTATATTTGTTAAATTACGATAGATTAAAAAAACAGCACTTATTTTAATTAAGTGTTTAATTAAGTATATTTAAGAATAAACACAATATATTATTTCTAATTTTATTAATAAATAAACAGTATATTCTATTATAAATAAGATCTATTAATTAAGTGTTTTGGCTACGTCTAGTTTCTGGTTGTATTTTCTTAACTGTATTTCATTTTCCATATAATTTGACTCTGTTTCTTCAAGCGTTCGATTTCTCTACTCGTAAATTTTCGTAAAATTTTCAGGAATAGCACTTTTGAGTAAATCGAGTGATTTTTACGGATAGAAGAAGAGTTTACGATTCGATTAAACTCAGCGCCCCAGTTCGGTAAAGAGACCTCACAATTATTAATAAAAGATTGTTATACAATTATTAACTTTTAATTGAGAAAACTCTAACATCAGAGCCAATTTAAAATACGAGACAATGTTAGATCAATGAAACTGTAACATCAGATTTATAATTAGTTCCATCAACATTTAGAAAAACAAAGTTAACAACATAACCTAAAAATTATCTACAATACAAACCAGTAACCAGTATGATATAAACAGGCCTTTACAAAGAAATCTTTAATTATTTAATTTATGAATACGTAATCCGTATTCAATGAATGACAAAATCCACAATATATGCGCAAAGGAAAGCTTAAGATATAAATATAAAATACGAACATTTTAATTAATAGAGAAAAAATTAATTTACATTTTTGAGTTAATTCCATAAACATTTAAACGTTCACAAATTTTGATTAATTAAAGTCAGCTTAATGAACTTAAGTATAAATTAAAATAAAAATGTTTATAAAGTATATCTGTAGGTTTATTTAC
The DNA here is from genome assembly GCA_963678705.1 of Panorpa germanica. Lineage (NCBI taxonomy): Eukaryota > Metazoa > Arthropoda > Insecta > Mecoptera > Panorpidae > Panorpa > Panorpa germanica. Next base: position 18,667,751 of record OY783211.1, on the reverse strand, counting down.
AAAATAAAATAAATTGTTTAACATTTACATATCCGTTTCTTATAGCCATAAAGCGACCGAGCTAGCACACAAGTCACAAGCAAACACGTTTGGTGTTCATTAGTATCATACGAGTAATTTGTATTTAAGGTTAATTAATGAATTATTCGGTTCATTACTAGATTGCTTCTTACTGTATTGTTCAGTTGGTTTAAGAAATTGAGTTTAATCCATGAAATATCCATAATAAATCAAATTTAGTATAGTACGTTTCAGGTTGTAATGAAATAATATATTCAAACTAATCTCAAATTTGAAAAATAGAGTTGCAGGAAATTTTTGTAACATAATTTATGGATATACAGACCGAGAATTCGGATGAAAAGTTGAGTAGGTGAGGAAGATAGTTTCAAGAAAAATTTATGAGTTAGATACATTGAAAGTAACATTTACTTTAGAGCGGATCCATTCTGATATCACTAGAAACCATAAAGCTCATTGCATACGCCTTGCTCCTGCTTCCACCCATAACTTCATTTCCATAATTTTTTTAACGATCAAAAAACAAGTATTTGCACGCGGTGTAATGGATACCACTCGTACAATACAATACAATCATATTTTGATATGCATATTTAAATACTAATGTTCAATATTTCGGAATGAACAAATAAAAAAATCCTACATGTTTGAATACAGGTTCATTACAGATTGGACGCATGTCACACATACTTATGAATCTACGAGTGTATGTGTAAATACGAATAAAGAAATACATACAAATAGTAATATAAATTACATTAGAGTTTAATCTTCGATTCAAGTTCATGCAAATTGAATGTGTTGAAAGCAGTGGTCCTCAAAAGCCTTTCGTAGATATTTTATTTTAATAAACAACGCCAAATGTATACTTTCCCTTATTTAAATTTATCTCAATTTTGAAACGATCAATCGACTTCAAACTTTCGGGATAATTAGGAAATAATATTCTTTTTAACTGTGCAAAAATTAATAACATTCTAGAAATGAAACATGGAAGCTAGCATGATTACTTTCAGAGAAAAGGGCAGAAGTAAAACTGAATTCATAGACATTAATTATGTTTTCTAACGTAGTTTTTTACCAAGATTTTAAAATTAGAAACCATTATTAAATATCTGCATTAATAAGATGATAACTCCAAAACCAAGACAATTACATAAAATTCAAGTGCGGATTTGAAATCAGCATTAAAAACTACGCCAAGAACCATTACAAATTAAACAAAACAAAAATTAAACTTTTATTAAAATTCAAAAGAGTATAATCTTTAAATTTTCAAAATAAAAAATGCATTTTTCTTTTTGACATATTAATTATGTTTTCTAATATAGTTTTTTACGCTGATCTCCAAATTAAAAACAATTTTTAAATAGCTGCATTATTTACGCCGAAATAATACATACCTGAAAATAAATTGTAGATTTAAAATCAGCACAACAAAACTACTTCAAGAACTATTCCAAATGAAACAAATCTGAAACTACAATTGTTATAAAATTAACAAGAGGAATACCTTTTAATTTTCAAGAAAAAAATGCATTCTTATTTTGACATGTTAATTATGTTTTCTAATGTAGTTTTTTACGTTGATTTTCAAATTAAAAACCACTTTTAAATAGCTGCCTTCTTTACGTCTTAACATACTGATATCTTAAAAACCGAGACACATACCTGAAAATAAATTATGGAATTGAAATCAGCAAGAAAAACTACGTCAAGAACTATTACAAATAAAACAAAAGAGAAATTACAATTGTTATAAAATTAACAAGAGTATATATAATCTTTAAATTTTCAAGAAAAAAATGCATTCATATTTTGACATATTAATTATGTTTTCTAATGTAGTTTTTTACGTTGACTTCAAAATGAGAAATTATATTTAAATATCTGCATTATTTACGCCTTAGCATCATGCTAATATCTGGAAAACCAAGACACATACTTAAGTATAAATTGAAGATTTGAAATCAGAATGAAAAACTATCTCAAGGACATATATAAACTAACAAAAGAAAAATTACAATGTTTACGAAATTAACCTATAAAATTTTCAAAAAAAATTACATTTTTATTTTGACATATTAATTACGTGTACTAACGTATTTTTACGCAGTGTTGGTATCAGTGTATAACCATCGCATTATCGATCTTTACTTTGAGAATCTTTGTTTTAGAATGTTCTTTGCTTTTGCCTACATAGACATTATTTTCGCTACATACTAACGAACAAATTATTCAAAACCATTTAACGGATAGACGACAACACTTTGGCTATTTCAGTATTTTGTTGACAATTTGCACAAATAGTTGACCTTTATTTATAAGTGACGTAATTATCAAATTGAATATTGAATTTATAACCTGCACGAGTACCTAGACTGCTGCCTGGTTGTACATGAGGAGTGTCACCGTCACGGAGAAGATGCCACTATGAGCTGGTGTTCGTGTCGTGTGGTGTGTCGATTAAATATGCAAAAATATACTAATTTAGTGAAACATTCGTTAGTGACATTTTATGTTGTTTTAAAATATTTTTGGTTTTTTTTTTCCTTATTATATTTGGCACCAAGGTCCAGAGCTTTTAGAGGACTAATTTTACAGTAGAAGCTACGACTGTGGATGGATATCCACTTGTATAAGGTACTACGCATTTCGTGGGCTCTTGAACACAAGGAAGTTCGAGTTGAGAGTCCGATACGACATATACAAATCGGTTAACAGAATTGAGCACATACAAATTCCATTTAAACTGAATAGTATGAAGTCAATGATCAAGTAGTAATTTTAGTAAATGGTTTTTTTCCAAAATTGATAGTAGAAGGGATAAAAAAACCGTAGCTCCTTTAAAAATCCTATTCGGCGTTCTGTTGATGGGAATCTCTAATGTAGAAGATGTTTTTAATACAGAATATCATGAAATAGTTATGCATCAAGAGTTGTTAATCGAAAACTTAAAACGTGTCGTTAATTGAAGTAGTGGGGGAACCGAGAGAGTCTAGGGGAAGGCGGGGGGTTTATGAAATCGCATATGCAAGCAATGAAATAAAATTGAAATTAATTCTCCAATCAGCAGACTTTATTGACAACCATACTAATTCACGATATAACAAGTATTCGTTAATGGCCTAAAATTTAAATAAATTAATGTTTGTTTGAATGTTGGTAGTATGTATCCTTGAGTAAGAGATCGGCTACATTCACAATTACCGCCATAATGTTTATTACTTTGATAAATATCAAGAAAAAAATCTAGAAAAAAAAACAACATGTATATTATTACCATAAAAGTTAAGTAATAAAATAAAAACAATTATAATAAATATGTAATTAATTTAAAAAATACTCGTGCGTACTCAAAATGTTTGGATAAAATTCTAAATACGTTAGCTGAGCAATGGCTGCTCCGTTGTTGATAATAACAATAAACAAAATTATCTTAGCCTTTATCTTGAAGGAAAAAAGCTTAATGTTCAAATTATAATATAAATAAACTAGCTACAATTAATTCAGGTGAAGTAACAGAAGTCCTAAATATTTATTGCCAACATTCAAAGAAAATTTCACTTGCTTTCAGGTGCTACACAATTTTTAAATAATTTAAAATCTTTTAAATTGTCACAAAAACATTAATGAATAAAAACAATTTATGAGCTATCTTTTGATTAATATATTTTAAAAGATTTATTACTTTTTATAGAGAAAATAAAAACCTTTTATATTTGTACATTGTATGTCCATTAATTCCATTACCGAATCAAAGAGAACTCTCTTTGTGTGCAAGTAAATTAATAGTCCGAGGGCATTTCTTGATCAAGTAGTTTGAATTCTTATTTTCCTTTATCTGGACGAGAGTAGTTTGTCAGTATTTTCAACTTTAGTATTAGTTTTGGGGTGGTCTATTATTTTAAACAATGTATAGATTGAATAAACGTAATATTGGTCGTATAATTATCAAAAACGTTTACTTATTGCACACAAATAAATGAAAATGTTTTCATTATGATAATTTCGAAATACCCTTGGACTAAAAGCTTTGACACTCCAAGAACTTGATTTATTTGTTACGCGATACTGTTGCTCGCTTCATGTAGATTCTCCTCTATTTGTTTATATGCGTTTTAACCTTTTAAATTTAAATTCAGGTATTTTAATCTTATGTATAAATATTTTCAATTAAATACTAATGTAATAACCAACGTGTATACAGAGAATGTAACGCAGTATAACACTTTAAATAGGTTGTAGTAATGTAACAAGTGTGAAACTGCACTGCAAGACAATTTCTGTATGAACGATATAGTTGGCCGATAGCATTGATGCTTAACTCTGGACTACTGTGTCTCCGGGTTCGATCCCAAGCCAGAGTTATATTTTTTGGCTTTGGTACAATCAGATTTAGTTGGATATGTGCAACCATAATCATGAATATAGAAAAAAACAAGATCACAAAAGAAAAAAAAGAATGAAAAAACAGTTTTATAAGAATAAAAGTTGTGCACTGGGAAGACCTAATTAGCAGTATATATGGCAGACATGATTAAGAAAAGTGCTAATAGAAGAAATAATCAGGAAATGAAATGGGGGATATCGCAGTGGAAGCGATTCCTTTAACAGATCGCGATGCAGTTATTATTGAAATAGAAACAGATGAAGATATTGAACGATGGATAAAGCAGTTATTAGAGAAGCAACGATGGAAGAATTTGAAATAGAATGGAAAGAAAACTGAAAAATATTATGTGTAAAAATGTTATAATATGTAATATATTGGTTTAAGTGCTAATAACTATCAATAGTTGATGCACTCAAAATAAATTTAAAAAAAAAATTCTGTATGAGAAGTGGAACATTAACTTTGGAAATAGTTTGTAGTAAGCTAGCAAGTGTAAAAATGCACTGTATGATAATTTACTACCTGGATAGCTAGCAGATACATTTTATTTGATGTATGGTTTATGGATTCGTAAATTAGAACTAGTTTGGACAATTTTGAACTTAATTCATTTTTCAAATTTTATTTATTCCGTTAATGTTGTAATTTTTATTGCGATCCAATGAATAGTTGGCGAGTGACCAGTTAACATCTCAGTATAAACATCTCAAAATCGATTCTATTATTTATCAATCCCAAATTAAGATAGTTAGAATCTAAAATGCTTTTAGAATTAAACAGATAACAAGTCTTCAACGTCTTTATGACTAAAACGAAATCCATTTAATAGCGTTTAAATCTATTTCTTTATTTGTTATTCTATTAATACGACTCTAGACAATAACTACGGTCTGTTAAGACTATTTAGTTGAAGAGAACCCGAGTTAATTCGTCTGTGTCACGCAATGGATCACCATTCCACTATGACCAGCAAGGTACCCAGCCTCCCGATGCTAGAGATCATCTTCTGCTGGTCTGACGATCGACTGACAGTTTAATCATAAGTTATCTTAAAATGTTTCAAATGTTGAGTAAAATTGAAACTGAAAAAAGTGTTTTTAAAACTTCAGATATACGAATACGTCTGTTGATTTATAAGGTTTAAAATTGTTTTTTTTATTTATATATAAAGTAAGGTTGTATATGGATGCATGCGAGAATTGAAGCAAATATGTAAATCCTGTTTTAAATTATAAATATTACATTATTTTATGTATTATGGCAGTTAGATCATGACCACTCGTGTAGTGATTTCATCCCTTCTCCCGCTAGAGCATTTACATTTTCAGTTTAATATGAAACAAATATATATTATTATTTATTTTAATGTTTTTGCCATTGCCATCATTGTGCTTAATTACATTTTGTGATCCTTATTATACTTAACCATTCTCACTTCTTCCAAAATAAAAAATAAAAATAAAAACAAAATAGATAAATTTAAACTACTACTGCTTCTCTCTTCCTGTTACTCTTCTTCCTATTCTACTTCCATCTTCCGTCTTCCGTCTACTCTGTCATTCCTTCTCTTTCTTCGCTCCTTTTCTCTATCTCCCTTCACTGCCCCCCTTTAATAACTACACGATCTTCTTTTCACTTTTTACTCTTTTCTTAAACTTAATGCGTTTCAATGTTTCCATCTCTAGTGTTTCTATCTCAGTATCTGTTGCCTCTCTCCTCGTTTCTTAATCTCAATCTTGCAATTTTTCTCATGTTTCTTGTGTCTTATGTATTCTGGCATCTCTTTCCCCCGAATCCTCTTGTATATTACATTATATTTGCTCTTATTAATTCCTCCATTTTTTCCTGACGCTCTCTGTCTCTGCTCCTTAGCTCCTCTTCTAAATTTGTGCCTTCTTCTCTTTGCCTCCTCTATCATCATTCCGTTCCTTTCAAAATACTCCTTTCTTTATGAAAAATATATATATGGTTGAAGTTACGAGAGTTCGGCGGTGACTCATATTGTTGTGGGGTATAAACTGCTGATATAACTAAAAAGCACTGACTAATTTATTGTTCTATAATGTATATAGAAACGAATAAGACAAAATTCATTATCGTATTATAAATTTATACCGCTCTTATAACCTCTTTTAAGTATAAGTCACCGCCGATCTATCGTGATTTTGACTATAATAGAAATAAGGTATAATAAAAATAAACTTATATTTTACACGATTTTAAAATTAATTTATAGGTAATATTTTATGACACTTTACGAGTATATGTTTGCGTGTATATGTTACATTTACTAGCCACCGGTGTAGTTAACATATATGAATTCAAGACACCCCAATAAACGACCAATACAGTAGGAGGTCGTCGATGATACAACGTCAATAATAAATAAAATATAAAAAACAAATTGCAGCCTCCGATTATTTCTAAGTTCAATTAAATTAAATTCCATACACCTGTATAAAAGTAAAGTATGTTTAACCCTGGAATATTTGAATTCGAAATAAATGAGTGCCCCGTAAGGCACGTCAGAACAGAACCAAACTCACACGTAACACAAAACGTCAAGCAAACAGAATGAAAAAGAAATAAAAGACATATTTATGTATTGTTAGATGCAATTTGATATTTTAAAATAATAAAAAAAATTAATGCATTTGGCCATGATGGGTGGGCCTTGAAATACTTTTCGAAATATGTGGACATGCTGCATAAGCATTAGGGGTTTAATTATGAGTGCGGAATTTCACAGATGATATTCACTTTTATATTTTTACAAACGTCAATTGTTTTAAATGAGATGAAACTATTCGTAGCCACAGAGGGATTGTTATAAAGTTATAAACACATATCAGGTTATGGGCCCAAATTTTAATAAAATTTAAAACTATACTAATTCAAACTTTGACACGAAAATATAGGTCTCATTCAACGAAATACAACTGTCATTTACTTTTTATACACTAGAAGTACATTAATGTTTAAGAAATACCAACATCTCAAAGCAATTTAATTATCTATTTTAAGAGAAATTATAACAATGCTTAAGCACTCAAGAGAATGAGAGATTTGACTCCGTAAGAACGAGACGCGACGAGGAGGAAAATAACAAAGATGTTTTAAAAGCTGAAGATAATTCGTTAGGAAATTACGAACTCTTCTCAAATTGTAAACTGTAATGCAATATTTATTGTGATAAAGTGTATTGTTGTTGTAAGAAATTATATAAATACAAAAAGGGGTGGGCAAGAAACGGAGCTTTAAATCTGTTGCAAATAAGAGCTTTAAAGTTTCTTACAACCACTACAGCATGTACTGCGGAATGCTTAACTAAGGGTTTTTCACGAGGGTTGTTGAACTCAATATATTTACATATTACTAGAGTTTACTCCGTCTGAATTCAATAAAATCATTTGTTGTTTCATTTCTAAATTAATACGTCAAAATAAAAATGCATCTTTGAATGAAAATTTTAAACGTAATGTAACGTAATTTTCATGCTGATTTCAAAATTGAAAACCATTTTTAAATATCTGTATTATTTAGACCTTATTTAGAAATATTTCCATTTTTTAACAGTTGAGATGTTAATATCTCGAAAACCGGTACACCTATTAAAAAATAAATTGCAGTTTTGAAATCAACATTGATGAACCATTACAAATGAAACTAAACAAAAATTCTAATATTTATGAAATTAACAAGACTATAACCTTTACATTTGTTAAAAATAATTCCTATAAAATAATAATTCCTAATTTTTATAAATTCCTTTCTTTTGACATATTAAATATGTTAAAAAACGTATATTTTATCTGTATCGGTCTTTTTCTCGATAAAACGTATAACTTTTTAATTCGATTAAACGACAAAACAAGACACAAATACACATACATAAATTAAAAACGTTTTAATCAAGATGTAATAAACATGTAACTTAATGTGCGTTCTGATTGTGTAGCCTGTGTTCTAAATTGATGATTTCAGTTTACGCCAGTTTAGCAACATATATTTATTATTCATGGCTAATAGGTCCAATAACCTAAAAACTATGTGAATCGCAAATAAAAGATCATTATGTCGATTCTGTCAACGTGAATACATCTAATAACGAGACCAGCTGTAAGATGACGACGAAGATTACATATTAATGGCAATTTATTTGCAAATCTTTTGTGTTCTCTATTGTACCTTGTTAGCTGTAAATATTTTGGCAATTTTTGAGTTCTGTATTTGAGTAAGTTAATATGTAAAATGTAAAATCTAAATATGTAAAAATCCATTCGTAAAAAAGAGTCTGCGCTGTTGATTCTTTTCAGCAGATTTATGCAACTTTCTTTATATTTTTATGGCGTGTATTGTTTTTATGTTTCGCCATAATTTATTAAAACAATAACTGAGATTATGAAGAATAGTTATATGAATAAATAATAATAATATGAACATAGGATAAATGATGTTAGCAATTCAAATATCTAACTAAATTAAAAAAAAAAAAAAAAAAAACTGAAATCACAGATATCACAAAATACTGCATACGCCTTCTATCCCTCTTTTTCACACTTTATAAGATAAATCTAATGATATCATATGCTTTATTTTTAGAGAAATTTGTGCTAACTCAGCGTAATACAAAACAAAGTTAAAAACAAACTTTAGTCAGTACAAGGCGAGCTTTTTAATTCCGTGAAACTTACAACAAAATAATTTGCGAGCTTTTCCGGAACAGGATGTGTTTTCTCTACTAATTTTAAAGCAAAGGATATGAATAGTGTACCAGAAGTACTAGAATCAAAGGTGGTTGAAGATTTATCCCTCCTACTACAATCCCATCGCATCCTCTCAACGTTGTATTCTTATTTCATTCACTAGGAGGTGCTTTCAAACAAAACACAACGGCACAGGATGTGGAAGTACTACTAATCCCTATACAGTACTTGTGTATTTCCCACTGGATTGTTTTCTAGTTAGAAACAAAGTAATGAAAGAAAGTAGGAGAGAAAGGGGTGATGTTGAAAGTACATTCCACTTGTAAGGATTTCTATCCGATTTTCTTGGAAAGTTTTCTCTTGAATTATAAGAATGTCTTAAGAATTTCACCGAAAAACGTTTAAAAAAAAACACTTGCGAAGAATTTAGATTTTCTAATTATTTTTACTTTGTATATCTCTTAAGAATTTTGAAAAATATCGTATAGTATTTTATTACAGTGAGACCTTTAAATGAAAATGTTATACCTAGTTGATTTAATCCGTTTTTAATTTAATGGAACCCTTGGACATCACTTTATCCAAGTTTAAATTATTTTAATTGTGTTCAACCAATCGTATGCTTGTTATTGGTATCACAGAAGCCTATCTCTGCTCTGTCTGCGTCTGTAGAATGTGTCCTAGCACAGTAGAACAGTAAAACAACGCTTGTTACCTTTCTCAAACTCATTAGTCTGCACGGTGCTGCTGCTGCTGCTCTTGTTGGTGTCCCATGTGAATCACATGAACATAATGTTTATGAGCAAAGCACGGTGACGATGAACGGTATGTGTGTATGTCCGGATTGCAAGACGCGGACCGCGTGGTAACTAGTTGGCATCTATAATCTTAACACTTGTCTTAAATATATGTACGAAGTTGTAAGCCAATAAGATTGTAATAAGAAATATATCTTGTATTGAATTAACACGAGTTGTTTTGTACACATTGAAATGGCAGTTAAATTTGCTTGATCCGGATTAAAAATGCACGTGTGAATCACCGAGTAATAAGGACGCAAGTTTTTCTCCAACGATTAACGACCAATATTGTATGCATTCCACATCAGAAGTTGGATAGTACTCTCATTTCCACATCAGAAGTGGGATAGTAGTCTCATTTCCACATCAGAAGTGGGATATTACTCTCATTTCTAAATCAGACTAGCGGGATAGTACTCTTATTTCCACAGCAGAAGTGGGATAGTACTCTTATTTCCACATTAGAAGTGGGATAGTCATTTCTACATATATATAAATGTACAGCAGTCAACAAAAAAATAGTATTAAATCTTTTAGCTACTTGATAGTCAATCAATTATAATTCCACGTATAAGAGGTTTACCTAACAACTTCCTATGTTTGTTGTTTTTGTATTTTTAACTGATTGAACTGATCTGAAGTGAACTGTATGTGAATTGTATGTGTAACTGTGATCAAGACGATACTTTCAAATATTTTAAAGCTACAAATCACACTAATTAAAAAAGTAAAATGTCGCTCTATCCTCTGTCCGTTACTATATTTATAAATGTATATGTACGAGTATGTATATAAAACATACTCTTAACTTAATATAAATAAGTATGTAAGAACATTAGTATAAATATAATAATATATTCGTTAACATGTTGTGGGAACTAGAAATGCTATAAATAAATAGATTGGACGGTATTAGTTACAGCAATTAGTAAGAAATACTTTGGAGTGTCGTTAAAATGCGAATTGGGCAGCGAAACGAAACCAATCCTAACCAAACCTAACCACACCGTTGCGTTACTGACGGTAATATATTAAAAATGGGATTATAACTAAATAAATATGATTTATAACAATGATTAGGCAAAATAATGACGGAAACATACACACTCGAAGTTTAGAACAATTTTAGGTTTTTAAAAAGTAATAAATCAAAATTGTATTTGCCTGAAAATGATATAAAAGTACCCAAATAGAAAATGAACCTTGGAATTAGCTTGTAGTAGACTTGTAAGTGTAAGCTTTGCATAGCAAGACAATTTCTATATGCAAAATAGGAAATGAAAACCGGAATTAGATTCCGACAAGCTAACCAGTAATTTGCCCTTATTTCTAATTACAATAAAGGTGTGATGCATAAATTTCATTTTCTGTCGTCAACAAATATTAAACCATCTCTTTATAATTTAGAATAAAGCGTATGCAATGTGATTACATTTTTGGTTTACATAAAAAATTACGAATTAAAATAGGATCTTAAGAAATAAGCAAAATTTTTAAAAAGTACAATGCAATACATAGAAGCAAACCATCGAAGACTAAAAGAACAACGTCCATACAGTCATTAATGAGATACTCCTAGAATTTTCTTTTATTATATTACTGCAATTTCAACAGCTAAGTTATTTGTCGCATTAATTGTAATATAACAGTTGTGTGTTTTTGTAGATTTCTTTATGATAATGGTTGGTATATTTGTTCATTATTGATTTATTTGTCATTTGCTGAGTTAATTCTTAACTAGTCATAGAATAAATTTATTCTACCTCCGAGAAACGAACACAGACTCAATCATGCCTGAGTGCTACACTGTGTACAGTAAATCTTAGTTGATTTTTCCTCCACTCCTACAGATGTGCGATGCCAGTCATTATAGACCATAAACTAGCAGAGTTTGTGCAGAAATTGCATCTGCATGTGTATGAGCTGGGGAAGAAACATCTTAAACTAATATGGATCCCAAGTGTGTTCGTCCGGAAGAGAAATGAAGTATGTAGTGGCCAAACACTGTTCACCGATGGCACGAAAGGTGCAATGTCATCAGAAACGCCTTTATTCTAAAGCTATGACGTGGTTATCCATAGGAGATATTTACAAAATGATAATGGAAATAGTATGTCAATACATTTATATCTAGAGCTAGAACATCTTAATGCTTTTCATTAAAAAATTAAGGTTGTATAATATGTGCCTCTATTTTTAGATTGTAGATAAATTTGTTTGTAAACGCAGCTTACAGAATACAATTAAATTAAACGTACGTAACAACTGTAATTTTGATATTCTGTGAAACTTATAAAAATACTAACATTCAAAAATAATTAATTGTCAATCCGAAAATTTATAGCTATTTACTCCGTAGGTGGTATTTAAAAAAATCTATGCAGCAATAGACATAATACGCAGTCGGTCACAGGCATATTAATGAGTACGAGACATTAGACATTAGACCAAAGCACACCGAAACGAAACGAGCAGCCAATCGTAAAATAGATCCGCAAAGAGTGTGGAAGATTACTCGACCAACCAATGGACCGATCGCGAGCACTCACTGACTGCGGCGTACCTTCTTAATACACAAAATACTTGAATCTAATAATTTGAAACAAAATGATTCGAGTAAGTATCGAAATAACCGGCATTGATCGACCATCGACCATCGACCATCGTCAGCAATGAAGGTGAGGCACATCGTTTGGTTTATCTGGGAAAAAGAAGGTCATAGGAAATCATAAATTACTCATTTAAATTGTTGTTTCAAATATAATTTTATTTATCAATTTATTATTAGTAAAAGGCTTGTTGTAATTAACCTAAAAATATTATTAATTTATTTGATTGTTGTTTGTTATGTACCGAAATCCTGATTGAGTTTTGATGCCATTAAAAATTACCTGGTGAACGTAATCTATTTTAATAGTTCCAATACGATACCCAATTGTTAGGGTTCTCTCAATTAACAGTCTGTAATTGTATAACATTCATTTATTAAACAAATCCAATCGAACATGTATATTGTCAGCTCTCTAATCGATCTGAATGTGCCGAACTCGTCCATAACGCGAAGTTCCTCATATACATGTAATCAGGAATTGTATAGTTAACATCGCTGATTGAATTGGTCTTTCCAACTCGAAATGATGATACCGCTAGACCTGCCTGAATTTGTAGGATTGTAATAGGAGTACAGGAATACAGTTTGTACGCGTATTTCTTGCATCATGTATTAGAATAGAATATGTGGACACTAAAAATGTGCAATTATACCCTAATAATTTCCCTAATACAATACTGCTTACGGTTCTCTCACTTTGCCACCGTTTTCTTTAGACCTCAAGACTAACAATGAATCTAACTAGAGCTCCGAAAGATCTAACAAGAAACAAGATCATTGCCAACACTAAGTGCGAATGTGGTGAAAAGGAGAACCTCCTTTGGCCACATTCTGTAGCAACGCAGAAATACATCAATAGAAAGAAACAGAGTTCAAAGAGTAGCAGTGGCCACTCTTGTTGTCGGAATATAAAGTTAAAAAAAAAAGTAACAATATTAGAGGCAAAAAAGAGGCAAAGAAGTCCGAGAAATTATAAATATAAAAAACCGCTTTCTTGCGACTTGCGATTTTTTCAGTAAGGTATAGTCGCATTAGCGTAATTTATCATGAGAGGAAGTGCCTCAGGAAGTAGAATACACTACTGCATGTATTTCATATATACGTATTCATAATATGGTTCTACATGGCGCATAGATCTGCACCATAGACGGATACATAACGTATGCTGTACGAATTGAGGCTCATTTATGTTTATTATGTAATTAGGGAAAAAATGATAAGAGAGGAAAACGATACAGATCTACAGTGCTGATGCCATAGTTTAAAAGAAGGTTTATTTCATGATAAAGTGTAGTAATGCTAAATAGTAGCCGAAAGCAGTGAAAGACCAATCTTATGGTACTAAATGACAGCATTAGAAAGATTCCTTTTATGTGTGATTTGAATAAAAAAGAATTTGTTCATGTTATCTTTTCAGGAACCCTACTAATTACCAGAATATGTCAGCGTGGCAGTTTCATCAGGTGTCACACGTTTAAAGGACTTTCACTCAGTCAAGAGTAACTAGATACAAATGAAATTAACTCAAAAATATTAGGAATCAAGAATAACCGTTGGCTGGTCCAAATGTCCCCAAGAGGCACTGGTCTGTATAGTACATATCCAAACTAAAACTGCGTCATTTAATTTTAAGATTCCCATTCCCATTCTCTAATCTACTGACAAATCCACACCCATACTTACATAAAATAATGAACACACCACAAGTATCATTACACCTTGCCAATGTCGTATATCAAATATATGGGATTTTTGTGAAAGTATTAAATGACAATTTTTTAATTCAAAAATGTTTATGTTTAATATTAAAATGGTATTTTATGAAGGTTTATTGCTTCATAATGCCATTATATTGATTTCAATATACATTATACGTAAACATGGAAGAATACGTTAGATGTTTGGAATCGGAGATCGTAATGTTCTACACTGCAAGAGATGTGATATAGTATCAAGGTGATATAAGGATTTATGACAACAATTTCTATAGCATCATATAAACATTACTATAGACATGGTCATAAAAGCAATACAACACCCAGGTAGTATGGTCTATTCTATGTTACAGTGTATTCCATATAGTGTATGATCAATTTGAATTAAAATGTAATCAAGAAGAATATCAGTTGAAAACTAAAGGTTAAACAAAAATTAAATTAAATACTAAAATAATGACTACGTAGCTTAAAAATTTGTTTTTCTTAATTAAATTAATTACTTCATTGTATAATATTTAATGACTGTCCAGGGATTTAAATCTAATTAATTATTTAAATGAGTACATCTCATCTTTTGTTGACATAGACTATAAACCGTTACCGGACTTAGTGTATTTTGCACAGTGGCGGACCAGGTCTAAATAACCCCAACGCACTCTAATATATTGTGATCGTTTATGCGTGCTAGAGTCCAATAGAAGTCAGCTTGAACACCACTGCCAACACGAGCCGAGCATCAATACACATGTACACATACAACAAAAAGGCAAGCATGTTGGTCATTGACAATTTAGTTTAACTCTTCACGCAGTGTGAAGTAAAGGGTGAGGCAATGAAGCAGCATCTTGCTAGCGGGATTGATGAGGGGTAATGGAAGTGGATGGCTTGGTCTTGGGCGTCTAGATAGCTGGAAGTGTTAGTAGCCATGGAGCTATAATTTCCACTATTGTACATCTCATTTATGTTTAAATAAATCAAGTTTTCTTTTTTCTCTAATGTTTGTCATTGTTTTAAATCGTGCCATTTCACTGCCTCACCTGTATATCTTCAATTTATATTATTGTGTAGTAGTTGGCAGAAAATTTGGTACCAAAAAGGAGTTTTAGAATAAATCTGTATAAGAAATAGAGGCTACTTTGAGGCTCTCGCCTCGTTTTGGCTTGTGTCCAATGGTTGCACCTCGCGATGGTTTACCTCGTTTGATGAGGGGTATTTTGGCATAAATTAAAGGAAACAAGAGATCGCCAAGAGACTAGACGCAAGAGTGTCCTTCGCACCATTTAGTTACTTGCTCTCTCGACAAATGTATCGCCCGAGAAACATTGGGCGAGCCAAAGTCGAGAGTAATCTTGTCTAATCGAGGTTCCAGCACATCGATAAATGTTTTGATAAATGTCTCGCTGAGAGTGAACAACTGGCTGATGAGGCAAATACTAAAGTCAAAAGAAAACATATATTATCCTTGATTGAATAATAAGCTTGATGTTACCTGATGTTGGCTAAGTATTGTCCATACGTTCCCGGTTCGGAGCTAAGGCCAATATATTCGAGTGTGTTTTGGGGCTTTTACAATAGAAGATCAGTCAAGCTAACATCCTGCTTAGTCCACCACTGATGTTGAGTGTCTTACTTCTTTTATCCGCTTTCAAATCAGACATGGCGTATGTTCGATTGCCCTTTTGCTTTACAGCGAGCGATATGCTAATTAAATTTTTATTCATTTCATAAATGTCCACATTTGATATTGAATCACCGGGCACCGGGCAGCGGGCAGCCGAGACCCGGACTAGATGCGTCCTAACTAAACACTTGCGTACTTGAATGTACTTTTTATAGACAATCTCTATTTTATGTTAAATGTTAATGATATTTTTGTAATTCGTCTATGTATTTGTTGAATGTCGACAACGACAAAGTCGACTTTTTAAAAATATTTTATAAATAAAATATAAAATACATATACAAAAAAAAACTAGTTTTGTTTTAAATAATCATTAGATATACATTTCGGTTTATTAGTAATAGAAGTGAACATTGAATAGTGAACCACCAAGTGCCAATGTGTACCAGTATATCGGGTATAATAATGAGCAGTGATGGCCAAGAGTTGTTGCAATATAATTAAAGTTTTTGTCATGTATTATGTTTGTCAAATTTATCATAATGAATGTGTATCATTTTTCTGATATTTAAAATATATCATAACAATTTTAACAGTATCTAGGTGAATACTTAGGTAGTACTTAGGTCTTGCAGTACAATTTCACACTTGCTAGTTTGCTACAAGGTAAATGCAAGGTTCATTTTCTACGTCTCGTTCTTATACGACAATTTAAATAGTACCTAGGTAAATAATTGTCTTGCAATACAATTTTATACTTGTTAGTTTTCTACAAGATAAATCCAAGATTCATTTTAGAATGTGTAGAATAGAAATTGCTTTGCAGAGCACATTTCGCACGTGCTAACTGCAAGCTAAGTAAAGTGTTACATTGCTTTACATTTTCTATATGTATAGAATATATATATATGGATATTTTCTTATGACGTTTTCTATTTGGAAAAATACTACCATCATTTTTCATTTCTATTTCATGCCGATGAGCATGCGCAATAAGGAATACAGTTATTGCCGAGTATACATTTAATTTCGTGAGTAGTAATGAAAAAGCTTAGCCTATCGGTCCTTTTAGGATTTCAGCTCTTAGGAAAGGTAACAGTTTGACTAGATACAATTGATTTTGCGTGAAAACTAAAAAAGAGAAATGTAATTTAGGATCTGGCTTAAGTCAATTGTAATTGATTATAACAGAATTGATAACACGTGTGTGCTAAAAAAGAGTTAGTATAGTAAGCAATTGCAAAAATATTATGAGTATTTGTAGATTAATACCTACTCGAGCACTTTCCCTATGTATCCTTTTCCCCCTAATAGGTTTAATCAGGCGTTGGTCACAATGATGTGAAAATTTTGGCAAAGGAAGCAGCCATTTAGAGAGTCACTCAGTTAAAATACTGAAAAATCGGTGGTGAGTCATGCTTAAAAATGGATTAGACGTATTAATCTAGAATACGTTGGTGAGTTTTATATTCTTCTCATTCCTCTATATATTATAGTAAAATGAAAAAAACGTTACTTCTTCTATGCATCATAGAATTATACAGCTGAACTTGTTTTTAGCATGTATCACCACCGATCTATCAGTATTTGAATTATAGCTGGTATTGTCGTTCCCCAATAAACTTCTCGCCAATTTAAAAAAAAGTTTTTAAAACGCGTGATCTTCTGTATTAATAATCTGGACATCACTGTCTTATGCCGTCAACTAGTATAGATAAAATATAATACATACTATTCTCTGTATCTACTTTATCAAAGTATAATATATTGACCTGGATCGCACGAATATCATACCCGGCATCCACAAACTGTACACGGTACACGGCACGTCGGTATCTACTTGTTATTTTAAAGTTAATTAAACATTAAAAAAATCGAATCGATAACAAGTTAATACTCGTAATGTAATTTGAATATTTCTAAAATTGATTTTATATGTCTTTAACAATATTTGCATATTGCTTTTGCAATTAGTAGAAAGATGGGATTGGTTTTAGTTTATGAATTCTATGTGAAACGCAATTGTACAGATAGTAAAAAATTGGAATGTGTTTCATCAGACGCAGTAATAACTCTAAATAAAGATTAAAAGTAAAATAACAGATAATGTCAAAACAAATCAAAATGGCGCTTGTTATTAATTGTTTCATAGATTTAATAAATTTAAGATTTAGTCAACATTTATTAGGTTAGATTTACACGATTCTGTTTTATGAAAGATTCTTCTATACGTATACCTGCGCATACGTATGTTTTATGCAAAGATGTCATTTCAAAAATTAAGCACAAAGCATTAGTTTTTATAAATTGAAAAATAGTGCAAAATTTTGACGACACAGTTCTGTCTTTACGTATCCTGTAAACAAATTGTACTAGAACCTGAGAACTGATCGTGTAAAAGGTCCTTCAACATGTAAATACAGACTTACAAATACACTAGATTCTTCCCCAATACTTTTTCTTTGTATGAAGTTAAAAGATGGAATAAATTGTTTGAAGTGTTTTATCTCTCGCGATTAGAAGTGTCACTTCTAAATATAAACGGGGAATCGAGTAAACTAATTCAGGCTGTCAGTCTGAACCCTTGAACTTGATCAATTTGATTTGTGAGTCAATGCGATATTTTGTTTTAATTTAAGTTCAATGTACAATGTGCAAAAATCTTATAAAAAATACTTTGATATTCAAAAATTCGTTAAAAGAGTTCATTATAAAAGAAATGATGTATTTGTAAATATATTTCTCTCGGCAAGAGTGTTTTGTATATGTCGCTCCTAAAGAAAACCAGAGCCGAACTTAAGAGAAATATATTTTATGAAAAATATAAAGAAAATAATTTATTACCTAAACGTTACGTTATGGAAGTTAGACGTTTTTCCTATTAGCGAATGACTATCTAATATGCACCTAATATTAAGTCAACATGCAAGTTAATTTATGGTACACTAGAAAAAGGCATTCAAAATAATCCGAATGCGGTCCTGTCACTGTAGGTATAAATTAGCTTTGATAAGATACTCTGAAGAACAAAATAAGAGGCCTTGATACAAACTCTTGGCTTTAAATGTATAAATAGAATCAAACAGAATTATTTTAAATTTATTTGGGTGTATAACCTTTAAGGCATATATTAAGAATACAAAGAAGATAAAAAAATAAGAATAACATCTTGTCCCGTCTGAATACACTGGATGTGCGCGTACTTTTATGTAATTGAGTTAGAATCAAAGGAAATGTAAATTTAAGAGAAGCGTTAAGTGTATAATTGGACAATTGACATCGAAGTACTTTTACTTTATGATAATAACAGCGTTTGCCGACTGCTTTCTGTTTAATATATGAGTTTGTTTCAAATAAATTTATTATTCGACTTATAAATTAAATACCAAAGTTTCTACATACAAAATTGAACTGTCTATCTCTTATCAATAAAAAGTTATAGAGAAAAAGGTCTTGGGAAAACTTTATCTACAAAATACGCAATTTTCAAAAACATTGATTGAAGGAAAACATATTATATAAAAAATTCATTGGCAAACATAAAAAGTAATAAACATACACCTGGAACATAAAGTATATGTAGGAAAAGTTTCCGTTTTAATTAAAAATAAACGCAAATCAAATAGAAGGACATTATTTAATTAATCCATCCAGAAGTTGAGGTCTCAAGCTAATGTGTTCTCAAATTCAATCAAAAGTTGGACGATGTATTTCGGATACCAGCTTAAAGGTAACCAAATAAATGTACATACAAAATGAAAGAGAGAAAGAGAAAGAGATACAAGTATATATCACCATAAAACACTTTAAACAAAATCAGATATAAACAAATGTAAAATCCATTAAAAGTTCAAAGACCTATTGTTTATAATCAACAAATAAAAATAAAATTAATTTCTTTAAACAATTAAAATCATAAACAATCGACAATCTTAATAACAATAAATTCAACATTTATATAATAACATTACTCGCATTATACGAGTTGGATGCAGATAAGGAATATAAATTCGTTGACTGCAGTCAGATGAAGTATTACTGCGTAGTAGGTACTGTGACAGATTGATTGTATGTGCATATGAACAGGGTGTCCAACAAGAAAGTTTTAAAAATAATCTAGTATTCATGAAACTTAAGAAAACGTCACTTCTCATGAAAATTTTTGCTCTATTTTTTTCGGTAAACCGTTTCGTATGCCATAGCCGAACACAACAAAGTAACCGTAACAAAGTAGTCCTGAAATTCGTACCGTTACATCTAATCCAAAATTAGATATTAAAAAAAAAAACACACCTACTGTCCACATAGCGTCACTTCTTACGCACGGTTTCGTCATTTACTGCTGGTTGCACGATTTCTTGTAGCTCGCATATAAACAAAGGAGGCTCTGTTCACGGAGCTGCAACGTCGCATTTGCTTAGTGGCAAGCAACCGTCATGCAGCCTGGGTTGCAACATGTCATAGCTCTAGCGCACTGTACGACTCATAGACGTAATATTCAATTAAAAATGACAGGCTTGGCAGTCAATTTTGTTCATATTATTGAACAATAGTCATTCGGTATACTGATTGAAATACTGAATCATCCTGTGATAACTCTCTTACTGCAACAAACAATCTGTGGTTAATGTTCTTTTCGATGTATGGATGAAGCCAATACATTCTACGTCCGATTCGTCGTCTTCTTATACAGACGTATGCTATAATCACATCTTCTTCATCACTTGATATTCTCCCAATGAAAAAGCGTGCTTTCTTAATGCCAAACTAAGAGAAATGACCCTATTTGCAGTTTGCATGAAGCTTGTATGACGTTACGTGGACAGAACTGAGATGTAGAATACGTCTGGCTCCATTTCCAGCTTGCATCCAACTTACAAACAAAGCTGTCGTGGACAGTAGTCCTCAATAAATCAAAACCGAATAAATAGTATCAAATAAAAGACGTTACAAGAGAGGAAGGGTGATAAGGGTGGAGGGGAAGGTCAGAAAATAATGAAATCTATGTGACGAAATTCGTAGATGACACTTTTCACGATTAAACTTAATATACCTAACCTGGAACTATTGGAAAAAATTTGAGACTTCTAAAACTCAAAAACTCAACTGTATCCAGTCACATTTTACTGAGTTGAAGAGCTATATATGTGAGGGCCAGAATTAAGATTCCTATAGCTCTCGTACCCTTCTGTATTAAACACCCAGCATATTTTATTAGAGTTTGATCCGAAATTCCACAATTACGACCTAACATCACGTAATATGAGTCAATAATATAAACCAGTATATTAACTACACTCTAATATAAAATTTACTTAGAAAATAAATTCCGAAATTAAAATTAAAATGAAATTCAGGTTTCTTAGTTGATCGGCTGTTGATGTCTCTGATACCTTATAAAAAATAATGATAAATAATTTACTTTCAAAGAAATCTATCTTAAGAGATAAAATATTTAAGATAAAAATAAATTCAAATAACACGTTACTTTTTTATAAATCATTTACAGGTAAAAATATCTACAATTCCTCACCGCCACAATAGTGAAGCTGTGGTGGCGAGAGGTTGGGGATGGGGAGAGGCTGGCTCAGATATCCTAATGATCACTGCAGATACTTTTGTAATCTCGTTTTATGACAAATATAATATCGATTATTATTTGTTTAAAATAAACAGATATTTTTGTAGGTATATGCGGTTTATACCTGTTCGACCGTATGGTACCATTTTTTCTTGATGCGTTTTTCAATTTATGTGCGTGCACAAAGATTTCGCTTTAGGGGTTAAGCTTTAGAGTATCAGCCCTTGTTAGTAAGTCAATTACTTCACTAAAATCAATATTTAATAAAGATTTCAATGAAGGTAATAATCCACATAATCTAGGTAGCTAATCCGTATTTGCAGGCGATGAAGTATGCTGTGTGAAATTATATTTTGCAGTAGAAAAGAAAAATAACTTTGCTGATCAATTTCCATGCATTCCATAAATAATTTCCCGTGTCTGTAGGCAACGTGTGTCAAATTTCAAACGTCTAAGTGACACCTTCGCAAAATGGCGGTAAATTTAAAACAATCAGCTCCTATTGATACACTCTTCATAAGATATTTGTAATAACCTTCAAATGGACCACACATTAGCTGATTTACCTGTTGATGATGAAACCAAGTATCAACATTGAACACTTGCATTACTCATAACCACAGAATTATTTTAGGAATTTAATTTACCCGTTGGAGAAACAATTAATTTATTCCTAAAAAAAGATTGGTACATTTTTGCAGGGTAAAGCTGGATATACCTTTGTATATAATATGTCAGATAATTTTAACAGGACTGTACTAGCACATATTTCGTTATAAAAAGGTCGAATGAAACAGCAAGTACATGTA
Source organism: Panorpa germanica (assembly GCA_963678705.1). Classification (NCBI taxonomy): domain Eukaryota; kingdom Metazoa; phylum Arthropoda; class Insecta; order Mecoptera; family Panorpidae; genus Panorpa; species Panorpa germanica. Next base: position 18,645,488 of record OY783211.1, on the reverse strand, counting down.
AAACTAAACAAATAAAGGATAGATATGGCAACTCTAAAAATATAAAAAAATCTGTGTATATATATATAAATGATGTATAAAATATATATTAAAAAAATTCAGGTATTGACTGCATCCAAATACCCAAGATGCATTGCAAAGCGGGGGCAATGCATCTCAAAATGATCTTATATAAATAGTATGATACAACTTTAACGAGACGTTTTAATTTACGTATGTATCTAATTTATACAAAGAGTTAGGGATTGCTTTATATCTTCATGAAGCTCTCAGCAAATTTGAATTCACCATCTCAATTCTAATTTCAAAAATTCTTATGCGGAAGTAAAAACGGTTAGCAAAATTATGGAAGAAAATTAACCGTAAGGAAATCTAAATTTATTTCGGTAAACTGAAAACAATAGTTATTAAATTAAAAATGATTTGAGTCGGTAGAAGTTGAACTTCTCTTCATTACAAAAACAGAATGTCTGAGCAAAAACGGCGGGATTGTTAGGTCGTCCGCACATGAGGCGACTGGATGCAAACCTTAGCTCCGAATCTGCCCGAACCGAATAACAATGGAACTGTGTTGAGTGAGAGAAAACACACGGCACGAATGGAAGAAAACTGAATCCAAACTAGTTTTGAGCATGTTTTAGGCGACTGTGTTTGTATGTCGCAGGGCATGCTTTTGATGGTGACATTATAAGCAGAGATGTGCACAAATACTAGTACACATACAAATGCGACACAAAATCCCCTGTTATGCTATTGTTAAAAATTCTATAGAGTCACGAAACACGGCTCGACTACCAGTTTAGTTTCGTTCGTGCCGTGTGTTATCTCACTCGTATACACGTCCGTTCTCTCACTAACAACACAGTTCCATTCTCATTCGGGTCGAATAGATTCGGGGCTAAGGTTTGCAACCATGTGCGGACGCCCTTAATGTAGAATTAGATTAGATTATAGATTCGAATTTATGTTTAACTTTTAGTTTCAAGGCCACGGTTAATGATGGATTCAAACTAATAATACATATTCTTAAATAAACGCAAGAAAATTCTATAATTTTTAAGCAAAATGAACTCTTTGTTAAATTTCTCTTAAAGACTCTTCAATCCGATGTAAATTAATTAAAGATGGGTTGGAGGATCCTGCCTCTACGCAGATTGAAACTTAGAAAGGTAAATTTTTGCATAAAGTTTTGTTTATTTTTGTGCTCGCGTCTCAAGATGTCGAAGTGCAAATAGCTTGTTTCCTATGCGTCATACGTCATTATATATTCTTATCAATTCGAGTGACGTATGTTTCAAGTTACGTCACAATAATTTAACATCTATGCAGGTCCTGGAGACTGCGCATTGCACTTTTATAATATACATTAAAACATTTACAAACACAACTAAAAAAAATATAACCTAATATAACTAGAACTTAAGAAAATAAAAAAATAAAAAACATATATATGTATGTACCCAACTCAAAATAAAAAAACACTAAAATGTATGGCCATGATCCGTCTTGCGTCCAATAACATTAAGCTTAGTACATATTGCATGTGAACGCTAACGTGAACGTGAACGTGAACGTGAAGTAGGATAACGCGTAGGACATCAGTGAAGGACGGAATATCTTAAAGAGGGACAACTCTTCAGCAAAGAGTTTAAATGTGAAGGTACGAGTATTAGTACATCGTGTTCTACAATTAAAAGTGAAAATACATGTCCTTTAAATCCATTTAAACATTAAATTTCATTTACATAATATTTATGTAACAGATATGTTTGAAAGGTAATTTATGTAGCGGATAAATACGTAATTCTATACAATATATACCTTTTTATTTAAAACTATTTTTTTTTACTTACTTTAGGCGTTTTGCTATATGTGACGAAAAAACATTAAGATTGGGTTCACACGGCATTGTACTACACGTTTTTTTGCAGTATAAATATTATCGAATATACACTGGCGCAAATATTTTATATAGAACCATTCTCGCGACGTTTGTACCGCAAAAAAACGTACACAGCTAACAAACGTTTAGTACCGAATCATCATTTGCACATGTTTCAATTTAATTTTTTTTTTATACTGTGTTAATCACATTATTTCAATGTTTTTCAATGGCTACATTTCTTACACTTACAAATTCAACGCTATAATACTATTTAACAAATTATTGTTTACAATACAGCCAACAACATATAATTGAGATTTGATAGATATAGGCCAATCATACGTAATCTTTCTTCTGTACTCTTCATATTCAGGACTCTTCATATTCGCTTCTCTAAGTGAATAATGTATGATATCTTTTAAAATCTAATTAATTTCTTGAATTCAGGTGTTATGTTGGAGGTGATAAACATAACTTCATATATGGCTTTATTAAACATATAGCAAATTTCATTTTAGTACTTCATTTTGCCGTACGGAACCTGCGGATATATGTTTGTACTAATAGAAATTTACCGTGTGAACATACCGCTGATTATACGTTTAAAATCGAACACTGTAAAAAACGTGCAGTACAATGTCGTGTGAACTAATAGAAGTGAATTCGAATGGTACAGGAACCGCAGTACATGCGCACCTGGTCTACAGGTACAGGTATAGGTCAAATAAACCGAATAATTCAGGTATAAAAAATCAACGATTCAGATGCATTGCTTTGTGGTGGTGAATCTTGCACAAATATGCATGCATTCATTGAGTTGTGATAAAAAGAATGCAGTGAACCTGCGCCTGGACCCATGTGAGGCTGAGACTACACCAAGGTTTCTTATTGCGTTTATTTATTAACGAAGTATGATTTATAACTTTTCTCACAGTCAAGTTCAGTTCAACACTCGAAATATTAAAATTCGTTGGAATATTTGCGAGATAATGAGTCTGCAGTAATTATTACAGGAACAAAGAAACAACAAACTGCCGAAATTCCTTCCATTATTGTGAAACGTGATGTAATGCTGGTAAAGATTTCAATCGCTTTATTGCAGTTTGTTTTGGGATGAGATCACTGCAGATAATAATACCATTGCTACATACCAAGAATGGGGAAGAATCTTTGATCTTATTTTTCTAAAATTTAACGTTAATCTATTTCAGATATTCCTATTACTGACGACTTGCCGCTAAACTTTGTTATATGTATTTAAGGTTTATTTAACATAAAAAGTTACGCCACTAACAAATCTATATGATTATTAGATAGTACACATCTTTGAACGATATGTGCCAAAATTTCATGACATTCTGACCAACAGTTTAAAAGTTACAGTGGTTTTAGTTATGCTATTTTTGGGTTTTTGAAAACAAATAGGGAAATAATATGAATTTCGTGAGCCGTTACTTTGCTTGAGCGATATTTAAGGGATGTAAAACGTGATTGCAAGAGTGTTTAAAAAGATTTTTAAAATAAAATAAATTGTTAAAGATTTATTAACATCAGAAATATGGGCAGGACTAAAAGGGACGACAAGTAATATCTCAAAAAAAAAAAAAGGGAACATCACTTCAATGCAGAGAAGTACGGCCGACAGTGTGGGGGTAATTAAATACTATTGAAAGATAATTTTTATTTTTTGTATTTCAAAAATAATAGAATTTTGATGTTGAATAGAAATATGCAAGGTGGATTTTTTGAATTGTTTTCGTTTTGGATATATTTTTTTTTTTTTTTTTTGTAATTTATCAATGTTAAAATCTGCGGTAAATATTTTCGGTCCGTAAAATTAAAAAAAAATCTTTTTTAAAATTGGTTACAGGTGATTTTTACAATTTATTTTTTCTTTTCAATTTCTTTTATTGATTGCAATTTTATGTTGATTTTAGGGATTGGTGTTTTAACATTATGGATAAAAATTGTTAAAAGAATACTTTTTGTAACTGTTATTATTCTTTCTGTGTTTGATACAGACGTTGGTTTTACCAACAGGTGATGACCCCTGACCCATAGAACGACCTACAAATTATACAATCATGACATAAGAATATGTATGCGTAAAATTTATGACAAGTCGTATAGTTATGTGAATTGATTCAAAATTAACTGTTTTCACTTTCTACTGGTTTTCTAATATGACTAATATCATTGGTTTCGAAGCAGAGGCGGGTCTACAGCTTAGAAATCATACAATTTTGAAGGCCCCTTGTAAATCAAAGACCACTTATTTGCTTACTGTGCAATAATCCACCACCGTTTTCAAATCATATATAAGACGGTCGTTAAAAATGAAGTAAACTTTAAGTCAGAAAAGAAAAATACGAGTGTAAGAAACTCCAACTAGCATAAAATCCAGTATGTTGACATCAACTAGGTTTTTAAACAATAATTTGACTTATTTTAAAATAAATAACCCTGTTTCAATTCCCAAAGTATTCCCCTTCTGTCCCTTCAACTATTTCACATGATCTCTGAGATATTTCGGTACCTGTGTTACCTGAGCGTCTTAACCAATCAAAGCGCAGCACGTAAACCCGTGTTAAACCGTAAGGCAGATCCATCATTTTTGTTTTCTGTTTCATCCATTATCGCACTACCCCTAACAATCTTAAGATTCTAGCACATTTCTTTAAGAGAATTATAAATAAATGTATTTTTTAAATTTGTTATCAGATTTAAAATAATATATTTAGGGGTTTCACTTTTTGACACAAATAAAAAATACAGAAAAATGAAACAAAAAATACTCGGATATTTTTTTTATTGTAATAAGCATGAAGACGCCAATGATGTTTCCGATGATTAACCAATTGAAATAATAGGGGATGGGGATGGAAGGGAAAGGGCTTAGTTTTAGGTGTTTATCGAAGTAAATTGTTTAAATATAATCTCTCATGTGAAGAAAACAACATTAAGGTAAATAAAAAGTAGATTATGATACCTGGTGTTGCCCGGGTGTATTTTTCTAAAGAAATATATATAAATTCAACCAAATCGCTATTTTTATCTAACCATAAACTAAAAAACAATGGTTTATAATATTTTTGCAGCTAAGACATGTTGTGGAAATTTGTGAAGCATGTCATAACTTCAGTCAGTACTTCAAATTATTATTGATGATTATAAACTCAGCGGCGTATTAAGTATCATTCCCACTCACTGCTTATTTTGAATTAATTATTTAATTTTATTTTGAATTTAATTTATTTTTTAAGTTTTCTTGGTTTTTTTAGAACCTTACAAGGTCCAATGTTTTAAATTAAGGAAAACTATATTATATTATAACCTCCAAAATGTGACAATCTGTCAAAATGTAGTAAGATTTACTTTCTAAAGAAGTTCAATGTCAGTTTTTGAAAAGTATAGAAGCGAAAACAATTTCTACTATTAATTGTTATTAAAATAGCAATTTTAATTATTTCACATACAATTTTGTCGAACTGTCAAAATTTATATTACTAACGATGCATACGCACTAACTACATTAACAAAACTTCAATTAAAACACAAATGTGAAAAGGAATGCTTAAACGAAAACCTGAAATCTAGATTACAATATTAAATAAAAAAGTAAATTAAACATCAAAACAGTGAGTGGGAATGAGGCTTTAATAATACGCTATTATCTACATTAGCAGGAGCTCAGAAGCAACTGTTTTAGTGCACAGGTTTTGGGGGCTCACTTCGGGATTAGAAATACAGATAAAAGGAAACTCTTCTTCCAAAAAGAAGTAAAATGTTAACTAGATATTACTCATTCGCAAACGTTTACGTATTTTGCATCAACGCCCACATATAATAATATTTTAAATGTATTTAATTAAAATAAATAAAAATATAATACAATAATATTGTTATTATCAGAGGAAGTATTTTGGCCATGTTGTTTATGTAGTTTGTTTATCACCGTCGAATAAGCAGGCTCTTATCTTTGGTATACAAGTACTTGCCATGATTACCTAAATTATGAAGACCTTGAAATAAGAAATACAGTGTGTATGACAAGTTGATGTAGAATTACAAACTATTCTAAGGAACCTATTTTCTAACTTATTTCTTACGCCCCTTAAACATAAGAAGATTTGTAAAGGACTATTTGATACAATTAAGCGGCATTAGTTTAGCCAAAGCAATTACCTGAATACAAATAAGTTGCAAAGTATGTTCAATAGCTAGTAGAGAACTGAAGTCATCTTTCCATGTCCTATTAAATGCTGATTTTCTTAAAAATGTCTCGTTTAGACCAATACTATTAACTAAAAATTGAAGTGAAACTAAAAGCAGTGAATATTTTTGATGTAATTCATTATATTCTGTTATATTCATATATATTTAGTTATTCCCACACTGTACTTGCATATATTAACCACAAGGCCACATTTTGGAGTAATAATTTACTAAAATACGATAATGACATCTATTACAGTAATGAACAATGAACAATGTACCCGTGCTCGTACGTGCCCTAGCTCATACGCGCAGCGGAATCATAATGCGCAAAATGAAACGATAAAAACATATTCTGTAGTAATGTTGTTAAATTATCAATCAGTTTCATTTTTATTTATTAACATCATTTTACATAATAGCACCTGTCAGTAAATCTGCAAAGGCAATTGAAATTGACATTGTTCAGTTGCAGGTGTGTGGCGTTGTGCATTTAAATGACACTAAACTGTTTAGATTTTACATTTATACGTCATTCTACAAACCTATAAAGAACCATTCGCACCTACAGTCACAGAACAGAACGCAAGATGCGTTTCTTGCAGTGTTTAGGTTTTACACTACAAAGAATTTGAAGCCAAAGCGTATAAAATTCGAATACAATATTCTAGAACTCGACCTAGTATAGGAATAGACATTTGGGCGATATAGGGTGCCTTATGGACAACAAAAAAATAAAAAGAGTATCCGTTTCGAAGGCATTTTGGATCAAAAACGTAGGCGAAAGTTTCTGAAGCAAAAATGCATTACCCCACCAAAAACTTAAGTTTTAAAATACGAAATTTCTTTTCCTGAACGTACTCAAATATATTTTCATCTATGACTTAGAACGTGCTTCGAAAATTCTCATTCAAATCGGAATCAGGCTATTCGGCATTACTACGATACGAAAAAATGTTTGTTGAGTTAAAAGTTGATGTTTTAAAAAGTACTTAGAGCGCATTCGTCGGTAATATACTTTATCTACATTAATTATTATCTTTATTTAATATAATTTATTATATTTATTTATATTTGTTTCTTTTTTATAAATTAAAACCTCATTTTACTTATGATAGTTAACATTTTACTTAACTCGATCGATAAAAAAGCCAAATATCAAGTTTTATGTTTTTTGTATATTAAAGTATAGAGTATGGATTCAAAAACTAAAATTAAATTAAAAACTAAACATATCCAGACACAATTGTAGCAACTAAAAAAGAAATAATACTACAGCCTATTGATAATCATCAGCAGCAGTTGGTGCAATTTTTACTTCATTAAATATACAGGATTAGTCTAATATGATTTATATTTGTATCACCCCCTCCCCTCTTGAAGGGGGACGGATATGCGGCTTATTTATTTGTGTTATCTCATTGTTTTCGTACTTTCATGATAATGACATATTACATAAAATTAATTTATTTAATATTCACATACAAACAAATTTGCATTACATATAAATATTTCTCAACACTGTAATACAGTGATGGCAAACCTATAGCATTATTAATTCAAATTGGCATTATCGTGCACTTTCCTGATTCCCAGATTCTTACATTTTGATTTGTGTTATTTATCGCTACTAGAACGAAATCGTTCTATGTTCCTCGTTTGTGTACGAATACATGAACGTTTATTCTGCTAATACGAATATTTTCACTGGCTCCGAGTCCGAAGTTCAAAATGATGGTGACTATGGCAAGATTGTTTTCTGTTTGTCAGGATATAAAATATTATATTAAGAAGCCTTATAAACGATGACAAAAAGATTTATTTAATAAGTATTAGTAAATTATTGGCACACACATATAGAAAGGTTACCCATCCCTGCTCTAACACATACAAACGTATATTACAAGTTACAATATTACTTGCATTCGGTAATATTTTATTGCTATTACTAATTGCCAAAAAAAGAAACAAAGATATGAAATTATTTAATCATGTTTTACGACCGCTAATTATAATGGATATTTTATTTGATAATACTCATATTATTTGCATAATTACATATCTGCATGTTTTTTTACATGTTTTCAGAATACTTAGACGTAATATTGTTGTTTAGTTTTGTAAAATTTAGAAAGTACACTCACTGGCAGATTAAATAAATTTGGGCGTCTGTGTATAATCTGATTTTGGAGCTTTTGCAATCAATTATAGGTCACAGTAACTAACTCGTCGTTTGGATTTTGATAGGTAAAGGGATTTCGCCATCTGTAGTCCAAAACAGAGACTGACCTCGTGAACTCTTTCATGGTAAACATTAAGAGATTTTAATAAATAGAAGGTGTATTCAAAGAGAAACGAAAATTTGTATTTTGTGCATATCTTTTTTTCTTTAAGTTAATAGCATTGTGCTTAATTACTATGCCAAATATGATAAATATCGGTCTACCCGTTTGTTTACAACAGCTGATTGAATTAGTCCACTTTTCTAGTGTATAACGATTTTTGTTTAATGACTTTAATCGAGCTGAAACGGGTACCACGCAGTGAAAAATTTTGTTTCGGGAACACCAAGAAGTAAAATTTTCATAAAATTGGGCCTTTGATCGCGTTACTTTTTGAACTTACTTTGAATTTATATAATTTTAAAGTGATACTCACATTTCTTTCGCCTTGTGTAAATTTATTAAATAATAGTTTAGGGGCATGACCCCCTGGTAATTTCATATTTGCCCCATAAAATAAGAAAGCATTGAATAATCATATCTTTAAAGCGCAAATTTTATCACCTTGGAGCCATCATGTATAAAATAAATGATTGGGAATAATCAATCCAATTATGTCATTATCTTATTTGATATCTATAAATAAGTATGAGTTTTATGTTACAGTTATTGGATGCTGGAGGCAGAGTTACTCGCTGGCTGCGGGAGTGTGAACGCCGCTTTGTGTCTGCGTTTGTGTGGCACAGTTCGAAAGGTGAATGTTAAAAGCCAGTGTATCAGAAGGTAAGAAGGTCAACGCCGGCTTCTCAAGGTTGAGTCATGCCATATGATGTATTGGTAGCATTTCGTATAAAGGAGCATCTGTTTATAAACTTTAAAATACACCTGTCGGGTTTTTTTTGCCGTAATTCGCACAAAATATATATGGAACAAATTTTGAACAATGTAAACATATACAGTTTTATTTTAACAATGTTTTCTTTTTCACTTGCGAATATACTACGTTTTTTTTAGACATATAAAGTATTCATCCACTAAACACAGTTAAATAAAAATGTATTTTTATATACATTTTATGTTAATATAAATTTACGTTTTCTGATGTTTCAGTTAATAATAAAACGAAATGTTTGGTAAAAAATATTACATTAAATAATACAAGAACTGATACAAATGTACACACTTTATGTTTATCCGTTATTCGTTTTAACTCATTACTAATTTTTAGTGAACTGCTCTGAAAATAGAATTCACAAAACGGAATTCAATGTATTATATAATCCTAAGTAATAGAGATTACTAATAATTAACTAAAGTATTACATAATAATGTTCTACCTGAAGTTGCAAAGATTCGTCTAATCCTCGTGGTCCAGTATGTAATGCTGACAAACTAACAGCAAGATGGCGGTTGCTCATGTCCCTCTTAACTCCACGTGATTTTGGTCACGTGATCTAACCACGTGGTCTAATAACTATTAATTCATAACCACAAATATATTCTTTTATCACATTCACTGCTTGTTTTATTTATGCTAATTAATTTACTCACAATTTCATTTTAAATTTAGTCATTAATTTTACACTAATTTATTTCTAATTATTTTTCGGGTTATTTTGTTTCGGGTTATTTATACAAAATTTGAATTCATTTTTACGTATATTGTTGCACGAGTATTAAGATAATTTTATCGTTGCATTTGCTTATGTTTTATTTTATTATTGATTGCGAATAATTGGCATCACTGAATATTATTTTTTAATTATTATATTATTAGAATTTTTGATTTACTTACATTTAAATTTATTATATATTTGTGCAGAGATGTTTTTAATATAAAACACTAAATTTTCTAGAAAATTGCGGCGTAGAATTGCTTATAAATATTAGGCTAAAGTAGGCTCCAATTTGATGATTTTTAGGAATTTATTTAGTTTAAATTAGTTTAGGTATTTTAAGATTTATTTATTTAATATTTTCAATAGAAAAGCACATTTTTATTTATGTTTATGTTATATTTATACGTATATTTTAGACGATATCAACAGCCTGACTGAGAACTTATTGAAATACCTCAACCAAATGATTTTAATTAACTAAAAGGCTTTTGTTTTTAACTTATTTATATATGTAATGTACATTTAACTTATTAAGCATTGCGGCAATAATAAAAACCACGACAGCACATAACAGCGCGACCGTTCTAACCTCCAAGTGCAGAAAATCAATATTCCTGAAATTTACTGACCTATATTGTAAATTACTGGAGTACTGCAGTAATAATAACGCAAACAAGGCAACATTCCACCAATAAAAACCAAAGTAAACGTTACTTTAACATCCGATAGAGCTTTTTCAAGCTTTTTAAGACATTATTTGACAATAAAAACACTATTTTGACAGTTCCTCCACCGTGGATTGTTACACCCTCTACATATATTCTATCACATTTAGGTAGAGCTTTTTTATCACTTTCTTAAACGATATAATAACTTAATCATGATATACTTTATATTTAATAACATTTTTTATAATATTTGTTTATAAATTTGTTGTATTTATTATTTTATTAACACATTTTTTGCCACCTGTATGTCGATCACTTTTGGTTCGTGGTTCTACTTCGTATTTACAATTCGTTAATATTCGGGTATGTTCGTAAACATGGTTGCGGAGATACACGACTACTATGACGCTGACGACGCTGAGTACAGAGACGGCGACGGCGACGGTGACGGTGACGGTGGTTTTGATATCTTTTGTATCGATTTTCTTTTGGGGTGGGTTTTTCTTTCTATACATATAATACTAAGGAAATGGAAAAAGATGTTTAACTTTTTTTGAACTTATCATACATATATATACGTACGTACATATATTTATGGGGTAAAAAAGGAAAAAATAGGATAGTTTTGTTGACGTATTGTTTTAGATCTGTTACAATAGTCGATGCAGCTTTTAACGAAAAATAAACAGGAATATGAAAAGTACTCACAAGCTATTTATCGTTAGTAATATTTATAACGAACAATATCATTGTTATTATATTTATTAATTACTTGAACGGCAAATTAATATTTAGAAATATTTGTTTATATCTCTCTCTCTTTCTCTCTCTCTTCCTAACCAGTATACGATATACAAGTTGCAGTTACGAGTCGCAATTTAATTAGTAACATTGTTATTAAGTTATCTAAATAAATGAATTTTAACATTTCGGAACTTTACTTCCGCTTATACAAGATGTCAGTAATAGGAGGGTCACGTTTGTAGAGATATGTCAAAACCTGCAAATTGAACTGTTAATTCTGAAAGTGGGACAAGTCCACAATTTATTATTGCACGATATTTAAACGTATGTGCTTTAATAAAATGTGTCGCGTAATCCGAAATAACAAATGCAAATAATAATTAATTTGAACCAAATACAAAATACACTGACTCACAAAATTAACATTCTCTATCATTAGAATCCATTGTTCATATATTAGAATTTTGATTTATTCTGAGTTTGATGACCCAGAGATAAAAACAAGAACATTGACATTATGTTAATTTGTATTTAACTAAGTTTCATCACACATTGAAAATAATCGGCTTATATAACGTCTTAAGACTGAGGGTAGACCATACAAGGGCATTGGCATATCTTAAAAGAAATTACTTAGTACAAGAAGATATGTGTAGTTGTGGAGAAGGGGTAACAGATCCAGAACATTTGATCTTCTAATGTACAGAAACGGAGGCCTGCAGAAGTAATTTGTACAGAGTTTTGGTAAAAAATGGAGTGGTGTTGCCAACGAGTATGCAGGAACTACAAAGATATCCGAGGTGGCCAGTGTGCTTAGTGATAGACAGGATATGGCATATAGCGGGTTTAGGTGTAATAATAAATGAAATGTAAATATGTAAAATGTTAATAAAATGATTTTAGAAGGGCGAAAAAAGGACCGTGGTCCTAAGAGGCGCGTGAATTATTATTAAAAAAAAAATGACGTCTTACTATAGGTAACAACAATCACTCTCGCCAGTTAAACTAGCTTGGGCATTTACGATTTCGTTTAAAGTATAAAAGATGAGTAGAAAGAAGAAACATAAATAGTAGAAATAAATATGTTTCTTTTGATTTTTAGAAGGTATCAAATTAATATTGTAAAACAATAAATTAAATAAAAAATTAATGGAGACAATGAAAATAATATGGCGAATTTTTTAAATCGGGTTAGAAAAGCGACAAATTAGTATCTCATATCTATTACCGGCCCTCTTAGGAGTTTATAATGCACTAAAAATGACCGATAAAATGTTTAAACATTTTCTACAATATAACATTCGACTATTTTACAATGTAGTTTCACAAGGGCGGCACCGATAACAGTTGTTCACCCATTTTCCAACAGTTCCTTGGCCTCTCTGGCGTCCACAGTTTCCAACAAACATATACATAGATATATGATATAAATCCTGTTAAGAATAAGACAAAAGGAAGGGGTTACAATCTGAAGTTCAAAATATAAAAAATAAGGGTGCTTAGATCATGGTTAGGAAGTATTAGAGGATGTTAAGGGGTGTGTAAGTTAAAAAACTGTAACCAATACGTCATAGATTAGAAGTAGACAAGACAGATTGCTTGTTAATAGTAGTAAGAAATGTAGAGCGACATCTAAGACCGTTATGGTACTTCGGGATGTTATCCGTACGAGTAATGTGATGAAAATTATGTAGAAAATGTTATTTGAAATATCTTTCCTATTAACGCATGTTCATATCTTGAATATTACTAGAGAAGCCACGCTAAGTTGTAATATTCTTTGTAAATAAAAAAAAAAAAATATCTTGAATGTAGAATTTCGAATTGTTGTTGTGTTTGTAAGTTTGCGGCATTGCGGTGAACAATAACTTTTTGCTCTAAATAATTTAATTAATAAAAATAATTTAGAATATCTTGGCCTAAAAAACAATAGCACTGGTTAAAGGATGCCAGGAGAAATTGCCTAAAAATTTTACATGGGTTTTTCTACAATGTAATCAAAGGTTAGTATCCTAGATATTTGTTAGATCCTCCTATATTATAATGTTCCAAGTGTATATTTATAAATTACATAAATTACATAAATTACATAAATAGGGAGAAAAAGCGAAGGAAAGAGCCAAGCAAGGAAATAAAAATGGAAGAGTGGACGAAACACTTTATGGGAGTACTAGGAGGAAAGAAAAGAAACGAGAAAACAAAGAAGGGGATAAAAGAGAAGGAGAAAGTAAACGATATAAAAGTAGGTGAAATAAAAACACAGATTCAAAAACTCAAGGAAAAGAAAGCACCAGGTAGAGATGGACTAAAGAACGAGGCGTGGAAAGCTGGGCAAGAAAGGATAGAGAAAGGATTACTGACAGCGATGAACAAGATATGGAAAGGAGGAAACCTGCCGGACAGCTGGAGAGAAGGGGTAATAACGCCGATATATAAAAAGGGAAATAGACATGAAGCCAAAAATTACAGGGGTATCACACTACTGAACACAGGGTACAGGATTTATGCAGGGATTGTGAGAGAAAGACTGGAAGAAGAGGTAAAAGTAAAAGAAATACTTCCCGAGACACAAGCAGGCTTTAGAAAGGGACGAGGGACTTTAGACAATATATACGCACTGAACCATTTAGTTGAAAAAGAGCTAAGTGAAAAAGGAGGACAGATATATGCAATGTTCATCGACCTTAAAGCGGCGTTTGATATGGTCGACAGACAGAAATTGTGGAAGTACATGAGAAAGAAAAAAATAGATGAGGACATAATGGAATGTATTGAAGAAATTTACGAAGAAACAAGAATGAGAATAAGAGTTGGGGGTGAAGAATCAGAAGAATTCTGGACAGACAAGGGGTTGAGGCAAGGTTGTCCTCTGAGCCCCATTTTATTTGCGATATATACAGCAGACTTGGAGGGGGTAATGGAAAGAGGACAAGACGGGGGGGTGCTAATAGGAAGGCACTACAAGATATGGACTTTAGCATACGCTGACGATATAGTCCTGTTGGCAAAAAGGGAAGGAGAGCTGCAGGAGATGGCACACCGGCTAGGGAGGTATATAGACAGGAAAGGACTAGAGTTAAACGTGGAAAAGACAAAAATTATGGTATTTAAAAAAGGGGGTGGAAAAAGGAGACTTAAAAGGTGGAAATACAAGACAGAGGACATTGAGGAAGTTGAAGAATTTAAATATCTGGGCTACACTTTTAAAAAGAATAATGGAGAAGAGGCGCATATAAGGGAGGTGGCAAAGAAGGCAGAGCAAGCAATGCGACGGGTATGGGGACTAGGGGAAAAGGTATTTGGGGGGGACATACAAAAGAGAATATGGATATATGAGAGACTGATAGCCAGTATGATGTCGTATGGAGCAGAGGTTTGGGGGTGGAAGGAACAAGAAAAGTTGGAAAGAATACAGGTAAGATATATGAAATGGGTACTAGGGCTGGACAGGTGCACGCCAGGATACATGGTGATGGAGGAGCTAAAGAGGGACAAGATACGAATTAAAACAGGGGAAAGAGCGGTAAAATACGAGGAGAAATTGAACAGAGCGGAAAGCAAAATCTTAAAGAAAATAAGAGAGGATTACATAAAGAATGGGGGGAAAGGAGGTCCAAAAAAGAGAAAAGAATACTTTGAAAGGAATGGAATGGCGATCGAGGAGGCAGAGAGGAGAAGAGAAGGTGGCGCAAGTGTGGCAGAGAAGCTAAGGAGAAGGGATAAGGAGACACAACAGCAGGAGAGAATGGGAAAAATAGAAAAAAGTAACTACAATAAAAGATATAAGAGGTTATGGGAAAATAATGTGCCTCAGTACCTTATAGAAAAGGACATAAAACACATAAGAAGAACAGCAAGGTTTAGATTGGGAAATGAGGAAAAAGGAAACAGATACTGGGAAAAGAGTGAGGAAAGAAAGTGTAGAATGTGTGGAGCGGAGGACGAAACACTGGAGCACATTAAGTTTGAGTGTAAGGAAAAAGTAGCAAGCGAAAGGAATATTGGACAGCTATTAAAGGGAGGCAGTGAAGGAAAGAGGTGGATGGCGGAAATAGTAAGAAGAAAAGGAAAAACAGGAGAATAAATAATCTGGTGGAGAATAATAGAGAGGGTCAAAAGAAGAAGAAGCAGAAAGCACTTTTGGAAGTAGTAAAAGTCGAGAAGATTTTAAGTTTATTTTAAGTTTAGTTTTTAAGTTTGGAATGTATATAGGAATGAAATGTATTAGAAATATAATACTGTAGATTGTAAAGCCGAAAGGCATACACAATTAATTTATTAATTTATAAATAAAAAAAAATACATTAGTCATTTAGTGTATATTTATTTGTTTATATGTTTACGCGATTCGTATGGTGGCTCAAAAACGCTTTGCGCATTATCTTGAAAACTTCCTATTTCGTAGAGGAAAAATTTTAAGACTTTTAGCGTCCTCGGATTTTCCCCTGAATTTCCTAGAAACCCGTTACTTTTTGCTCTATAACATTGAATTCATAAAAGAAAAAAGTTTAAATTTGGCATGTGTATTACGGTGTTCAATGCTAACATTTTTTGAAAATTAGCAAAGAAGACGTTGGGAAAGTCAGGGAGCCCGGTTAGAAACTTTAGAGAAAACTCAAATTTTGGATTACTTAATAATGAATATTTCATTTCATTATGAAGAAAAGAACTTCAAATTTCAAAAATGTTGTTTGGGGGCATTGATGCGGTAACTTTAGTACCAAATTTACAAATCGAAAAAAAAATCCAAAATTTTGAAAATATTTTATATTTTGTTTGAAAAAAATATAATTTGAAAATAGAATTCGGGAGTAAGCTCTAGCATCTTTCTGTATCTTAGATATTTAGGTCTCAATCGAAATATTACAATTTTTGCGAAGAAATCTGCTGAAAAGAAAAAAGCTATCCATGATAAAAATAGTTTTTAGTGCGTTTTAGTAAGGCATAGTTTAGGCCTTATTTATTTGAAATATTCCATACATTTCCTAAGATATTTACAAGCCACACAATCCTCGTATTATAGGGGGAGAGGAAAGGGGGGTTTCTACTGTACTGTAGAGAAAGTTAGTGAAGAATAACATTTGCAAATTGCGTAGCAACGGTACGAGAAACGAGAAAATCTGGTATAATTAAAATTAGGAACTATCACTGTAACGTCTCCTCCACATCTTTTTACAACCCAATTAAGCTAGAGCTTTCTACACCAGCCAATAGAGGGTCAATGTATCGTTATTGGTATAATTCCATTATGTACATAGTAGAGTTGCTGGCCATCGACCATCGGCCATCGGTCGTCCATCCGTATATTGGTCTAGAAGTAAATTAATTTTAATACAAATTAATATAATTAGTATTTCCAACGGACATATTATCTTCCAGGCATGTCCAGTCCTGTCCAGTTGATCGCTTGTATTAGTATTCGTACACGTATACATAATATATACGTATACGTGTGTAAACGAACATTTGTGTGTACTTTAATATGACGTCAGTACGCAAGCTTACATACTCACCCCATTATATTTAGGGTATAGAGTCAGAGGGTGGGTGGTCCATTTCTTAAGGTTGTATACTCGTACTAGAGTAAACCCTCCCGTTTACTTCACCCTCGCCTCCCCTTTAGGGATCATTGGGTGGATGTGGTAGGGAATGAGAAGTATCGGGTGGTCATGTTCACCCACTTCTTCTTTCTGTACTTCGGCAAACATCGATGGAAGGTATTAGACGGAAATCAAACGAAGGGTATTGGAAAGTTATAAGCTGGAGAATGAGTATGTGTTTGCCAAAAAGGAAAGAAGAAGAAACTTTGAGAGGTGGACCAATACACTGTTGAAATTATTTGTTTAAATATCTACTACTACTACGTATTCATTTATTAATGTCAATTATTTAAGTATTTGGTAATTAATTAGTTAAGTGGGTCACTTGATCCCTGTACTGTCAAAAACTTTTATACTGCGATAGAAACTTATTCTATTTTCATCGATATCTCGCTCTAATTGTAATATAATTATTGTGTAGATTTGTTAGGTTTGTTTTCGAATATTTGCATATTTTGATTTGTTTATCAGTTCTTTCTTTGCCAGTCATGGAATATTTTTTTTCTATTTCCGGAAATAGAACCCAGATCCAAGCATATCTGAATGTTGAGTTAACAACTTAATTTTCGCTACCCAGAGAATAAATAGTGCAAAGTCCCATTCCCACTCACTGAGTTTTAGTATTAATTTAAGATTTTAACCTAAAATGTAACTTTCAGCTTTTGAGATATAAAGAAATAAAATTAATTATATTAAATACAATAATATATATTTAATAAAGGTAGTAATTATTACAAAATAATGTATATTACAGACACATGACGCAAGATTTCATAAGTTCATAATTACATTTAAGATAAAAACCTTAAATTAAAACTAAAAACAGTGTGTGGCAATGTGACTTTATGTTTATTTAAAAGCAATAGGAAAGTAGAAAAAACAATTAGTTTGCCTATCTATAATGTTTCCATAAAAACTGTCATCCAAAAGTCAGACGAAAATACAAAATAGATTTATTTCCAATGAAGGAAACCATATATTAAAAAATCTTTCCTAGAGTGTTACCTGTTTCTGACTTATAAATATTACATCGCTTTTTGAAAAATCGAAGTCTGTTTGTAGATAGCAGGTCCTAGAAACTTTCTAGTCATAAAAGCTTTGAAAAAGCTCTAGCAACTTCTTTTTTATAATGGCGCTTTTTAAAATATTATTTCATGGAGTACTTAATACATAGCCTGCAGGGAATGAAGGACGAAAAGACAGAGTACTCTTTATACAAGGATCCAAGTTTTCCAAGCATCTTTTTTTATTTGTACTGTCCTTACTTATTACTCTAGTGGCCAAGAGCAATTATTGGTAACAGACTGTTATATTTGCTGGATTTGGTAGATACTAAAGTTAAATTACATGGACAGATAATCATAGAAACTTATTATATATAGTGGTGCAGTACACATCAAATCAAAGACACTACAAAAACAGCCAACGTAAAAGAAGATCGATGGGAATAAAGTCAGAATCAAAAATAAGCCGACGAATTAAATTAAATTAGTCAAATTAGAAATGCAGAGAAATAATTTATATATAGTTATGGCAGAGAAATGAGAACGGATTGGCTTTGCCAACGAATATGCAAGCTTTACTAATAATTATCAATAAAAAAATATATACATGTTTTATTTAGGAAAACTTCGATTTTTTTTAACTGTGTACAGCGTGTACACATATATACTTATAATCATACACACACACAGACACATGCAAACACCGTTGGCCGTAATAACACACAGCTACACAAAACTAAAAGTACCATTCTACTTCCTGTATAAATATATAGAGCAGTCGGCACTGAGTAAGTGTTCTGGTCAAAGCTTTAGTTCATGTATATAGAAATAGATGGCGCCAGCCGTTGGGGATGAAAGTAGTTCCGTTTTGAAGGGAAATTAAGTATGTATATAGAAATAAGTGCGGTTTAGCATAAAGGATGGATATTAATATTTATATAGAATAGTTTGAACTAAAATTTGAAAACCATACCAGTCTGTATTAAAATTATGGATGAATATATGGTAGATATGGGGTATCCAGCGGAAAAATTTGACTGAAAATAAAACGAGTATAATTTAATATAGAATCTGATAGTTAGAATTCTCTTTAACTGGATAGTTTTTTTAATATTGTTATTCAAATGACTCCAGTCTATTACAGGTAAGCATTCAAACAATCTTTAATGCGAATCTGCACAAAAATATGATCCTACAGTTACGAAAATATATTGACTGCTTTAGTTACTGTAATTAACCACCACTACCGCAATTCATTCCATAAGTTTTTATACAGGGTGTTCCAATATACAACGATAAGCGGGCAAAAAAAAAATTATCTCATGTTGTTTAGGAATTAGAAAAAAAAATATATTTTTTTCGAAAATTGAAACACCTTAAGATGTTTTCAACTACCATGACCACAATTTTTCAAATATTTCTGATTTTCTTTTTGTATCGGCAACCTAAAAATACCACCACAACCATTAAAAATCCCAGAATGCTAGTAGTTTTTACACAAAAATCAATTGAAATTATTTTTTTCCCTAAAATTTTTAAAGATTTTTACTTTCTGTCCACTTTAACTCATCGTTGTGTAAAAAAAAGTATGAACACTACTATGGCAAGTTTTTTTTAAAATTGGCGCAAGTCTTCAGGATTCCAAAAAGGTATAATATTCCAGGAAAACTAGCAATAAAAGAAAATTATGCATACTATTTCTAAACAAGAACCAAATTTCATAAATTGTTGTTGTTGATAGTTATCTCTTTTACAATACCCAAAATAGGTTTTTTTATAGTTGAATAAATTAAAACAAATGGTACCTGTTAGTATACTATTAAAGGAAATCAGAATACTTCCCTATACACTCCCCCTCTTGTAAATATGAAGTGTACTGGATGAAACTGTTGTATCTAACTGATGGAAAGTCTTTATTCAAAAGTATAACCCATTTCTTATAATTCCTCTATAAAATAGTCGTCCTCAAGGCGTACATGTAATCCACACCCCAAACAAAATAAAAAGATTGTACCCACAAAAAACAATCCCTCAGTTTTCCATATAACAGTGTTATTTGTGGAAGCATCAACTACTATTTTTTCTGCAAGCAGTCTAACTCAGTTACTGTGAGCTTTATCCCAGAAAACTTTGGTACAATGTAATGTGAATGGAAACGTATACTCGTACATGGCGCCAAATATATTTATGTCTTTGATATACGATGAACGGCGTACGGCGTACGGCGTATTCTACTCTGTATGGATTGTTCTCATTTTGAGGTATTTTTGAACTGTGTTTAGTACTCCAGGTTGTTAGGGGGTGGTTTTTCTCTATTTCTCTCTATGGAAGGGATGAAACTGACATGGTTAGTCCAGGGTTTATTCCTACTATCTCAACTAGGGCAGTGACCTGCGTCCATTCGAGAACTATATATCGAATATTACATAAAGAAAATGAAGTTATAAGACTATTACGTTTGAAATGTCAAAATTTATCTATAAATCATATTATATCAATTTTTATTTTAGAAGACATTTGTAAAATCCAGTGTAGTATTGTATTTAGGTAATCTTCTTCAAGACGAGATAAACGTTACTGTTTTTTTAAAGTTCAATAAAGAAATACGCTCTTCAAATTATAATCTGATAGACTAGTGTCTGAAATCCTAATTTCTTACATATATGTATCTATATAAAAGAATTGAATTATCATGTATAAAGAGGTTAGGTCTTCAGAGAATAGTTAATAAGGTATTACAAAGTTTAGGTCGTAGTGAAAAGCAAGCAGCATCCGCAAAGTGCAGCTTCGCATTTGCTACCTTGTTATTGCCTAATTCTAATGTTATTATTATTTCTATTTTAAATATTTTACCTTAAATCTTTAATATTTACATATCATTGTGCTTAATTACATTTTGTTTGTGATCTTTATTCTATCTACTTATACTCACTCCTTAAAAATATATATATAATAAAAACAGTATATTGCTTCTCTCTTTCTGCTACTCTCCTTCCTGTTTCTACTCTGTCCTTTTCTTTCTTCGCCCTTCTATTCATCTCTGCCATCCATCGCTTCCCTTCACCCTTTAACCCTGTCTTCTTTTCACTTTTTACTCTTTCCTCACATGAATCCTTAAATGTGCTCCATCGTTTTTATCTCTCTCCAACCCACCTTGCACATTCTTTCCTCTGTAATTTCACAGTATCTTCTGCCTTTCTCTAATTCTAAGATAATTTACTAATTCTCATAAAGAAATTCTCTTGCAGTGCAGTTTAACACTTGCACAAACTAATTAAAGCATTACTTTTTGTTACATTTTCTACCTCAGCATAAGCAAGCTAAATAAGAGCTATAAAAATGAGATTGTCTTTAAAGCTTTCGTATACTTTCACACTATATTCATTTATGTTATTTTATTATTGTAGATGTTTTCTTAGGTTTATGTAGATGTCTTTGAAATGCATGGTATGCAAATTACTATCCTGAAATTATGAACTGTGGCTAAACAAGTGTAACTATAGCTCAAATTAAAAGAGTTCGGCAGTCACTCTTGCTTATAACAATTGTAGTGTATAAATCAACGATACAATGAAAAGCCACTGAAAGAAAAGGAACAATTAAGATAAAATTCACAATATTATAATGTCTTTTAAGCATGAGTCACCGCTGAACTCTTGTAATTTGAACTATAACATATATTTTTTATGGTTACATATGTGGTATATTTTAATGTTAGATTAAATACGGGCTTGTAGATGAAACTACAGAACTTTAACGCGCGCCTCCTCTGGATATCTTAGCAGTTCTCAGGTATGAACCATGACTTTGCTTAAACGTATTTCTTAACCTTATGACAATAAAAATCACATAATGCAATATAAAATTACCTTACAATTTCCTTCGTTTTTAGGACAGTACATCCTGGACTCTAGGACTTCCCTTTACTTACCCTTCCACCACATACCTCCCCCCTCTCTCCTAAGGTTTACAAACTCTGTACGTACGATTTATACATGTGAAATGGAAAATCTAAGATATATTATACGTCAGAGCAGGATGTAGGAGTAACCGGAATAATAAGAAGAAGAACTTTATACGAGTATATATATAATGTATATATCTATCTATACATATACACAGAAGAAGAATAAAAGATCTAGTAGTGGTAAGAACAGTGGAAACAAAATAAAGGTTATCTTTTTTTAATATCCCACATTATTTCAATATGTGCTTCGTCTTGGACACTTATATTTCAATATAAGTTGATGGAAATGAAATATATTTATAGTCAAATTGCATTTTGTTATTTATGTTTTCAAATAACCCCTCCCTAATACTCCTTCCTTTCCTACATACATATATAGCGTTCAGTCTTTAAACAGCCCTTAGCCATTGGTCAATGTACAGTCCTTATGCCTCAATCCGGGTAAATATACACATAAGGGAGGCTTCGGCCTCTAATTAATGTACATACATATCGTCTGTATACAAAATGTTTATATTATCCTATGTACTGATTAAATTTTATGTAAACGGGACCTGGTAATTATGGTATTTTATGAATTAACCTTTTAAACACAAAGCCGAGATATTACCTCAAAAACTAAAGAGTTTCATAATTCTACTTATGAAAGAAAAGATATAAATGTATTTTTCAAAAACAAAAATGTGCATTAAGTTATATATAGTCCAAATCACGACAGTTCGACGGCAACTTATACTTAAAAGAGATTATAAGAGCGGTATAAATCTATAATACGATAATGAATTTCATCTTATTCGTTTCTATATACATTATAGAAAAATAAGTGAGTCAGTGCTTTTTAGTTATATCGGCAGTTTATACCTTGTTTTAAGTATGAGTCGCTGCCGAACTCTCGTAATTTGAATTATATAAGTAACGTAACGTTTTACGTAAAAAGTAACTTCCTTTATGCTAAACAAATCTTAAACAAAATACATTTAGTAGTGTTTAGCGGAATTCTAGTATAATTGACAGCACAGCTGGCGCGAGGTGTAAGAGAATTCGAACCTCTAGCCAGTGACATGTGTAACATAATCATATATTTTTTAGGCAGCTGTGTGGCGCATATATTTCCGATGCTGAGTCCTATCATCGATGACTTCGTACTATGCTTTACAGTTTTTTTGCAGTAATTGCCTCATACATGTTATCTACGCAGCTGCCGAACAAGTTTATGATCATGTATGTACCTAATCAATTTAATTTAATACCTACCTAGGTAATATAACTTTAATTCGGAAATCAAATCCAAAGATACAGCACTTAGCGTCAGCCATGTAACGCTTCCGTCTTGTGATCATCTAACAATTCTATTTCTTAGACGATAAAGAATTAAACTTACGAATCTTAAGATAAGTATACATAAGGTTGAGAACACTAAAATATTTTTCTACTAATATCAAACTTCATCCTACATAGGGCGTAGTTATTTAATATTAACTAATAGTATTAATATTTCTACAAGTTCAGGCCCTTCATATAGAGCTCGGACACTGTTTAGTGTACAACAACTTCTACAAATAAAATATTTGTATTTATAAATTGTGTATATAGGAAATATAAATATTTAATTTTCTATCAATATTTTCGATTTTTTCCATCCATTTCTTTATACATAGAGTTGGGTATCCTCTTAAGGAAGGATCCTCACTGGACTCCTACTCGCCAGTAGGGATATAAGGAACATTTCAAAAACCCTATCTCGTTCGAAGCCTCTAAGGAACCTCCCATTCAACCCTCTACCCCACCCAACGTACAAGTACCTCTTCTATACAATGAACTATAGATTTATTTTAGCGAATATATATATATATATATATATATATATATATATATATATATATATATATATATATATATATATATATATATATATATATATATATATATATATATTAAGAATATTTGAAAAAGTATTGCAAAATATAAATATTAGAAAATGGAAGAAAAGAGAATTTTCTTTAGAGATTATAAGCTGGGCTTCTTATTTTAAATTCATGGTCCATTATTATTATATATACAACGTATATAAACATATACGAGAAAGATCTAAAAAAATAGGGAAGTGAAATGTTTAATATTGTGGTATATATTTATCAGGCAAGGCTGGTCCGTAGAAACATGAAATCACAGAAGCACATTTCTTTCTTAGCGGTTAAAACACTTATTTAATGTATAGACTCGTAATTTAATATTTGATACTATATATATAATTCTAATTAATTCAATACGTCATAAATCAACAAAATTATGCGTAAGTTACTTCTAAAGTAAGCTAGAAATGACATCTAAGGAAACAGAAGTTACTTTCTTGCCAACATTGACTAAATATTGATACATACGATGAGCCGGTTGCAGTACTCATAGTTATCATAATAGCTAGATAACTTTAACAGTTAAATCGTTTAGCAACCGGCCCTATAACGTAGATAACCTTTAGAAAGCTTTAAAACAGCCTAAATTTAAATATTGCTCCAGATGGTCTAGATTTCATATAATTAAGTGAAAATCGACGTAACTATGGGTCCGTGCCGCACAGCAAACCCAAATAATATGTCTCTCTACTCCACTCTTTATCACTCACCCTTTTATGCACACACATACATACCTACATACATAAAATAAAAACTTGTAATCAATTTTATTTATCAACAGCCCCATTTAATTATTCTATTAATTATATTTATTAAATTTTAATTAATTTTTATAACACATATGTCATATACAGTGACTGATGGATGCATTCCCATTTATTATTTTTGTTTTTTTTTTACATTTTTTAAATTAATTTTAACTGCAAATTTAATTGCAATATTTTTATACACATTCTTCTCTCTTTTTGCTTGTGGTATTTGTATATGTTGGAATTATTTTAGTTTAGTACACTAGAAGCAAAACGAATGTAATTCAAAGTTGCTGCAATGTTTTCTGAAGATATTACAAATAAAGCCCTTATTTTAATATGCAAAATTACTATATATGTTTTACACGTTGTAAAATGCTCTTAAAAGACCCTTCTTATGAAGAATTTCTATACATCAAGAACATAGCATTCATTGAAAGACTTATCTATAAAATCAAACAGAAATATAGGAGGAAAAACCAACAAATAATAAATTCATTGAACAAAACAATAAAATCTCCATTATTTTAATTTTTCATTTCGTGATTTTTCACATTTTCCAATGTAATAAAC
Source organism: Panorpa germanica (assembly GCA_963678705.1). Lineage (NCBI taxonomy): Eukaryota > Metazoa > Arthropoda > Insecta > Mecoptera > Panorpidae > Panorpa > Panorpa germanica. Next base: position 18,620,329 of record OY783211.1, on the reverse strand, counting down.
AAAGTAATGTTTATACAACATCGAATTTTCCCACTACTACTCTCTTCCTTCCCCCATTTCCACTCCCTAGTCTCTCTGAATCCTGCACTCTTCTTATCATTCGCTTGGAATTGATTCTTATCATATCTTTGTGCGAGTCAGTGCTTCAGACCTGATGGAAAGTTCTTCTGATGCTCGTACATCGTTGTATTCCAGTTCTTGCTACAGCTTCAGCTTCAGCTTCAACATTCCCATAGTTCGAATCGAAGCATCTCCATGACTACTAATACACTTGGAGTTTTTGATATAATTCGGTATTGGAATTTATATCATCTTCTTTAGTTCAAACGACAAAACTTCTTAGAAATATGAGTGTTACAGTGAAGACGGTATACAATGTATAGAAAGTACAGTAACCTGGAAAGAAGTTGACTGATATGTAAAGAAGATATAAGCACTCTTTATTGTAGACCTCTTTCTAATTTAGAATCTATAACTAAGAAATATTTTTGAATACTTCAAGATTTTTTGTGTTATTTTAACAGCAATATTTTGAATAGATTTTTCACTAAACCATTTTCCTAGCGTCCATTTTTGATTTAATCCAGACCTTTTAAACATCATTTTATCTGGTCTTATACTTATCATAAATTTACTCTAATATAGAGGTCAATTTCGATAACGCTTCCTCTCCAAAGTAAATGACCAGTGAGTTGTGCTACATATATCCGTATGTACTACGTACAGGCAACTGGTGAAACGAAAGAAGCTTTAGGAAGCTTTTTTTCTATACGAAACAACATTATTTTATAGAAAAAATAAGTCTTATATTCTACGAAAGATTTTTCTCTATATTTAAGAAAGCTTTTTTGTGTGAAGGAAAGCTTTTTTGTGTGAAAGAAATCTTTTTTTTTTTGGTGTGAAATAATGCTTTTTGTGGAAAGAAAGCTTTTCTGTGTGAAAGAAAGCTTTTTTTGGTGTGAAATAATGCTTTTTTTGGAAAGAAAGTGATTCTGTGCCAAAGAAAGCTTTTCTGTGTGAAAGAAAGTGTTTCTATGTGAAAGAAAGTATTCCTGTGTGAAAGAAAGCTTTTCTGTGTGAAAGAAAGCTTTTTTGTGTGAAAGAAAGCTTTTCTGTGTGAAAGAAAGCGTTTCTGTGTGAAAGAAAGCGTTTCTGTTCGAAAGAAAGCTACTTACAATACAGAGATTTCGACAATAAATGAATTAAAGCACGGAAATAAATCTTTCTACAACAACTCCTAATTATTTTTACTTAATCCCTTATTATAATATATTTTTAAATTTATCGAGCATAAATATCTCTTCTTAAAAGTCTACCCCTGCTTTTGTCCAATGGCAATTGCTTTGTTTAAGAACCCCTGAGCTTTATTCACTCTCGTGCTGTAGCATATAAATTATTTTTTTAATTTCTCTCCAAACCAACCACAAAAAAACGTAAAAGCCATTTAAATTAGAAAGATATCGATAGGCACGTTCTCTGTTGCGCGAGTATTAAATTCTTAGCCATATCTTACGTGTATTTCAACACAGGGCCGGATTAAGGTTTATACAAACACCCCCATAATATTAAAAATTACGTTTTTATTTTTGTTACGGTTTCATTTTCTAGCTATTCTAAAAGCTTACAACAAGATTTTATAACCCTTAAAAAGTTATTCTTTAGAGAGTATGAGTGAAAAAGGAAGATTTATTTTAAAAAAAAACAGTACATAGAACGTTGTATGTTAAGTAAAACAGACTACGTAACAGTTATGTTAGAAAACCCTTAAATATTCGCCATATTTTCTTTTATTAACTTGCAGTCCTTTCTGCTCAACTTATTTAGTTCATAAATGAAACTGTCAGTAGGAAAACACAAATGTTAAGTTGTGACACAAATATCAGGAGAACAGTTGTCCTTCATTTCAACGAGTTAATCAAAGAATGAACGTTGTTCTCTTATAAACTTACATTGTAAATATCTCTATAACTATGTATAGTGAGTTCACTATGTGGTAGCCTTCGTTCCCACACTGTATTTCATTCCATGGTATAAATATTGGGCGGTGTACAGAGTGGTGTGAGGTGGAATCAATACCAGACCATTAGTACAACGGCTATGACGATATAGAGAACAGTACTGTACTGTATTGTACAGTGTGGAAATTCATTGTTTCTCAAAATTATATTATTACTGATTATAGATACGAATACTTCACGGGATTTACTTTAGATGTTATTTATGCTTGTCTTACTGAGATATAACTGAAGAAATGAAAGGGTCAGTAAAGGTGAGGACCCACTCGTTCTCATTACCGCATCCGAGATATCGTTGAAATATAAAAGAGATAGATAGCGAGGATATATGCTTCGGCTCTCTGAGGTCGTGTTGCTTTTTAAAACAATTAATGTAGAAACAAAATAAAAGACATTCAGAAACTAAACATTCTTTACTCTATACATAAAAATTAATGTAATTAAATAAATAGAGACAACAGTTTGAGGTTCCTTGCCATTCCGAATGTGGTGTCTGGTAGAGTAGGCTACAGCAATGAGAGGGTGGTACATTCCAGAGGGTAGGAGTAGCGATGGTGGGGAAAGGGGGAGGGAGGGAAATAAGCAATGCGCAATGTTAAAGGGAAGTATATCAGAGTATTGTATTATACTCGTACATAATGTAACAAACCTTGCAAATATAATGTGATTGAAAACAATAAGTTATTTTTGAAAATGACTCATGACTTCTCTTTATTCAATTTATTTCCATTTTATAAATAAATCAGATAAATTGGAATAGTTTCATGTAAAATATGAATAAAACATGAATTTATATTTTAAAATATACGAACGAGATATTTTGTAAATGTTGCTACCCCTGCAGCGGAAAATAGATGCATCAACAAATGTAGATATTTTTTAAAATAGAATTCTAAATACAGCAATAGTTTTAATTTTAATTTTGGAATGCTATAATAGATAAGGTTAAGGGGTTAGGACTTAATTTAGAAGTAAGCCAATAATGACCTCTTAATCGAAGTAGTATTAAAGCAGTAAAGATGACAGTTTGCGGTCATTTGAAACATATCATAAACTATTGATAGTTTGATTATGAATAAAGCTTATCATTCCTATCTTTTCACCCTTATCACAATTTGTGTACCCTCTCTTCCCCCTCCCTTTGCGTGTGACGTTATTTTCTAGAAGTTCTTTTTCTAGTCTCATGTTATAATCCTTTATTTAAACGGTATAAATTGACCTATCGCCTTATTTACTCCGAAATACAAACGTGCTTCCGAGATTTCAACCTGCAGCATCCAATCTCGTCTCACCATTCATTGACATCTTGACGAGTCTCCAAACTTTCACCCAAAGGTTGGGTTAATAGTCTAGATTAGACGCTGCGATACCAAACATTGTATAAAATTTCAATTTTGCTTTTGATGTTTTTTTTTCTTGGTAAAGTAAATATCTTATACGGACCGGAAATGGATGGTGTTGTATATATGTTCTATCGGAACCTGATGTCCACGACGGAAGACGGAAGAAGGAAGACAGCTTGTCTTGTCTTGCATGACAGGCGTTCTGGTAAAGTTTGTTTTAGACAGCATTACACAAGTGTACAGTCATGAGCGCTTTGGTTGGACCATTAAGTTCTACAGATTCAGACTACGATAAATTATATAAATTAAGAGCCTGCGGTCGTTAATTTAGTTCTGATTTCGAAGGAAATATCTCTGAAATATTTTAAGGCTATTTGTTAGACAATAGTTCTTTGCATTTTTTAATATTATAAGTACACATATAATCCACAAATTGGAGCAAGCAAGAATCTTTTACCCTGTTCCCTTCGAATATAATAACTTATCTTAAGTGGTTAGATCAAGGGTTAAAGTTTGGACATATTTGGATACACGATTGTCTTTAGATAGCCCAGTTCAATAGGCAGACATCTACGTAAACAGATGATTAACAGATAAAACTCATAAACGCAACCAAACAAAATTTTAATACATAGATATAAATGATACTTGATAAAAGATACTTGTCGAATAACGCTGGAATGCTTGAAACTCAATATTTGGAGATATCTTATCAATAAACTAACCGATTGATGTATTATTATAAATATACAAAAAAAAATTACCTTTAGCAGTTGTATGATAAGTGTGTGACAACCCTAAGAGTATTTTTATTGGGTTTGGCGCCAATGATATTGAAACAAAAAACATAAAGCTTAGTATCGTTTTTTTATTTCTAATGATGCCGCTATTTTTACCATTCAGTAATTGGTAATCTCTATAGCAAAATTAGAAGGTTTTTGATTCTTTATAAATTTCTATTTATATAATAGCATTTTCCTTTATGAATCTTCTAAGAAATCTTATTTGTATCTTTCAACTAATTCGATAGTAGAAATTCTCTTTAAATTTTATATATTACAATGTAAAAAATTACATATTTTTCGTACTTAACATATAGTACGTTTCGTAAATCACGTTTATAAAAGTTCGAGAAATGATCATTTAAAGTCATAAAATAAAACGTAACGTTCTCGTAAAAACATTTTTCCCAATCCTTCACTCAGTCCATACACCTTACTATACCATTTCATTTCATTTGTACTTGTAGTACATTTATGGGTGAATTTTTCCATAAAACATTTCCCCAGTCCATGCCGCACCACCGTTGGGTTTTCCTTGCGCTCTGTGTTGGTTCTATTTGAAATATTTCAGTTATTACATTCGAAGCATATTCGGTATTCGCTCTCGTATCGCAATTTGATTTTTGATGTATGGTTCTAAATTTGATTTATTATTTATTTTATATTCTGATAGATTTTTCCTCCTTTACCACCCCACTTCACCTCCTCTCTTGCCCGTCCTTTGTTACATTTTTTTACATGGGTATTCGTATTTTATGTTATTTTATTCATTTAGTACAAACAATGTTTTTTATATATAACGAAAAAATGTAAATAAGTTTTTTAAAACCCATTTCGATTAGAAATTATTTAAAGAAAGTTTGAGTGACTTACGAATATTTTGATGAAAAGGCACGGTGCTTACAAAAACTAATTTAGAAAACCCCATTCTTTCCTATATATTTTTTAGTTTTAGTTTTAGAAGAAATCACTTTAAACTTTCTATAACTTAAAATATAAAACATGACCGTGACCTTTCTCATCAAATGACGTTATAACCTATATACTGTCAAAGTAAAATTACTTTTTAACCCGTAATAAATAGAGAAATAAAGATAATTACATTAAATATAATAGCACAAGTACCACAATGACTTGCAGTGCAAGTTTTAAGTTTGCTACAAGCTAATTCAAAGGTTCTCTCACATAGAAATTATAACACGTGCAAGATTCAACTTGCTAGCGTCCTGCAACCGTTACATTTCCACTTGTGAATTTAGATTAGGTAATTAAATTATTTATTATTAATATTAAATAAAGTATATTATTGACGCATGACAAATTATATTTTTGCAATCTTCAGTTCCAATTAATTATACAACAGGAATCGGTAATATTTGCTCATAATCATCATATTATACTTAATATGGGTTATATAAGTAGTGTTATAAAGCCGGTTCTAGCCAATTTTTGAAGTTGAGATGTAAAAGTATTGGGTTGGGGATGCATATAGGTCATGATGACTATACTATGTATGAAGTAAAACAGGGGTGTAAGGGTAAGTGGATAGGTTATGTATAGAAGATGATGACAGTATATCAGTGAGAAAGCAGTAATATGAAAGAGTGAGATAGCGATATTATTGCATTCTTCGGCAACTTCCATTTCTATCAAGATCTCTAAATAGAAATTTCTCATAAAAGCTGAATGTTTTGAAAAGTTCTGACATTTTAAATTTGTTTACAAAAAACATAATTAATAATTTATGATTTAATTGAATTTCTAATTTTATTACATTTTTTAAGTAAATCTTCAATTTACTATAATCAATATTTAAATAGTATAAGTTAAAATATGATTTCAGTTCCACTTCCACCTCCGTTTTACTCATTGCGCAAGTGTTCTAGTAACGTTAAGAATAAATAGGATAGTGGTGGATAAACATAGAGTGAGGGCGAAGGAAGTAGAGAGGGAGACACCCAGTACAGGACAGGACAAGACAGGACATACCTCACGGATCGCTGCGTTTGTGGAACTATGAACAGAATGATGTACCGAACGGAGTACGAGGAAAATGTTGAATTGGGAAAACTGAAGGATGGGCATGGGAGAAGAAGTGCGGGAGGTTTCAAAAGGGGTGGAACGAATAGTGGAAACTATAAATTGATTTCTCTTTCTCTTATTGCGGAAATAATATACAACTGAAGAAAATAACAAATTTACCAACGATAATTGTTAGCTGTAGCATTTTTAACCTTACAGCATTTCTCCTAGCAGTCTATTTACTTAATTTACTTGTATAAATTGATTTTATTATTTTTAAATAAATACAAAGCACTTAGCTGTTCTTGCAATGACTCTGTAAACATTTTGCTGTACACGAGTCGATGCCTTCTTTGCTGTAGGTACTTCTCCGTTCTAAATATAGCTCAGCCCGTAAGACTATTTGTCATACGATATGTTTTAAATTCATATTTAACGAACGATGTACGAGTACTTCTTTTATTTTTATAATTATTTTAGTTTGTTACTTTTATAGTTATTATACGACTGGGTTTAATACACACATACAGACAAACACATATACATACATAAAGTTTGAATTTATTTCTAAGCATCTGGCAATTAAAGTTTGCCACAAAAAAGGTTCGTAATAAGAATAAGAAGAACCGAAACAACTGTGGGTTTGAACATGAGTATTCAGTAATTCAGTATCCTTTCTATGTACCATTATACCATATATTACTGAGCAGTTTGTCCAGTAGCGTACGGTTATAACTCTAGTATAAATATATTTAGCCAACCAATGCTTTAGCCAACTGGCGCTCTATCACTTTTTACGTTATGTTACTTTAGTACTTTTTCGTAGTCTCTTGTATTGTATTTTGATGTATTATTACCATCAATAATTTATGTACAGTTTTTGTACAAGGAATTGGTATGACTATATATGTAGTTAAAAAATATATAAGTAACTAAAATAGAGTTCCTTGCATTTAAGATGTGTTAAGTTTAAGTTATTTTATTAAAATTAAATAAGAAAATAAATATTTTGTATGCAATCTTTTCTTAGATTCATAAAATTATCTGTTTCAATTTATGTTATCTTTAAAATCATAAACACAAAGTATTTTAGGCAAAATACCACATTTTAAGTTTAAGAACACAGCAGACTGATCTACTACTTAAATAAAAAAAATAACATTCACAGGCAGCACATTTAAGGTTTATCTAGCATAAATACAGTTAACTGTTAGATAAACAATTTGACCAAAATTTGACTCGCCTGTGACAGTTACTAATGATCGTGTGACCGGTCGAGACCAGTGGAGAGGCAGTAGCTGTCTACTGGAGATGGCGATCTGAGATCGATTAATCGAAGAATGGATTTTTTAAATCGATTTTAAACAATGAATCGATCCCGTGAATTAATCTCAAACACTCGAAAGTCGAAATTCGATTCTTTTTTGTAAGAATGCAACTATACAATTATTTATTATAAGCTTGGACATGAAATATTGGGAATCATATTTATTTTATTCTATAATAAATAACGTACATGATTTTATTGATTAATAAAAATCATTCTTCACTTCTTCTTTAATTACAAATACTTTTATTACAAATTTAATTAAAATAAAATCGATAAAAGATGGTTTTAATTTTTTTTTTTTTTGGTTAGTGTCTTTTTTATATAGAAACTCAAAAAAAAAATCGAAAAAACGCATTTGGAGAAACCGATCTTCTAGACATCGATTTGTTTCTAAATCGATTCTTTAGACTTGGATTCGAATCGATTAAAAAATCGATCTTTTTTAAGTAGAATCGCCATCCTTGCTGTCTACTGTTAGGTCACCCTCAGTGTATCAACTACCATAAAAGCAAAATTACCACTAACTAGCTTACCACAAGCAAAGTTTAAAGTTCATTTAAACTTCTCATATAAAATTATCTTGCAGTCTACAGTTCATATGTGCTAGCTTACTGCTTATAAAATTCCTTTCTTTTTTATTTACAGTTCCCTAAGTTCACCAGCTGTCACTGGTATATTCCTAAGTATACCAGTAGTATAGACTGAACCCATGTACCCCGTGCTGGTGTAATTTATTTTCTGAAACTAAGAGAATTAAAAGTATGCGGCACTTTTATTATGAAACAAAAATCATTAATAACGTAAGACGAACAAAAGATACGAGTACTAAGTCGATGGTTTGCTAGTTGTTATACTATACGAGTATTTATATTTATATTGCGGGATATAATTTCTTGGAAAACGGGAAAACGGGAAGACGGGAAAACGGGAAGTCGGGAAAACAAGAAAGCGGAAGAGTAATTACGATTTGAAGCAAAATAATATGATCTTGAAATATCAAAGAACCATAAAATATAATGAGATGTTTCGATAAGCCGAGACAGAAACTGGAACACCGACAAAAATTAAATTGATTAAAATCTATTACTTATTCTAATACATAACCAAGAATAATGTTTATATAATTAAAACTTTTAAATTAAATTTCGATTAGTATAATTTTAATATTAAATAATAAGCAAACGTTGAGGTTCGATTACGGGACTAGTATTATAATTAAACTAGCATTATAGGTATCTGGGGAATCATTTTTGCATGTAAACCTATTTTTTAAGGGACGTTTTTTTAATTTTTGATTGAAATGTAGATTAATATATGTATATTTGCGTTTCTATTTCTTTAAATAAAAGAAAAAACAGTTGTGATAATTCTGCAAATGACGTCATAAAATAAATACGTAATCGAGATTATTTTTATAAAACTTGATAAGTAGTTAGTAGTAACTAAAGTATCACACACACACACACTCTGTTGTAGAAAAGAGATGGCCAAATGATTGAATGACACACGCAAATTTATTTCTTATAACTTTGAATCCCTTTAATGACTATATTATTTGTTTAATATCTCTTGTAATATTGCGACTTAATAAAATATATTTGTATTATATATTTGATGTATTGTCTTATAGAAATTAAATCATGGTTCCATTGATTATGCTCCTAAAAATCTTTATATGGACGTTCAAGATCACAAAAAAAGCTGCGCATAAAATTTGTGTGACGTAATTTGTGACCTATTATTAACATTGATATTCGTAGAGCAATTTAAATTTGATTTAAATATACATACTTCAAATGTACTTTATACAAAATGGTAACTGCAATTATGTCATACCTTAGAATCAAACCAGATAATATATCATAACAAATAGATAAATATTCTTTTAAAACAATTCTCAAAATATCTCACAAGATATTTTCTTGTGCCTCGCGCATAACGAATTCTCCAATCCTCCTATAACTTATCCACATATAGAAATATGTAAAACATAAGAAATGTAAAAATGAAGTAAAAATATTTTATTCTGCTAATAGAAGATCTGCCGATTTGGAATTCTGAATTTTCATCACATTTTCACGTTTCGTAGCTACTAAATCCTTTCTCCTCCTGCCACTCCCACATCTTTGCTACCCCTCCCTTGCCCAGCATGACGTACATTATAATGGTAGGATTTTTTATATATTTTCTTTTCCTACAAATGTGCTTTTCTAGCAAATACTAATGTTGGTGAGTTCAGGCAGGCAGGCAGGCAGTATTTGGTGTATTTTGTTCTCATATGAAATCGCCAATGTATGAGTTGAATTGCTTATGTGTGTATATATGATGGCAATGGCTACAAAATCGATATATGGTTTGTTTTTAGACGAAAAAAGGACCTATAAAGAATAAGAATAAGAAAAGTAAGGATGGACGATGTTGTTCGTAGATTTGTGTCTTACGTAGTGTGTTCAAATCTTAAAGATACAGTTGACTATGAAAAACTTATTTCCTTTGCTTTATAATGACTCTTAAAATAGCTACCAATTATTTTATCACAAGATATAAAAATTATAACCAGTTCCTTTAACAGGAGACAAACCATAGGCCACCTTCTAATTCAAATTCTAACTCCTTTTTTAGTTATCATAACAAAATTATAAATTTTGATACAAATTCAGTTTTTTCCATTTATATTTTATGCAAATGAACGGGACACCGATTTAGCTGAATAAGGGTTCATATAAAAAGACAACTCCAAAATACCGTTATCTTTGTAAATGGATTCCACAAGAATTTGAAATTACAATAAAGCAATGAAAATACACTCAGCATCGAAAATAGGCAAACGTTATATAAATTAAATAAAAAATAATAGAGGTATCAAAAATCATATTAATTTTTCTCTATAGTATAAAGATTTGTAGTACGTCTTTAAATAATCAGACATATGTCCAATTTTGCTCTAAATAGTAGCTTTAAAAAATACAAAAAAGTCAAAAACTGGTAAAAGTACAATCGTAAATCAATTAATAATAGTTGGTCAACAGATTACCACAGATCATGATTGATTTATGAGCTTCAAGATTAAAGTTTAATCACCCTAACTGGAAATTCATATATAATGTATCTAAATACGTTATTAAGACTAGTGACGTAACTATTATCCTGTATCTGTAACTGAATCGGTATCTAGATACGTAAGAAAACGTTACAGCACTAATATTTTGTCATTCTATAAGAGGGGTCTGTTACAACTTATGCCTTAAATTTTTCAAAAGGTATTCTATGACTAATAACATTAAGCTGTTACTAATATGTGTCTTAGAGGATAAGTTGTAACCACAAAACGTGTAGCCTCTGTGATAGAAGTACAGACACTTAAAAACTTTTTTCTTAAAAGCTCTCAACGTAAGCTTTTTGAGATAGTGTAACTTATGGTCAAACATCACCTCCTTTCTTTGTGTGAACACACTTTATATCGTACATCACGTAGAATCGTACATATTCTTATTCTTATATATCCCAAAGCACAGAACAGCACGGCCCAAGAGCTAACAGACGAGGACGAGGACGAGGACGAGGAGGCTAGGCAACCATAGAGTGTGGTGTATGAGTAGTACATACTGCCTTCCTTATACAGGAACACCAGAGAACACAGAAAAGGGAACCAGGGGTACAAACCTACTAAACCCACTATTCGCAGTACATAAGCAATACGGAATACCACTCCGCACTCCATATAACAGTGAAGTATAGCAAATATCAATACGCCATATCCCATATCCCATGTCACGTCCATATCCCCATAGCATAGCTAGCGGAGAACTGAGGACGAAGAACGAACAACGAAGAGCCCCTAACTCCTGTGTAGTGGAAGTGGAAATTCGTTCTGTTCGAGTAGAAATATACTGTGGTAGAGGATACCGGGGTTTGAATACGAGTACGCTGGATATCCTAATGCCTGTGTGTAGCCCTGTAGTGTAGCCCATATAGCATATATTCCGCATTGCCAAATGTTGTAGCAAACTGTAGACTAAAGCCGGTACTACACGGTAGTAATCTATTGTTTTTATTACCTTTTAATAAGGCTTTATTGTTTTACCGAATTTTTTAAAAATAAATTTAACAAATGGGGTTGTTAATTTGTCCTTCACACAATTTGTCCTTTCAATCTGAAGAACGTTTAACATTTAACCGTCACTATTTCCCAGTACACATTTTGGAGTCACTTTACCATCATATTGAAGACGCGTATGATTTTTTTGTCATGAAAGAGTTCATTTGCAGTACAGTTTCTCACAGTCGTTCGTAATAAAATGTATATTTTATTGGCTATAAATGACGAAACCACTCCATCTGTCGGAATACAACTGAAGATAAAGTAGATGCGAACTACAATTAAAACGCAATAGTGATAGAAATGTGACAAAATAGGACACTTTACCATTTCTTTTACTGTTTGTTATGATTGCAACAAAAATTGCAATTTCATTGCAAGAATTTTTTATTTGTTTTTAGGAAATCCAATATCCAGATACACCACGATATTTTTATTTTCTTATGGCTGAGATTATTGAATATATATAATAATAGTTAATAATATATATTTAATAATTAGAATTATCAAATATATTAGATACATAATAGAGACCACAGAAGCCGAGATTATTAATTAGACACTGTGTTTTCGAATTTAACCAGTGCTTCATTATCTGGATTTGGTTGTAATCAAAATTAATTTGATTATGTAGTATTGTTACAATCATTATACTTATGAGACAGCGGTGTAGTTTACATATATGCAACCACTATGCGATATTTACTGCTGGCATTGTAGGTAATACGACTCACCTTCGAAAATAGGCTGACGTTAAAGAAATAAAAACATTGCATAATATATGTAAGTATTAAGTAATTCGTAGGCTTTTAAAATAAAATAAAAATAACAATAAATAAATGTTATTTAATAAATGATGTAGCGTGGAATATGTAAAAGAAAACGCAACAAAAAAAAGAATTTATTTTCTGTTACACCATTATTAAAGTTCCTGTTGGAAAGCCTTTGTTTTAATAACCTCTCTCATGGTTATCGATTGTGAATATAATCAAATTTTTTCAACTGATTTATACATTATTTTTTGATATACAAATGCACACATACTCGTTGTGATATATCAGTAGACATCGTTAAAATAAATGTGACTTTCTTTTCATTTTTTAAGGAAACTATACTTTTCCATTTCTGTACTCGCTCACATTGTAACAATGGCTTCCTAAACTACTAGCTATCGGATATCACATAGCATTTTCTCTATGTTCACGTACTTATGTACTTGCCCTATAGCCTACACTTTCTTTGATAGTGGCACAGGCACAGGCACTCGCACTAGCAGTGAGATGTGAGATGTGAGCTATGTGTTTTCTGTTTTCCAACAAGGAGTTCAATATGGTCATGTAGTGATCTGTACCCAGCATCCAACATTCGAATCCTGATCAAACACCCAGAATCCAGATCAGCACTCCAACCTCCGTGCTCCGTGCTCCGTGCCAGTACATTGTACATGTGACGATCTGTGTTGGTAATGGTCGTAATGGTCCATTGCCGAGCACATGTGGGATTCATATGCAGCATCCTATCCCATCCCAATACCAACCTCTCACGATTCACCAACACGGTAACAACATTACGACAAATGTTATACTCACTAGTATTATTTGTGAGTGTGACTCTTAAATTAAATTCTATTTCTTAGAATATTGAAATATGAATAGTTTTTTCTTTATTTCTTGTAAGTTTCATATTTTACCCTGATTTTATGAAATGGGCATCAGTTTGAAACAAAAAGATCTCATTAGGGAGGTTAACAGCTGCAATAAGGGTCATAAAATATGTTGTTGTTTATGTACTTCATTAAATTTAACTTGTAGGGATTTCTTAACTGCTATTTTTGAGCGAAAGGGATGATAGGGGCGAAATTACTCAAAATATATTAATAATAACCAATTTTGTAATATTGCATGTATATGTTACGGTTGATTAAATTAATACACTCACTAAGTTCGTAGAATGACATAAATTGCGTCGCCATTGACAAATCCATATGATTCTTAGATAGTATCAATCTTCAAATAATAGGTATCAAAATTTCATGACATTCAGACCATTAGTTAAAGAGTTACAGGAGTTCTAATGACGATACTTTTGTAATTTTCAAAACAATAGAAAAATATGAATATCGTGTGTTGATAAAGTATTGCTTTTAACGTTTTTTTAATTTATTTATATTAATGTACAACATATTAAGTTTATTGTGTGAAAATTTGAAATCGGTTGGAGTAAAACTGTTGGAGATATAGAGTTTTAAGTCTTAACCTCTGCTGGTTTTGTCTTACTTTGAAACTTTTAAACGCGTTTTCTCATAGTTACCTTTTTCAAAGTCGGTTCCATCTCTAGCCCAAAATCTACTGTACCGATTCTTTTAAAATTTTGCACACTTTTTCTTTACATAAATGCCAAGGTAACGCTGTCGAGTTTAAAAAAACAACAACAATTTAACGTATTTAAAAATAACAAAGTTTCTGATTTTCTTCATGAAAAATCGGTATTTTGGCTTTTTAAGTGCTGTAAAAATTTTAAATCTTATCAACTAATGAAACCATTTTGGATTTTCGACTTAAGAAAACCCAGTGGTGAGTTATCAGTGGCCCCGCAATGTTACTTTTTTTGTGACGTCTGCGGAGATTCGCTGTCAATGCCTCATTTCTTGATATTTATTTATGAAAATTTCACAAAGTATTCTTTAAATGTTATTTATCATGTAGTAATTATAGAAATAATTATAAATTAACTATATCGTCAAAAAACATTATCGAAAATATGCTTTGTTTTTATCGTTTTGACCTTACTCCTCAGATAATACATTTTTCAATTCTAGTTTTATAAAAGACCAACCGCAGTAACTGACGCAAAGTATAACCTAGATATTTTGCTTGGTTAAGCTACAGTTATGTTCGAATAGCGCAAAAATGAGAGTGGAAATACGAAAAGTATCAACCTAGGTTTATTATATATAACCAAAGTAAACTGACTACTGAGAAATCGTCTCTAAATATATTCTACTACAGTTTAATTCAACAAAAAGTCTATAGACATAAATGAATATTCAACAATTTTTTGTGCTGTTATTCTACGATATTTTTAACTGCAATGTGTTTTAAATTGAACCCTAATTCATACGCCTATAAATAACCTTCAACATGTGCTCGTAGCTCATATGGTGTGCTTGCTAGTAGTAGCACAAAGTATGTACGTACAAGCGACTACTATGTACTCGTGTATGCGTATATAGGGCATATGCATTGTGACTCAGTTTTTGCATGCGGAGTCCGTCTTGCTTGAGATGAGTTCCAATCCTAACCTTGACGATGGCTTTTAACATTTCATATTTTTTTCTTCATTATTTCTTTCGACAAATCTTTCAAGAGCAAGGTCCCGTTTGTTGTGTTGACTTAGGTCGAAGCGATGTTGGTTTAGGCACTGTCAATGATTATACCAAGTACTTTAAAAATGTTATAATTACATTATTTTTAAGCGAAATGTTTTTCGAGGGATAAATAGTTTTCAACTGAGTAAATAACATTTTAGATTTTTTTTTTTTTTAAATCTTATTTCGTAAATGTGTCTTACTAGGACAACGATCTTTGTAAATTTTGATTCGTGGTTTAACACGTATTAATATTTTTGTATACTTATTGTAAAACTATAGTGTATGATGTACATATTGTTTACATTTAATAATGTTATATTATGATCTGACATCCAATATTTATATATTTTCATTCATAAGTTGACTTTTCTTTAGATATAAATGAATCTATTAGATTTGTTGAACTTTTATGGTCCAAACCGATGCGACATTCATATAGATATATCCTATATTATAATGTTCCAACTGTATGTTTATATGTTTAGTCGTTTATATGTTTACGCGATTCGTATTGAAATTTTTGAAATTTCCTATTTTGTAGAGAAAGAAATTCTAAGACTTTAGGCGTCCTTGGATTTTCCCCTGAATTTCCTGGAAACCCGTAATTTTGGAAAAAACAAAAATATTTTTTTTTTACTTTTTGCTCTATAACTTTTCATTCGTAAAAGATAGAAAGTTGAAATTTGGCATGTGTATTACGCTGTTCAATGCTAACATTTTTTAAAAAGTAGAATTGGATTGGAAAAAAATTGGAAAAGTTGAGAAAATTAGGGGGCCCGGTATGAAACTTTGTAGAAAACTCAAATTTTGGATTATTTAGTAATGAATATGTTATTAAAAAAAAAAAAAATTCTAAAATTTTATTTGGGAGCACGGGGGTGGTTTTTGTCGAGGGTAAAAATTAGGCTAGAAAGTTGAAATTTTATATATGAGCTAGCTAACTTTGTTACCTAATTTATAAATCTCAAAATTTGAATGGGTATCGGTATGCATTGCGTTATCACACATGATATATAAAACTAAGACTTGCAAAAATTAACCAAATAAAATATTCTCTACACCTAGTAGAAACACCTAAATGTTAAAGAACTAATCTGACTTTAATTACATAATTTATTACTTTTCTTTACGATTTTATAAAACTGCTTGAAAATTTAGTTACACGTTAGTTCCTTTATTAGAAATCACGATGAAGATGCTGCGTTTGGCATTTACCTGTCGGTTTCCTTAACAACATCGTTTAGCAGAGAACTTCTTTCAATAAGTTCACCTGCAAATAATCATTTTACAACTTGCCCAGTTCGTTGCTGTTCGGCACAAGATAAAAGGGCTTTGGTTCTTACATAACTTCTGTATGTATATCTTAAAAGCAACTCAAGTTCCTATTCTTATGAGATGCACTATACGGAAATGTATCCAAAAGAAAGAGACGTCTATATTCAGAAATGACATTTTCAAATAAATAAGTTGTATGCTGACCGGAATCATTGTGTACTGGTATAAATGGAGTAGAGAACCTTTATTTGGGAAAGTTAACTATTTAATATCTGACGTCACGTGAACTGTTGTGTGCGTATAGATCATGCATCTTATTAGTGAGACTTCTCAAAAGATCTAAATTTGAGTTGAATATGTAGTGTTATGTAAAATGAACCTTCTGTATTACTCAGATAACTCATAAATGCAAGCAAAGAAATAACATACAATAGGTACAACATGAATCTTTCTCTTTTTTAATATTTGTTTGAATGCATCAACTTTAGTTGTTAGCACTTAAAACAATTTATACATTTATAAACATATGTAATATATAATAGATCTAGAGCAAGAAGAAATAATAAAACAAAACAAACAGACAAAGTCAGATGGCAGTACACTTGTTTCCCGATGAATATTATACCCAAAAACCCATTATAACCAAAAGTATAGGCAACAAAGATATTGGTAGACTTTTACAGCAACAAACCAATGATCCTAAAAAATGTATTAACATGTTAAACTTACTGTACAACCATTTAGAACACAAAGGATCAAGACAAAATTCACCAGAAAATAAAGCCAATAAAATAGAAATATGTAATGTAGGATAGATGATCATTGTAATTAGGATATCCAAAAATTAAATTTAAAAAGATAATAAATACATAATTTATAGTCTATAAATATAGAGACTAAATTAGATTCACTGATCAAGTCAATAAGTAACTCAAATATTGTTTTCGTCCTTATCTCAAAACTAAAGATTTTATATATAAGTTAATAAATACGGAATAAAAATCTAGTCTTCATAAAAATATAAGTTAACAGTTGTTGTCAAGCCATCGAACCCAATCAAAGTTCTGTTTTTTTAACGATAAAATAGAAAATGATATCTTCACTTTTTCCAGAGGACATTAGGGTTCGTAACACCTGCACTAGAGGGTCGAAAGGAGAGTGGTGAAACCAACAACCAAGTACCAACCCATTTGGAGTCACGTGAAATAGAAGTATGTTCGAATCGAAGCACGTGCGTACATTACAGTACGTGGATATAAGAAAAGAATAAGAAGAAAATATTCCAAATATTAGATACGTATTGTTAGGTATTGATCTTTCATTTTTAAAAGTTTTTGAATGTCGTATTTACATCATGAAAATTGTAAAGGAAAGTTTCATATATACATTGTTACCTATACTTATAAAAAACATAAAATACAAATGGAAAATTACAAATATATTTCACGGATTTTAATATGTAATTCGGCGTTGCTTTAATTCAGTTTATAATTGTCTTATCACGCTGTTATTCCATTTTGAGTTCTTCCACACAAAGTCCAGCGACTACGTGAGAAAAATGTCTTACAAAACAGATCCTTAGTTAGTAACTGGTGTCCCATAACTTCTGACCAATTTTCAAAGACCTACATTTTCCTTTTTTCAAATTTGCTCCTTATTTAAAGTCAGCTAATAGTTTTTGGTAGTATAATTTAGAAAATATAAAGACGTAAACAACAGAAAACTCATTGCAAGAGTTCTAGTACGCTTACGACCTGTCTGAGACCATTACCATAACCCTTAAATAATATGATCGATATTATTAATTTTAATGTTTTTGCCATTAGGCACTACACTCATTAAATTTTATATCATTGTGCTTAATTCATTTTTGATCCTTATTATATCTAAACAATCTCACTCCTTAGAAAAACTGCTACTGCTACTGCTCCCTCCTTCTGCTACTCTCCCTCTTATTATTCCTCCTCTTTCCTCACTCTTTTTCTCTATCTCCGCCATCCACTTATACCTATGCCCATCACTGCCTACCTTTAATAATTGAACAATACTTTTTCCGCTTATTACCTTTCTCCTCGTTTCCCAATCTGAATCTTGCGATTCTTCTCATGGTTTTTGTGTCTTTCTCTTATGTAATCTGGTATCTTTCTCTCCCAAATCCTTTTATATCTTTTGTTATAATTGCTCTTCTCTATTTTTTTCATTCTTTCCTGTTGTTGTATCTCCCTGTCTCTTCTCCTTAGATTCACTTCCACACTTCTGCCTTCTTGTCTCCTTCTCTCTGCCTCCTCTGTCGCCATTCCATTCCTTTCAAAATACTCCTTTCGGGTCTCCTTCCTTATCCTCCTTTCTATTCTGCTCCCTAATTATCCTTACGATTTCGCATTCAGCGTTACTCATTTTAGCGATATTTATTATTATACATTTTAAAACAACTGATTCCTTTCCATTGACATAACCTTCAAATATTGACTTATCTATAGGTTAATATAAATGGTGGACGGAAATAACTCTTCACAAATTTTCCTGGACTATATTCAATGTCAAACACAGCATAAAAATATGATTAAACCCAAAAATATGATCCTAATTATCCAACAGCTCCGCGTTAATCATGACTAATCAAGTTATACATCAGACTTCGCTAATAATTCGTTTGTTGTCATCTCAGCACTCGAACGAGGGGTGGGATGAGATGGGGTGAGGTGGTGTACTACATTCACTTAATATTGAACCGCAAAACAACAACTCCCTCTGTTCCCTTCACATCCCCTTTCAATTCTTCTTAAGAACAACACCACTATTCTATTCTCCACACCATGTACTGTACAGGACACGGTTGATCCTGACGTACTGACGTCCTGGTCCTATTTCGTACTCTATGGGTGGTTTATATAAAACATTGACTTTTGTGTTTGTTCCCAAGGGTCCAGCACATTCGAACAGCCGTACAGAGCCTGTCTTAACGAGCAGCTTTAAAAGCCAATATTAATTTAAATATGGCCAACTAGAGGGTGCCGCGGATGCATGACATTCAAAAAATATAGATGGTATAGAATTTTATATATACTTGAGTTTCCTTCCAAACATCGATATTCTGGACTTATGCTTTTATTTTCTAAAAATATATCTTAAATAATGTCCTAAATGTGATTTGGACATGATTCCCACGTAGAACTTACTATCATGACAATTACTAGCTTTCCACAAGCGTAGGGATGGTATCACTAGAAGTACAGACGAATTCCGTTGGCTGTACTGCCAAAAAGGAGGGAAAGAGATACTTCGTTTGATAAACAAGGATAGCAGATGTACGTTGCTATGTTTAGTAACGCATTAAGTTAAATTAATTTACTACGGTGAATGGTAAAAACAAACAATTTACAAAGCGTAATAAAAGACAACGGGCTTGTGTGCTATGTCTTAATTTCTATAAAAGTGTACTATACATTGATAAAGAGTTCAATTATTTTTTAATAACTCCTTATATGTTAGGAGATATTAACAATTAAAAAATTTATCTCTTTAATTATTAAAAGTATTCAACATTCCAAATGCATGTGATCTCACAACTGCTATGTAACTGCAACTGCTATCTCTTTTATACAACAGAGCGTAAAAGAGATATATTTTTGACAGAACTCTGACAAGTTTACAGGTTACCAACTTTACAGCTCATAAATCTCTACTATATGTATTTATATATCAAAATATCAAATATTATTTACAGCTATTTCAAGGAACAATAAAATTTCAATATTATGTCTGCCGTAACAGGGTTAAATAAAATAAAAACTTATTATTCTTTGACTTGACTTGATTATTTTGACTACCAACAGCTACAAAACATTACCACAGCACTGACATAATCAACAAATAACTGACGTATACAATGCATTTCACGTTATACAAATGGCCGACTATCTGTAGCGCTAAAACTACAATTCAAACTTTTAATTGCTATATCTTCGTCGATATTTAGATATTTAATAAAATAGACACGCCAATACACATTTATTAACCTCAATTTCAATCAACAATTGAAAAATCGACCACTAAAAAATGAGTACAATGATTTAAAATATGTAAAAACAAAGCAATACCCAAATACAGCTCAAGTTACAAGAATATCAACTGTGGTTTAAAAGTTATGCAATGCTGGAAAGGCCCTGCATACAATACAAAACAATCGAGGGGTTTGATCGGGGGTAAAGCAAACAGAGACGTAAGGGGTACACAATTTTCTTTTGATATTATTCCATGATATTTACTATAACGTAATGATTTGGGTGTGTTGTAGGATTTGTTTTCATATTTAATGGATTCTATCGGGTATTGTTTATTTTAATAAACTGTAATTGATTTTAGTTATGTAATAATTTGATTAGGGTTTAACACCCCTAAACGTTATACTATAACATTGTTAAGTTGGTAGTAGGTATACATAGTTCTTACATCCATAAGTAATAAGCATCTTAATGTTTCTTATGTGGTTGTAAGCTTTTGACTGCTGAGCTTAGATTTATACTAAAGCAGCTTTTCATAAGCTCGTTTTTGACTTTGTCAGGTGTGTGAAGAAAAGCGTTTTCTTACACGTGGGGCAAATACAAAGTGATAAAGGCAATGTGTTTACAATGTTATTTTTTATCACATATTATATTTCTTTCTTTCACATTTCATAAGTAGGTTCCTTTAAAGATTTATGTACAAATGATTCGAGCTTTTTAAATCTTTAGATATATATTTTTATACAGCGATTTTAATCTCTGTATTATTGAAAATATAGTTTCAATTTGACGTATTGCATCTGGTTTAACAAAGACTAAAGCTGGAAAGATTGTACCAACTATAGAAAAGATAAAAACTTTTAGATATGGTCCATTGTGCTAAATGTGATGAATCATTTTTAGGGAAACTTTTCGGCGGTATTAAAGAAATTAATGTTACACTTTTTGGCAAAAAAATATACGATATATTCGTTTAAATAATTTATAAATTGAATACGTGTAAATTTGTAACAATCAAGAAGGGCGAAAAAAAGACCGTGGTCCTAAGAAGCCCGTGAAGTATTTAAAAAAAAAAATTGTAACAATAAATATCTAAACTATAGAGCGGTCGCTCAAAGTGTAGATGACAATCAATAAGGATGATCTCACTCTAGAAGAGATTACACGTCTGATCATCGACTATAAACGACCTTTGCAGTAGTACACTTTCTTTTAGGAAGTTTTATTTTAATGTTTATCACTGTTTTGAGAGAGATTAAGGATCATTTTCTTCAACTCTCCGATTCACTCACTGTCCATAATATCGTACATTCACTCAACAATCATAAAAAGAGGACCACCGCACATTCTGTACGTAGATGTACAAACCGATTTTTCAAGAAAATATGTGTTTTGTTTTTGTTACCTCACACCGAATTTATTTTCCATAGAATTCTAATTATTCTAATCTTGCAATTTAAATTAAAAAGCTGTTAACTTGCTACAGGCTAATTGCTAAGGTATAGATTACCTTGAAACAAGCTGTATGCAAGGTTTAACTTGCTAGCGGAACTTTACAGTTTCAACTCTTACGCCCTCAGCACACGACGCTGCCCGAACCGAATGTCATTACAACTGTGTTGTTAGTAAAAGAACGAACGTGTTTACGAGTGAGATAAACACACGCCACGAACGTAACTAAACTGATTTGAAACTGGTTTTGAGCATATATTCAGCGACTATATTTCTCGGTCGCAGGGCATTGCTGGTTTCATCACAGAGATGTTTACGAATACTATTGAAAAGTATTTAAATACATACATACAATCAAATATAACACAAAAGAATCCCCTGTTTTGCTATTGTTAAAAATTCTATAGAGTCACGATACACGGCTTGGCATGGCTCGCGCTTAGTTTGCAATCAGCCGACTCCAGTGCCTTTCCTCGTCTTTTATCTCACTCGCATACAAGTTCGATCCTTCACTAACAACATAGTTGTAATCACATTCGCTTCAGGCTAAGGTTTGCAATCAGTCTCGTCGTGTGCGGAGGGCCTAACTGTAATGTTTAGAGTGGATCATAGATAACTATCTATTTATTACAGTACTTTACATATACAAGCTTCGATATTATTTAAGTATCAACATTATTAAGAGATCGTCACTGATAGGGGCCCAGTATAAGAATTAAACAAAACGGAAATCGTTTTAGTAACAATATAAGGAAGTTACAAAAAAATTATTATAAAAAAATTAACAAAGATGAAACGGTATTGAATGTAGATCAAAAGAAGAAAGGAAAAGTAAAAATACAACAAAGTACAGAGCAAAAGTCAGGTACTAGCCAGTAGTCAAGTCTGGCTTTACAAACTACAAAGAATAGTACACCCAATGGTTCTTGAACTATGAAGAACTTTCTCAAATATCTCAATTAAAAAAATATTCCAAAATATGAATAAATATTTTAATTAAAATAAAATTTTCGATATATGTTGCGTTCCTTATTAGCACGTTTATTGACTTAACTCATCACTGTAATTATCTATTAGCTTATCGATAGTTTTACAGCTGTATACCAACTCTTTGAAGAAGAGTGAAAATAACTCCATAAAAATCCTGGTGACGTCAATTGTAGTATTCTTTCTCGACAGTAAATATTGAAAGATTTTAAACGATTCTAAAATATTCGGTGGTGTTTTACTGTTATAATAATAAATAAAACACGCATTTGAGTTTTATTCTACATAATAATTAATTGGAATTGTCTACGCTATACGAAGATAATGCAATCCAATTCGAAGTACCAAAACTGCATACAACAAAAATGATGCACTAACCAAAAACTCTTCAAGGTGTATCACAATAAATCTCGTTTAGCGCGTTACACAGATTGAAAACCTCTGGTAAAGTCCATGGACGATGGTTTGTGAAGTGTTTCTTGTATTGAATAGTGTTAAAATGGATCTCATAAAAGAAGGTAACAATGGAAATGATGAAAGTAACAATGCCTAAAGGGACACCGCAGTGGATCTTACATCAAGGGGATGGAAAGTGACAGAAAAGGATGCAAGATAGAAGAATAGACAATGAATGAATGAAACAGCAATAGAAATAGAGAGACAGGTTGGAGATAAAAAATAATGGACGTCACGTACCTATTTATGACAGTGCGAAAATATTGAAAAATGTGGCAGGTGGAAAAAAAAATACTACAATGGTGTTAAAAGGTTTAGTTAATAAAAATACAACGCGGAAAAACTGTAAGTAGTTTATTTAGCAGGAAACTAGTTATAAGTGAAAATGGAAAGGAGGAAAACAGCCAAACATGGACCTGTAGAGGTAAATCTCAAAAAGCTTGCTTCTTTCTTTGGGACTGTAGATATTTAAGACTGATTTTTCAAGTGAAGCATAACGGCCAACCGTCTCTCGAATATGTTGGGCTCGGATACAGAACCGAGCATGCTAGCGATTCCCAATACACAACCGAGCTGATATGACCATCATCTACTAACAAACAAATGTAGCGAGCTTCATGTCTTAAAACTCATTCTCACTCACTGTTTTGATATTTACGTTTATATTTAATATTTTAATCTAGATTTCAGGTTATCAGAATAGGCATTCCTTGTCACATGTATAGTTGTGCATCGTTAGTAATATAAATCTTGATAATTCGACAGTTGGGCAAAATGAAACTGTTTTTAATAACAATTACAAATAGAAATTGTTTTTACTTCTTTATTTTTGACAAACTGACATTAAACTTCTTTTAAAAATAAATCCTACTGCATTTTGACAGATTGTCACATTTTAGAGGTATCTTTAATTTAACCATCTAAGGATTTAGAAAACATAAATTAAATTGTAAATTAAAAATTGTTTACGGAATGACTACGCTTATTCTCATATGGTGTACAATGTAAATTAAATACAAAATTAAAACAGTGAGTGGGAAAAATAATTTTGGAGTCACTTTGACATCATATTGAAGATGCGTCATGATTTTTTTGTCATAAAAGAGTTCATTTATAGTTCAGTTTCTCACATTTTTTCATATAAAATGTCTACTTTATCGGCTACAGATGGCGAAATTACTCCACCTGTCGGAATACAAATAAAGATGAAGTTGATGCGAACTATAATTGAAGTGAAATAGTGAGAGAAACGTCACTAAATAGGGCACTTTACTAAATTGTTTACTGGGATGGAATAGAAAAAATACTAAAATAATATTTGATTTTGATGTAAAACTAATTACAACTAATGTTACATTGAACAATTTATCCAGTAAGAGATTTCTAGCATGAAGCCATTTAAAAATATTAAAAACGCAAAATCAACCTCAAAATTGAGTCATGAAATCAACTAAGTTACCTACTTATGGAACTTGTTCAACCTTTTAATGATGAAGCCAATAAAAATTATTGCGCAATATACATTTAAGCACTAACACATACAAATCCATACATTACTCACTCATACATTCATAATAAAGCACATTTAATAATGTTTTTTCACCTGTTTAATCCTCTAGACTATATATAGTTCAACCTTTTCATAATATAATCCCTTGAATTATATTACATTAGATTATGTGTCTGTCCTAACCCCAGTAACACCCTCTCCCCTCTCCTGTACCCGTGTTAAATGGCTGCAGAATTGAAAGGGCGTAAGCGGTCGCTATAAAAAAAAGTTACGCGTGCGAGCTGTGAAGAAGAGAGAAAAATAGGGAAGAATGGACGAAAAGTGTTGAGAGAAATAACCGAAAATGCCAGAAGTATGCATACTTCAACACTAATTTTGCGGACAGGGGTAATTTTGGGGTATTTAGCAAAATATTTGATCGCCCAGTCAATAAAAGTTCTCTACAATGTAAACGCAGTGTCAAAATCGGGGTAGAACTAAATCACGAATAGAAAAATGATGGCAATTGTAAAGAAAGGTAGTGCGGCAAATGCTGTTGTGTTCTAAAATAACAATTGGGTTAGAAAAATCAAAACATCACATATAAAACCTTATGGATTCCAAAGATATCTAGATCAATGATATCTGTTAAAGGTTTTAAAGCAATATTCCGAAAATTGTCGAAGTTATAGAGGTTTGAATATTTAAAAAACAAAAACAACATAAAATCGCACTTTCCTGATCAATTTTTAAATTGACACACTTACGTGTATTACGTAAAAAATGTTATCCAATGTGCAACCTTTCTTTAATTAATAACATCAGAAAACTATTTAGAAAGACATTTTCGAAGATCAAACATTTCTAAGAAGATCTTTGGAAGGATGGCAATGTTTCTTTATAACTTGTGACGTATAAACAAAATTGTGTTCGTTGTTACAAATTATGTAGTAACTGAATAATCCCAGAATGCTGTAGTAATTCAAACAGAACTCACTGTTACTTCAATTAAACGGAAATGGTCATTCAGCGAACTCAAATTCGCAAAGAACGAACTAGAATTAATAGTAAATCCACTATAAATTCATCAAGGAAAACTAGATAAACACGAATAAATCCTGCAAGCACACAACAGATAAATCGTACAACTGGTAAATCCTCCTTATTTTCGTTAATGTCGTTATTTCAGTTACATTCGATGACAAGATTTCTACAATTCGTGTTTCAGTCGCCAAAACATTTCAACTAAATGTCCCTTCCACTCTCCACCACCTTCTATCCACCCACCATCTCTGTCGCTTGATTCTGCTAACCATTTAATTTTATTTGGGAGTAAGGAAGTATTTAGGGCCATCATGACCATAGCAGGGCTTTACGCTTACTCCCTGTGGCCCATAGAGAATGAAAATAAGGGCCCGAATAGACGCAGTGGAAAGGGGATTTGGGAGTCTGTAACCAGGGTGAGAGAGTGTGAGAGAGAGAGAGGTGTACGTATAGAACAAACCCATGTGGAACATCATAAGTGTTACACTGTTACCTTAGAACTGGTTGGTATCCAAATGGGAGAAAGAGGGTGCTTTCCCTTCTGTAATATTAAACAGAAAGGTGAAATGTGTGGATTGTGGATGGGGTGTAACTGGGGTGGGGTGAGCAAAGAGGTCTATGAGGTATGATCGTAATAAACATTTAGCCGGTGAATTTATACGAATTAGATTATATTAAGGTACACTGAGATTGAAATTGTAAGAAACGATCATGCTGTAAACGACTTAGGGGTGGAATTGATTGCGAAAGTATTATATTTTATTATTATTTGAATCCACGTTTTCATCATTTAATTTCTCTTTAATATTACTTCAAAATTTAATCGTTATTGCGTAATATAGTAATCAATAATCTCTTGTTCTTGTTGCTGTATAATTGTTAATTAAAGTTGGTGGTAACGTGAGAACTTTTCGTGTGTGCTTTTATGGCGGTGAGATTGTTGCTGTCCGCATTGGGCTAGTTATTAGAATTAAGATACACAGCGTTGTTACGTTGGTATCTTTCATGAACTTGTACAAATCTTTGCGTTGGAAGACGATATCGAAATCATCTGATCTCAAACAGATACAGAAGGAGGATGAGATGATGATGTAAATCTTACAATTAACCAAGTCCAATAAAAGTAAGTACATGCATTGCACAAGAATTAAATGCGTCGAGGCTTCTTTGGAGATTGATACCTATAAATTTAAAAGGCAATGGGGCATCGAAATAATAATATTACTTTACAAGTACAGAGGAAAATCACTTCCGCGCTGCGTTGTTATATCGGGTTAGGAATATTTTATAAAATTTCCTTTAATTAAGACTTCTCGGGCTCACTAAGCACGTAGCCTTTTATCGCCCTTAATCATTTTCTGCTTTTTTTATACTAAATATTTATTTTGACGACACAGTGGGCGAGAGCATTGATGCTTGACGCCGACTGCTGTGTCTTCGGGTTCGATCCCCGGACCAGATATATATTTTCTGGGTTTGGTTATTATGAACTTATATTGATTATGGTCATACATAATCATACAGTTATTAGGCAGTGGTGTAGCCCACATATATGAGGCCACGACACCATAAATACTGCCAACATTGAAGGAGGTCGTCGGTGATAGGACTCAGCATCGGAAATAGGCCGACGTTAAACAAATTAAATAAATAAATATAATATACTAAATATTTTATACTAAATATTTTTATACTAAACGATCTATTTATGGCTACTGCTGTTATAAAATATGGTTTCGCAAGCAAAAAGGTCGTGTTAACAGGAAGCGTCAGGGAAATATTTAAAATTAAATCTCATTAAAAGGAAAATGAAGCTTCTCCTTTGCTTCTGTCTATTGCTTCTCTATTTATTTTTACTTGTTCATCAGAAACGGGGACAACACTGGAGATAAAACAGTATTCATAGGCTCACAAAACACTACTTCTTTCAACACTGTTACCTTAATATGTCCACCACAAACTCTAAACCCTACCTCCTAGTACTGATGGTACGTCACTGCATTTAACAATACGGAACTCAATTTTAAAATAAAATGAAAAATAAAATATTCCTTTATATATACATATATATTTACAATATTTTCAATTAAAATACTTTGTTTTTCCAATGATTATTAATTAATTTTCACAGAAATTTATTCATTATAAAATAAAAATAATCATCAGAAATACTGTTTTGAGTATTGCATTGTAATTAAAACTTGCAAAAAAATATTTAAAAAAAAAAAAGGAAAATATAAATTAAAAAACTCACTATTTTAATCTATGTGCAAATTAAAATTATTCTAAAAAAATATTCTGTTTTAATTTCAATGCAACCTCTACTTTTATTTATGATGATAAACCCTATCATCTAGCATAATTATAAAAGCGTGGGGCATACTTAAAATATAATTTAAGCATTCCCACTTTCCTTATTGAAGTAAATAACAGAATCTTTACAAAAAAAAAATACATTTTTTACTATAAAAAAAAAAGAAACTTATATAAACACGGGTTAGTTAAAACAACAAACCCTACGTCATCCTATGACGTCATAATTGCAGAATATCACTTTTTTCACAAGCACACTTTCACTCTTTTTTTCACATTCACATTATCTCCATCAACATTAAACACAGGCACTTAAACAAAACCGTACATCAAATAAATCGTCAAAATATCAATCAAAAATAAAAGGACACAACCGATATGTGTCCTGTACAATTTTGATTTTGGTTTAATTCAAACAAAATTTAAAAAAAAAACCAAAACCAAAATTGTACTAAAAATGCAACAAGTGTCAAGCATGCACAATATATTTTCATCCCATCACCAAAAAAGCAGTAGTTTCCAAACTGTGGGACATGGCACTAAAGGTGCTCGGGAATATCGATATACTAATTCCCTACCTAAAACCTATATTTAACTAAAAACCCGAAAAAAAGATAAAAATGGGGCAAGATAATGGTAATGGGGAGGAGGGCGGTACTACATTTATTTGTAGTTAAGTCAAGTTTGGAAACTACTGAAAAATGTATAAAAACACTCACCAAAGCTCATTGTTACTGCAATTGAAACCATGAAGTGAGCTGTAATTAAAGAAAATTGATAAGATATTTGTACATTTAAAACAAATTAGAATATTTGTAAAAGTAATATAAGTTTGACAATTACCTAACTTATAATATCCTAGTGCACGATGGCTCCTGCCGTTAAAGATGAACTGCTACACAGCACTGAAAAAAATCTGCAACAAGAGAAAAAATTTGTTAATAAACATGTTTTCTAAATTATATAATATTTAAAATATTTAAAATATTCATAAGAATGCTTTACTTACTTTTAAATTATACACAAAGACTGGTCATAAATCAGGCAAGCTGACTGTAACGAAGGTCCTGGTCCTGGTTCAGCTGTAACAATAGAAAAGCGTTGGTTAGAAAATCATTATCAATATTATATATATAAAATTTGATATAAACATTGAAATATTAAATTACCTCTTTTTTAAAAGTCCAGCGCACGAAGGCTCCCAGCCTCTGCTTTCATTTTTCTAGAGGATGCTGTCGGGAATTTTCAGAAAATATTTCGATTTTTAATTCCCGTTTCTACAGCCTTAGAAGTCCTCTTCAGTGACTTGTTCCGTTGAAATAGATATAGCTTTTACAAATATATCCTTCATAGGGGCCTATGGAGAATATCTTAATCATAGCTATATGTATTTCACCGAAACAGACCACTGAAGTAATTATTAATTACTATAGGGGTTAAATAAATGGATAATAAAAATTGAAAATTATCCCGGGAACTCCCGACAACATCCTCTACACACTTCACTAATTTATTAATTTTTTTGTTTAAATCACTGTTTATTTAATTTTTTTTTAAAACACTTTTGTCCATTGTTCATTAGAGCTTTCACTTTTGTTTAAAATGTGCGCAAAATATTTTTAATTTATTTAAAATGTTTAATAGTTTATTTAAACTATGGTTATAAAGTAGTAGTAAATATGTAAGAACTTTTAAGAATTATTAAATTGTTTATTTAATCTCCAAAGATAATAATTTTAAAACAATATCTGGTATACCACAAATTATTAAAACTTATCTTTTTAAAATTTATAGAAATTAAATAAATTACTGAATTGATTAAGAATTAACTGGAAAATGTTTATTAAGTTGTGGTATATCAGAGATTTTCTTTAAATTATTATCTAAAAAATTAAATGAAAAACGTAATAGTTCTTTTAAGTTCTTTTATACTATTACTAATGCTTCTTAATCGTAATTTAAATTAACTATTAAACAAATTGATTATAAAAAATTTATAAAAAAAATTTAAATCACTAGTAGCTTATCGCGCGCGAAGCTACAACGCGAACTTAACGGAGCTTATCACGCGCGAAGCTCAACGTTAACGAAACGTAGCTTATCGCGCACGAAGCTACAATGCGAGCTTAACGGAGCTTATCACGCGCGAAGCTCAACGTTAACGAAATATAGCCTATCGCGCGCGAAGATACAACGCGATCGCCCGTTGCTGTAGGGAAAGAAAACATACATTCAAAAAATATTTAACTAATCCATTAAAAAATAATTACAAATTTGTAAAAATTTATTAAAGTTTAATTGAAATTGATTGTAATGAACTTTTAATGGATTAGGTGACACTTGTTGCAATACCATCACCAATAAATATTTAAAAAAAAACTCACGGTCTGAACTCTGCTATTAATTTTACTGCCATCACAGCGCCAAAGATGTCTTGTCGAAATTCTGTAAGAATTCAATAAGTTGAATCAATATCAATTGTAAAAAAAATCATGTATATAAACGATAATTCTGATGTCAAAATATTTGAAACTAACTTATTAAATTTAATTCAATTATTGAAATAAAAAAATTACAAAATAACTCAAAATAATAGATAAATTTACTCAAAATAAATTAAAACTGTATTGAAAATACTTGAACTGTATTGAAACTAATTGTAATAATGTAAGATGTAAGAAACAATTACTAATTAGGAAGTCCGTAAATTATTAAAAGAAAAAAAAAATTACTAATTTTATTCAGCGATGCAAATTTGGACCTAAAATATATACTGTCTTATATGCTACATATAGGTGTACATATATAAGTTTCATAATAAAAAGAAACAAAGAAAATAAACCAAAATAACTATTTTAAAACAAAACTAATAATAATAAACTTTGTCAAAAAATAAACAATAGAAAAGTACTTACATTATAAACACAATCAGAGACCTATTGTCCTCCGCGTCAAGGTCAATCCATCACAGGTGCAGATCCAGTGGATAGGACCGCACGCACACTATCGCAAAGACATAGCATCAAAGATGCTCGCAAACCACAAACGTAATCCACTTTCATCACATCATTTAAATCACATATTGATATGAGTCAATATTAATTTGTTTAAAAAAAGCACTCACTAAAACATATTTTGTAATATTTTTAGAAACATAAACCAAAAAATTAATAACCTATGCAAAATTTTATTTCGTTATAACCTTCATCTACTTTGACAGCTGTCAAATGATTTAGTATTGCCTGATGTTAAAATAATTTGATAGTGTTGTCCAATGTAAAATTTTATTTTGGTAGTGTTGCCATGTGTATTATATTTGTTTTAATGTTTTTAAAATTAGTCTTTAGGTTGTTATAATCTGATTTTCTTATTAATTTAGTCATGTTATTAGTTGAGCGGTGCAGAAGCCATTGCGTCTAAGTCCATACAATCTATAACAAAAAAATATTATATTAAAATTATATTGATTACAATTTTAACTGTGAAATGTAGCAAATATTCTCAAGTATGATAGATTTTAAATATAATATATAGTTTTGTGATGCAGCATATCCATTAGAATTAAGCTTAGGCTGAAGGAATTGATCAAAGCTGCATAATATATGACTCATGAGCATGACTAAATTAATATATGAGCATGGACTCTCAGTCCTTAACGCAATTGGATTAAATATTTTCATCCTGAGTAGCTCTTGCTTTAATCGATTTGTAAAAGCCAGACTAGAGACATGGTCTGCAGACTTGTACTTAAATTTTTTAAACTGCAGCCTACAGCCAAGAAGAAGTACTTGAACAGCAAAATATTTACAAAAATCCAAATGCCTAATGAATTATATAAATTTAATTATAAAATATAACTTGCAAATAACCAAGAGCATATTTGACGACAGAATGCTGTGTCTTTGGATTCGATTCCTGGACCGGACACTTAATCATAAATTTATTATGCAATCTAAAAAAAATTGTCAACATTAAAGTATACTGTCGGTGATACGACTTAGTATCAGAAATAGGCCGACGTTAAATAAATAAAAATAAAAATAGAAATGTAATATACAAAGAGCTATAGTAGTACCTATTGTAAAACCTGAATAATATTAAAATATTCTCAATATGGTATTTTAAATTTAAATTTTTAAATGTATAATATGTAAATATTTAGAAAAAATCTTAAAATCCAATAAACTTGAAACTATTTTGTATAGCAATTGCAATTTTAATTTTTAATATCTAAAAAGAATTTTAAAAACTAAATAAATTTTAAAATATTATAAATTGTATCAATTATTTCAATTTTTAAAATATTTGTAACAATTTATTTAACATCTGCTTATTTCGGAAACTGAGTCATATCACTGACAACATCTTATTATGTTTGCAGTTAATATTTTTATGTTAATGGTATGTTAAGTTTATGATAATGCGAGCACATTATGTTTGGGGATCGAATCCGAAGACATAGCAGTCTGGCATCAAACATAAATACTCTGTATATGAAATAGAAAATAAAAAGATATAACATAAATATATCAACTTCATTCTTCTTAAATAAAATAATATTAAATGCATGATTTAAAAATACATACATCTACTTGAAACTTAAATTTCAATCACAAGCAAGTGTCTCCACCTCTGCACTGAGATACAGGCTGTATCAGCAAGTCAAGCAGAACGCAGCACCAGGAGTCCGTAAGTGCAACCGCAAAGCCAAGATACTCCACCTGCAGCTAATGCATGTAAATATTGTTATTATACGTATTGGGAATACATAGTGGTATATATACATCAAAGATTGTGTGTTTACGTGTTAATACAAAAGGAATACACATACAATTTATAAATTTAACTATTCTCCAGGAGGTAGAAGGGTGAGACTGCCTGGAGCTGGCATCGGTGCAGATTTTGGAGTAGTAGGAAATATCACTGTAGCTGAAAGTATCATTTACATCAGTGTACACTGGAGCAGGAGGAATCGAAGATTACACCTAATAAATAAAATATTAAGTGTCATATTAAAATATATAATAATGTAGTGATTGCCTTACAATTTTGGCCGTCGTCAAGTGCACTAGGTTGTCTCTAAAATGAGACGGGCCCACAAATATTGGTTTATGAAAAACGAACTGAAAAATTACATAAAAATAATAATCTATTTATAAAAAAGTAATAATTTATATGTGGCAATCTTTCTATATTGAATTAAGTTAACAAAAATGAAACGCACTTGTTTATACAACAGTATATTACCACAGACTAGTACAGGTTAAGACATGTGCTCTTGCAGTGAATGATTCACATAATACTAACCTTATAAAAAATATGACTTTTAGGTCGAAATTGCAATAGTAACTTATTACTAAATGTTGATGCATTAAGTATTTAATATATTTAACTTATTTCTGCAGTATGAATCAATCATTATGATTTTATATTCATTTTTTAGTGTGAAATCCTGTGATTTGCATGTTTTCGCTGCCATTGTTGACACTACTGACTAGGCCATAGCACCACTGCTCTGCGTTAGATGTGAACTTGTACTTTATGAATTGTGCGTATTGCATAGTTCATGGTGAGTTTAATTAATTATTTACGCGCATATTTCAAAATTTGCAAATATAAATTCTTTATTACGTATTTATTTTTTCATATAATTTCATGCATTCCATGTCAATAATTGCAAAGTATGTGATATTTTATATTTAGTTGATAATATTTATTGTACAATTTATTATCTTTTGGAATACTATTTTTTTTTTCGATATTTTGGTAAGTAAAATTAAAATTTGTTTCTGATATTTTAAATTTAAAATTTTGCCAATTCTGTAAGCGGAATGTAAATATAAATAAATAATTAATAAAAAAATAAAAATAAATAATGTACAAGATGATTTTAGACAAGAAAACTTAGTAAGAACTTTTTATAATTGTTAAATCATTGCTGTGTTCTTGGGTTCGATCTACGAAGCATTATATTTTCTGGGTTTGGTTTTTTTTATTATTTATTAATTTAATGTGTGTGTCATCAGACTTTACATTATTTCTATATTAAATCACGTAATTATATATCATTTCCAACCTTTTAATAATTCCAACAGCAGTGTTTGATTTTTATACAGCGACGGGCGATGTGTGCATGTTTTAGAGCTAAAATCAATAAATTTTTATTTATTTATTTACTATCAAATCCACTTTCATATAAAAATTTCATTTTATAATTCATTTAAATTTTATTATTGTAACCCATGCTTTTTATCAAATATAACTGATTATATAGTTGCATAAACATTAGGCGTCGGTGTAGCCCACATATTTATCTACAAAAAGTTTTTTTATTTATTTTAATTTTAACTCAAATCTGATCTTACAGTTGCTTAACTCTTGCAACATTTTTTCTTATACATAATTTTAAATAAAAGAAATTAGCCATTAGAACAATAATGTAGCTACAATTATTTATTGTTAAAATTGTTTATAAGTATATAGTTTTGATTTCATGGATAAACAGACGCGTAATAACTATATTATAAATAATTGTAAGATATAAAATTAATAACATGCTGTGAAATAAGAATTTGTTCATAATCATCAGATTATGTTAAATAAAAATAATATGTTAGGAACTTTAGATTATTGTCTGTAATTATTTACGAGTTGAGCAATTTAACACAATTTTTAGTTTTGTTTGTTTCACAATAAAATAAGATAGCCTAAAATACAATTAGTCGAGAATCTTTAGAAGAATTAAATTCACAATCTCCATGTCTAATTAATTCAAATAAAACAACAAAATATAATAACATTTTATAATTACAGTTAATCTAGATAATTTTGTAATTGTATAAATAATCAATTAAACTTATTAATTAAATTTAATTAATCTTTTAACATTTTAAAAAATATTCAATAATTAAACTGGTGTAGAACAGGTTTTTGTTTTTTTTTTATTTTATAAATTTAAATAAAAAAGGACCAAAACTGAAGTTGCACTCGTACTCAAAATGATATGTATAGGGTGTTATGGAATTACTTAATAATTTTTTAATTTATTTATTTGTTTTTGACTAATTGCTGGCATCAGATATTAAGAAACGTTTTGGCTATTTAGAAAAATTTGTTGGTTAAAAAATATTTCTTTTACTTTCGTGTATTTTGCTGTTAATAACTATACAAAAATGTATAAGACTATAGTCCATAAACTACGCCACACAAACGCCTTGTCAGACATTGCTTTTGGTGTTCTGATGTAGCCTTCTACCCCAATAAACATTTTGGAGTCACTTTGCCATCATATTGAAGATGCGTATGAGTTTTTTGTCGAGAAAGAGTTCTTTTACAGATCAGTTTCTCACAGTCGTTCATTTGAAATGTCTATCGAATCCACTACATCTGGCAGAATACAAATGAAGATAAAGTTGATGCGAATTATAATTGAAGTGAAATCGTGATAAAAACGTCACAAAACAGGACACTTTACCAAACTGTTTACTGGGAGAAGTGACGTCACGAAGCCTAGTCTTGTCACACATTCATGACCCACCGTGTCATCTTTATGTGTGACGTAATTATTCAATGGATCCTTAAAGTTTGTTTCCAGTTGTAAATTACAACTGTCTACTGTATATAGAAACGTTAAACAAAATAAATAACGTCAGTCTTATGACAAGCAGTATACAATAATATCCCTAATAAACTTTCTAAATAAAAAAAGGATAAAAGCTTTATTACACACCCTGTCTGACCGAATATCATTATATTTTGTATACATACATATATATATATATAACACATTATTATTTTTATATATGTATATAAAAAAAGAACTTTGCTATGAACAAGTAGCAAAACAGCTACTAGCGCATTACAGAAACTAGCGCAAAATCAACTAAACGCATACGTATAATAGAAAGAGAAAAAATATATTAGAAGAGTAAGGATATATAACAAAAGTATATGGTATATATTAGAACAACTAGCAAAACGATATAGCAATAGCAATGCCCAAAGCACGTAAAGCGCAACGAGTGGAGAACACAACGCCAAGTATAGTTATATATTGTATTTTCCACGTTTAGACCAAAAGTATAGTGTATACCAAGCCAGGGCTAGGAAACATTTTAGAGCTTTTTCGATGGAACTTAACCAGAAATAATTTGCAAAAATGTTTTTTAAGTTTTTGTTTACGTTTAGTCTCATCACTAGGAGAAGATTTATATAACTATTTCTTAGAAAATTAACCTGACCAAAGTCGCTATTTGGTATCATATATACTTATTATACGTATTGTCTTATTTAAGTTCCGCTGAGAGCTTTGGGTGAACTTCAGGAGACTAATTCTATCAATTATCTAATGTTAAAGAACATCGCAAAAAGATATAAAGTTTTAGCATAAGGTTCTTTTTTTATCTTAAAGTTTTCAGCGCCTTTATGTTGGGAGAAACATTGTAAGAAAATTGATTTAGATGCCTGTTTCTTAGACTAAGGTAGCACTGTGAAAAGGAATAGCTCGAAACTAATATTAATAAAAATAATAATTTCCGCGCGATATGATTCAAGATTCCTCATTTTTTAGTGGTCGATTTTTCAATTGTTGATTGAAATTGATGTTAATAAATGCATGTATTGGCGTGTCTATTTTATTAAATATCTAAATGTTGAAGGAGATATAGCAATTAAAATTTTTAATTGTAGTTTTAGCGCTAGAAATGGTCGGCCATATTTTTATAACGTGAAATGCATTTTAACGTCAGTTGTTTGTTGAGTAGGTCAGTGCTATGGTAATGTTCTGTAGCTATTGGTAGTTAAATAATCAAGTCAAATCAAAAAGTAATAGGTTTTTATTTTATTTAACCCTGCTAAGGCAGACATAATATTGAAATTTGATTGTTCCTTGAAATAGTATTTGATATTTTGATATATAAATACATATAGCAGAGATTTATAATCTGTAAGGTTGGTAGCCTTACACAAGGATTGTGATGTCACATGCACTTGGAATGTGTACAACGTTGAATCCTTTAATAATTAAAGAGACAAAATAACTTTTTTAATTGTTAATATCTCTTAACATATAAGGAGTTATTAAAAAATAATTGAACATTTGAGGTTCTAGTAACCCACTTTATCAATATATAGTACACTTTTATAGAAATTAAGATAGGACAAGCCCATTACGGATTTATTTCCGCAGTGCAGCTTTATTTTAAGAAGTAGGCCTCGAAAGCATGTAGGTTTCAGCATTTAACGTCTAGTCTAAATAGTAGAAGTTGCTAAATGTAGTTCAGAAGGTCCTGATTTTGCAACTTTTTACTTTTTGACAAAACTAGGCTACTTAAGTTCGCTTTAAGTTATCAAACCTATTTAGAGACTAATTTATAATCGACTTATAGCGTTGGAAAGCCTTAGCTTGCCTAATATTATCTAAATAAGATTTTGAAAAAATATCTAATCTTAAGGCCGTCCCCACACCGGTCGACTGATTCCAAACAAATCTCGCAACGAAGTTTCCAACGAAAAGGAAAAACCGAGCCATGTCGAGCCGTGTTGCGTGACTCTAGAATATTTAACAATAGCATAATAAGGGATTTTATTGTCTTGTATTGTGAGGTATTTGTATGTATGTATATATTTAAATACTTTTGAAAAATATTTGTGCACATCTCAACTCATGATGTTCACCATAAAAAGCACGCAACGTAATTATCCTGCGACCTAGAAACACAGTCGCTCAAAACCAATTTCAAATCAGTTTAGTTTCATTCCGACCGTGTGTGTTCCCTCACTCGAATACACGTGCGTTCTCTTACTAACAACACAGTTGCATTCTCATTCGGTTCAAGCAGATTCGGAGCTCGTGTTTGCAATCAGTCGACCCATGTGCGGACGGCTTAAGGCATCACGTCTTATTTTGACTTCAAAATTGCAGTGTTCTTATGCGCGAGATGATCTGTTTATTATTATAAAATGAACCTTACGTACATTTGACATAAGTTTCATCTTTAATCATCTAGAAATATACACGCTGATTTAACTCGATTTTTGGTCACTATGGTCACCAAGTCATGGAATCATAGAAAAGTCAGCTGCATCATTGCAATGCAACACACGCAAGCCCGCCGGCTTTAGGTTTACAATCTAGGTGTATACAGTATACACAGTACAGACTGGACGAATACGGAACGGAACACTGTACTGTGGTGTGGCGTCTATATTACTGTAGCTATACATCTAGCTGTATATGCGCCTGGAAGCTATGCTACGCTGTACGCTGTGTGCTTGTACTTCGACGTACGCCTGTGTACTGTAAGGTTTGCCTGTGTATGCTGTATGCTGTATGCTAGCGTCTATAGTGTATGGTCGCCGAACGAGTAAAGAGTATAGTAAAGAGTACCTACAGGAACAAGTTCGATTTTCAAATATATTGCTCACAGCAACTGTGGAACAGTCAGTGAAACGTTGTTGGCATGTGAGGGTCGAGTTAGATATGTTTTGGAAAATATATTTATTTTTAATATAAAAAAAGTGTAAGCAAGCAAATGAATTATTAAATTTATAAAAATAATATGAATGTGCAATTATTATTGTAGTTATAAACAATTAAATTTCAAGTGTTTATTTATTTATTTTTTTATTCATAATTAATTATTTATTTTTATAGTGTTTTTTGTGATGTGATTTTATTTTTTAATTGTGTCGTCCCCCATGTGTGATTTTCCGTGTTTTTTTTTAAATTAATTTTTTGCACAATTTTTATTTTTTTTATAATTTATTTTATGCAGTGCATTTTCGCGATTTTTATTTAGTTATTATAATTTTTTGTTATTATTTTGTGTTAGTTAATAATTAAATTTGTTACATATTTTCAGAGTGTTGAAATTTATAATTTTTAAAATAAATAACATTGCATTTATCATCAAAAGAACTGTTAATTGAACATGCGGTAATTTCGTAAGTAATTAAAATGCTTTTTGTATTTTTATATTCTTTTTTCTCGTTGTATTTGCGTAATGTTTATTACAAATATACATTTATATTATTAATTATCGTAATTAGATATTCCTACGTCTTTTTTTAATTAAATTTGTCTATGTACACACTGCTGTATTAATGTTTTAATTGATTTTTGTTCTAATGACGCAAAATGTTTGTTTATTACTTGTCGTATTTAATTTAATTATTTTATTTAACACAATACTTGTCCCGATAATTGATTTTAATGTAAATAACGATTTCGCGCGGTGTCTGTTTGTTGCCATTACATTCACAAATATTATTCTTTTACGTAAAATTAAGTCGCATTCAAGAATTAATTAAATAATACTTAGCGTTAGGTAAAATTTACTTGATTGGATAAAACAATTCATTAGATTTTTAAAAAGTTATGGCATATCACAATATTCAGAAAACATAACAGACAATTAATAAAATAATGCATAATAACGTAATTTATTGGAGGTGTAATATAGTTTTATAAATATATACATCAGTCGATTTGTTTAACATTTGTATATTTTTGCTTTCAAGTTATTAAACCCTAATATAACATTCAATTAAACATACAGATGTTTTACATGTTTTTCTTTTAATTATAAAGAAGGGTTAAGGGCACTTGATACTTCTGAAACATAACTTACTAAAATGCTCTCTTGAATCAATGTTATATTTGCATTGTTGTTACATATTGCATCTAAATACAAATATAGGGTACTGCTTACAATTTAAAATATTCCGACAATATCTAAATGGTTAACGTATTTAAATACATTAAGACACTCCTATTTTTTAATAAAAGTAATTGAATAAATCGAAGCTTTTCGCATATTCTAAATAAAGCGCCTGCTTCTCATCTCTTATAATAATAATTACTTTAAAGGATTATGCAAATTTGATAAATCACAAACGATTTATGCAAGTATTAGTTAGTAATTGTTTTCTTTAAAATAATCCCAAATTTTAAACATTTGTATGAAAAGTTAGTTCAGGATTTATAATATAGGGGGTAAAGATTTGCAGATAAAAATAACTAGTTTTTATTGTTGCGCGCCTAAATTCATGCAACTGTATTAACTTCTTACATATGAAAATATAAATTTTATTGCAGAAGTAATTACTTTTGCGGTTATTGACATGTGATTTTTTAAGTTAAACATATTTAAATGTTTTCTTATACTTATTTCTGCAAAGTAACGTTCTAACTCATTTATTAAGGAGATACCCTGACCGGGGAATAATAATTTAAGATTTAGATGACACTGTATCAATTCTGATATAGAAATAGTCAATAGTAGGGATGAGTCAAAGATTACTTCCTTAAAAGAATAGTTTAAATATGGTTTTTCAATAAGGAATTGTATTGGAACCAATAATTTGTACGTCAATTCCGCAAAATCAATATACAATGTATATTTATTAATCAATAATATTTAGTAGTAACGGCCGAAGAAAATAAAGATGTTCTTATACTTAAACATGCCGTCAATCCTTAGAACTTCTATCGCCGAAATATTATACATTGTTTACAGACAAAAGATCATCTATTTATTGTTGACAATAACTTAACTTTTTTTAAAATGGACTTACCCTAGTTTCAAAATAAACTGTTTATATATTGAAATATTTTTATGCATTTTATAAGTTCGTTTTTTATATTAAAATTATTATGTTGCAAGGTAGAGTTACAAATTAATTTTATGTTTATTTAATGTCATTATATTTTAAAATATATTAACGCATAACATTTAAATAGATTCAGTTTTATTTAACTGCCTTTTTATGATATGCATATGAATGTAATTGAAGTTATATATATTCGTATCATATATACGTATATATATATATATATATATATATATATATATATATATATATATATATATATATATATATATTATATTTCCTGTGTAAACGTATTCCAAATTATTCTAATTGGTTTATTTTTTAAAATTCATATGTTAATTAACCACATTAATACGCAATATGGCATGATAAAACAAAATTCAAACAAATTTGAAAAGCATACTCACCACTATATTTTACCACTAAACAAACAAAATATTCATATGTTTTTTTTCAACTTTTGACCACCTTGTATATGATATAAATATTTTTTACTGTAGTATCTAAACATCTTGCAATTGGGCTAGCAATGAAGGTAATGAATATATGTATTTATTTGATGTTTCTACTCACATTTTGAACCTGTGTAGACAATATTAATATCAGAAAAAGAATTTCATCCTTCTAGCAAGTGCGGGGTTTAAAGAAAAACGTGGAGTACAACATTTAATTCAATCATTACTCGTAAATTATTCATTTTATTTAACATCACGCTCTTGTGAAATTCATATCCACTCTATAACTGCCCTATAGCAAGAAATTTATTTAAAAGAAATTAAAAACAACGGCTGAATCAGTGCTCGCCGAATCAGAATACGCCGAACCGTAGAATGCCGCCTTTAAAGGCAGTTACTGTAATTTCAGTTTCATTGTATAACTTCTAAAGTATCAGCCTTTATACATAAAAGTGGTTCAATTTCTAAAAAGAAAAATTTAATAACAAATTAATATTAGCTTTAAATTAATTATTTGTTTTTTTAAATTATTTATCGTATTGAATATATACTTCTCATATTTATAACTGTAGAACCCTTTAAGTTCAACCTCTAAGGGTAACATCGTTGTAAACCCATATATTTGGAGGTAAAACACTAAAGAGTTGATTTACCAACCAATCCTTGATTTAACCTTACATAAAATAGATAATTCTTTTAATTTCTAAAGCATGTTTACATGACTAACTCAATAATATAACATAATACACGATATCTTTTAATTATAAAAACTAATTTTAATATAAATACACAGTTCTGTATCAACCCCTATAATAAACATCCCCTACTAGCGATTATCACATAATTCTTTCACCCTAAATAACATATATACATACATTTAATATAATATAAATATAACATTAAGAGATATATATGTATATAATTATTTATAAATTTTATACATTTGTTTAATCGATAAAGTAGGGGTAGGTATCTATCCGTAACAACTATATTTTATAATTTTTATATTTGTGTTTATAAGGTAATAAGAAATTTATGTGCATTTCTTTTTATATGGGAATCCGAATGTTATAGACATCAACTGCCATCTATTGGTGACGTCCATGTACTTTATATTATATTCGTGTTATAAGATAGTGTTTGTTCTAATTAAAATTACGCGTAAATTTTATTTCAAAGTAGTTTTGATTTCTATAGATTAATATACAATATTTTAAACGACTGGGCATGTTTTTCTTAACAACAATATAATCGCTTTGTTATTTACTATAGCTTTTAATTTATAAAATGCTTTGTTTTAATAAAGTCAAATGTGTTAAATAGTAGATTAATGTTATATAGGTAATAACCATGCTGTAGTTCTTAAATTTAACATATATCTAATATAGGAAATAACACACTAGTTCCGAAATAAGACAAAACACGTATTTTTTTAGCCCTATAGTTGCGCATGTACTTTAATATAACCGTCGTATAAAAAAGGGAATCTCTTTTCTATCTGTAGCGTTTACATTACACATGCCTGAGTGATAATAATAAAATAACAGCGATAATAAATTTATAAAGAACAATACAAAATAAAACAGTCATGTAAAAATGTTACAGAAATGTTAATAGCTATATTAAAACTTAATTTTATGATTTAGTTCTTATATTAGCGATTTAATGATTTAATTGAGATTAAGTAATTAATGAACCTTAAACGAAATGAAAAAATTGACGCTGTTTGATTTACAACTTATATAAGATTTAAAAACTGGATAAAATAATTTCTTGAGAAAAATCATACACAGAATACTGGTCCTAGTGTTTATTTAAACGACAAAATTTTGAAAGTAAATTATAAATAATATTCTTATTATTTCTTTTAAAATTTGAAAAAAATAATTTGCGCACTGATTATAAAAATGGTTCACGTTATAATTTAATTAAATGTGTATAGAAGGGGCTCATGTTACAATATAATTGAACTCATGATTTTTTAATGGCAACTTCTGTTCCAAGAATCTTATATCTTATGCCATTAACACCATTCTGTTAAAAGCCGCGCTTCTATGAACTGTTTGTTGTAAAGTATTCTTTATTTAGTGTGTATGCATTGAATTAAGATATATAAATTATTATGGTATATTATGTGACCACAACCAGTAACACATATTATATATAAAATAAAACATAAAACATATTTATAAGACAATTTTGTTATATAAAGACTGCAGAAAACAAATTACTGTCAACACATGTATAATTCTTTGCAATAAAACTATATTATTTCAATACTACAATTCAAAATTACCGCCAATCAATTATAAAATATACACCTGCTGCCATCTGTTATCTATTACCTAAACTTATATACTCAGTAAACTTTTTTTTATTGTAATTAAATTTAATAAGGGATAAATTGTGTAAGTTTATACAGTTATTAAATGAAAAACAGTTTTATATTAATGTTGAATTAAATATTGAAGCATATTTATACGTTGTACATAGTATGATGTCTTTATGTTACTCAGCGGGATATTTAAAAGCTAATAATAGAATTTAACGCGCTCATTATGAGATACAAATAATATGATCTTGTAATTATATACAGATACATACACATATATAAATACACTGGTATATGTATTAGTACAAAATATATATAAGTCTCAGTTATACTAGGCGTGATATTTCCGATGGTGACCTCTACTATGATGTGAGCTATACCGCTGCCTAATAAGTTTTTATGATTATGTAAATACAAAATATGTGCTGATCCAGTGACGTTAAAATCAGTTTGTAAGTTCTTCTTAATTCTCCCAACCATATAAACAAATAATTAAACCATTAAATTATTATCCATTGTATTAAAATTACGTTTAAGGTAAATAAACAAAACCTGGTTCTATGGGCTCAAAAAAAAAACGTTGTGTATATCTATTTTCGTTCATTATATCACCGCGCGGCTTCTACTTTTCCGTCTACCACCCCTTGTACACCGTTATCGCGCCTATTTATGTCGCAAGCTTCCCTAATTTCTAATTTAAGTTTAATCTAACGAATGTAATCACTGGAGCCTCCGCATCTACACCATTACGATTAATTTTAATGATAATAATTTTTAAGGAAATATTTTAATATTAAAATTAATGTTAAGGCGCTACCGTTACTAATTGGTAAATAATATTGATTATTTACCTACGTCACTTAATTTTAGTAGAATGTTTTCTTTCGATGTAGTCATAATTTTTAAATAAAAGAGATAATTCTGAATCGATAATTTCTTAATATACGTTTGAATGTTATATACTCGTACGTACAATTATTATATAAGAATACTTTTATTCTTCTATTTTATAGTCATTTTTTTAAAATTATATCAGTGGCTAAATATGTGTGACAAAACGTGACAAGGGAATGGGGGGGGGGTAATAGTAGATGAGATAAGCTAATTTAGATCTAATTTAAAATTAGACTTCTAAAAAAAAGAAGAAACACTAAACCAAAAAGTAAAATAAGTCTAATCAAATTTGTCACGGTTTTAATTGTACGATTTCGGCCCAAATGTT
This sequence comes from Panorpa germanica, assembly GCA_963678705.1. NCBI lineage: Eukaryota > Metazoa > Arthropoda > Insecta > Mecoptera > Panorpidae > Panorpa > Panorpa germanica. Next base: position 18,575,727 of record OY783211.1, on the reverse strand, counting down.
CTTGAATGGTTAGACTTTTAATTTGATAAACCCTTTCTTGCAAATAACCTTACAGAAAGAAGTCTTGTATCGCAAGATCAGGCGACATTTATCGGGTGATCAGGGGACAATCCATATCGCCAGAAAAGAAAACCACCATTAATTGGAACGTGTTTCTAAACTAGGACAAAAAGTACCAAAGTAAAAAATTATCCTGCAGGGCAAGGTTTACACTTACTAGTTTGCTACAAGCTAATTTAATCGTTACTTTTTCTGCCAGGCTACCTAAACGATTTTGTTTTTGCTCAGTTAAACATTTTTTAATATAAAAAAATTCGCTGATTGGGGCTTTGGTTTTAGGGCACTAGACTTCAACATCTATGCCGGTTCTGACTGTACCACTAGTCTTAATTTTAAGAATCGATCAAACATTATACATAACTACATACATATATAATAAAGTTGCCGTTATATTTTGTGATTATATTTCCATTCAAATAATATATTTTCCAACTATATTGTTTTGGCAGTACCCAACAATACTATATAGATATATATGTGTATGTATTTGTACTAAATTTATATAGTACAGTACATAGAGATTTATATAGATATAGTCGTAGTTATGTGTGAAGTTCCCCACAGGGATAGATCAATACTACTAGCTCTACGTACGTACGACTCGACTATGCACGAGAATACACCGAGAAAACTATAGATATATTATATTATTGTATGTACGATAGTACTTATATATAGAGAAAGAGATATATGTATTTATATAGTTAAAGATAAAAAAGGACAACAATAGTAGTAAATGTAGAAAGGGATAAACAGGTCTACTACCTACAGGAATACACTGACTGTTAGGTAGGTAGGTACACTGGTACAATATCCTGGCGTAGCGCAGGACGCAGGTAGTCCTAGTCCTAGTAGTCGTAGTGTAGTCGTCAGGTCCTTGTTCTATAGTCTGTGGAAGTGTTTATTAGCGACTTTAAAATAATAATGCATGTTTCGTTAGGAGGGGAGAGAGGGGGAAGAATGAGAAGAAGGCTGAGGTAGTTTATGTACGAAGGGATTGAAGGAGAATCAAGTAGTAACATTATAAAGGTTTATGTTCTATAAGGATTTATACCTTCTTTAAAATAGAAAAATTTGCTTATTTAGAATAGACCAACAGATTTATATATTAGAGAGATTTTCTTTTGGTTATAACTGCATCTATTCAAAATCATATATATTCGACCGGACCAGAGTTAAATTTACTATGTTTAGTTCCCTACAAACAATGTTGACAAGATTCGTATAGGATTCGTATTAGATTCGAACGGATTGAACCGAATCGCATTAGAATCGTATTAGATTCGGACGAGATTTAGAGAAATTCTTTGTAGGGTTGTTATTAAGTTAAATTGATTATGTACATACATAATCATAAACTTATCAGACAGCAGTGTAGTGCACATATAAGAGGTTACACTGCAGTTTTGATTTAGCAGAATGCTTGTATTTTTTCAAAACAAACGAGCTCCTATTTTGCAACTTTTTACTAACTGCGCTTTAAAAATGAAAAATTCCTACGTCGTAATGATGAAAATTGGGCTATAAGTAAAAAACAGGCGCTGTAAAAACAAATTACAATAACTAGAAACTAATTTTGGATTTGAATTTTCAACATCTTTATGTAGGATGAAACAAATACGTTTCTAAAATCAAGTTTATATATTTGGTCTCGATTCGACCACTGATGGGTAAACATCTTTTTTTGATTACTCCAGTGAAGCGAAGTACTGCTATGAAATCATTGATCGTTGTTTATTTTATAAACAAAAATAAATAGTTTAAATTTAAAGTGAAGTGAAATAAGACAATAGAATGGAACAAAACAGAAAAAACACAATGAGAGTGGAATTTGTTAATGTTGAATATAAGATGGCAATCACTGAATTGCATTTATTTCTAAGAAATAAGCTAGAACTAAAAGTAGATGATGTGTTGGCCATCCAAGTCAACGGAAATAAAATGCTAGTGAAATTAAAAGAAACCAGTCCAATCGATGAACTACTAGACAAATATGAAGAAATTGAATATATAGGAACGGATGACAAGGCATACAAAGTTATATTGGAAAGAGCTGACAGGTATACGATAGTCAAATTACATGATATAGAATATGAAATGGAAGACATAACCATACAACATGCACTCCAAGATTATGGAAAAATAGTTACCATAAGAAAAGAAAATTGGGGTAAAGAGATGCCATTTCCGGTGTATAATGGGATACGGGCCGTAAAAATGATTCTAAAAAAAGAAATCCCATCGTACATTAGTATGATGGGACGAAAAGTATGGGCAAGTTATACAAACCAAAGAAAAACATGCAGATTATGTGACGGCCTGGACCATTTGGGACAGGATTGTCCGACACACTTTAAAAATAGAACATCAGAAAAAAGGACAACTCTCAGCTATGCGTCGATAACAGGAAACAAGACAATAACTGAAAACAATATAGAAGCAATAGGAAACAGATTACCAGGAGTTATCAACGAACATGACTTCCCAAATTGGGTTAATGAAAAAGGGAAAAATAGTGCAAGGAAAGAAGCTGAAGCAGTAAATATTATCGGCGAAAAAAAAGATATATTTAAACTACCAGGCCCAAGAATAGAAAATAAAAGAAAAAAGAATGAGAGCACAACAACTGAAACTACAATTACCGAGTCAGATAATGAGGATGATAGCTCGGATTCAAACATGGTATTGGAAAAAGAAACATCAGACAATGACATAACAAAGAAAAATTGCGAAAAAGAAATACAAGAAAACAGAAAGAGTTACTAGAGCAACGGAAAAGAAAAATAAGAATTTATAATTGAAATGTAATTATTATATATAGTGTAAGTTATGTTTTATAAGAAAAAAAAATGTATATAAAAATGTAATATTGATTGAAAGTGCTAATAACTTCCAATAGTTGATGCACTTAAAAATAAATATTATTAAAAAAGTTTATATATTTGTCTATAGATGCCATTCACTTTAAAACGTATTCAGTCGTAAATGACAGCAGTTCTTTCCTGCTATACACAACCAAATTTTTAAGCATGTCTTCTTTCATTATGCTACAGTTATATCACGTGTTCCAACCCTTAAAATACAATAGTAGTAGTACGATGATTGCACATACGCTGAGGTTTAAATAAAAATTTAAAAGAAATATCACAGATAATTTATCATTGTTTTTCGATAACTTGTAACATTGACCTATTTCTATTTCTGACGACCTTCTACTGATGTTATTGTTGATCTGCTATTGTTGTTGTTTAGGTGATAAACAATTGCAAAAAGTTTTAAAAAATTTTGGCAAAATTTTCGGATTTTACAGAAACATTGTCTATTGTCAAGCTGTGCTTCCAGGAAGTCAAAAACTGTCATCAATCATTTTATATAGAAAGATATTTAAATAAAGTTCCTAAAGGGTTATAGATATAGTTTGTCTTAACATTTAAAGCAGTGGCAGACTTACATTAACCTCGTGGATGCTCTTTAAATCAGTCCTGCAACATGAACAACAAAAATAATCGTTATATTCGGTCAACAAAGTAACTAGCCAGTAAACATTTGGTGAAGTGTCCCTTTTTGTGACGTTTCTATCACTATTTCACTTCAATTATAGTATGCATCAACTTCATCTTCATTTGTATTCCGACAGATGGAGTGGTTCCGTCATCTGATTGTGAGAAACTGAGCTATAAATGAACTCTTTCATGACAAAAAATCTTGCGCATCTCCAATATGATGTCAAAGTGACTCCAAAATGCTCCAAAATGTTTACTGGGTACGAGAGAAGAGTATTGCACGATTTCATCCCACATAAACTTACGATTAATATTTCAAGTCAATACAATAACCTTTATGTTTTTAAAAGATTTAGATTTTAAAAACTTTAATTACAGTAAATATACATTCTTTGCTAAAATTTCTACGAATTCACTTTCACCTTAATACGCCCCTGGTTCCAGGGTTTTCTAACATTCCCCTATACTATCATCAGGTTCGTTGCCTGAACTACCGCAGCAGTCTCCACATTATTTACCCCTAAATTTAATTATTCTAATTCCAGTCAAGTATTTCGATTTCGTTAAGCAATTTTATTAAGGAGGCAGATTGTCTGGCATTAACTGTTGTAGCTTTAGCAACAATAATAGAATAATTGTACTTATTCAGCGTTAGCTTTAGTTTAGAATATAATGAACACTTTTTTATTAGTGAAAGTTATGGGAGAAAACATAAACAACATAAAATTGGATATTTATGAAGATACTGTAAATTCAAATGTTGTAAAAGTTTAAGTTAAGAAACAGTTAAACTTGTCTTGATCTTAAAATATTTAAAGTTATACAAAAAAAGTGAACAACTTTACAAGTTTATAACGAGATATAAAACTAGTATAAATCTTTTATTATTGAAAAAAAAGTTGATATTTGATTTTGGACGACATAATGGCCGAGAGCAATATTTCTGCTGTGTTTTGCAGTTCGATTCCCGGACCAGAGCTATTATATTATGTAACTGATTATTTCTTATTTAAATAATGGCGCCGTAGCTAGTAGTAGAGTCTATACTATCAACTACTGCTGCCATCTATTGATTGTTAGTTTAATGATAATTTGTATCCAGTTACAAACATAAAGTGGTAGGAGTACAAGGAGAACTTTATCGACTATCATAGTGTTAAAGCGTGATATAGCAGTTTGTGAATATATTTTAAAAAGTTTATAGAAATATAAAATATATCTTTAAGTAGTTTACATTAAAGTAAAATTTATAAGTCATAACACCATAAATACTACCAACATTGTAGGAGTACGTCAATAATAGAACTCAACAGCAGAAACTTTAAACGACGTTAAAGAAATTATATTTAAAAATTACGGAAAATTTGTGTATTTTAAATGTAATGCAATATAATAAGCTCTTAATTAGCTTGTAGTAAGGTAGCAAGTGTAAAACTGCATTGCAAAATAATTTGTATATGAACAGCACAGACTATACTAAATGAACAGTAGAAAATGAACCTTGCAATTAGTTAGTGTAAAGCTAGTAAATCTTTGTACAATCTGTAGGCTTTGAAATAAACATAATTTCCAGCAGAATTTAGTGGAGTAAATAATATAGTGGGGCAAATTCAGTAAAATACGAGTTTATAACTGATTTGTAAGACTACTTTTACAACAAAGTAAAATAAAATCAACTAAATTATATCTATTTCGACTAAATATATTTTTTATGTCTTCAGCCTATCATAGAAAACCCCAAAACACAATTTAAAACATATAAAAATCTGACCCTTATTTTTATATATAAACCCCCTAGTAAAAAAACCAATAACTTTATACAGTACTTATTTACTAACATACTTTAACCATTTTCATATAAGAGTCACGTAAAACCATGACGCACGTGTAATGTATACTATTGTGATTCTACATTTTATTACAACCATACCACACCACATTGCTTTTCTCGTTTTTAGTATTAGTGTATATGTGGTTGCCTTATGTCCAGGCGTTCATTTTTAGTTTTATTTTTATATTTTAGATTTTTTTATTTTACTTATGAAACTTTTTATTACATATTGTGAACATTTTTATATATTTTTTATTTCTATATAATTTAGTAATTTTATTTTTATTATTTATATAAAAAGGTCTTTAACATTGTGGATGTCGTTATTATAGATTTGTTTTTTATTTTAGACTTTCCGTTTTGGACATGTTTTTTAAATGTTCTATTATCGTTAATATTTACTTGAAACCCTTCTGAAAGTTTATCGATATAGCGTGACGTATTAAATGGCAAACTGGCTATGACTATTATAGGTCTATTATTGATCTGGACGATTTTATAAAGATCATTTAAAAATGAAAAATCTCAGCTAGCGTACCAAACTTAAATACAGTAGACTGTTGTATAACGCGGTTAATATGTTTCGCGTTGTAAGGGCGCTTTGTGCGAACTCGTGTTGTAGAAGAGTCCGAAATTTAATACAAATTTAATAAACAAATGCTTATTAACATTAAGAATTGGGTATATTACATATTTCTAAGATGCTTTATTTAAAACTTTTGTTTTAATTTTTTTAAATTAATAATATTTTACTAAACAATTTTATTAACATGCATTGTATGTGCTGAAAATAAATATACGGGGAAAATATAAAAGTATAATAGAAAATTAAATAACTTACATTTGAAGCAGCTACCCGTTGTTCTAGGATTCAGCAACATTTTCGGGAATCCTGAAATACGGAAACAATAATTAGAAAAAATAATGTTATACTAACGAAATTCTTCTATTGGTTTTAATTAATTTACAATTAAAATAATTAAAAATCACATCACACCCTGATAACATATTCATATTAATTAATTTATATTTCTCTTTATTTTCAGATGCAACAAAATCAAGAAAGTAAAAGAAATAAGAACCCAAAAAGAATCAACAACAAAAATTAATTGGCTAAAAAAGTAATATTTTTTCAAAAAGCTTTTATTTTTTTTTATGAAGAAGAAAAAGTAAAAATATTTAAATAAACAACAGTGTATATAATTTAAAAAAGTGAAAAATAAATTACAGTGTATACAGCCAATATAAAATTCTACCTCAGTTAACAATTTAATATTGTTAATTAGAATTACAAAAATAAATAGTAATGTCGCCCACAGATTTTAGGCACCACCGGTATACAAATAGACGACTCTGACAGTCTCAAATGAACAAGCTTTAGGTAAGATGAGTTGGAAATAGTTAGGAGATTTTGGAGGCTCCGTTAATTCGTCAATGGTTCGATTCACACTGGAGATACGACTGTGTTAAGACAATGTCGCCTTTATCGTAGAAAGATTCAGATTCTGTTACGATTCTGTTAAGATTCAGTGCAGATTCAGTTCAGACTCCACGGCCTGTCGGTTTGTGCGTGTTTTTATATGTTCGCACGATCCTCATTGAACACCTTTAAGACAGTCCTTTCTCCAGTGTGCTTCTGCTGTTACAATTATATGATAATTTCCAACGGATAACATTTGTTTGCATAGGTAAACGTCAATCACCAACTGTTATTCACGGCGTGACAATGGTCGAGCCATCTCCGTCCCCGGCGCCTTCCTCTCTATCTGAACAACAATACTCGCTACGATGGAATGACTACCATACATCAATATTGTCTTCTTTTCGACATCTACGTGATGAGGAGGACTTTATTGACGTGACCTTGGCTTGTGATGGAAGTAGATCATTTACAGCACATAAAGTTGTATTATCAGCATGTAGTCCTTATTTTAAAAGATTATTAAAAGCAAATCCTTGTAAACATCCTATCATCATACTTCGAGATGTCAGAGGGGATGATATGGAAAGTTTGTTAAGGTGAGTGTATATTTTGAATATTTTTTAGATTTGTTATGCCGGTTTCACACCACAGAGACAGTTCAATAAAGCACGAACAAAAACACCAATGTTTACGTCAAAGAGACAGTTCTTAAAACATTTTTGTCTTTTAAAACTGTTTTAGTAAACAAAACATATTCCCATCTGGAGAAGGTAAGATCAAAGGAAAACACGTTTGTTGTTGTTTTTTGGTCTGCATGGTTTGAACACGCAGTTTTGTTTTTTGTGAACATTTGTTAGTTGCTGTTTATCATGTTTATAATTTTTATTGCACACACAGAAACACACTAAAAACAATAGTAGACTGTTCAGTGTGAACATTTTTTGACAACAAAACTGTTTTCAAAATTGTTTCTGTGGCGTGAAACCGGTATTAGTTTTATTGTATGATATGCGTGGTGTTTTAAGTAAGGCAATGCTGACGACAAAGTGGCCGGAAGCGTATATGTGAGCTACACCACTGCCTAATAGTTTTAAATAGTTAATAATTCTTTGAGACAACCAACCTCAGAAAATATAGCTCTGGTCTGGCATTTATTTTAAAACTTATCAGATCATATTCTATGACAAACATTTAAGCAATGTCACTTCTTTTAAGAAATTTTACTAATTATTAAACTATTTATAAAAAAATTATTTAAAAAAAGCTTTCCTGAGTATATTGTAAGTGAAGTGAGAGTTTTAATCATTTAAATAGTATTTTTAATTAAACTCACTAACTTCATAAGTTTAAATGAACTTTTTTTCGTTTTCTTTTTTTCTGCTGTAGTGTCATAAATCTCAACTTTATACGATGGCGTTTTAAGTTTCTTAATAAGCAAAAACTAATGAATCGTATATAATCAATGTACCGTTATTTTAAAGAAATCTCCAACAAATGTTTTCCATAAGATTTATATCTATACATATATCATAACTTTTAATTTTATCAAAATATTATATTATATTATAGAAATTACAATTTTCTTGCTGTGTTTCATCCCTACAAATAATTTAAATCCGAAGCGTATAAAATTCAAATACGATGTTCTAGAACTCGATCTAGTATCGACATTTCGAAGGCATTTTGAATCAAAAACGAATGCGAAAGTTTCAGAAGCAAAATGCATTACCCCACCCCATAAACTTAAACTCTAAAATACGAAATATCTTTTCCTGAACGTACCCAAATATATTTTCTACGGCTTAGAACGTGCTTCGAAATATCTTACTCAAATTGTAATCAGACTCTTCGACATTACTACGATACGAAAAAATGTTTGTAAAGATACAGGATAAATTCATAGTGATTTTTATAAATTAAAAAAAAAACACAAGTTCTGTTTTAAATTTGTCAGAAACCTTACAATATATTTGCCTAAATTTTAACCAAACTGCCGTTATTGTCTGTCTGAAGCCCAGAGGCTTGCTTCTGTAACATTTGACATTTTGTGCATATTTAAACGAAATATGCGTATAAAATACATTCAAAACAAAATTATAATTGCTAATGAGACGGCGGTAAACAGATTATCTTTAAATGGTAGACACTCGTAAAGGCGTGCTTAAATTAACTGATCGCATCAACGAAAATCCTAAGCAGGAAGTTTTAAGCACGAACGTAACATCTTCAGTGGAACATTCCTAAAAACAAAAACACTAGCTCGAGAAACTGTGGATAGCGGGCTGAAAATGTAGACTGTAAGGATTAGCGTGCACTGAAGATAAGGCTGTTTTTCTATTCGGTATGGATCATAGAAGCGTTGTCTCAATTTTGCCTTATTCAGTGAGAGATATACCTAATTGCACCCATGTACGCTTTCCTCTGTGTCCCACCTTAACCTTTACACTTTAAATCCAAACAAATTTGTTATTAGTTATTTATAATCGATGGTATTTCATTTTTTAGGTTTATGTATCACGGCGAGGTTCACATCGGTCACGAACAGTTATCAGACTTCCTAAAAACAGCACAACTCTTGCAAGTTCGTGGACTGGTTGATGTACCAGCGCCTGGAATACATGCACCCCCAAATACAACTAATGAACTAAAAGCATCACCGGTAAGTGAATTTTTAATTAAATTTTGTTTGTTTTAATAGAAATTATTTTATAAGTAATATGTTTTTAATCAGGTATGTAATTAACAACTTTTATAAGACTTCCGGTTAGAAAATTAACTTTGTTGAACAACGAGTGGTTTAATTTTGTGTATATTTTTTTATTGAACCTCAAAGTTGTTCAAAATCAAACAAAGTAGATACATAATATGTCATTACAATACGGTTTTACTTTTTTCATATTGACTAAAAACCAAAATTCTACCATCTCGTTCTTTTCATGTCCAACTTTGCTTTTTAAATTACTTTATTTACAATGTTCACTCAATAAGTTCGTAGTATGACATATAGATGGCGCTGCTATTTCACAAAAAATTATGATACGATGAAAAAAATACCGAGTTTAAACGGTATTGTTCCATTATTTTTCAAAAATTACAAAGATAGCATCACTAAAACCTCTGTAACTCGTAAAGAAATGGTCCAAATGTCATGAAATTTTGACACATTTCGTTTGAAGGTTGGTACTATCTAATGTCATCATCTATATGTCATTGAACTTATTGAATGATATGATATTTCTTTGTATTAAACTAAAATTTTAAGCATACTATATTTTTGCTATGAATGTTTAATAATTGGTTTGAATGATAGTGGTTAATACTTTAGCTCTTTGGAGCAGTGTAGGATGTGATGCCCTAATTCCAGGCGTATTTAACAACCTAATGTTCCATATAATTCAAATAACGTATTGCATCTCAAACCTTTTAAAATTGATCAATATATGTATCTCACTCTATGTCTCAATATATCATTACATTGAATAAAGTAGGATAGAGATAGATATATTTATTCTATTAAAGTTTATAAACGAAATTGTTTGAACAAAATCTCGAAATCAGTTGATCACCTTCTTACAGACATCAACATCGTTACCATGGGAACTGCTAAGTGGTGGTGGCGGTAATAGTTTAGCTGATGAACGGGAACGACCTCCACGTTCAACATCACCACCACCTTCAAAACGAGCACGAAGTTCTGACCTTTATCGAGCACAGATGAGAGCAGCAGCAGGACTTAGTCCAGATAGAATACAAACTACTACTAGAGGTCGAGAACGAACTAGGGACCGGGAAAGAGATCGGGACCGGGAACATAGAGATAATGGACATGGACTTGATATGAGGGAATCATTACTTGGACAAGCACTAGAAGGTGGACCTACGTTACATGTTGCGAATCAGGTGAGAAACGGAGCGTGTATGATTTTCTCTTAGTTAATTAAGTGTATGGTTGGTTGCGTATGCGTGTGTTAGAAGTAAAGTGTGTTGTATATATTTTAGGCGCTTACGTTGTGTAATAAATTTACTTTCTTTTAATTATTGACATGTATAACATAATCCGAGTTAGGAAATAATTAAATAGGAAATATAACCTTATATTGTAAATATATGAGTAAAAATATTTAACCAATTCGAATAATCGAGTAACTACAGTTAAATTTTCTTTATGAAATTAAAATAAAAGAATTTAACAAAAGAAATTTTGTTTTTTAATATCTGATTTAATCATGAAATTTCATTTGAAAATTCCAATTATTTTATGTGATGTGAAACACATATTATCGCCAGGTTAAATCAGGAATTATAATGGATTAATACACTTCTTAATCATGTGAAAGGTATACATTAGGTTCATTGTATATCTTATGTTTCTTTCACCCCACACAAGACCCTCGCATTACGTGTAAATACAAGTTACTGTGAAGATCAGTGAAGATATTGGGTCAGCGCAGTCGATCGTGGTAGTACATTCGGGTACATCGGTAAATGGGGGCGTTAAATCAGAGCTAGTAAGAGCTCAAGAAAACCAGATAGTAACTTAGAATTAGATACCGCATAAAACAGTCAACGAGTGTTAATTAATTAATTATAGACAACGCAACTAATTGACCCCTCACAAGAGCGCTGCAAATTACAGGAATAACCCTACTAACATTGTTTACGCTTTCCAAAAATAAGGTTTTAAGAGAAGGAATACAATTGTTAATTGTAATTGATATAAGCGTTACAAAAATTAAACTTTATCCCCATTTTTCTGTCCGTAACTTTTCATTATCACAATTTTCATTAAATTATTCTTTTTCCTTCTTCTATAAGTTGTGTACTTAGTGTCAAAGCTACAACAAACCAGTTAAAAACATATTATTTATGTTAGATAATTTCTTCTTATTATAATTCTCATTGGTACAAATATTCTCCTCTGATTTATAAAATTCTTTCTTTACAATAGAAGCCCCATTCCGACTCATCATTGCAAGCACAAAGTACCGGCGAAGATAGTAATAGTAGTGACACAGCCCCCAGTGAACATGGCGGTAAAATGGACGACAGAGAACTTCCCGAAAGTGAATACGGTGACCATCCTTTGTTGGGGGCCAACGGTGGACTTATGGGCGACCACTCAAATAGGAGCGGCACATTTCCCGGGGCACTGTTGGGGTTACAAGGTAATCATATTTACAATTCTATAAAACATTATTTTATATAATAATAAAAGATAGTAAAATATATAAAGCTGGAGGATACAACAATTAGTTTTAACATTCTCTAATTATCTTATTTTATTTTGTAGGACTTCCAGGAATGTTACCAGGTCCTTCAGGGATGCTAGGACAACAAGACAGTTTCGGCGAATGTAAGTTAATCTCATTTTTTTTCTAAAACTATTTTACATATTTGATTTAACTGCATGTTCATGTTTTTATTAGTTTTTGCTTTGTACGAGTATTATTTAACACAATAAGTTTTTTGTTTTATTTAACGAATCTAAAGTCTTTCTACTCACGCATTTTTCTATTTATAAACTTTAATCAATATTAATTGATTGTCAATACTGTTTAGTGTCAAGGTCTAAAGGTTTACTAATTCTGTATTGAATATTTAATTAACATTTATAGACTCATTTATTCTATATTCGCAATTGTTTGTAAATTCTAAATTGCTTCTATTTTAATTGACAACTATAATTGTTACTTATTTTGTTTTATATAATATTCTATTCCCATCGAAATGAAGAGATATTATGTATTCCTAAATTGATACAAACATAAGAGATGGCGACACGATAGAAACCTAACCTAACAATTATGTAGCAGATACATTTAAACGTAAATACTGTGCTAGTCCTGGCAGAAATTCGAGAATTAATACTGAGTGCGGAAAAACTATTAAATAAGCTTTCGGGAGTGATAATTCCGAATGCAGAATCGATACAGTATTTTTTACATACAGTTGCAAGTAGAAGTATATCAATAAAATTGTTTATTTAACTAGCACAACCTTTAACATTAAAAAATTTGCTCAATTATCATATTATTCTAAATATAACCTCACTTTTTGACCTTAATAAAATATTGATTACTTGTAATACTAATCTATTCCAGTGAAAAAGTTATATCTGTCAAATGAATTTTATATTTGAATGATTTTTCTAATTATATATAAGTGGGAGGTATCTATCTCTTTCCCAATTTATTCGTTATTCATTTCATGCGCCTGATTCGCGGTCTACTGTTAGTCTGATTACTGGAAAATTAAATAATCTTTTCCACGAATCATCATATATTTTTGTAATATTATGACAATTATTTTAATTAACTAATTTGTGCAGAATTTTTGGAAATTATTTATGAAGAGTGTTTCAATAGAAGCTGACTGTTTTGTTCTTTGAATAAAACAAAAAATAAGGGGAATATTTTCGATTTTTTAAATTTATTATATAACTAATACATGGGGATTACATATGTAATGTCAACCATTTACTTGACTGGCTGGGTTTTATGACAGTAAAAGTAAGTAGAAGGCATTACTTTAGTACTAAATGTTAGCGCGAATAATTAATTGGTACGTATTGTAGTTTCCATTAAAGATTTCTTCGTTTCCATTCATATTATCTGATATCACACAATAAGGTATATATTTTTAAACCACAAACAAAAGGTTAAAACTCCAATATAAAAATGTTACAAACAATCTCAATATATATCAAAGCACTTTTCTTCTTTTTGTGGAATCGTATTTTTTTTTTGCTTTTACAAACATGTTTTTCCGAGTAAACTTTATTTTCCATTTTTTCTTTATTTTTTTTCTTCGAAGCTACAAAGGATTGCGGTTATTATTTATTTTCTCAATGTATATAATTTTCCTGAAAGTTTTACTGACCTAGAAATTTTAAGGAAATATGTATTTTAAATTTTTTGAATGCAAGCTTTATGAACCGGCGGTTCCACCAACAAACAGTCTCGGATTTTGAATCTGAATTCATTATTATCATTTAGCTATACATATAATAATTGTGAATTGTATGTTTGGTGTGAAATTATGTGGTAAAATAAACTCTGTAGCAGCGAACGGTCTAAAAAGGGATTATACCACTACCACTAATAAATTTATTTAAGTACTTAAAATAATATTTGGCCAAATACATTTTTAGCCTCAATTTAAAATGAGTAAGAATAATAAAACCACAATTATAATCGTGCAGAATACTTTTAAATATATATTCACGCAATACTAGTGTTAGGCATAACGCATACATGCATAGACTTATAAAGCGCTCAAGCATATAGCGTCATATGCATAAAGCATATAACGCTAACAAAAGCGATGCATAAAGCCAGTCTGTCTTTTTGTCTACCATAATGCAATGCATGCCATTGTCATAGTAGGTTCTATCTATTATGAATGATGTCATTCGCTGATACTTCATCCCGCTCCCCCACTCCTTACTTATGGGTGGTACTGGTTGAGGATGTTTGAAACGTAGAGGCAATGAGGGGGACGGGGATGGAGTGGGGGGGGGGGTAGTAAGTATATACTTCATGAAGTATAGAGTATCAGGAAAGCATCTAGCAGCTAGGAATAAGCAGAAATCCCGTTGTTTGTAAGTTAGGAGGTCTAACAGTCCGTAGTGTATGGTAGTAGTAGATTCATTTTGAGAGTGAGGAGGGTGGATAAAGTATGGGGTGAGTTATTTGGGGTGGGGAGACAACACGATTCGGCGGTAGTGATATTCCGAAGGGCCGTTCCTTGTATTGATTTATAGCCTCGGTCGACCAAATCAAATGCTACAGAGAACCAATGGAACCACTGCGTCCATCCAGGGGTGGATTATATTATCAAGTTATAACCCTGTTTATTGTTATATATGTTTTATTTTATGTTTATGGACATATTCATCATTCGAATCTCTACAATTGTAGAGTTGTAGAGTACTTTAGGAAATCTCTTTGCGATTGGCTTTATTGGAACGCCACTTGATCGAATGTTTGATCGATTATAATTAGAATAGGGGTTGGTGGGTGGAATGAGTTGAACTAATGGGGTAAAAATTAAAACATACAAGTAAAAAATTGAACTCGAACAAATATGAATGAAAGGTTTATAATAAATCTCAGTTATAGTCCAAATCAGTTAAAAGAGGTTATAAGAGCGGTATAAATCTATAATACGACATTGAATTTTATCTTATTCGTTTTTATATACATTATAGAAAAATAAGTGAGTCAGTGCTTTTCAGTTATATCGGTAGTTTATACCCCACAACTTGTTTTAAGTATGAGTCGCCGCCGAACTCTCGTAATTTGAACTATATAATAACTTTTAAGGAGTAATTAAATCGTGTTGTAGCTTGGTCAAGGTATTAGCCTAGGCAAATATAACCATAGAAGTCAGTGCAGTAAAGAAATACATTTTAAAATTGTCTAGAAAGTTTTTTTTATTATTTTTCCTAGCGGTAGACACCACCATGCGTCACAGAGCTTTAAAAAAAGCTTTCATTTTTAAGCAAAACTAATTCTACAAGTTTAATGTATTTTTTTTTAACTTTACTGTCTATGATTACCTTCAATATTTTTTTTATAACCGCTGCATGTTTTATAAAGAACTTAAATTTGTTTTTATTTGAATTTTATGGACCTCGAATAATACGCCATAAAGCAATACCATAAAAAACACATGACTGAATCATAATTTAATATTTTATTATTTATAATATAAAAATATATATTAAAAGAATATGAACATAAAAATAAAAAAAAAGAAAAAGAATAGTCGCTTATGTTATGTATGGATATTGTATGAGTAAAAAAATATGTGGACAATAAATTATAAACATTGAATATTTATTGTAAGGTATTATTGCTATTTTAAAAATGTAGAATGTCGTGAACCATGTCGACGGATGGTGTTTGTTCTGGGTTAAGAGTTCCGGTGACGTGGCGTTAAAGCCATGGTAACAATATTGGTATTTAACGATAGTAATTCTATGAGGGAGCAAACAATTATTTTATTTGTTAAGGACGTTGTCGACCTCAAAAGGAGTTGTCGGGAATCGACAGGAAATATTCATAATTTTTTTCTATTTTATTTGTCTCTTCAGACAATACCTGATACCTTGATACCTTCTTCAGTCATCTACCAAACTCAGTTAGGCGTATTTAAGGTTAAAAATAACTTGATTTCAAATATGAATTAGGAAAATTATTGCTAGACAATATCCTATATTATAATGTTCCAAGTGAAAGTTTATTTCTTTATATGTTATGTTCTTTATATGTTATATGTTTACGCGATTCGAATGGTGGCTCGAAAACGGTTAATTGCATCTTTTCTATTTCCTAAATTAATTTCCTATTTCAGAGAGGCTTTTTTGCTCTATAACTTTCAATTCGTAAAAGATAGAAAGTTGAAATTTTGCATGTGTATTACGGTGTTTAATGGAGGATGTTGAGAAAATTGGGGAGCCCAGTAAAAAACTTTGGAGAAAGTTAAAATTTTTGATTATGTGATAATTGATTAAAAATATTTCAAAATTTTACTTGGGGGCGGTTTTTGGCTACAGTAAAAATTGTGCTAGAAAGTTAAAATTTTGTATATAGGCTAACCTTGGTAACTAATTCACGAATCGAAAAAAAATTTCCCAATTTTGGAAAAAAGTTTGTCAAATAACGCATAAATTGAAAATATTTTTTATTTTGTTAAAAAGAATATATTTTTTTAGTCAAAATTATTAGTTTTTATTTTGTAACATTTATATAGAATGAATTAAATATTCCAATTTAAAAATGAAATTAAAATTTGAAATGAAATTTAATTCACACATAAAAGACAGTCGTTGCTTGCGACGGGGGTAAACTCTAGTTATTCTATATTTCATTACCACCCACAATGAGTGAGTGTCTTAAATTTAAGCTCGGTTAATAAACTTGCAATGCAATTTAGCACATGCTAGTTTACCACAAGCGAATTCCAAGGTACATTTTCTACTTTTCATATAGAAATTGTTTTACTATAAGCTATTTAAGTGTATAAAAATAGGTATTCATTCCCGAGAGAATACTGTTACAGAAAATCCTTACAAATTTAGACTTAATCGAAAGAAACACTCATACTTCTCTAAATATATCTTAGATCACAAATTCTTCTAACATTATAACTTGAAATATAAGATAATTACATAAGATTCCTATCTTAAATATTTTATATTAAATATTTTCCATTAAAATTGTGTATTTCTTCATTTTCCTAAAACATTTTCTTTTAGTTTTCCTTCTACATCCAAATAGTATGTACATCACGTCAGTCGTGTAATCCCTTCACCCTATGAAAATGTATATAGGTTTCCACCGCAACATATTTTCGTACAATAAATTAAAGTTTTCATCAGTGTCATAGTACGTCGTATAATGACTTTGTTCCCTTCCCCTCCGCCCTGTTTGTAACATCTCTTTAAAGTAGTACATAATTTAGGTCTTAAAACGTTGATAGCATCGTGCAAAACTGATATTAAGCATCTAAATATATGTTAAGTCAATAACTCGTCGTGAGTAATGACTTCTAGCATGCAATAAGGCTTCGTGGTATGAATACAGAGTCGTAATCAGGTTAGGGCATTATTTAACCATCTAAATACACCTGCTCATACTAGTATATATAAAATATCACATGGAATTTTTATTAATAACAGTATTCAGGTAAAAAATTAGCTTGCAGTGTAGTTTCTTCATTGCTAGCTTGCCACAAACTAAATATTTCATTGAAAATTGTCTTACAATACATGTTTGCAAATTAAGTTCAAATATTATAAAAACAATTCAGTGCACCTTAGGGCTTTGTTGCAAACATGGCTGCAAACGTAGCCCTATGGAATTCTCTTTTGCAACTTCTTTTATAATGACTTCATTGATAGTATCACAAAAAATGACTGCAATGCGACTCTGTAACAATAAAACCATTTCTGACAGACAAAGAATAAAAACCATTAAAATATAAAAAAAAACAGTATAATAATTCCAAGAATAACTTCGCTTGTTTAAGTGCTATAAACCATAATAAAGTGAGGCCACCATGCAGACATGGGCCCGCTGAAACCCGGAGGGATTACATTCGCAATTTTCAGAAAGAATTTTATATAACAAAACAGTGACGACGAGTACTTATTGCTTTAATTGGTTTTTATATTTAACTATTTTAAGGTTATGTTTTTTTGAAGTTGTGCATTTACACGTTCTACAGATAAACTTGTTTCGTAAGTGTAAATGGAGACTAACATTTAATAGAAATATTGAGACATTTTTATTCTACCAGTATTTATTGAGACAGTATTATTTGAGATATTTTTGATTCTTAATTTTATTATTTATTTTGTATTTTAATGAGATACTTTCTCTAAAGGTTATAAATTAGTTTTTTAGTATTGATTTCTAATGCAGCTGTTTAATGATTGGATAATTTACTTCACAGTAATATAAATGAATTTACATAAATTTACAATTAGACAGAATTCATCCAAACAAAAAAATAATTTATTTTCTGATGAAATATACGAAGATCTGTTCAAAGTTATTATATATTGCAAATACCTCTCGCAATAAAAATAAATTAAATAGAAAAGTGTATCAGTAAGAACTGATTGCGTTGTTTATTCTATAAAAAGTAAAATAACTGGATTATTTCTGATTTTCTCAATTGATTGTAAAAGTAATACATAGCAGTTATTTATTTATAATTTTGATCAATATTACAAATACGTATTACAATTGTTATAAAACTTTCCTAAATTTCTCAGGATTTGTGTGCAATATTGTACTGTTTAGCATTTCATAACTAATTCGCCGTATCTCTAGACTTCTCATAACAAATTTCGAACTCAAAAGCAGTCATCTTTTATTGATACACACCTTATTTGCTTCTTCTTTTGAGAAATTAATTTCAATGCAAAAAACAAGTAATAGTATGTAGCTTAAACATAATAAATGCTATTAAAAATAACTCCTTGTAAAAATGCCGCCTCTGTATTCCAGGGGCGGCAGGAGCGTTTCATTCCGGTGGTCTATATCAACAAAATCTACGAGATGCAAAATCCATGATTCAGGATTCTCAGCATTCATCCTCGAAACCTCGTTGCCCGATTTGTGAACGGTTTTATTCATCCGCCAGCAATCTTCGGCAGCACATGCGAAATGTACACGAAAACACGAACGAAAACGAATGGTATCCGTGTAACCGATGCGGCCGGAAATGCAAAACGAAGCATTATTTGATCAATCATCAACTTCAGGCACATGGGATAAGACAAAGAACTTCCGCTCTTGAATAAATTTCGTTGTAATATGGATAAAGAACAACTGAAACTAGTCGCACCGAATTTACATTTACGTTGGGCGTAGATAAAGCCCACAGTATACTGTAAAATAAAATCAAACTTTAGTTCTTGGATGAAGCAATAATGAACTCACTGTGAAGTCAAGTTCGTTATTTGAACTCGTTACGAATTTTAAATGAACTCGAATTCACTAAATGTTCACTATATGGTTTACTGTTGTTCAATCATCTTGAATATGTTCTAGAGCTAGTGAACATGTTTCGTGTGCGCTTAGGCTTACACTCTTAGTCTTTTCTCTTAACTTTTATTACGCAATAATTTTTCTACATATATTTTTAATAGCATTGAACGTTTCATATATTGTTCAGAATTAATGTCGAGGTACAATTTCAATTGGAAACAGAAATAATTAAAAGTGATTATCTGATTAATGAGTAACTTGATGAGAAGGTTTTTTGAATGAAGCCATAAGAGTGTGCAGGACTTTAGAAATAATACGAATTATATTTTGTATTTGTTATAAAACAAAAGGAAATTAAGGAAAACTTAAAATTCCCATTTAGATTTGCTACGTAGCAGTATGTTTTTAAGTAGTGAAACAGATCAATATATGGTTTTAATTTAGTTTACATTTTTGATGTTGCATGTTCATAATGTCTGTTATTTCAATATAATTATATTTTATTCAATGTATATTTATTAAATATGAATTTATGTATATTTAAAATAAATAATATATTCCCGTCTCCCTCTTTAATAATACAAAAAATCTATAAAAAGAAAGAGAAAAAATATATATGTATATAAATATATATATCAAAAAGGCAATCTCGACTAACCATTATATTCAAAGGCAATTTCTTTAAATTAAACATTTCTTTCTGATGTTTTTTTGCACATAAGCAATTTTAATTGTATCCCCGATGAAATCAATATTAAATATAATTGGATTTTTGAAATTGGGAAACGGGGATACATTTTAATAATATTTATATATAATTATATTTAATTTAATTCTTATGTGCTTTTTAATAATAATAAATATATTTCTTCAAATATAAAATCTCTTACAATATTTTTGACTTCATTATAAAACCGTTAAAATAATTATGGCGTCTTAAATCAATATGGCGTCTTACTTACAAGTCATATATAACTTTAAATTTATGCAGTTTTAATTATCTAAATGTATTTTTATTACATGTAGTATTAACTTTAATCTACAAAATGGCGCCCACAATTTACATACATAATTAACTAAAACTTGTTTTTAGATAATAAAATATTAATGATTTTTTCATTCCTTCATGTAAAGCGGCCATATTGAATTCTATTTAATTATGAAGATATTGTGAGAGGTTTTAATATAGAATTAAAATCATAAATTTGATAAAAACAAATATTTAAAATGAAAAGAAATGCCTTTAATATATTGGGTGTCGGGCTTACAGATGCAGTAGCTGCGTTCTTGAAGACCGAACCATTGTCTCCAAGTGCATCACCCACGCACGAAAACGAGAACAATCCAACTAACAACATCAATCCGCACTCATATTTCGATGACACGTCATCGCAACAACAATCTAGCCTAACAAATCAGCAGGAGTACAAGTCCTTTATTAAAAACCAACAGCAGCGTCGACTGCAGGAACAGTTGAGCCTAAGCGCCTACTCCAACCAATCCAACACGACTTCTAACGCGAATAATGGCGCCAACAAAGGGAAAGTCAAGATATCCCTACAATGTCCGCTCTGTGACGCTCCAATGCCATCTCTGTTGACCGCTAGATCCCATCTGGAAAGACATTACCCCCGCGACAGTCCTGTGTGTCCTGTAACATCCTGTTCCAGGCATTTTGCACATCCTAATAGTGTCAGGAATCATATGAGAATTAAACATCCTGGACAGTGGCGGCGCATGAAAGCTATGCGTTGGGGAGCTTGGAGTCATAATAATAATCCCGAAAATTCAAGAAATAATGTAGCTACATCTTCAAATGATACGGATGTTTTTAGCTATTAAAATGACAGTACTAGCAGTGTATTAAAGCGGGAAGTTACTGTAGAAGCCTTATCTTATTACTTTAGTTCGAATGTTAGTCACTTGGCGCTACTGCAACTTAAGTATTATATACAAGTATATGAAATAAACCAAAAATACATATTACTAAATATACCACCACTAAATTGATTAACAAACTATGACTAATACCGATCGATGTATTCATCAGATATTTTATCTATCAAAGTATTTATTTATTCAAATTATTCATTCAAAACACCATGTTCAAACGTCACATGAATTACGACTTTAAGGTTATGTCAACCATAACAATGAAGTTAACAGTCGATTTACTTGTACATCTGATAAATACATTCTTAATTAACCGGTATACAACCAAATAAATGATAGCATTTAAATTGAATATGTCTTTGTAGGATTTTTACTGAAAACCTATTTTGAAACACTACTTAAAGCATGCAACTATTCAGGTTTTGTTGAATACCTAGAAAAGAAGTTCATTCCATTTAATATTTCCATGAAAAAAAGTTGAATAAAAAAAAAACAGACCTTTCTGTATAAATTGTACTCCAAACATTTCAATATTTTCATGAAAAACAAGTTTCCCCGACTTCTTTAACTGTAAATTTGTATAAAAATATTAAATAGAGCTGTGTAAGACATCATACGTAAAATTAAAATTTGCAAATGATTCTGTAATCACCAATTAATAAAACGTTATACGTTTAGTTCGATTTAAACTAATAAACAATGCTTAAAGTTATGAAAATAATAATTTTAGTTTTGTATTGTAATCGTAGTAAAAATAAAATGAAATAACTATTCCAAATTATCAACCAAAATTTATATTAAATTATAAAAATATTTATATCTATGTTTTACATTTATTCTTTTTGTTTAAAATGTAAAATAATATATTAATATGACTGATTTTTAATAATTTATATTGCTACTAGTAATTGTCTTTAATTTGTTTGGTTATTGCTTGAAGAGGCTGAAGAAAATATTTATTTTGTAAAAGCTTACAACAAGTTTCTGATTTTTTGTGGTTTAAATATTGTTATGAAATGAACCTTATTTATATTTATCATAAGATTCATAAGTTATGTTCATCGTGTGCTGTATTTTAAGTACAATCTCGACAGGAGATTAATATAAAAGAAAAAGCTCATAAAGCTCAAAAAAAAAGTTTTTATTTACAATTATTAATTTCTAACTGCCTATAAATAAATTATTACATATAATAATAATAATATTTGGAGAAAATAGCAAAGACTCATACATTTAAAAATAATTTATATAATAATACATTTTTGCGAATTTTTGAAAGTGCGAATGATTGTAAAACGAGATTGCGTAAACCTAGAGCAGATTGAATATGAGACGGTGTTAAAAAATAAAAAATATTATACTATTTTAATTTCAAAATGATTGATTTTGATATTATTGTTAATGCCAAATAGGTCACAAGATATCACAAAGGTTTGCATACATTAAGTAATGTTTTGTAACGTTTTTATTTCATGGGCACACGGTTTGGCGGAAGAATTAGAAAGATATATAAATTTCATTTGCATTAACCAATACAAATTAAAGACATAACTTATATAATAATAGTAAACTGTATATTATATATAAAAATAAACGTTCCTAATAATATATCTAGATATTTAGTAAATAATAAGGCATAAACATGTATTGATATGATAACTTAACATGTAATAATACATATATGAGAGTTAAGGCAAGCTATTTAGATATTTAGATAGTATTTTCAAATGATATGTATCAGTTACAAATGTAGATGATTTATTTTATGATTATTCCTTCTTATAAATAAATAAAAATAATAAAAAATATGATATTTGTATATTGAATATAATGTAGAAAATCTTATCTTAAAAACATTATAATCAGATTTTGAACCGCAGTTTAATTGCATGAGTGTCAGTGGCTTAGAACTGAAGGTGAATTCTCTTCCATTTTATTCTCGATAGATTTCGCTAATGTTTCCAATGAACCAATATTTTTACTTATCATTTCTCTTCCAGTATCTCGACGTTCTTTGGACATGCTTCGGGTTCGCGCAACAGATCCTAGGCCGTGTCCTAAATGTGGAAAAATCTACCGATCGGCACATACGCTGCGAACTCATTTAGAGGACAAACACACTGTCTGCCCAGGATACAGATGCGTGCTGTGTGGCACTGTCGCTAAAAGCAGGAATTCTCTACATTCGCACATGTCGAGGCAGCATCGTGGGATATCAACCAAGGATTTACCAGTGCTACCAATGCCTAGTCCGTTTGATCCAGAACTTGCAAGCAGGTATATGAAACTGTAAATGAACATTTATATTAATAATTGCTGATACTTCTAAGTAGATGTTCTGAATATTAGCTTTGTGGATAAATTTCCTTGTTTTACTTGAAGATTTTAGTTTATGGTAAAGTTTGCTTGGGCAAATTGCCCGTGTCCCCAAAACGGTTTGAAAGAAGTAATTATACTTATACCAATCATATCTGAATGTCAGAATTTACGACCAAATTATCTCTGCTAAGTAGATGACTAGCCGCTTATTCTGATTGTTATAAGATTCACAAGCCCATGAATCATCTAGAAGTTGTAATATATTGAAATCTTCATGTAAATAAGTTGTTTTTGTAGTATAACTCTAAATCTATTGCTTTTTCGAACTGCTTTTTGATATATACTCATAAACAAATGTCAAAAATGTGTAATAATACCAAATTACGTTAAATATTAACAGACTATTAGCTAAAGCCGGTGTAAAGATATCAGCAGCCGAACTGAGAGCCCGAGCTTCACCGAATGGTCCCCGAAGAAGTGATGTTAAGCTAGAAGTGCGTGGTAGTGGACAAGACAGTGAAGCTGGAGGATCAGTTTACGGTGACAACGACCCTGAAGATCTAACAATGTCTCATCACGGGAATCACAGTGTTCGCTACGGGGGAGAGGGGATGGTGACACCTCCTGGATACAACAATCATCCAAACACAACCATCACGAAAGTAAATGTACCGAGGGCACCGCACTCTGGACTGACTCCGAAGAGTATAGATTCACTGTCGAAGGATCACTATGGAGTACACGTTGCACCTGCAGGAGCTACAGGATCAGCGATACTAGACACATATTTACAGTTCATTACCGAAAACACATTTGGTAAGTAGCTGCTTGGGAGCATTCAGTCTAATATTATCTGGACATCAATTTGAAACGTTTTTGTGTTGTTTCTTTCAGGAATGAATATGACACAAGAGCAGGCAGCAGCAGTCCATGCTGCTAAAATGGCGCAGCTCAGTGCTATGGGGTTAGATAAATTAGGGCACCACGGGCCACCGTTTGACCTCAAAGCACATTTGGATCACAAGGTTAACTTTAATACTATTCCCTAGTTGTGTGCGTAGAGATTAAGATGAAGACAATCATTTTAAGATTTCCAATCTTTTTAATAGGCATTACTAGAAGCAAAAGGTTCACCAATAGATGAAATTCGCCGGGACACGGATGAGCCAATGGACTTAGGAATGGATGTATCGGGTCCAACGAATCAGGAACCGTTGGATAGTTCTGATGATGAAGCAAATTATTCAGATGAAGACGACCGACGGGATGAGAATAACTAAAAATAAATACACTAAACTAAAATAAGAAATTAAAATTGTACTTAAAAAATGAAAACTACTTAAAAAATTCAAAATACATTCAATGAATTAAAAAAGAGAAAGGGCAAAGCTAATATTTTTAAGTTTAAAAATTAAAAATTATTTAATAATTAAAAATTTTAAAAGAAATGTGAAATTATATTAAAGACGTGTACTTATATGACTCTACGGCAAGTTAAATTAATAAGTTTTGAATTGGATTAAACAAATTGATTAATTTAATTAATAAAAGTCATTAAATTTAAATAATTACTGTGTAATTTCAAGTCGGGTAATGATAAACTTTTATATGAAATAAAAGAGAACTAAGCAAAGATTTTGTTCAGATAATATTTATGTACAAAAAACAAAAAATGATAATGATTGTGAAAACGTATTCGACAACGTAACGGTCTCCATGTTTAAAGCAAACGATAATTTACTATATTTAAATAATAAATATTTATAATTAATTTAATCCAATTTAAAAACTTATTTAACAAAAATTGTGATTTAAATGAAATTTTTTTTGTTTTATTTATGTTTTTCTAATTTTAATAGACTGATATCTTGCCGTTGTTTAAATTTTATATAAAAATTTTTGGTGCCATATATATAATTTGTTTGTTTTTTAAAATATTATAAAAGTTTTAAAAACCAGCGCCATATTCTTGCCAATTATTGTTTAAATATGTTTAAAAAGTGAAAAAGGACACTTCATTATTATTATTATCTATTAATATTATTAATTATTGATAAAATAAACGCATACCTCGTTTTATATATAAAAATAAAAACAATCCATCCAATTACCTCACTTAAAACTACTACTTATAATAATTAAAAATATCATAAAATATAATTAAACATATACAGTGACAAAAGTAACAAATTTAATGATAAGAATATACTTATACTCATTTTCCTTTAGCTCACACAACACAGCGGGGCAAATAATTTATTATCTGATTCTTATTAGTGGTTAATTTTTTCAAATAATTGGT
This sequence comes from Panorpa germanica, assembly GCA_963678705.1. Lineage (NCBI taxonomy): Eukaryota > Metazoa > Arthropoda > Insecta > Mecoptera > Panorpidae > Panorpa > Panorpa germanica. Next base: position 18,549,893 of record OY783211.1, on the reverse strand, counting down.
GCTTTTAATAATAATTGATGTTAATTTTACAACTGTATTTGTTTAAGTATGTTTTAAATAATATTCTTTAAGAAATAATTAAAAATACATACTCAGATTCCATCCTACTACCTCAACAAATCTCAGAAGTTAAATAAAACAAGTATACTTAAGAAATAGTAATATTAGAATAAACCACAATAGAAATTAGTAAGCAACAATATGAAGTATACTAGAATACAAATATGTATACGGTTAATGCTATATAATAGTATTTGTTACATTAAAAATGATTATTTTGTAATTATATTTGTAAATACAAATGATTATTTTTGTAATTGTTTATAATATTAATAATTCGAAAAAATTAAAATATAATACACATTTCGAAACACTATTTTGATATTTATATTTATGGATAAGTTATATTTAACTTAAATTCAGAAATATATCATAATTAAATTAACCAACTTTCTTCTTTTTAGGTTTACAAAAAAGTAAACATTTAAACTGTTTCGAAATCAATTTAATATACAATAATAAGCGCCTTTGTTATATTTAGAAAATATTAACGATAAATGAAAGACAAATGCATATATGTTTGATATATTTTAAATCATAATATTTTTTACTTAAGACATTTTAAAAAATAATTAATATATAAGAGACTGTTTCTATAAACAAATTAAAATATAATTAGACTTATTTGGACGTATCAACTATCGGGATGCGGGCGTTATTAAGTAAATATTCATGATAACGTAATTATGTGTCTTTTCCAATAAATCAATACAATGTATAGTATAGTATACGAAATGAATCATTAAACAATCAAAATCTGGAATAGTATACGAATATTTATAAAAAAAATTGTTTAACGTATGTGGTTCTTTATAAACAATTACAAAAATCAAATTTGTAGACATATTTTATGTTTCAGTATTCACACATCTCAGAAACGTTAGGTAAGCTTTAAAAGCTTTGCGAGCGTCATGTCCTTGATCTCATTATTTCATTTTGCGAAATACAATTGTATGAATAATACATACAAAACATACAAAAATTGAAAATAAAATATTAACGGGATGAGAATAATAAAACATAAAATGCAAATATAATTACAAAAGTAATTTAAAAAATATTTTGAACAGTAAAAAATTTGATATACAATACTTAAACTACCTACTGTAATAAAACGTAATAATAGTAAAAAAAGAGAGTTCCTACACTCAGAAAGATATTTTTTAAGCATAAATACATATATTATAATGAAAATAAAACAATATTAATACATAGCTGTAAGAAAAATAGTAAGCATAAGAAAACCTATTAACCATTTTTAAATAATAATATTTCAAATAAATAACATTTAAAATAGTTTTATATACAGTTTATATTTGTTATTACAAAAATATACATATACGTTATATCATAAAATGTAAATAAAATGGCTGACAATTACATTAATTGACAATATTACACATAATACTAAATTAATATTTATATTCCATAAAAAATAAATAGTTTTTTATAAATTATTACAGAAATACTAAAAGTTATTTAAATACAGATATTTATTTACTTATAATTTGTAATAACAAATATAATGATGAAGCCAGAATCTTAAAAAGAACAAGAACAGATTTACGGGTCGAATTTGCAAAGTCATTATGTTAGGTTTGCAATGAGTTCAGGTTTTGTTCAGGAATGTGATGATTTTATATTTTAGAACTAATTAGACTAACTAGTAGCAGTAAGTTCAAATACAAGTGGTTCTCAAAATATAACTTCATTGCATTTAGGGTTTGTTTACGTTTTGCAAAGAAAATATTATAAAGAAAATAGTAATCAGGAAAATGCAAAATACTCAGGTTTTAAATAACAATATTAAAAATAGTCTCAAATCAGGTATAATAATAAATAAACAATTATATTGTACAAAGAATGTTAAAGCACATAACTCAATTGGTTATTAATAAGTTAAATTTATTACAAGTTTAATTTATATTTTAGTAAAATTATTATTTCTTAGAAATACTACCAAATCAGTCAAATATACTTGATAGTATTTTTATTGAAATGATTATATTTCAAAATAATATTTTAATAATTTTTTTTACTAAAATATAACTTTAAATTTTAAAAAATTCTCCGTATAACGCTGCTTCCTCTTATATTAAATTAAAACAAAAATGCTTCCGTATTAATAATCCAATTATTCCATTTTATACACAGCATTTATTAATTATATGTGATTTTTTTTATAATTTTTTATATTTAAATACAATTATAAGAAAACATGAGTATGTTTCAAAATGTTTCTAATACCACGTGTCTATTTTTTAATTTGTTACGTTAAATCTATTTGATTCTGATTAATTGTAAATCATCAGATCGTTCCTTGGGTAAAGCAGATCACAAATACCCACCAGTGATAAGAATGAATAACTGCCAAATAAAACCAACGCTAGTACTAGAAACATTTGACATATTTCACAATAATTCAGTAATACATACTCAGGTAATACAAAAAAGGATCAACAATTAATTGCAAGTACAAAAATACTATATTACTCAGAAAAAAAGAAAAGATGATTTTTAAAAATATATATTTTCTTTAAAAAATTGAATGTATGAAATGTTTTGTTTGTTTTTTTTTTCGTTTGAATAAAATTTTAAAATCTTATTATATTTATGATTTTTTATTTATTATTTTTAGTGTTTCAGTCTACTATACGATTGTATTTTTATGTACGCGAATATAACCATAGTGCCGGCGTAACTAAATCAACAAAAACACGTTAGAAACTGTTTAGAGGACTGAAATGCTTCTTTTGATTTACATTACTTAAGTTCTGTCTATTTATCATTATTTTCATTTATTTTTTAATTCGTATGTTTCTCGTTCTTTTAAGCGACATATATTTTAGGTTAAGTATCTTCCCTTTAAAAGTAACGCCGTTACAAAAGTTTTTACGACCGTTATAAGTTCATAACCTCAAAAGATACAACATATTTCTTATGTATAAATATCATTCTTCATATAAACTAAAATAAAATCGGGTAATATTCAGGAGAATTCAATGCAACACAACATGTACAAAATAAATTTAAATAGAAATTAAAAATATCTGGTAACATAAGTAGTTTAAGAAAGTATAAACTTTTCTTTTAATTCACAAAAATAAAACCTTCCGAAAATGCTTCCGTTTGTTTCGTGTTTTTATAAAGAAGAAAATTGAGTTTTCCAACCTCGCAAAGAATGTGAAATTTTATAATATAAAAAAATCAAACCGTAAAAAAAAATAGTCGTATAAAAATAATGTTAAATGTTATATGACGATACACATTGTAGAAAATCATTGTTAAAAATAATTGTTGTTAAAATTAGTGGTAAAATAAACATTAAAGAAAATATTAAGAAGAAATTTATAAATGTTCTTTTGGGATACGATAAAGAATTAAAAAACGTCTAAAATTTAAGAAAGTAAAAGTTAAATAATATAAATAGATGAATTTATATTATTTAACAGTGTATACGATATTAATTTATTTGATCAAAATATAATTTAAATTTGGAAATTCTTATTAAAAATGCATTGAAGCAGTATATGTAAAAGTTAATTAAGATGTAACTGCGTAAACGATATATGTTTAATTAGGATTTCCAAAATTTGTAAATATATATTAAGAATTTACTTTAATTTATTTAATTTTTTCCAAAAATATTATTAATTTTTAATGTGTGATACGAAATGAAATATTAGCCAAGAACAATTATGTTTAGAGTCAAAAATTTCAATTGAATATTGTTTTTACTTTAATAATAATAATTCTTTAAAATTATGTTGAAATAAGGAACTGCCCTCATTTATTTATTATTATTTTAATATGTTACTTTATTAAAATAATAGTTAAAGCATTGTTTTAGTAAATAGTTAATAATAATATGCGAGCTTAAAAAACATACGGTATATGTAAATAGGTTTAAGTCATTTGTTCTTCAGAAAAAATCTGTTAGACAAAATCTATATTTTATTTAATGTTGTAATTCCTTTTACTATTATGATGACGCACTTTGTTACTATTCATTTTGTTAACAGCAAACCAAATTTTGTTAATCTTTGGCAACAGTAGTTAAATATTAAACTAACACGAATGTGACAAGGACGACAGGTGATTTGAAAACCGTGACATTTTTGTAACGTAATTTATGAATGCCTCCAAACCAATAGACATATTTTGATAAATATTCCAGGCAATTATAAATTGAATTTTCTGTAAATCTTCACTAATTTTTAGTTAAATTGAAATGGAAACAAAGTGCATCAGACTATGATAAATGACTTTATTCATTTTGCCCTCAATAAAAATATAAAATATATATAGAAACAGGATAATAGACTCGTTGTGGTTCCTAAAATGTTAGTGTGCGGTTCCTCAACAATACAATGCTTTGCACCGAGAATGAAAATAGTGACTATTATAAATGTCTCCTGTAATTAAAAAAAATTAAAATAAAAGGGACTGTCAAAATGTTTAAAATAATTATATAACAACAATTTTAACATTATGTGTGTATTACGATGAATATTTGTAAATTAAAAGTGCAGCCACCTTTGGAAAAAAAGAAATGGGTAAATGCAATTATAAGAAGCAGATAGAAGGCTTAAATTTGGTTTAAAATATTTTTGAAAACACACATCGGAAAGATATTGTTGATATATATATATTCTTGACATTTAATATGATATTAAAATGGAAATACAAAAGTATACTGTTAGCTTTTATTAATAAAAATAAATATTGTATACAAAAATTAAACGATAAGTAAAATATATATAGAATTTGTAAAGTTATAAATAATATAAAATATATATAATTAATATATAAAGTAACATAAGACAAAGATTAAAAATATGTTATTATATATAAATTATATATAATTATTATATAATATAATCTATAGAAATATTTGCTTTGATTGTTGAGGGGCATTGTGCCTTCTTATTGAAAAAAAATATTAATAGCCTGAAATATTATATTGTCAGCCATTTTGTAGTTGGCTCAGGTTTAAAAAAAGTTCCTATCCACATACATAGATATGTGCGCTTAATAAGTACGCACCTCGAATAATTAAAACGATCAAAATTACGTTTAAAATAGTTATTGAAGTAGCGGTTTGAATCCTAGCTAAATATATTTTATTATATTAATCTTGCCACGAAATTCATTTTCTAAATTATATAAAGTAAGGTTAACAAATGCTAATACTTTTATTTGTTTCAAACGAAATATTTCACATAGTTTTTGAGTAAACCAATTGAGTCACCAATAAAGGCAAGTGGGCATTAGATAGAATTTGTTAAAAACCCAACTTACATTCGAATATGTTGGCCTGGGATACAAACTGATGATGTATAAGTGGATTTAATCAGTTAACAATCAAATGACGCGAACTTCACATGTTAGCTAAAGTAATTTATAAATAAAAATATTGAAATTAATATTTAGTTTTAACGTAAAACTAATTGTTATTAATAGGGTTGTTCTATTTTACCTTTAGCTTATTTTTCATCAGCGGAGGAATAATTTCTTTAAGCTATTCCACAAGTACATCGTAATGCCCAGTGCTTTACTTCTTAAGTCCCAAAACGACGTCTGCTCGTTACGCAGATTTGAATGACAGTTTTGTTGTGGAAGTACAAATAACTAACTAGCCGCTCGGCTCCTGTTGGCAGTAATCGTGTAGCCTGTATCTTATGTATCACACCTATAAACAAGCACCGATCTGTATTTGACTCTTTACAAATTTACACTGGATAAAATAAAGCGTCGTAATTTTACACTCTTCCGTCTAAAGTTTTCTGCTGACGTTCATAGTTCCAACAACTGGCGTTAGTTTACGCAAGCTCTACTAGGTACCAATATTTAGCAGTGTATTTCTTTTCGTTTCATTGTTACTGCGATTTCAAAAGCTAGGTTATGTTCACCGCCATTAACGTCAAATCAACAAATCGAATAAATATTTTAAACGTAAATTTCTTGAAAAAAAAAAGTATAATTGCAAGGTATACCATTCTTAAAAATAAATATACAAATAATTGATAACATCGGATAAATATATAGCTAACTATAACTACTAGCAAGCTAAAAGATAGTTAACTCTATAGTTATCCTATAAAAAATACAAAAATTGTTAGGTAATAGATGTACTAAAATTAAGTAGGTTTTAACACATAAAACTATAATTTTGAAAGAAGATAACCTCAAAATTTCAAAAAATGATTCAAGAAATGCTTAAAAAATTGAATAAACCAAAAACAGTTTTATGCGAACTAAATTGTAGCATTCATTATATGTATAGATCGCGATAAATAAATTTAATAAAAAAAAACAATTGTTTAAATGAAACTGAATCAGATTTATTCTGTGACAAAAGTTATCTGATTATATGATGTTAATTGTTAATTTAAATTGTTTTAATTTAATTTTTAATTATAGAATAAAATCATTAGAGTAGAATGAAAATGATTATATATATTGTGTATTTCGCTTCATATGATTTATATAAAAAAATTAATAAACTTATAAAAAAAAATTTGTTTTTACTATTTTTATATTTTTATAAAAATAAATAAATCGGATAAATAAATATATAGCTACCTGCAAGCTAAATGATAGTTGACTATATCGTCATTCGATAGAATATGCATGAACTTCTTAGGTAATAATTGTTTACTAGGTATAATTGAATTTCTCACCTTCTTCAGTGTGCTCTTTCAGTAACGACAAATAAAGCCTGGTTTAGCGGCTCTAGTACAGTTGCCAACTCTGCTACCAGAACGCGAGTTGTTCATATTTGTTTTCTGCAGTTGCCAATCTTGAGCATCGTCTTCATTTGAACTTATTGAGACTTCCGATTGGCTTCGGCTGCGCACAACGGATCTTGCTTTTGTAGAAAATTATAAGAAATATCTTGTGTTGTACTGATGAGAAGTGGACGTGCGTGGATAAAATAGATTTGATTCATTATGAATAGTGAAAATTAAATGAGAAGTTAGTGTTGTTGTCGGAATACTAGGCGCTAATGTTCAGAGGTCCCTGTTCGTTTCTTCGTTCGTTAAATTTACAAAAGTTAAGATACTCTACATTAGATTATCATATACTATTATCACAACTATGTATACAAAATATAACAAACATAATTATATAAACTGAAGAGTAAAATTCAGAAAATTTGAACAGTTGAAATTATGAGGTACTTCTACTTACATTTAATTAGGTTTGGAACTTGGATACTGTTTATACGATTTCAATATTCTGACAATATAAATTTGTAAGATAAATCGCTGTTGTTATAAAACATGAAATATTTAAATTTCTTACCTTCTTCAGTTTTGACTAAAGAAGTTGCAGATGCTCTCTTTTCGTTATAAGTCGTTGTCATTTCTTGTATTTATTTAAAAAGTGTACACGTATAAAATATTGTTTTGTTATTTATTGTATTACATCTGACGTACTCGATAGGTGTCAAATTTGCCGCTCGAGTCACGTCTCTGCCAATTCTCGCTGATTTCAAATCGAATTCTATACGAATAGCGAGATTGAATTGACGTCATATATAAAGAAAATATCATCGAAGTGCAATTTGCATCTACCTTTATCTTCAACACAAAGAGAACAGTATCCACAATAGAAAGTATAATGATTTCTCATCTTATCAGACATATTTCCTAATTAAATTTTAAAATATGAAATTGAATTTTGCTATTATTTATCATAGCAGTATACGAGTATCTTAATATTTAATGTACTATAATAACACTAAGTATTTTTAATTGTATTTTGATCTGCCTCTAAAACTAAAGTATTTTTCTTAATAAGAACTCCATAATTTAAAGTCCAGCTTATTTAGTAAAAGTATAATTGCAAATCATAAGAAATTCAGTCAGCCTTAGACTGCTGTCGACTGGACTATTATGACCAACTAGTTCACCAACTGAAAAGTATTAACAATAAGAAAATCTGCTTAATTATTCTAAGTTCAAATTGAAGACTGCTCTCTGCTGCTTGGGATGCTCCTCTAGCGCTAACAAAAACCTCAACAAATAAATAAATGCAAATAAACAATTGACCATTTTATTTTAGTCTAAATATTTTCACAACTCATCTATATACATATCAATATTTAATTTGGAATTTATAATTTGATTTTGTTGTTTTTACTATAATTTAAAACATTTAGAATTCTTTTTCTAATCTGACTTACTGATATTTCTAATATTATTATTGATTGAACTCGTTTCATTGGTTGTGTTGCTTGATAAATGTGTTGAAGAGTTTCTATGTAGATGCGTCGATCCGTGATGATGAGAACCGTGTTTTTTCGAGATACGCTTCTGCTTTTTACGACGTCCAGTATCGCCAGAAATTTTTGGTGGCAGGTTATCCCACCCTTCTATCTCGGCATCTGATGTGAAATCAGTATCTTTAATTATCGGAGCCGCCAAGCAACGTGCGTAGCAATCCCCAACAACTGTTTTATTATCGTCATTTAACTCACAACACTGCTGATCTAGCTTATCGCCGCAAGATTTTCCTTTTGGTGCTGGTGGTAAATACGTAACTTCTGTTCCAATTGCTATACATAAAAATAAACTATAAATTAAATAATATATAAAATGCTCCATCTTCGATTAATGAATTGGAAATGATTTAATTTTCACTAAATATCAAGTAAAATATCAAACGAAAAAAATATTTATTGTCCAAAAGGACTAAACGGTTCGAGTTCTAATTTATTTCTAAATAATTTTCTTTTGTCTTCTATTAATTAAATTCAATTACTACTAGATCACTGTTAATTATATAAACGCTTCTTTATTTTTTGTCGGAGCCTACTTCAATAAATTGTCGAACTATGAAAACATATTTTAAATTTCTTTATTGAACAAAAGAATCAGGTCAAGTCTTTAAGTCATTGACTACAACGATAAGCTTCAGTTCAATTCATAGGCAGCGTTATTGTCCACATATACGATGCATTGATAAACTGTCAATAAATGGTAGAAAAAGGACTAGGAATTCAAATAATATTTAATTCTGTTTTATTCAATACGGATCTGAAATAGTTGGCCTGTGGTTCTTTGGTGAAACATAATGCATTTTCTGTTATTTCCGATGTGCAATTTGAATTAAATACAGTTACGTGTATAATAAACAACATTATCAAATATACAATATTTTGTGACCTATATTATTGCTTTATTGAAAATAAATATAGCTATCTGCGGATTAATGGAATCATAAGTGTTCTTAAATATAAAATCTCAAGAGGAGCTCCTTTATCAGGATATATTTATAATCAGATTTTAAGGGAAATTAAATTAGATTAAACATTACTAAGTTTCGGTTCTGTAAATATTACATGGATTTAATATAATATTGCAATTGAAAATCAGTCGGACTGCGCTCACTGTATTCGTTTTGATACTAGTCCCATTACCGACGACTTCTGTGTGATTTTTTAAAATGTTTACGATTTATACTTTTACAGATTACCCGCTCGCTAATAACTATATAACATAAGCGTTAAATTTTATACGTAATCGATCCAAACCTAGAAATTATAGTGCGGTTCAAGAATCGAATCAGAAAATATAGCACTCACTACTGTCTCACCACTATCGATCACTGCAGTATAGCTTTTTATTTCAATGCAGCTTTCAGATTAGTAAATTGGTATTATCTACAAGACACAATTTAAATTCTCGCAAGTAAATATAAGACTACTATTTATTGGCATAAAATTGAATCTAGCTTATTTAAAATATAAATAATAAATAATATTATATTCTTGGAAAGAAAAACTGATGCTAATATAAAATATGATTCTAATAAAACTACAACTAACTATAACGTACCGCCATCTATATCTAAATAGCCATAGCTATATTTAAATAAATACATTTCCGAAACTTTTGTAGAAAAGTGGTTTTACTAGTGGAACTGCTACCTTAACATTGTGATCCAACTTATTAAATATTTAGGAGCAACAGGTTGAGAAATATATCGGTCGAAAAATCAAAAAAATTCCATCAGAACGCTTTGAATAACTGTAAAACGCAAGAAACTCAAGCTATAATTAAAGGTATCCTAGGAATGTTTGTTCAATTTGAATTCATATGTAGAATTTAAATATACAAGCACCTCATTTCGCACATAAGGCAATAGCTATCAAATACAGCTTTAATTATCAACATATAGTACAGATTAATAGAAGTTAGATATGAGACCTACATTAATAAAAGTTTTTAGCAAAAAATACAACCGCTCTGGAAAGGTATCTATATTTACGTAGTATTTAGTTTAGTTTCAGATATAATTTATAGATGGAAGCTGCATTTAAATAATAATATTGGTAGTATTCCACTTATCTTTCAATATTCATTTTTCTTTTCTTGTGAGTTCGATTAAATACTTAGTATTACAGCACAACACGACTACATGAAGAGACTGACTCGATATACATTAAAACAACCATAAAGCAGCAAACAGAAAAATTTTACAACACCTTAAAAAATCACGATAACCCATTAATACAGCATCTTGGACAATACACACACGACAACCTACCCTTCAAGAACAAATACAGACTACCGAAGGACACAATACTCTAGGAGCATGCTGCAGAACATGTTTCTCCATATGTAAAATACCCACCATGGCAAAGTAGGGTTTTTTAACCACGTTTCCCTACACAACACACAAGACATTATAATAATAAGACACTCCTATATAATATAAGACAATACGGATTAAGGCTTAGGCTAGGCACCATATGTTAGATTAAGATGCAATGTAACTAATATTAAGTAATACCATTTGACAAATAAAATATCTTTGAACTTGAACTTGAACTTGAATACTTAGTATTGTTCTACAACATTTAGGAAAGTGTAACTTCTTACTTCTTATTACAAAATAATGCGTTATGATTAAATTGTCAAAGTAACGGAAAGTTAATAAATGTATAAAATCAAAGAAAAGTGTTTATTTAGAAATTAATTTTTAATTAGTGGAATTAGGGCAGGATTAAGCTATTGGAGGCTCTGTAATTGCTAGGCTAGGAGGTTACTGAGATCCCTGTGATTGCTTTCACTCTATTAAATGTTTTCTTACTTGTTCGCACTTCAAACTTAATTCTATTTGCGCAATTTACTCAGGTGTTCTAGTCACAAGTGGTTTCTTTTCAGATATTGTCTATCTATTCATTTCGTCTAAGGATATGTATGTAATGAGTATACTCAAAACAAAAATTTCATCCGTATTCACTAAATAGTGGACTATACTTTTTCCTACGATTACTACTCGCCGTGGACACGTTAAAAGATGAACAAAAAACCTGTAGCTCGCGGAGGTCGGTGTGGTTCAGACTTAAATATAGCAAATAAAAACAATTATACTTAACTTAAATGAATATAATCCAAATATTTGACAAAAAAACACAAGTATATTAATTTAAGGTAAAACGATACTTAACCATTTTTGATTCGCGAAATATAGATGGCGACTAGGATATTATCGAATACTCTATATATTTGTAAATCTTAAGCGTAAGTTTGAGAACCACAATGAAGGTTATAAAATGTATGACTAACCCTTAGAAATGTTACCAGTCATATAAAAATTGGAAAACTTATTTTTGCGGCTCCAACTCATTAAAAGTCAGTGGAAGAAAGCTTGAAACGTAGAAACGTTATACATCTAACTAATTGCAGCTTTAGATTTTGATTCGCGTTTTGTAGTTACTTACATAAAACGATTTAAATATAAAACACATGGTTTTTTTGATAATATTTAACCTGCTGTATAGTATCGCCATCTATATTTCGTGAATCAAAAATGGCCAAGTATCGTTTCACCTTAAGTGTAAGATTTTTATTACAAACAAATATTTCATAATAATTTGTAAAAAGATTTCTGTTTATTTAATTGTACAAATGAATTGTGTACATTTGAATGGTTGTAAACTAGCGCCATTCATGGAGAAATCATGAACTAAACCTTTGCTCACTACCGTCGAAGATATCGTCGATACGGTGCCGGTACTCTTGGAGTTGTAAACAGAACTGGAATTTAGTTGTTGCGCGGTAAGCGTGCAGCAAACACAGATGCTTAAAGAAGCTCTCCGATAAAAAGAGCTCTAAAAGCACACATAAAAATCAACCCAATGTAGGAGGAAAATGACGTGAAATGAAGAAAAATAAATACGAAAATTTAGATGTTTAATTTTAGCTTTAAATATATTATATCAGCTTTATTAATTACTAATAAATTAAAGTGTGTTTCTCGCAAATTAGTGTTTGGTTTTATTCAGTGATAAATATAATTGTTATTGTAGTTAGCTTGTTAATAGTGTTATTAGCAGTTTGCTTTCTTAATTGTTTTAAGTTAATTAATTAGTGTATTGTTTATAAGCTTAAAAGTTTAGATATGCCGTGGATTAAATCATGTCTGTGCAAACGAGAAAAGAAGAGGCCGCAAGTTAGTGCGCCTATTCATCTGCTGCTAAAGGTAACTAAATTAACATATTTAATTAACAATTAGTGTCACTGAATATGATTGATTTATTTTAAAAGAAGTTAATGATAATAATAGAAATTTCATAATTCAGTTCTGCACTCTTTTTACACAGTTTTGCTCGCATTTTATAGTTTATCAGAGCTGTTTATTTAGCACAGAAATTGCATATTCAAATAAATTCATAAACAAATATATAGCTTATTTAATTTATTGCTTTTCTGGGTTTGATGCATTGCCTGACAAAATGAAATTTTATTTTGGTTCTGAAAAAGTAAGAACTGATTTTGAATATATTTTTTGATTCCAATAATATCTAATATCTTTAGTTACAACTCTAGTTTTGGAGATACATTTCATTAATTTGGTTAATTTGATAAAAAATCTTCCAATATTGATAGCAAAGTGACCGAACTTTATTATAAGTTTATTAAAAATGATTAAAAGGTTAATTGCTGATCATTAGCCCTGCTGCCCAAAAACAAGGAAATTGTGCATGTCCAAAAGAAGAATTTGACCATGTTATCCGACATTTATTTATTCCAAGAAAATGAAGTTAAAAATAATAAATTACTTAGTTCTTTCAAAATTTTGAGACACATCTTGCTTGTGGCAACCCATCGTTGTGTGAAAGTAATTACAAAATTATGCCGAAAGTGCTTGTAATAATAAAATACAGTTCATAATAAATGAAGTACTCTGAAGGACCCGGGAAAACTAATTAGAAAAACATAATACAGTAACAAGATTCTGATTAGACTCTACTAATGCTACTTTATATTCGTAGGGTGGTTCTTTATACCGAAACTTAATTAGAAGGGTATGTCTTATATAATTCTGACGTCATAAAAGAACCATTCTTATAAGTGGGTGGTTACACCCTTAGTTTTTGATCGAATTTTAAAAACAATTTACATTCATAAAACTTTTTATAGTGCAAATATAAGTCGAACTAATATTATAAGAACAGAATTCCATAATTGTTTCTATTTGTTTATACTTTTTTAATAAAAATATTACTTTAAGTGCACGAGTGTTTCGTTCTATTATCGTGTTTCAAGCAGAGCATGTAACTAAATAAAATGTATCTACGAGAATGTTTTCTCAAACTTGTATTTGCAAGAAAATTAATGAATATGTTCATGAAATTCGAGAACAAAGTTTACAGTTTTCATTGGTGTAATTTGAATCTAGATACAGTTTCAGATACAAACAGAAGTTTATAGTTTATATATAGTTAATGATTATAGAAACGAATAAGATAAAATTCATTATAGTATTATAGATTTATACCGCTCTTATAACCTCTTTTAAGTATACGACGCCGCCGAACTCTCGCAATTTAAACAATATTTAATTATTCAATGCCTTCCGCAAGGTTTTATATTAATTTCTCTTTACAATCAGCCAGGTTACGTTTCATTTTCTCTTATAATAAATTTAACTTATTTCGCTCCTTCTTTATTTACATAAAACTGTTCGACTCCTTTTCCTTCTTGTTCCCTTTTTCTGTCATCTATTCATCCTTTTCTCGCTCTCATTTCTTTTCTTTCTCTCTATACTTCCCTCATCCACTTCCTTCCTTATCTACCTCCTTTCAACAATTGCTCTATTATCTTTGTACTCTTTATTTTAAATTCACATTACCTCCTCCTTTTTATTACAGTTTTTTTCTTACATATTCTTACAACTTCTCTTCTTTGCCAATTTTAAGATACGTTTGCATATATATAAAGTAAACGTATCTAAATGCTTAACGTACCTAGATACATGACAACATAAATCTCTACATAACTAACGCCATCTCTTAGCTAGTCGTTAACTGTAAACTTTCTTATATTAAAATGACGTCTACCATATAATTACTAAACTGTAATTACCAAAATGTTGCAAATGGAAATTATTAGCACAGAACAACGAAAATATTATTGCAAATGCTTTCAACCGTTTGAGACTTGGTAAACTTAACAGAAAATCTATGCTTCAGTTGATTTGTAGTTGTACCTTTGAAATATTGTAAACAGAAATGAACAGATATACAAATACTTCAGCAATAACTTAAAACACAATATAAATCATCTCGGGAATGAAACTTTAATATCACAGTGTAAATGTTAATGCTTAACATTTGATAAATATTCCTTAATTACACTTTGACCTTTACAACGTTATCTGCTTATTTGTCCTGGAAATCCTTGCTTCTGAAATTAGTTCATAAGTCTCGAAGGATAACTGATTATAATCTTTGTAATCAAAGACTTAGAATATGATGAAGTCGTCTTCGGTCTTTGCTTTCAATAACAAATCATTGTTCAATTTACAGTCCACCAGACTTGGCGACGCTATGCTTGTCGTCTGCAAAACAGCCCAGAAACCAGTGGCTCCTAAGATATAATTCAGAAATATAAATATGTAGTTTAAGATTGTCGTCGTCGATGTAGTTATTTAATTTGCAATAAATTGAATAGAATATGTGATAATTATAATGAAAAGAATTGTGGATTCTACTGCCCTAGATACTAGTTTCTCATTTAATTTCTGTTTCACCTTGAAACCTCGCTTCACCTAGTAAACAGACAAAGCTAATTTAAAGCTACTTATGGTTTTTATACAATAGTTCCTTAAACAAACAAGTTAATGATTCTATATTTTGTAAATAAATAATTATAGTATGTATAAAAAAGGGTTCGAATTAAGATATTAGGAGCACAGGGAAATGAAGATGTTAAAATATAAATAGAGAATAAAAACCAATGTGGGCTCGTATAGAGCTAGATTAAGTTTTTAAGGTTCTTTTACTTTTGATTTCCAAAGAAATATGTCAAACTAATTTAAACACAGGTTCAAGAAAAGTTTATTGTAATTAGATTTGATATGGAACCGCCTTTGCACATGTAATATTGGTAATAAAGATAAAAATATTAATTTGTACAAAAAGGGTGTAATAAACGTTATAGAATCGGGAACATTAAAAGATCACGTGGTGGCATTTAACAAACGTCGGTAATGACATAACACCGAAACTAGGGCACCTTAACACTGTTTATTGTTGCGATGAATGGCCATTGTTGTATAAAAACCCATTAAAAATTGATAGACCAAATCAACACCGAGCTGGTCTTCGCCACGGCATTATTTAGCGTTATAATGTGATCCTGAGCAGAACAAATGATTTGTCATTATGTGTGACCTATTTAGAGTACGAAATTTATGTTTGGTCACGAATAAATTTATTTAAAAATAAACATTATTTATTTGGGTGGTTTAAACAGAATTACCAGTACTTTGTTGTGTGAAAGAGGAAGTAAACAAAATAGATTACATATCCTTAAAGTATATTATCTATGGTAAATGTAGTGGCCAATCCTTTGATTTAATTGTTATCTGTGACACCAACATGCGACATCTAACATTCATAAATTGATGTTTCTTTTGACATAAGTGTACTAAATTTGTTGATCTTTTATGGTCTAAACCAATGCCACATTTTTACATACAAAACGTTGTATTTTAGGTAATTTTGTTTACGAAAAAAGTAACATTTGCTATGTAAGATAAACCTTAAATACATGTCTGGGTGTGTTCGGAATTTACGTTTTTAATCCTAATTTTAATCTTAATTGAACGAATTAATCATACCATTCTGCTAGGCTTTTAATGGAGCAGCAGCCAGTGCAATGCGTTTATGATAAATCTAATTGATAGTTACGTAATTATTGTATTTTATTACGTAAGTCATCCGGCTTTTTAATTAAAAGATTCTTAACTATTTTATTTGTTCAGCAACTTAATTAAATGAATTAATAAAAACCTGTAAGCAACTCTTCTAATTAAATACTGGTCAATTAATAATTTTAATTAATGTTAATTAATGTTCTACAAGCATAGGGATTGGTCAAGATTAGTTTCATTTATTTTATATATTATTTAAGTCTTCTGAGAACACAACCTCTTAATGTCTCGGCTACTATGCCGCCTGATCATTTTTACTATTAAATAATACAAATTAATATTTAGGTTCTTTTTAAGTAACATTTTGTTTCTATTTGGTTCCCGGCTACAATTCTCATAGACTCGTCTAATTATTTTACAAGAACCCCCAGGACGTCGTCTTCGCCTTCAAACGAGTATAGGAACGCCTCGGGCCTTCCCTTAATAAAGATAAATATCTACTGTCACAGAAAAAGGGTAGATCTGGGTAAAGTAATAAAATAATGAATAAGAATTACACCCCTTGACAACAGACTCCCACGCTTTTTCAGGTATATATATATACATATATATATATATATAAAAGAATTTTATATTATATCATCTACCCTTTAACCACGCTTTTAAGATGAAAGCATCTCTATCTAAATTTAGAAAAAAAAACTGTTCTTATGAAAGTATGGTAGTAACGTAGTAAAGTCCCTAAAATCCCGTGATTTAGGACGCCACTGATTTAAAGGTGTTTGCTATAATGCCTTTTCAGAAGTGTTAAGTTTCACAGGTTCGAAATATGTAAAAACATCTTCATTTGTATTAAAGCAATCGCAGGTAACTGTTGTTAGATTTCAAATTCTATTAAAGCAAAATTTGTAAGTTTATACTTGTACTATTAGCATAACAATAGACAATTTAGGGTTAAAATGGTAAAAACCTTAAACCCTTTTTTGGTAAATTATTAATATAACAACAAGTCACACAACGCACTGGACAACCGCACCGCAGGATTGAGTAAGGACGGACAGACAAGGGTTAAGAGTTAAGTAATTTGTTATGTAGGAGCACAGTACAAGGTGACCGTATTTTGTAGGTGCTCAAGGGAGGGATACTCTTGTAGAAGGACCAGTACTTAGCCCCTTTACTGGCTAATTAACACAAACAAACAAAAGCGCGATAAGAAGAAGAACAATTTCTATTTAAATATTTGTGCTTAGTTAAGATGAACTAGTAAAACAACTTTTCGGCAGAATTTGAAAAAACTTGAATTATGATGTTAATAGAAGTGTCCTTAATTCAATTACAAAATTTCTAATGTTCTAGCAGTGGTTTCTAATGTACTTAATGATAATTTTTATATCAACGTATTTCCTATAACTATTGGATATTCAAAACAGTTACTTTAAAAGTAAGGTTATGTTGAACAAATAGAAGATTCAAAAGTCAAAAGGTTAGGTAGATTTCTAAAGGTCATCCTATACAGTTGGAGGTCAAGTATTCTGCATTGTAAGTACTTATTGTAGCTACTTATTTGTACAGAGCAGTTTTCTTATTAATGGAATTGATTTATGACTTTCCTAGATATGTCAAATTTCATATTACGATACGCTTGATACACGTAATGTTCAATTTATGACAACACGTAAATTATAACCTAAAAAATAACGAGAACGGTATTTGCAGAGCTGACATCTATCGGTTTCATTGAGAACTAAGATTGAGTGCTTGAAGCTTTTTATTTTTTGATTGATACACGTAACATATCGATAAATCATGTATTGCAAAGTAAGAATATGAGTTAGAATTAGAATTAAAATAGGGTACTTTCAGATTTTGTTCGATCTTTGAACATCTTAACAGCATTTAGCACTCGATGTTTTTAATTTTGCATTAAATAAATTAAAAACTTAGTGCTTAATAAAAATTAAAAGCATATAAACCTTGAATAATATGTGGTATAAAGTGTGTTTAATTGAGACAATAATTATACGACGTTTGAATAGCATTAGCAACACATTAGGAATTACCAGTGGATACAAACACTATTGTAGAAATAATAAAAGGTATTTTACTCTTATAGTACGAATATATTATGCAAATGACAAATTTCTATTGAATTTCATTTTACTTTTATGTTTTTATAGTACACCATAACGTCGCCATTGATAGCACGGTGAATTTAATTAATATCATTCACCTTTTGACTTTATACTATACTAGTATACATAGACGTCCGAAAAATAATTACATCAGGGGTAATGTTTAAGTTTTTATAATCTTCAAGTCTACAATATTTTACATTTTATGTTAACCAGTGTAAATCTGTATTTCAAAGATACGAGACCACCTCCTCCGTTGGACGCCTATGCTCGTATAATGTATGCTATAGTGTACCAGTTTGTACATACTCGTACACCTTCTTATACATTAACATTTATTATATTTTCAGTACGTGATTTTATGCGGATTTTAATATTAAGGTCTAAGCATTCAATATGTGTTTTTTTTTTGTATTATACGTTATTAATATAATGTATAATATAATATATTCAGTGGAATTGAAATGAAAGAAATATATAAAAGAATTCTTCTGGCTAGTCTTGGAATAAGTCTCACTCTCATAGTACTGAAGGCTAGAGTCCTGAGTCTTTTTATTTGTGAGCGTAGAATATAAAAAACAGTCACCACCGTAATAGGTATTGGAAATAATTAAAAATAGAATAATATCCCTAAAAGAAAAAAGTAACCACAAGTACTTTTTAAGAGAATTAATAGTATAAGAACCTTATCAAACTAGTGCCTCCTTTTGGCAAGTTTTCAGCGCAGTGTACAAACATTTCTATTACTTTTCAGATGCACATTCATTGAAGATGCACATTTGATTTGATTGATAACATATTTTGATGAGATTCTTCTACAAATTTTTTGAAAAAAGCAATGACTATTTTTAGAAGCCAATGTTCTCGGATATTAGTTCTCGAAGTTTGCGTTCAGTGTTCATGATAGTGGGTTTGATTAGAACCCAACCTAAAGCGCCCGAAATATTGCGCTTTAGAAAGGAAATAAAGCCCTGTACTTCAAATGGTTTATGGTCAAAAATTAGCGCTCGCGTTCATTAAAATAATAGACGAAAACGAAGTTCAAGTCCAGGACTGTCTTAAGCTAATGTTGTATTTGTTGTAGAAAGATAGAGACAGCACTATATAAACACATTAAGCAAACAGTGACAACGCCACGTTCCATATGTTTCACATTTTTGGAAAATCCGTTTTTGATTTTCAACGAATTTTTCAAATATAAGATTTCAAAAGATTCTATGAAAATTTCGTCCGAAGAAATTCGTACAAAATTTGTGAAGATGATAGAAACGAATATATAATTTTCTCAAAAAATTTATTTCAAAATCGGTGGCTACAATATCCCAAAAATTCAGCTGCAAACTACATTCAAGCTTCGTTCAAGCATTAAACAATTTTGTGCAAAATCTAAATGCGTTAGATATGTTAATTTAAAATAACTTATTAGCAAACAAGAGTGGTCACCGCAAAGCACTTTTTTCGAAAACAGCGATTTTTTAAGTTAAAATTCTTCTTCTTTTTCGGCAACGACACAGGTGTAACACCTAAAAAGAAAAAGATCTTATAAAACAATTTATGATTTTCAATTTAAGCTTTCTGAAAGTTTTATAGATCCTTATAAGTCCTTGTCAACTAAAATGTATCCATGAAATATACTTAGGTCAACCGGAAACACGTGAGAAAGGGTTTTATCAAGTTTTGCACCTTGCCACAGTCACACTATGTACCAGGGGTAGCGAACCTACGGCACACGTACAACAACCACTTCGCTAGTAAATTTTGCTGGCACTAGAACGGTATTAAGTCAATTATAACTGGATAGCAGCCACATTAATTACTGCCACGCCGGTAAATCTACAAATATTATTCGTAAATCTTTAGCAAACACATATAAAAAGGTTATCCACCCCCTTTCGTAGGCCAAACTTGTCGGCACCCATTTCTATGTTTTAGGTTTTGACTCTGATTTATAGCAACGATTTCCTTTGGTGTTAGTTCGTAGAGATATCGTATGGGGAGTGGGGGTGAGGGAATAAAAGTCATTCTCATGTAAACAAGAAAGTGGTGGGGTATAACGTGACCAGGTTATTAATTCACTGATGAGCAGGTGTTATCACACGTTGCTATTACAATGTGCACGCGATAATGAATCATAATTGCTGGCCGTATAGGGTTTATTATCCAGTACATTAATAACGGTTGACATGTCATATTTATCATTCGTTTGGACTAATTGATAATTATAACAGCTGATACGTGGATTGGGCAACAAATATTGTATCCGGTGTACAGGACGCCTTGTTAGCTGTATTGAAGCTAATCTAAAGCTTATTTTTTTGTCTCTAAAAGTGTTTTTTTTTTAATTTATTTATATAGAGAAGTTAATAACGCAGATTTTCTTTTACCAGTGGCCTTCTATAAACACTCAAAATATTACTTTAGTACCGTATAATAAGTTACTGCAGTAATAATCGTTATAACGATTATAAAATCTGAAATTAATTTACATAGAGAGCTTTCCAAGAGCTTTTTAACTTTATATATTAAATCCTTAATTTTCTAAAAGCTTTAATTATAAAATAAAAACATTGATATTGGAAACAATAATATAAAACTTTTATAAAACTGAAAGAAAACAATTCGAACGGTTGACAAAGTTTAAAAGTCCAGGGATTTGTCAGGATTGGATTATCTAATTCAGTGCAACCTTACATAAGCGGGATAATTGGAAGGTCTGGGTGGTAAAAGTTATTTTATTTAATGGAGATTAAGTTTCTCATATTGTCATTATTGATATTGTTTGAAATAAAAGTTTTTTTTACAAAAAATATATATAAAAAATAATGTAAAATATATTTAACAACGAAAAAGTTGAGCTTTTCGTTATCGTTTTTGAAAGTTTGTAATTGTTTATCGGAATATATTTACAGCTGAAAACATTTTAGTGATTATGAACCAAAGTTGTATAATTGGGTAGGGTATTTGGTTCTAAAATATACGCGAAAGTTGTTGTGAAATAATAAAGGCGGTCTGACACTGCATCCGAGTACTTGCGACTTTTTGATTAAGGTTATCAAAGAAGAATCTTCTTCTTTATCATGAGAAGGATCTGTACTGTCTGCATTGTATATCTGTATCGTTTTTCACTCTTGCCGATTCACTAGGAATGAAATAATGAAAACAAGAGACAGTCCTCGCCACTGCTCACTTTATGTATGATCGACAAGCAAGTATAGTTCAAGTTACGAGAGTTCGGCGGCGACTCATACTTAAAACAAGTTTTGTGGTATAAATTACCGATATAACTAAAAAGCACTGACTCACTTATTTTTCTATAATGTTTATAGAAACGCATAAGACAATTCAATATCGTATTATAGATTTATACCGCTCTTTAACCTCTTTTAAGTATAAGTCGCCGCCGAACTGTAGTAGTTTGGACTATAGATGATAATTATGCACATTATGAATACGGACGTATTAAATACATACAGTGGTGTATTAATAAACTTTTAAAAGATAATGAGGTCTCTAATTAATAATAATCGCAATTGAATACAATTAAATTTGACGTGATACTTATAAAATAAAAAGAATATAATTGAATTAAGCTATTTTTAGCCGTGGAACTCATGCCTTCTCTCAAATACTCTGTATCTACGACAGTACATGTAAATATCAGCCCAACCTGTTCAAAAATGAATTAATATGTAACACATAACGTCCAAGTGTGTCTGTAAACAAAACCGAAAGTATAAACATGGAATAACAAATTATCAACTAAAAATATTTTTAAAAAAAGGGTGAAGCTCGTCATCTACAAAGCGTTTTGTCACGCACATATGGCCAGGCATCCCCTGCCGTCTCAGTCACCCCCGCGGACCTTCCTCTCCTTTGTGGCATCCGTTGGGAGTTGCAGATGGAATTCCTCAAACGTTCCTCAAATACCAATGAGATATTTTAATACAAATATAAAAACATACAAGTAAATAAAGAAACGTATCTCGTCACGTAAATCAAGGTCATTGTTTGTTTGTGAAGAAATTTACTTGAACTGAAATTTTATTTGGAATTTATGAACTAAGTTCACACGCAGGAGTGAAGAATTTGTTTGATGGGTGATCAAAAATCAATAAAAAGTTTAAAGATGTGTTTAGTTATAGTTAAAAAATTTATTTCATCACTTTTACACGTCGTATAAATTTTAAATGCACTATGGTGGTCCAAATCTGTTAGATTCTTAGGTAAATGATGTGATTCTTGTACCAAACTTATGAAACTTATGAAGAGAAATAGTGATTGAAATCTAGAAGATGCTCTTTATCCAAGTTATTCATGTAGATGTAAACGTACACATGGCAGCGTGGCTCACAATAAACATTTCAACTGTATAGTATTAAACATGAGCTTCTAAGACAACAAATAAGAACGACCTCGTTGAAAATATCAAACCTTAAAGATACTACTAAATATTATAGGATCATTGCATACGTTTTCCTTCTCTTGCACGATTCATGTGATAAATCCAATGCGTTTTAAACGGATCTCCGAACTCTTACCTCAATACCCTTTTTTCGTATTGATCTGCCTTTGCGATGAGGTGCTTCTATGAGGAATTGTTTGTGCAATCAGTTAATTTGCGGTAAATAAGGTAATTTTTACAATATAGTGTCATTTCTTTGAATATGCGAACCTTCTGTGTCCTAATACTTACACAAAACTCTCTAATATCAGGAATAATTAGGATTTACTAATTACACATCATAAGCCTTAGCAAGATTCAGGTTACGTCACTCTCAAAGTGGTCTACACCAGGCAGGTAGACTAATGTGCATTCTAAATTCGTTGTTTATGTTAAGATAAGACTGAAGCCGGGGTAGCATCAAGGTTGTACTGAGAATCTTAGAGTGCAGTATCGGTAACACTAAATTGCTCTAATTCCTCGAAGGGTACGGCCGCGTATAAGAAGAAGCGATAAAGGCAAAGAGAGTTATAGCTGCCGGGTTATCTTATCTGTCTCTTTCTGACTTGCTTGGCTGATTGGCAGTGAGATAGGGCAGTGCTCGGCTAGAAAGAGACACAGAGGACTTTCGGCAACTATCTCTCTCTCTCTCTCTCTTTGTCTTTATCGCAGTATTCAATTTATTGCTCATTCTATTCTTATTACTCTAAGCGTAAATCTGATCAAATAAAATTACACTATGTGTGAATTTACACCACAATAAGTTATAAAAATATATATTGAAATAAATTCGAGTGAATGTAAATACGATAGCAAATAGATGTTATCAGCCTATAAATTTATGACGACGCAAAGAGACTAACGAAACCGAGCAGAACCGATTGAAGATAACGCCGCGTTGCGCTCGTCGGTTATGCAAATGAAATATGTTCAAAGCGATAATCGCCGAGCATAATTAGCTTCTGTTCTAAACAGCGCACACCGCGAGGGAATTATGGATGCATATTTATCAGTTATTTTATTAAGAATGTTAAAATATGTAAAACGATCTGTTTTATGCGTTCAACGAATCGGGCTGATTAATTCAATGACTAAGCTTTAAGTTAATGGTGCGTCATATCAATATTATAAAGCAGTTGTTGTTAGATTTGAAATTAATTAAGTTATTGTGACGTAAGTTGTTATGAAAGACTTAATTATGTTTATTGCGATAATGTATTTGATACGTAACAGTTGTTTTTGCTGGTGTTTGAGTAAAATTAGTAAAGTTTCGATACATAGAGATTTCATAGAGTAAGTAACTCTAATATGTCATATCGCTACCCTAAGAAGACTTCTCTCACACTTATAACCCGGACAAAATAAACATTGGAATTAGCTATATTTCGCATAGAGCTGAAAGTTGGTACAGATCATGGGTACACTATTACAAATAAAATACTAAAAGTCCTCACCTCTTTAATTTAGAAAGTTTGAAGTCTACAAACTTCGCAAAGACACCTAAAACTAAAATTGAAAATTTTGTAGTGAATAAGTACGCATATTACTATATGATAAATAATTTAAATTAAAAATAGAAATGTAATTGAGTAAAAATTCTTCCACTTTTTTTTTAAAGAATTTTATATTTTTGGGGCGTAATATTTTCTAAAAAATCTTTATTAGTTAGCTGAAAATGACCGATGGCGGTTGCACTAGTTTGTGAAGAAACCCGTTAGAGGTCAATCATCAATCGTTCTAGCTCACGGGCCCAACCAAATCAAGTATAGAGGTAAACACTGTGTTTTTGATTTTTGATTTACGCCTTCCAATAAAATAAAATAAATTTATAGTTAAATAAATGTTTGGTCGCCCACAATTGACCGTTTCCTAACATGAGTAGATCATTATCAAATTTCTAAAAACACAACGCATGCGCGTAGGCAGATTGTTATTGATGGCATGGCCATCAAATTGTCTAATGAAATGAATTCTTGTTAAATTTGTATTTTGTACATATTTTGAGTGTTAAGAAGTCTTACTTTAAGATTTCATTTTATATAATAATTTCTAGGTTAAATAGAAAATAATTATAGGAATATTTTATCATATTATTTCAGTATAATTATACATGGAAGTGAGTTTAGAAATTCAGTACCATGTAAAGAAGTTTTGAATGAAATTAATGCAAATTTATTTATGAACTACATAACTGTTGATTCCATGAACGACCTTCGTTGGTGAGGAAGCTAATTGGAATTACGTAAGCCAAGTAGTTGCTATAAAATATTACACGTATATGTTGTATTATTATTTATATAAATAATTATTTATTGTTTTGTTAAATAACAGTTGTAGAATGTTCAAAATCTTTTTAAATTACATAAATGCATAATGGGTTTAATTGTAAGCATGATTGTCATCCATTGTTTTGAATTATTACTGATTTTAAATGAAGGGTTCTGCTGGACAACGGTGCAGCTCAATCTATCATATACAAAATAAAATGTTGTATACGCAAATTGCAGAAAATTGAATTTTTTATCAGATTGATAATAACAATTTTTACTCAAAGACCCACTCGTAAATATTACCATTTTTAGTGGCCATTTTTTCAAAATGAAGGTTTTTAAGCTTTAATTTGAGGCTGGTATTCAGAATCAGCGCACCCATACCATTTTTAGTGGCCATTTTTTCAAAATGAAGGTTTTTAAGCTTTAATTTGAGGCTGGTATTCAGAATCAGCGCACCCAAATTCAATTAAAATACGTCCAGATTCCGCATATCATAATAGGAACAAAATCGAATCAAAATCTGATTGGAAGATTGAACTGATCATCAAAAAAGACCTACAAACTGAAGATAACAAAGTGAGAAATATGTTTAAATCTTGATTTATTATTAAAAATGTCTTCTTATGAATTTAATAATTCAGAAAGGTTCCTTGATGATTGTAATAGCAATAAACTATTGCGAACTTAGATACTATTTCTTACGATAAACGTATTTCTTATAAGTTACATAAATAAAACTGTGTCTTGCGGATTTTTAAGTCAGGATAATTGAAAGCTCCACCATATTTTAGATTTATAGCTATTGTATCACGATGTGCATTATTTATGTGGACAAAATATCGCATAGATATTGAATAGTTTATTAATAGACTATTATTTATTGTAAACATTTGCATTAATCTTTATAAGATGAATACATAAGTTGACATGGTCTTCGTGCCGTCTAGTTCAATTTATCGTGCCTCATTGTCTGCCGGTTCGTCGAGAGAAGAGCAATGAGCAATGAGCGACGCTCAACAACTCTTCAGCCTCCAGGCGTTCTTCAACATCACGTTGTCGTCAATACGAATATAATCCAAAGTGACATTACGAGCGCATCAACAGCCAAACCGCCACATCCTTCTAGTCGTTGTTCAGATCCGTTCATTCACTGCAACCACCAGCAACCGCAACAACCAGCGCGACCGCACAAACCGGAGGAGAGGACGAAACCGTAGAACGACACAAGTAATACTCACGATGGATTCTGTTTACTCTTCTCTTCTGATTTTGTTTACATGGTCGCACACGTCAACAACAAACGAGATTAACAGACCCGCATTGGGAATTCTTACTGAATTCATAAATGAACTCGTAACGAACTCTAACAAACATTTTTTCGTATCGTTGTAATGTCGAATAGCCTGATTATAATTTGAGTAAGATTTTTCGAAGCACGTTCTAAGCCACAGGTAGAAAAATATATTTGGGTACGTTCAGGAAAAGATATTTCGTATTTCAAAGCTTAAGTTTATAAGGTGGGGTAATTCATTTTGCTTCTAAAACTATCGCCCCTGTTTTGATCCGAAATGCCTTCGAAACGAATACTTAAGTCACCCTATATCGCCCAAATGTCGATTCCTATACTAGACCGACTTCTAGAATATCGTATTCGAATTTTATACGCTTCGGATTCAAATTGTTTGTAGGGAAATTGCGACATATGATGAAGGCATGCATTAGAAAATTAGGTGACTTTAAATTATTGACGAGAAATAGTAAATATAGACAAATTAAAGCACGTGTTTCTTTTGCAAAAGATATAAGAAAATATTTATTTGTTGGACTGGACGTAACAAAGAAAGAAGGAGTGTGGTGTTGCTAAGTCACAAAGAGGTTTACTTGGAACAACCTCCTCCTAATATTCACAGTAAAATTAAATAAACTTGAATACATTAATGGAAGAAGTATCTTCGGAAGTGAATGTGAATTTTGTCGAATGGTCATGAGGAGATCTCCAAATGGGTCCTGCGAATTACTGAAGTATAATACGTCCTCGACTAGTTTGCTATAGTCTTAACGGGAGGAGGAATAAGTTCCAACCACATTACTGAGTACGCCATGCAGAATTCAACGCGAAACCCGGTGTGCAGTCATATTGATATTAAAGTACCTACAAGAAACAAGTTTACTCTTTGCAAAACTGCACTTTCTGTTACCAACACATCCACACATACCATGGAGTATCGAGTAGGATATCAGTTGCATTGAACTCCGCTGTACTTTGGTACTTGCATATGCAATATACACTGTTGATGACACTGAGAGATTACACCGGGTATTAATATGGCTGAAGCACCACTAATAGGCCATTGCATTGCAATCAACCAACGAAATGACATGTCATGCATATTTTGAAGGGCGTATTATAACAGAATACTAAAAAGCTCGAGTTGTGGAAAAAAACAAAGCTTTTTTTTATAAAGTCCTCTGTCAGGATCAAAAATAACATGTCACTACTGAGAAGAAATTATTAAAGGTGTTACGTAGTAAGCTTTAAAATAGCTTTAGCTTGGAAATTAAATGGGATGGATGAAAAGCTCTACGGGTTAGCTGAAAGCTCAACGTATAACAGTATCACAATAATATAAAAATTTACATAATTTAATTCAAGTAAGGGTTTCAGAACTTAATGATACTTGACTTTTATAGTATTAATGGAAAATATAATGAAAATGAAAATGTTATCAGAAGGTGAGATGATTGAAAAATAGATAATTTTGAGAGGAACGGTTCCTGTATTTGACTTTAGATTATGTCTTTTGATTAATGATACGAGAAAATTATTCAGTTAATTGTATTGTATTTTAATAGAATCATAAAACTAACTATGTAAGGCATCATTGAGAAATCTCAGCAAATAACAGATGAAAAATTTACACTCTAATAGAACGAGGGTTCTTTGATGAATCAATACTGAGTTCGTGGTTATTCCTAGTTCGTTTTCTGAATTAATTACGAATTCAAGTTCGTTTAAGATCCATTTATATTAGTTTATACAGTTTATAATATTCATATCAATCTATATGTAATACAGGAGCACAATACTGCTAGTATAAATAGTTTAAAATGTGTCGTAAGTGAGTAATTATAAGAATTGGTCAGTTTTTGTAACAGTGTGTTCCAGTAATGCAGCGTTTACTGCTCATATCGTAGTAGTTTACTTCGGCAAGTTTTTTTTATTATTATTTTGCTGTTTGATCGTGCGGTATTATTTTATTATTTGAATTGGAATAAATTCCCCGTGATCGGTGATATGTACGGATAATGTATTTAAAGCAGTGATGTCCATCTCCTATGATTAAACGGAGAATACCTTACAAGTTTTACTAAAATTTGGCATGGTATTGATCATTTTTTGGATTTATGTATTTTGAACAAAATCAAAGTCAATAACAAATAACTGTGAAAAATAAGTTAAATTTCATTAAAGTCTTATAATGTATTTTTCTAGCAGCAATCTTCTACTAAGTTTACAAAACAAGCCTTGTATGCTAAGCTAAAATAACGCTACATTATTCTACCTAGTATAATTATCTCTATTACGTATACAGTTCATTTGAAATGATCTTTCGAACGAAATAGTGAGATTTATAGCACATTATTTATTTCACTGCGGCCCCCGGAAAATAATTTGATTTCATTGATATCTAAAGCGTAAAGCACACACACACATTAAAATTGAAACGCAAAAACATACAAATGTAACGCTTAATGCATTCGCTAAAGGAAAGCGCTTTAGAAAAGTTTGTCATGTCCACGTTTCGAGTTCTGTTCTGTGAAGCCGATATGCGCGAACGTACGTTGCTGGATTTATGATCAGGAATTTAAATATATTTATACCATATGTAGCATAACATATTAACTCTCATAAAAGAAGTAATAAATAAAACGCAGTTTAATTGAACACAGCGTAAGTTAAGAAATACACGACTGGAGAAAATTGGTAATACGAAGTATGAACAAATACTACGTTTTAAGGGGAGGGTAAGATCAAAACGATAAAAAGAAGCATATTTTCGATAATGTTTTTTGACGACACAGTTAACATATTATTATTTCTATAATTACTACATGATAAAATGACATTTGAAGGATATATTGTGAAATTTTCATAAATAAGTATCAATAAATGAGGCATTGACAGCGAATTTTCGCAGACGTCACAAAAAAAAATAATATTGCGATGCCACTCATAACTCATCACTGGATTTTCTGAAATCGAAAAACTAAAATGATTTCTTTAGTTGATAACTTTCTGCAGGTAACGCTCTCGAGTTTTTCCTTTTTTATTGATTTTTCAATTTTTTACAGCACTTAAAAGTCAAAATACCGTTTTTTCATGAAAAAAATCAGAAACTTTGTTATTTTAAAATACGTTAAAATTAAAAAATTAAAAAAAACTCGACAGCGTTACCTCGGCATTTATGTAAAGAAAGATTGTGCGAAATTTCAAAAGAATCAGTCTAGTAGATTTTGGGCCAGAGAGGGCACCGACTCAGAAAAAGCTATATGTGAGAAACCGCGTTTAAAAGTTTCAAAGTAACACGAAAGCAGACCAGAAGAGTGAAGACTTAAAACTCTATATCTCCGACAATTTTACTTCAATCGACTTTACATTTTTACACAATAAACTTATAATGAAAATAAGAAAAAGTTGAAACCTTAGCCCCCGTTAAGGATTTCTAACACTGCAAAGCTCTTGCAGTGGTCATGTGACTATACCCTACTGAAAAAGTCGTATGTTCCAAGTATTCGGTTCCAGTAAGTTACAATTAGACTACATATTTCTTTATCTGTTAAAGCAATGGGTTTCAAACACATTTTACATATACTTATAGCATCCCTGAACCCGAAAGCTTGAAATGTTTTGCACCCGTAATATTTCCTAGATTCCCGGGCTATATTTATTTTATCAGTAATATGCATAACGATATCTGCATTTTAAAGTTCAGTTTTTGCAGAGACTTCCAACACTTTGATCCTATTTTATGGGAGGTCAAACCTATAAACTTTTCGCAGTTATTGAAAATCATTAAATCTACAATGTACGTCACAAAATAACACGACCATAAAATGAAATAAATATGCTACTTACTAGAAATGATTTATAACATAAACTCAAATTTTTATACATCCTTATATCTTCTAGGAAAACCTAATTATGAATGGTATTTTATTATTAAACGCCAGAATAAATTCACGGTGTAAACGATTCAATTATATCTAATTATATTAATAAGCGGTGTATCAAAGGCTGTTGCAAGTTTTATCAGATAACCACCAGAGTCTCTGTGTGTAAGCCAGTCAATTTCTTCCACGAATCATTCTTCTTTAACTTCTTTAATTATAAAATGTTACAGATGTGTAATTTTATACGGTATTTACATGGGTTTCAAGTTACACATCTTATAAATTGTTTTGTTTTCTTTCTTGTTCATCTTCTTCTTATTCTTGTTCAAGTTCTTTTTTTATTTCTGTTTTATATTACACATTGTACATATGGCGTTTAGTTGATTTCATCCAGCTTCCAGGCAACTTCTCTTGCAACAAGTTTAGCAACTTTTATATCTTAGCAACATCTGTAGTTGTTCATTAAATACTTTCTTTGTCTTTATCCAAAAACTGTTAATAATGGAACGAGTTAGATAAGATTAGTGCGAGAGTTCTAAAAAACTGTTGTTTTCACGATATTACTGAATCGTTTTCTCATAAAAGAGCATGAGTTTTCTGTAAGGAGTCGCTGTCGTTTTTAGATTACAAGTTCTTTTGTATTTAGTAAAAAACGTACCAACATATTACGCTAATGGTTTTAGAAAAGCGTTGAAAATGATGACTAGGATCTTGAAATTGTTCTCTTGCACAACACATTGATGCCTGAAGATGCTACGATGGCGACAATCGACAAAACTCCCGGAAAGCGTGTTAAACGGAACAGCTTATGTATCCACCATTTCTTTATATTTTTTTATGTTATTATATCCATTTGATGATAATGATAATTGCGTCAAAAAATATACATTCTTTTTATGCTAATTTTTTCGAGTGTCATGGTGGGCTAGCCCCATTGCTTGACTTCGTACAGTTACATAGATCTTTCTGCATTTTTCTATTACAATGATCAGTAGTATGCCTGGACGCGACTTAAAGAAAAAGCAATAGCAGCAGATTTTTTACATTCTAAAGAAACCTCCGAATATCTTAGCTTGTTATTTTGAATGTCTAGCTCAACATATTATTGCACGAGATTGTTCAGAACGTGTCAGACTCAATCCTTTAGACAGAGTTAATGATTGAGTCCACTATTCTCCACAAGATGTTACATTGCCTAGTTTTGATGGATATTAATTGACATCTGTCATGAACCGTGCAGCTGTATCGATCCATCAAAATTAAGTAAAAATTAATAGCTCGTTCAAGTGGTTTTGTCTTGCATTGTTGATCTACTTAGGAGTTAACCCCCTCTCTCACCCTACCCCTAGTTAATCGTGATGTATTATGGTCCGCATTGCACTGACATTAAAACGATAGACGAGTAGAGTAATAGGTGTGATCCTTTTTTATTATTATTATTGTCTTTAAATTAACAATAAATAGTTTGTTGTTATGACTAACTAAATATTCAGTTATAACATAATAACTCTTATATAGAAGTTTAAAAATTCCGCTATATAGAAATTTAATTTTGGAACAGTTAAACATAATCCAAGTAGATGCTTTAAACCGACCATACTCGATAGAAAGCAAGTTCTTTAATTACAGAAACTAACATATAAGTTAGGCAAGAAAAACATATTTTTAGACAACACGAAATTAGACTTTATACGTTCAAACGCTGTTTGATATTGGTATGTTATCAAACATAACAGACAGTTATTAATTTCATGAATATACAGAGGTTATACATTTTTGTTAATAAATATAAACAAACTTACCACTTCTGCAAGCTGCACTGATTCATCTGAAACAAATTATTTGAAATTAGTATTTAAAAGTAATGTACGATTACGAGTAGGATACGATTTGGGAAATGGGTTTTAGTTTTTTTAAACATATTATTAATATAGCATATAGTTATATGTAAGATACTTAAATGTAAGAACCCAAATGTGTGTTTTCTTTCCAAAACTTTCGAAATAATTTCACCTTTATTACATCGGCGACAAACTTCAATAAATTCCTAGTTTGCTGTTAATTAAAGTAATTCCTATTGTCTCTGATCTCCCCCTGACATCACAGCGCGGTGACTCATTTTGTAAATGACTGCATCCCCGTTAAAACAGACAAACATCTGTTTCTCATACAAATGCTTACAACTTATCCTAACTTTAACATCTATTAAATATTTCAGTTGACTGTTTTCAACATCATCCCCTAAAACTACAACTATTTAGGGTTCTAAAACTATTAAATACCGGATCTTTGGCTAACTCATTACTCCACCCTTATAGAACAAAACAACACCCCACAAAAATACCCAAAATTACTTAATTAAAATAATAAATGTATGTTTAAAAACTGACTAAATAAATATTTATTATTTCTTTGTAATTTGAGAATTCAAAGATAAATAATTCTTCTATAGCATTTATTATATTTCCTGGAATATTTTGTTTTGGGATTTGGCTAATTCATCCCAAAGTAATCTTCATTGTAACAATTAATAGCACATCCAGACCAGTGCGACATTAACATGTTTGATTTAATAAAATGATAAATGTATAAACTTCTGTAAGCTATTAATGTGACTTATGCCTTTATAATTCCTAATTAACAGGATGTTAATTAAGATAATTAAATAATTGCTTACTCTTAAAGAAAATACGAATTTCAAACTCTATTAGCCTTGTTTAAAAATTCAATTCCAAGTACCAAAACTTTTAAAATAGTTTAGAGAATGCCAAGCACGTCGTATCCAAGGTGTTCTTTCTTTTCTTTAGCCAATCTTGATACCATATCAGGTCGAATTCCTCTGATTCGTCCCTGGTTTCATCATTAGTATGTAACTGTGTGACAAAAGCTCGGCACACATCAATACAAGACCACCGTGTTTTGCCTTTTACGGACTTGGATTTATTCCATTCATGGAACGAGCCTTTCGGCTTCAGGAAACTGGTCCTGCTGGCTATTCAACAGATGGCGCATCAGCTGAAGTTGTGAGCGCAAAGAATTGAGCCGAATATCTAAGATAATGTGTATTAAATTTACTTTGTTGCTTCTTTATATCTTCAATTTATGCAAATCTAATGAAAATAAATATTAACCAGCTTTATTTGAAACCGTATAAATATTTTCACGTGAGTATCTTCATCTGTTTATTAAGTTTTGATACGACTTGTCCGTCGCTAAAAGGGTTCAAGAAAACAATAGTTGAATCAAACACCGATGGTCAAATTTATGGCGTGGACCGGAACTTAACGGGTCTGTAGTACTTAGCTCCCTAGGCACGTGCGTCACTGACTGGCTTTACGAACAAGGACTGTATGACACATTAAGTCCATAGTTGTGTCATTCATAATTAAGTTGATGAGTGCAAAAACGTAGTAAGTCTATATAAATAAATATACATTCATAAAGTTACACTACAATATAATAGATGTCGTTGACTTCTTCAGAATCATACAGCCATCTAGGAAATAATCCCCCCAATTTACCATTTGTGCCTTCATCCCTAGAGAAACTATTTAGTTGATTTCATTCCATCAAGTAATTGGCTAAACGTACAATTCGATGTTTCGCCTATAAATATTACAACAGGTGGTGGGCCCAGGGTTCAATGTCGTTCAGTGTTTCCAACAGAAACGCGAGTACTTTAGCCAAATTAGCAGTTCGGTTTACGAATCTACATAATTAATGGAGTTGAAATGTCACTTGTTAATTAATATGTTTAATTAATAAAACTTGATAGGAAAACATTTACTCTGACGCTATGCAATTAAATTATTATTTATTAAAATTAATATTTTAAATTCATCTTGTTTTAATTATAGAGAATGGATCAATGTGACAAGTTAATAACATATTCATTATATTGTAACTGTTGATCGTGGAGTTTGTGGTATTGATAAAGCAATATTTTTAATTACAGAAGAAAAACATTTAATTTGGATCTCCAGAGGGTCGGTATAGACGATATTATTTAAATAAATAATTTAGTAATAACATCTATTCCGCTCTAAATGACACTTTGAATTTATTATTAAACTTTGGAAAAAGGAAACTACCGCTACAGGTTTCTTATAGGATCCTCACAGGGTTCTTATCTAATTCGGTACTGGATTACCGCGTTCATTCATTACTAGTAACATTAAAATTCACTCTACGTATAGTGAAAACTCATAGCTTGCAGCAATGTCGAGAGCAGTCTACAGTGCACAAAATACGAAGGCTGACAAACCAAGAAATGAGCCTCTGGCATCGACAACAAACTCGTCCCCGATCTACCATACGGCGTTATTTACACAAAGGTACTAAAATGTTCACAAAGCGAAATTAACATATGGCGTTACATCTCTGCAAAAGTTTTTACAAAAAAATATGAAAGCATGTAATGAAACTTTCGGAAAAGAAATATAAAATACAATCTTTTCCCATCTTAAATATATCTGAACTTTCTGACATGAAAGCTAATACTATTATAACTATTTTGACAGATCAAGTGGTTAAGAATTTAAGGGTTTGTATAAATTTTAATATATGAATATTTAGATATCTTACTGTTGAAGTGTAAGTGGCCAATGTATATATGTATAAGAAAGTCAACAAACTTGGCCATCAGTTTTACTCGTATCCACATTATAATACAAAGAAAGCATCCACATTCACATTCTCGTCCAAATGCTAGTAGTACACACTCACTGTACTAGTAGTATGCGATACGCTGGCTGCTGTCATCAATCAATCACTTAATATTCTGTTTGACTGCGTCGACACGCCTTAGATAGATCATGGAAGTTGTAGTGATCATTGGAAATTCGTTAGATGTACCAATCGATGCATGAATTAGTTTCGATTGTAAGTCAGGTAGCGCCAGTAGCTACTGGCGCCAATAAATATGCCACACATATAGAAATTTATACACTAGGAACTAGTCCATTATCACTGAAATGTCTTTT
Organism: Panorpa germanica; assembly: GCA_963678705.1. Classification (NCBI taxonomy): domain Eukaryota; kingdom Metazoa; phylum Arthropoda; class Insecta; order Mecoptera; family Panorpidae; genus Panorpa; species Panorpa germanica. The sequence continues at coordinate 18,514,657 of OY783211.1, read as the reverse complement.
ATGACAGCAGTTCACTCTCTATGAGACATTTGTCAAAACATTTGTCGATGTGCCGAGAATAAACATGGCTATTGGTTTCACCTTTCGTTTCCTTGACTTTCCGTGTCAAAAGACCGCTTATCAATCGAGGCAATCCTACAAGAGGCGAGAGAATTCGAGACAGACCAACACGAGGCGGGAGCTACTGTACACACTCGATCTTGCCTATCTCGGCGAGAGTGAACTCTTTGCATTACATTTAAGATTAGGACTGGATCAATTTTTGGTCAAGCTGAGAGGAGAAATATCTATCCTATCTAACACTATCAGAGCAAAAAGCGTTTACAAATCATCGAATTGATTTTTGAATTATATTAAAGAACAAAAGAATAACCCAAATATTGGTGTTTAAATTTGGAGATTTCCAGTCAATTTCTGTCCATCATATTGTTACTAAATGTGACTTTATTGTTTTGTGCTTGTTGTGGTAATGGCTGCTTCTTCTGAGCGTAACTATTTCTGGGATTTTTTGGCATCGAATATGCGTCCGTCCGTTTAACAAGTGTCAACACCACAAACTATCAATTATATTTGCTATTAAATTGGCTTGTTTACAATTTTATAATATCAAAAGCTTTGGGTCTCTCGTGACTGCTGTCAATCAACTGTAAATATTGTCATTTGACATTTAGATCAACATATATATTTATAAAATGGTATTTGTGGAGATTAACAATGCTTGTTCACTTATAATCAGTTTGTGTACGAACATTTATTACATATTCATCATGTACTGTAGAAATCATAAGTATGTAATCACTGTTGTAGAAGTGGGATAGCAATACTCTGCGGAGAAGTGTCTATAGTTAACTTTACCAATATATAGTACAGTTTTATAGTATATACACTTGACAACTTCTGTTTTGGTTGATCATTTACAAACAAGAGTACACTCAAATACCGTTCTGATGAATGTGCTTGCAACCGTAAAGGGACCGGACGATGGAAACGTTATAGAAGACCCAACTAGAATCGTACAACAAGTTAAAGGGATCGAAGTGACGTAAGGAAATGGATTTATACAGAAAACAAATATAAAAAATTAATAGAAATACCAATAACTCGTACACGTACCAACATAAAAGCATTCACAGAATCTGAACGGTTTTGTTTTTATCCAATCACAATGTCCGACTTGACTCTATGTTATCCACAGTTTAACGGCTAGTGTCACGTCCAGATATTTCGAACTGTAAATCGAAGAGGTGTTAGAGAATACCGATGATATAATAGGTGCATTGTTTCATTAACCAAATATATTATTGAAAAGAATGACGTCAGAATAATAAAGAAGTCACTGCTCTGGTTGTGGCGATAGATTATGACCTGTTCTTATTATTTAAAATGAGTTATTAAAGTAGTAGTAGTTATGACAATATAGATGTGGGTGTTGCTGGGTGGTATCTATTACTAGATTGAAATGTTTTCAAGAAAACAAAAAGCCCTGGAGCAGAATACTTAATGTCATATTCATGTTGCAGTTATATTATGCTGTGACGTCATAATACTAGTTCGAAAACTTTGCGAATGTATTAACGATCTAATATCTAATATGAGGAACTCAAATTGCCCTCAAGGCTTAGGGCTTTACCCTTAGCTTCTTTTATAACTGTAAACTATTAAGTATACAAACCATTCAACAAAACAAAATATAAACAAACGTTTAATTTGTCCTCTCCCAGATATAAACTAGTCTTGCAGTTGATGTCTAATAAAACCATGCGAACACCTAGTTGCCATTAAAAACCACAATGTGAATGTGGAGTGAATATTTTTCCTAGTATCAACGCAATGATCGGACAAAAGAAACAGAGTGATAGACGTAAGCGAAGAAGTATAGTGAAAATATAATAGAGGGTTTATCGAGAGGAGACAAAGAAGACAAGAGATGAGGAAACAGTGAGAATGAAGAAGGATTGGGAAAAATGAAGGGAGAGGGTCAAGAGAAGAAGAAGCAGATAGTACTTTTGTAAATAGAAAGGTCTAAAATAGTTTAGGTTTAATTTCAAGTTGAAGTTCTATGAAATGTATTAAGAATGTAGATTGTAAAACCGAAAGGCACACAATTAATAATATAATAATAACTAGTCTTGCAGTTCGACAACTGCTATAAATATAAATAAACTATCAATTGCAATGTAAGTTACACACTTGCTAGCTTACCATAAGTTATATTTAAGAGTTACATTTTCTGCCTGGGTTGCTTTTTACAATTTTCTGAATTCATGAACAACCGTTATTCCATCTTCGTCAGAATTAACCAATCTACAAGCGTTTCTAATTAAGGTCACTTACATCTATAAAGCTATAGATAGGTGTCGCTACATCTGTTCCTTGACACATATATAGAACCTAAAAACTAATTAAATAATTATCTAAAAGAATGTCAAATATTTATACTGCAAGATATTTAAATATTGTGACGGCTTCATTAAAAACCAGGAAACTGTTATCTTGTGAGATGTTATTAGTGTTTTGTAGGATCCAATTAAAACAGGTGATTTAAATTTGTGAACGCTAGGGAAGACATCGTGCTTCGTACAGGTACCAGCCTATCAACCTACACCTTGTAGGTACAGGTTATTATTAGATGATATTAAGGTTTCAAAATTGTTGTAAATAACGTTATATTATCATTGATGGACAATGCTAGGTCTGTTCGTTTTGAGTATCGTTAATTAATTTAAAAAAAAACAAAGATTTTTTTATTTGAAGAGAAACGGTATTTTTTCAATATCTCCTTCACAAATAAATAAAGTTTTCTACTAGACGGTGCGTACTTTTATTTGGGAGTATTTTTTAAAAACCCAAATACAAAATATCACTTTGTCTTTCAGTCTTGAATACACTTATCAGTAGATAAAATGTAGACAAAAATATCAACAAAATGTGATATTTTTTGTGCTCAAATGACCGTTCCGATAAATTAATATAATTAAATTTATTTTACAAAATAAATGGTCCCCGACAACTTTCCCATTAATATTTTAAAATTGCTTCCGTTATCGCTCCATTTACAGCGATAAAATTGTCTAATGTGTTTTATTCATATCTACATTTTATATTTTGTTCTTTTTATGGATGGCAATTAACAGCCGGCGTTGAATGTTGAATGTCCATGGGACTTGGACTGCTGCGCCGTCCCGTTCGAATGCATCTTCATGTCACTACTACCTAAACGTCAACATTACGTCATGTAAAGCAGCGGTTACACTGGTGCAACATCAAACAATTCATTTCAACAATAATATAAAACGGACGTTATTAAATTTAGGTGAATAAGTAATTTAAAAGGGACAAAACATAACCTATATATTTCAGAAAATACATAGAAGGAAATTCGACAAGTTGAAGACACCCCGCTTAAATATTGGCAATAGTTATATCTTAAATAGTGGCAATACATCTTTTATACTATTTTATACGTTTTAAAGGAAAAATTGTAAAATTGGGGAAGGGACATGGAGAACCAGAATAACAAATATCAAAATCTCGAAAAATAATAAAGAATTTCTCTTCGGTGCAGGTAATGTAGTAGACTAATATGGCTATAGTTTAAATTACGAGAATTCGGTGGTGACTCATGTTAAAATTCTACGATACGATGGTAAAATTTGTCTTGTTTGTAAAAAAAATAAAAAAATTAGTGGCACAATTTGTATTATGACTCCTATTTTGTAACGCTTTTAGGAGCGCCCGTTAAAATTAGTCAATTTAAGAAAGGACTCTTCCTATTAGAGATTTCTAGCCGACTATCTTCTATAAAAGTCTATCAGCTGACCTTAAATAAACTGATAAATAAGTCGCTTACCTTGGAGCGGGTATAAGTAGACTAGTTTAGAATTAATTAAGGTCTTTTAAAAATCAAATGAGGCGTCTAGAAGCAAAGGGATGTAGTTGACAAATTTTGAAAATTAGAGATAACCACCGCAAATGATAGAAGATATACTAAACTATGTATTGGCACAGAGATATAATCGAAAACTTGGACAAATTTGACTATATAGCGTGAATTCTAAACCTACTGAACGAAAACTCTTATACGATCTTAACTTTAAACTCGTTTTCTGAAGAAATTTACTTTTGTCACTTACATCCCTTTGCATCGATTCGATCTGATGCTTTCTTAAAACTATGTGCACTGGTGGAGACGATCCTTAACTCGTTTGACGTTTGAGGTTATGTTACATAACCTCTTTTTTTATCAACGTTGAGTTGTTCAAGTAACTACCTATTTCCGATATTTTAATGTTAATTAAGTAAAAAATGTTTCCATAGAGTTACGAACAGTATGTCATTCTGTCTCTGTATTTATAGTAAAGTTATGTGAATGTATACGTATACGTGTGTGTGTAAGGTTTAGTGAGAGTGTAACTGAAGTAAATGTAGATCAGTCATGTACCGGGCTGAGCTGTGTTCAACTGACTGAATATAAAATAGAAAATTATGTAACAAAAAGTAATTAGTGAAAAATGTAATGCCATTTGGGACGTGCTTGTTGTCGTACATGGCGTAAAACGTTGTAAAAATAAATAATGAATGGTTTTCATACTTCATTTACTTACATAATCAGATGTCTTATAATTACTATAATGAATTTCTTTAATTTAATATTTTAAACGGTCCCGGTTGAGCCCCCATTTAAAACAACTTTCGAACTGGATTTATAAACCGAATATAAAGTTTTAAAAACAAACATTTCAATAGAATTTTCGTGTTGAACACAGAAAAAAATAATATGAATTGCTCATTCACATAGAAAAATTCTAAATCACAAATTGTGTTACAATTGAATATTTTTTACAAAGGCTGGTGAAAGTCATGCATGAATACAGGGTATCTGTAGGTTTTCATTTCGTGGAAAACAGTGTTATCGATTTCTGTTGTTATGAACTGCGTTTTGGTTTCATACACGCAGAATTTTCAATTGTTTTTTTCAAGAGGTTGGCTAGTAGGAAAAGCATGTATGCATTTGATGTAGTTCCAGTACTTGAATAACAGAGGGTGCTTAACCCTTTCGTGTGGTATACGTTATAATTTGTTATTTATTATGGACAGATTTCACAAAATCCATCTTCGCTGAGATTCTTTTTTGTAATGTAGAAGATTTCTTAGACATCTATAGAAGGGTAAAGAGAGTGCGTGGTAGGGTAAAATTTAAGATATAAGTGAGACTTTTTTTGCGAAATCTAAGTACTAAAATTTGCCTTAATTTAAGAAGTGCGTTTGTTTATAGATAAAAAGTTACACAGTGAGAAATTCACAGTAGAATAGATTCATGTTATCAATTTTTGTCATAAAACCATTATAGCACTCAGGTACCCAGCAAACAATTTGGTGAAATGTCCCTTTTTATGACGTTTCTATCACTCTTACATTTTAATTATAGTTTGCATCAACTATATCTTCATTTGTATTCCGACAGGTGGAATGGTTTCACAATTTGTAGATGAGAGAATAGACATTTCACTTGATATGAACTTTTTCATGACAAAAAAATCATAGGCATCTTCATTATGATGGCAAACTGACTCCAAAATATTTACTGAGTAATATGTCACATAGTAACTTTTACTGTGCCTTCTCACAGTGTACAGCGGGAGCCCTTAATTTTGGATCAGGTCAGCCGCATTCAAGTATGAAGAGTACACGGGCTTCAAACCACAGGCTGAGATCTAGCTATTGTAAATTTAATTCAACTTACATTCAATTATATCCAGTACCAAATTCTCTTAGTTAAGACGACCTCTGCTATGCATTAACGTAACTAGAACTTCAGTACCACTATAAGGTCATTTGCTGGACCTCCACTTATACTCTCTGATTTGTAAAAGAAAGAGAGAAATTATTAATTTAACAGCAAATTATTAATTTTATATTTTTATTGCATGTATAGGTATTTCATAAAATGCTCAAGGTCGTCTCAGACACTCAGATCACTCTATGCGACGGCATACCTTGTATACGTCCGTCTTCATCGCTGCGTTCATATACTCGTATAGCATTAAAGCTCTGACGTCACTATATGGTTTGTTCAGGAGCAAAGTGTACAATCTCTATAGCTATAGATCTATGTATATGTATATCCATACGCATCTGTGTGAGCTGGAAGGGTAGAAACGATCACACATATTTTTTCAATGAAATATCGAATAGCATGGAGTAGAAAAGAATTTCCTGCCAGCAGAAACCAGTTGTGACCACCAGCACCAATTAATATTGACCCGGGATCATTAATTGTGATTTCAGCTGTACTGTCTGTGTTGAGCTGCTCATATTTCAACTTCGAAGTTTCGTGAAGTTTTATAGTGTCAGTAGAACGATTTATATTGATAGATTATTTATAGATTCTTTATTGATGAACAAATTGATGATTGGTTTTATTGATTTGGAATATATTAAGATGGATATCTCTTTGGTATTTAAGTGTAGTTGTAGTTTTGATTCATCTGATTATTTATTATAATAAAATACGATATTTAAATGATAGTAGTTACTTTTTGAAGTGTGCGTTAACAGGTAGCATGGAATTTAAATAATTTACTAATAATTTTAGGTCAGTTCATCGCAAGAAGTGGGGAGGGGGTAGGGATGAAGGAAGAATGAGTGATAAAAGGTGATACCCAACAAACAATTTAGGCGATATAGGGGGACAGACAACAAAAAGAAAAGATATAAAGATAAAAGTATCCGTTTCGAAGACATTTTGGATCAAAATCGGAGTCGAAAGTTTCAGAAGCAAAATGCATTACCCCAGTCCACAAACTTAAGTTTTAAAATATGACATTTCTTTTCCTGAACATACCTAAATATATTTTTCTATCTGTGGCTCTAGATAACACTCTAGTTGCTACTACGATTAATGGTAAACATTTTCAATATGACGAACTAACCAAATTCGTATAAAAGTTAACATCTAAATTATATTTATTTTTTAAATAATTGCAACATAAATAGTTATTGTAATGGCGTCTGACCTGGGCTTTTTTGAGCTGAACTGAGTTTAACCTTTATGCAGGGGCAGCTGAAAGATAGTTGAAGCTTCCAGAAAGTGTTATTAGTAGGGCTCCCAATATGCCTTCCAATTTCTAATATATTTAGTGTGATTCGCATACGTTCCATTTGCTCTAACATTTTATTTATTTCTAAGTATCATCAAATTTCCAGTTTCTTCTATATTTTGTACAGGAAAAAAACAATTTTACAGATCACTATTTGCTTTTAAATTTAAAAACTAAGATTACTGATTATGAAGCTGTCACCCTGAGAGTAGAGCGATTTTAGCGACCTGTTCTAATTGCCAAACCAAAATAAAAGGTAAAGGAAAAGTATTAAAACAACGAGAATAGCTTTGGACATACCTAAAAATACTGGTGACAGTTGGAATTCTTGGTTTTCCCTAAAATAGACTTGCATTTCTTTGGATATTGGATACTTTTCCTAAATATTTCCTATTTCATTAAGTTTTACTATTTTTTCGATTAATATTGTAGTTTTATGTAGTAGACGCGCAGATTTTATATATTTGTTTCAAAATATCTTTATTTTTTCACAGCCTACGATGATTATCAACTAATATCATTGAAAAACATACATTAAATCAATATGGGGATTTATTCAATATGATGTTATATGCTAAGAATAATAAAAAATACACAAAAAGATTTACTCTCATAATGAACACTTTATTATTTATTAACAAAAAATTATCAGTCCACTAAAACAGATTCTTGATTTGATTTACTAAGAAGAATATAGATGGCGCGCAAACAACAGATGGTTACAAATAAGAGTGACAGTTTTCGTGATTACTTAATTAAGGGAGTTCAACATAATAGCTTCAAATTATATAATAATGGTTAGTAAAACTCATTTGAAATTACAAACACGCTATCAGAATCCACCCACACATGTGAATTTAAATGTAACGTAATTTTCTTTGTCTACCTTTATTCTCGTATACGTACAACATTATTTACGACCACCAGTAAATTACGAGGACCTTATAACTTCAGTGGATGTATTATTATTGTCTATATTGTAACAAATTGGTCATTTCCAGCCGGTGCTTCATATCATGTATCAAAGAGTACATTTTGGGGCTAATGGGTATACCGTATACAGCGCACCACGCAAACGAGTGGAATAAATGTGAACTAATGATATTATATGTTTCCATTCCAAATAAACTGAAACCATGCGCTTATTTATTTGAAAATATGGGTCAGTATTACGCTGCACATCTCAGTACTCATCAATTAATGTTACAATTTACACAGGCGTGAAGTAAAACCTGGTAATTCTTCTAGCGCTTAGATGGACTAACGTCACATGCGTAATTTTCCGAATAATTTAAATAATTCATAGAAAACAATACTGCAAAGTATTATACGTAACAATATATTTATATTTAATGTATTGTAACAAAATAAAACAAATTATTAATTGAATTATGAATGGCATTGCACACTGATTATAATTTAATACATAACAACATTTATATGCACAACGTGAATAATTGCATTACGTGCTGACACGTTGTTTTAGGGCAGTCATGTGAAACCTAAGCGATCTTATGTACATTGTTTCCAACTTTTACTGGAAGTTGATCAAATTGAATTTCGTTGCCAACTTGAATAGTGTTGAGAGTTTCGTCTTATTCATTTCCTTTGCTAATAAATTGTTTCTATGTAATTTAGTTTCTGAACGAGTTCATTAATATTATCTGTAGTATTTGAGGATGAGGCATCATTCCAAAATACTTTCAGAGGTAGAGGTAATCCATAACACGAGTTTTAAACCTTGGTTTTAACTAATGCATTACTCAATGAATTCGTTAGATTACATATAGTTGACACTATTGACAAATCCGTATGATTTCTAGATTGCACCATCTTTTACACGATATGTGTCCTAATTTCATGACATTCCGACCATTAGTTTATGAATGGCGGTGGTTTTAGTGATGCTACTTTTATAATTTTTAAAATTAAATTTCGTGTATTGATAAATAACTTTACTTTCTTAAATATAGAAAAGGTTTCTCTAGTCTGTCCTTTAAATGATAAAGATATAAAACAATTTATTACACAATTGTCAAAATCCACCATTTTGAATAATAATGTTCTATATCCATATCTTTACAGCCATTTTATTACTATTTCATGCACGTGGAATGATAAATAATAAATCATAAAGGTTCTAAAAGTGTGTGATAAAACATTTAATGCGTTGCGGAAATATAAACGTAAACATTTATGAAAATGGTTTACGTTTGCCCTTATAATACTCTTAACAGTGTAGTACGTACATTTGTATAGATAAGAAACCAACGTGCCGAAACGCTAGTGACGTCAGCAACCACGTGACCCACTAAAGCAAAAGTTCACCGTACCGCTTTGAAGATGTAGCGAATCTAATCAATAGATACTTAACGGAGATGCAAGTTGTTAATTATTTAGTGCAATTTTCTTAACTTCCGGTAAGGTTCTAACCGTGAGAGAACTTTTAATGTAATTGCATGAACTGGGAACAAGCTTTCATGAAAGCTTTACCCACTGTAAAATGAAAAGCTTGTTGGAAAGTTGTAGACAACAGTAGTATAAACGCAACACTTACGTAAAATGCTTACGGAAATAGAAATTTAGCTAGAGCAGAGGCTTAGAAAGAGTATCAATGAGCGAATAGAGGTTACTTTGTTTTAGGATCACGCCGAAGTTAATTATTTGCAGTCGCAGTCTCTATATTTAGTAAAAGTAGGCCGGAAGTAATATGGCTCTATGTTCATCGCTGTGTCTTCGACATAGTGTTAGCCGTAACGTCATGCAGAGGAACAGAAGCCTATTCATCACGTGTTTGAAGGACTTGGATTCGATGCACGTGGGAACTTGAGTTGAGAGTTTAGCATGATACGTTGGAGAAAATAATTAAATATTTGGAATTGGAACTTTGACACAAACAGATCGGTTATGAGACTTGACTGGAATATATTTGGTATATAATTATTGACGTCTAATTGAGAAAACCCCAATAGAAGCTCCTTCTCTAGATGAATATAATTAAGTTACTTGCAATAGCAATTTTTGTCGTTCTTGTTTGCTAGTGGATTGTTTGTATTAAATATCTAGTGTACATTTTAATTAATATGTACTAATAATATATCAATAACAATTAATCAAAGATTTATACATGCTTAAACTGTCTCTCATTCCTTTTTCGATACTCGTATTCGAATGTAACTGATTAATGACAATAAAGTGACTTCGATTACATTACAATACAAAGGTCGAAAGTTAAAGTTGACTTCCCACATTAATCTAATAAGTATAATGTGTTTGTATGTGTGTATACACATCGGTTTATGCCCAGGCAACCTGATTACATACATTAGAATAATTGACGGACCGACTAGGAGTCCAATACTAGTTGGTACACACATGCATGTGTTGTCGAAATCAAGCTGTTGCAATTGACACATTATTTACAGTAAAAGCGTCGCATTCCTGTATCATTTATTGGGAACTCAGAAATTGTGTTTTGAAGCACTATATTACTTTCTTTAAATTACATTCTTTTCAATTATAATTACATAAATCTTTAAATTATTAATAAACAAGTAATGTATAAGTAGGGTTCTTTGCTTTATATTAGATTAAGGGTTAATGCACAAGCTAAAAAAGTTGACCTTATGATTTTGGCTCTCGAAATAGGTAATAGTTTAACTAAATAAAGCGTAGAAACTAAAAATGAGCTACTCAGCTCCCTTGTTTATAAAGCCTTTCGGTCTAAAATAGATAACCCGGCGTTGATTAATGTAGAATTCCAACATACATCAAAAGAAAAATGCAAATCAATCTTTTAAATATTGTTATGACAATCTGTCTTATACGTATCTATGTATCTTTAATGTATCTATGTCGAGTGACTTAAGAGCTAAAAAATAATTATTTAATAGGTTTGATAGATTGTTTAAAGAATTTGCAGTAACGTCCAAATAGTAGATATAGACTTGTAAGCCCTTTTCCTTTTGTAGAGCTTAATACAATAAAGCAAGAATGCTATAATCTATTATTAATGGTATGAAGTTCAGAAAATTAAATTTCTCACCAATCGACTGAATTGTGTACGGTATTTTTAAAAAGAGACTTGTAGTATATTGTAAGATTTTGGCTTTTTTATATAAGTGATGGAGTTATCTTAATTAAAAGTCAATAATTATACAACAAGCATTTGTGAATAATCAGTTCGAATCGAATATGTATAATGTCAGGTCTCTTAATCGATCTGTATGTGTCGAAGTTCCCATAACGACTCCGTGGTGTTGTCTCGCCAAAGCCAGTGTTCCCTGTGTCCAGTAGTAGCCCTCAGCTTCGTGTAAGTGCGTTTCCGCTGGTCCAAGTTGCTGTATCAGCACTCCGAGAATAGACACCTCTGTTCCCTTGCTTAATGTCATAGTTAGATCCGCATTGAAGTCACGCAATGCGCTAAGGGTATCCACGACATCAAATAGCGCTAGCATAAGCTTTCATTGTATGTATTTATAATTAAAGTGTAGAATACGCCTACTAAAATGTCCACGGCAACTACCGTAGCACTCTCACAAGTATATCTAACAGGAACAACGATATGAAACGACTTGATATGAAGCTTAAACTGTGTTGTCATTTGTAAATAATAGTATGGTCAATCACCACCAGATAGGTCTGTTGTTTACATGTACATTTGCATACATAATGAGTTATTACAGCGTATATTGGTCACAATACCACGTAGTAAGCCAATGTAACAGCGCGTTGTACGAATACGGTGCATCACATTGAACGCAGTCTCTTTATGGAGCTCATAACTTTATTAGGGACGAATTAATATTAATAAAAACTAAATTAAAACGTCCCCAATTAATTCATTGTGGTAATGATCATTTTAATTTAACGGCATGTAACGCTCTCGACTACAAATGTCGGTTTGTTTTTATGTAGCAATTGATTAATTAGTTAACTGGTCAATTTAATACAGAACTTGTACATGAACATAATTTAACTGATGTTTATATTAAAATCATGAAATTATTCCATGTTTATATGTTTAAACATAGCAAGAAGTCTTTAGCATTTGTTTAAAGTCGTCTTAATCCGTTCTCACGCTAAGCAGGCACATATGAATTTTATTTCCATGACTTATTTTTCTCTTTTTATACATTTTTTTATTTTCTTTTCTTCTTACACGCTGCTTGTCTTGTAATTGGTCACGGTCGGCTTTTGGAATTTTTTTTTTGATTTAAATTTTGCAAACGTGACTTTATGTCGGTAATAAAACTCAAATATATCTCAAACAATGTCGGGTTTCGATGTGACATTTTTTTGTGAGTTTTAATGTCATTATTCAAAGACTGAACTACCTTAATTGGTCGATAAAAGTTAATGATGTTATGGTCATTTATTTGAAATGAATTCTTAAATTTCAAAACATGATATTCTATATTTTTGAATTGATATGATGGTATGATTCATATATGGGAATTCATCTGGGTATTTAACCTGCAACGTATAACTTTTGAAAGACAGTGGCGGACTTAGTGAGTAAATTTGATGGTCCCTGTACATAAATGTTTATATATAGTCAGAGCCGTATTAAAATATTGAAAACTGTTGATCTACAAGAACCGTAAGAGCTCTGTAAGGCTCCAATGCCATCTTCAATTGTATCCTGTTACTTTCAACTGTTTCCTGGAGGCTTCCTAATTAGCCAAGTCTTTATGTCAGTTTCACATTAGAGAGACAGTTTTGAAAACAGTTTTTTTTTTCAAAAAACAAAACAAAATCAAAATCATGTTCATGTTCACACTGAAGAGACTGGTTTTGTTTTTAGTGTTTTTCTGTGTCCCATAAAAATTATAAACATAATAAACAACAACTGTCAAGCGCAAATGTTGACAAAAAACAAAACTTCGTGTTCAAGCAAACGTGTTTTCCTTAGATCTTACCGACTCCAGATGGGAATGTGTTTTGTTTACTAAAACAGCAACAAAAGACAAAAATGTTTTAAGAACTGTCTCTTTGATGTAAACATGGGTGTTTTTGTTCAGAAAAACAAGTTTTTGTTCGTGTTTTATTGAACTGTCTCTCTTGTGTTAAACCGGAATTACACTACAAACACAGAACAAGCAACGAGACGCTTAACTATGACCCCATTAGTCAGGTTTTGATCACGTGGTTCATGTTCGTATTAACCTAACCTAACTTTTAGTAAACGTAATTAAATATTATACATATCTACTACTTCATAGTGTCTAGAAGAAAAAGCATTGTTTCTCTATCTAACTTTGAATTTATCCCAACATTTTTTTAAAATAAAATCATACCATCAAACATGGTTAATGATTTTCATAAACAAGTTATTTTTGTTTGATCTTTATAAATAAACTCGAGAATTTTAATAAACTAAATACCAGTGATGATTTAATTCTAAATTGTAAGATTACTATTTCGTAATATTTAATTTTACATAATGTTTACTTTATGAATTCGCACATGTGTCTGGTGCGTTCTAATTCGTCTTTATTAACATTTGCACGATATGGTAGTGTGTGTTTTTTTAATTAACATTACTGCGTGTAGGATGAGTTAAATTCTTTAATGCGTAACGCAGAAATCAAAATATTATTCTAAATGAAAGCTAAATTGATGTTACACATATGTGCTTCGAAAATAAAATATAGTTATAAACGAATTTGATTTTATGAGAGTCATCATTACGAATGGAAATTGGAACAGCGAGATTAAGAAGATCCAGAGGAGATGTTTTCCTAGAAATAATATAATGTTAATGGTTGATATTCTAATTCACATTATTATATGTTTCTTTAATTTGTGTAGAGTGTTGAGGAAATCGCAATCTTGTATTATTTAATGTGTTTGGAATCCAATTCATTGGTGGGACATCGTCCACAAATCTTCCTATAACTCCTCTAAAAACTCTGTCTTATGACAGACTTATCTTCACTGTGCACCATGGTCCTGTACACAGTGTTCAAAGGGGTTCAAAGGTTAGCTCTTAATGGAACTTTGGCTGCATCAAGTTCTGATCCTATTTTGTACATGAACACACTTGTGATTTCTAACCTAAGTTTTAGTAAAAGTGTTAGTGTCAAACGAAAGTGAAATAAAGTTTTTAACATTTTCACTCATATAACATTGTACTTTTGTATAAACTTTGTTTTCTGACACTTTTGGGACGTTGTTTACAACGCTGTATGCAGATTGCGTCATTAAGAGCGTCATTTCCTTCATTACGATCGTTCCATCGTTGCTAGAACGGTATACTAAACAGAGAAACATTGCTTTTCCTCCAAATACTATGACATTCCATGTATTACTTCTCTTTCTAGCAAGAATAACACTATATAAGTTTGTCTCAATCGAAGTACGTGTCGGATCTACAAGTCCTATTAAGATCAAATGCAATACACTGCTCTTATAGTTATCCAATTAGTGCCACTATATTTTACGATCCCACAAACAACTTATACTTTCATAAATTGCTTTAATAATATATAATAAACCGCCACATAATTAATTTAAACATCTTCTAGCAACAATATATAATTCTGAAAGACAAAGAATACATTTCACGTCTTCCTCTTGGAGTCTCAGCCTCTACAAGTTGCGTGTTCATCTCCTAGTTGTTCCAGACCCCATCCGAACGAACCTTACTGATTATTTCAAATTTTGATCACATTGTATTATATAATTATATCTAATAATAATAATACAGAATGATATAACACTTATTATGACGTGAATGCGTTCACAAATCAAATCACAATGAAATAATTATATTGTAGCAACACACATCTAGAATTTGAATCTAGCCTATTAATGTACTTGGTCCCCATCCCCCTCTGTTCTAGGGTACCCTTCGCCTTCCAATTGGATAGATACAACACACAATACAATGATGTAAACAATTATATTAATTTGAATGAGTTCAATGACATGGCTAGATTACCAATGCGCGGATCTGTTTAAGAGGGACGAACTGCTAAACTCTTTGTTATGTCAATTTGTTGTTTAAACTAGGATAACGTTCGCTGCAGGCCCATTGGTATAATGTTTCATAATTCATAATATTAGCAGGTATATTCGGTAATATTAATTTTGGTAATATTTTGGCATTCGTTAGAAAATACCCTTCAATGAGCACCGGCAGGATACTTTCATGGAGGTGCATGCTCATACGAAGTTTTTATTCAAACAGTGACTTTGACTTTAAAAAAATCTAAATCTTTTTCTATGTATTTTCTTTCATGTCAGTGACGTGCAAGTGCTTCCTCCAGCATCCTTCTGCCAGTGCTCATGCGCAGTTGTTGTTTACCAGTTAATTGTGTCAGTCGATGTTATTGTTTTTCTAAAAATGAATAAAATCTAATATCGAATATGTACAGTGTACACCTGTAAGTGTCGTAGTAAAAGGTCTACGTAGTCAGAAATCTATAAAGCAAAAATAATAACATTTTGCAATGCTATTAACAAGTATTATTACCTTATTTTATGTAATTACTTTTTCTTAAGAAGCTTTTATTAATATGTGTGTGTTAATGTGACCAAATAAGAACATAAAACATTTACCATTTAAAATGAATAACAATTGATTTTCTATTGGTAATGACTTATAAATCATTGCATTGATTTATGATGAGGAAATGATTAACAGTAAATCATTAAATCATTTCATAAACTATAAATAAATCAATAAACAATAAAAAGTATATCGTAAACGAAACTATTAATCTTAATTTCTTAAACAAAACTTATGGAATTTGCAAAAACATCTCTGCTAAAAACATAAATAACTCCAAAATATTTAGCATTAATTTATTATTTTAACGTAATTACGTCGTTAAAGACATTGGTGCGTGCTAGAAGATCATAAGGAAGGAAAACAATTAAGAAATGAGTTATTTCCAAAACAATATACCAAGATGGTCGTTTGAAGGGATCTATAACACAGCTATGATGCAAATATATTTAAAAAATTAATAATAATAATTGACAGAATTTTCTGGAAGTAGTATTTCCTTTTTCAATTAAGTATTTAAAGAATTAATTTCAATTTATCAAAAGAAAAATATTATTGAAGGAAACTCCAATTAAAATTCTTACTAAATTAATAAAAGAAATTCTTTGATCCCACATTAATTATTTAAATTATCATTCGTTACTCAGACGGCTCCTTTTCTAGATTCCACTGTTCTGTTCTGCCCGATGTAATCACCCTTCAACTTTAATAAAAGCCAGCATCTCTTCCATCATTCAATTATTTACGAATGAAGAAATATAGAAATTTGTAATCCAAGGAATAAATGTAGATATAACGTTAGTGTATTGAAGCCGTTGTTTCTTAACAACGTACTTAATATTACACTGTTTTAGGCTAAAAGAAAGTAGCAAATTTAAAACGATTGGAGATATTTGATAAGTTTGTTGATTTTGCGAATACCTAATTCTATCAAAATCATTTCTATTATTATTTCGAAAATAAGAAAAGTGTTTTAGTTTTATTAAACATGAAAAACAATAAGCGGTTTCACCATGTTTCTCTTAATTCACTTTATCATAATGCATAAACACATCAAGAGAAATGAAGACAATAAACAAATTACAATAAATCGTGTTGAATCAAGAACAAGAACACAACGTCCTGAGGAAGCGCGCAATGAATATGCCAACCTGAATTAACGAGGACATCATTAAGGTCGCCCACACCATGGACAAACAAGACTGGATGGAATGGAATGGAATAATTCATTCTTATTATGTCTTAAAACAGTTGTAAAAAGAAACAACATACTGATGGTGATTACAAGTAATAAAACATCAAAGAAAGAACATAAAACATAAACATAAAACTGCAGTAAATTGTGTGGAAATAGCCATTATGACGACTTCTTTTACTTTTATATTGAGTTAAATTTAAATCATCATTAAGAAATATTCACAATTTTCTTATTTTATACTTTTTACAAGCGAATTTTTAAAATGAAAGTCAGATTAAGGGTTTTACAATCGGTTGTCCCATATGTGGCACAACACGTGTGAAACACGACATTAAAATATCTACTGTGTGCGTAAACTGTCAGTGTTTCTAATGATCCTAATATCATTCTGTTATTGATACATCCACGTTTTTCCGGTCGACCGTTAAATATATGATCAACAACAGCAAAGTGTATAAATGTTCCTATTGAACAACAGGAAGACGAAATATGTAGAGAGCGATCAAATTGCCGAGACAAGTAATGTAATGGTCTCTAACAAGCGGTTTGTGGAATAGAAACGCAATAAAAAACATGACACGAATCAAATAGGGGTAGAAAAAGCCCTTATCATTCCCATGTAATACCTACCCTTAAATTACTAAATACTTAAGTTGATAGGAACTATTATATATATGTATATGTGGGGTGTAGAGTATTGTGTGGTGAACACCCCATTAGTTCGCTTGATCATATTTTGAGTTATGATCGTGTTTTGACTTTTGAGGGTGATTCATGACTGTGGTTGAAGCATGTATTAATATTATTACAGTTTGTGCTTCGTAATGCTGTTGACTAATGATTAGATATTGTCTTAACAGATGGCAGCACCATTGCTAATGTTATACTTAAATAAAATTGTGATAATGAATTTAATTGCAAATTTGACTGATTGACGCTATATGTAATAAAAAACTATGCCTAATTCAAAAAACTACGAAATCTGTTTGGTCAGGGGACGAATATAGTGCACATAGTCATTTTAGGGTCTAAAGCCTTAATGTAAATTTCTCACCGAGTATATTTTACACTAAATACACAGTCAAATCTGTAAGAAGCTAAATTTTAATTACTTTCATCTCAACTGAGATTGTTTAAACAATGTTTTGTTATGTGTTTAACTTTTATTTGTGTTTACTTCTTCTTCTTCTTGTTCACTTAATACTAACATTTCAGTCATGTTGATCTTACAAACTTTCTTTGGACTTGTTTTCCAAATATTTATTTTACTGAGAAAAGAAAAGAAAAGCTAAACAACGAGTTAGGAAATTAGCATAACTTAAAATAACATTTAGATGTAGCTCATCTTCGGTTTATACTCGAACACCGTGCTTTGTTTTAGTGTTTTTTAGGTCCACGTGGATGGCGAACAAGAAACAAGAATCTAATCAACGATTGGTACGATAGCTAAAATTTTGTCAGTCGATGACGCCAATTGACTTCAAACACTAATACTTCAATCAAACCTCGTATATTTTTATGGGCATGAAAACAAATCAAGTTTATAATTGAATCAACATTATAAATAAACTAAATTCAAACACAATCATAATACAAACTGACACATGTATCAATAATGGCGTCGACGCTGGTTCTTTTTTGATACATTACGCGTTCATAAGCGATGACTCATTTAATACGATTCAACAAATCATTTTTCAATTCATCTTCATCCACATTACTTACAGCCAGTACATCAGACGTTCAAAGCTGAACACCACAAATCTTTTAATCGTAGTTGCGCGAATCTTTTAATTACTGTAATAGACATTTTGTTTACACAAGTCAATCTGTTTCAATGCTATTAATATTATCTACAAATATTTTTTGTATTTTGATGATAATATTTTTTTAATTTCATTTTCATTCTGTCATTTTCTAGCCATGTGTTGTAGCAATCATTGTGGTTTATTATTAATGTATTAATATGAGTGATGTTTTAAAAGTTAAATTTATTTTAAAATATGAGGCTCAGAACATCTGTTAACATATTTATTCGAGATAAAAAGGTATATTAAACATTTGTGTTCGTTTAAATTTGTTTAAAATTCAATTTAAATATTATACAACAACATGCTATGATAATATATACATAGTCTTGATGTTTTTGCTTTAATTAATACATAAATTGGATACTGCTTTATAACTTTGCTATTATACTCCTTATAAAATATTAAATTAACTACCCTGATGAGTTTTAATTTCATTCCTTAACTTAGCATATTATTCTTGTACAGGATGCCCTAAAAATTAACCTATCTTAACTCCTAATTAAATATTAAACACTGCTGTAGAGAACAAAATAAAAAAATGATTCAATGTGTATTGGAAAGTATGACAAGACGTTACAAAGGGAGGAGGTGCGTAAGCTTATTGCGTCACATTTAATATAACATTCGACCTCCAAATTTGTGACATTACAACACGTGGATGGAGTATAGAATTTGTATTATCTTTAAACAAAATTTCGACTGCTCGCCCTGTTCCCTGTCTTTGTGTAATTCACTATGGTAGATGTATGTACATATTTCTTAGACTCATGATCAATATTCCACAAAATTAAACAAATATCAATATCTTTTGTTATGTCTATATGCAGTTCAATCTGAAATATTATTCTCATAAATTTAACTTGAACATAAAACGAAATCAAACAAAATTTAATTGCGCATGTTGTACAACCAAACGATGCTTGAATAAACATCAACAAAATGAGACGCAGTTGCGCCAATTGGAACACGTGTACACGTTGAACACAATGGAAAGAAGAACTTACGCTGGTACTCGTTATACGGCTCCATCCGTGGATGCCAAATATGGGTGGTGAACAATAGGCGAAGCAAACCAGTCGTCCAATTATTAGAGGTCAAACTATGATTAGATCGGTTATTTATATTTGTTTTATATCTTAGATTCAGATTTACAACAAATTTGGTTGACATTGCTCCTAAAACGTAATGTTCTTTTGGTACGGCATTTTCATTCGTTATTGATTTTCATTTTAATTTAAAAGAAGATGTTATAGAGTCAGAAAGAGGATACTGACGGGGGAGAAGTATATAATGGAGGTTGAGAGGATAAAGGAAAATGCAAGCAAGCGTGATAACGGTGTGACATGAACAAAAGATGGTGATATTCTGAGAATATCTGGAAGAACATTGGAACATGTGAAGAGTGAATGTAATAACTAAAATAGACAGCGAAAAGAAGGTTGAAGACAGAGAACAGAAATACAGAGAAGAAAGAAAGAGAAATACAAGGAGCTGGAGCGATAAAAGGAGGAGTAGAGGATAGGTGTATTCTAAAAGAAGAAGGTATAAGGTGGGAACGAAAATGGCGGAGCAACAGAGAAGAGAAATTTAATGAGAGAGTGCGAAGGAGGTGATAACTGAAGGGAACAGCCCGTCGAAAATGAGTGAATGTTGACATAGAAACTAACAACGATTTAAGTGAGAATGTAGAAAAGTTTAAGTTAATTTTGTAAATGATACAATTAGAAGAATGATAGTAATACACAAAATGTTTATGAGAATATTTGCTTTCTATTTCAGTAGTAAATTTCACAAGAAGTTTAGTACGTAATTAAGTACATATCTCACTAATTACACAGGAGTACTGCATTTGCTATTTACGATAATCAAGGCGTTTAACGTTTAAAAAACGAAATAATCATAAATGTAAAACTGTTGTTTGGAGCACCGTAAACGATTTGTGAAATCAACCCTGGAGGTTGTGCTTTAGATTTCACATTACCGCCCTCACATGTTACGAGCGCAAACAAAAAATTTAATTCATAACAAACATTAAATTTAACACATTCCGCCCTTTTTGTTTGAAGTTATTATTATTTCCTTTTATTGCCCTTTGTTTCGTTTTTGTACATCCGAGTTCCGGGTTTTATACATATGTAACACCTTTTTTTCGTTTAGCCGCTAAAATGAAGTAGTCACTGCGCTGTTGCTTGTAATATTAATTGTTTTAAGACAGACTTGTCGTATGAGTATGTTTCCATGGTAATTTAAGACAAGAATTTCTCTCTTACTGACTAAAAAATAAATTTAATAAAGAAAGTAAAAGCTTCACAAAAAACAAGCAATCATCTCTTGGATTATGCAACGTGGGCAACTCCGGGATTTAGGCAATGAATCTATTTAGCATTCCGGGGTAGTACGAACGCGTAACGCAACTGACGGCTACGGGGATGGGGATGAGGTGGAAAATATTTCAGGTTTTCTATTTCCACCGATGTTTTACAAGCCGGGCACGTCTCTGGTATTCGGATATACAAATTATATTGGAATCCGATGGTAGTAAGTAATGATCCCTAACAAGAAGTATTTTATACGGATGCTATTTTTTAAGAGTTGTACTTAATTTTTAAATAATATATGACGAATATGTAAATGTTGGAAGTATTCCTAAGTACAAACATTTTCATTCTAGCTACTGCGTATTTTGTATGCTAATCTGAGATTTAATCAAAATAGCATATAATAATTCTTGTACAAACATTTCAATGCACGTTTATTTAATAGCATTCATATAACTTGTTAAATATTTACCACTCAAGAATTTCTTTCAAGAATAAGAGCTATAAAGCACTTGAAAAACGTACTACAAAGACGTTTTATAGTTTAAGTATTTAAAAATCCACTGGTTTTAAATATCGCCACGTAATAAATACCACTTATGTAGTTTGCAGATTGTAAAAATATAGCGCACAAACAAGCAGCAATTGCGCGCGTAATTTGAGAGCATTTCAATTGCGCGATCATAAGTTTATATCTTGATCTTATATCTTTTCTTATTTGTTCTGTTAAGTTTTAAATATTTCTGTTGTACAAGTATTCATTGTATAAAGAATTTATTTAAAAAATATACTCCAGTAGTGGAGAACATAGTACTATGGTGTTATATTTATTTCAAACTTTGCAATTAAAATATGGACACTTACATTAACACCATATTTAAATTTTATAAAATTCTGTAACATTTTTGGTTAGCATCTATTAAAGAGTAAGTGAGAAATACTTATGTATGTGTCTATGAGAGCAAACGAGACAGGTATATCGGTGGTTAACTGAGATACATGAGTACATACCCATTATGCGGAGATTTATGAATATAGATGAAGATGTTTAAAATTTGAAGGAATTTTATTAAAATCATCGAATCATATTGATATTTTGTAGTTTTATATAAAAGAAATAAACGAAAAATAGGAAAATAGATAAATCTAAAAATATTCTCTCTTATATTACAAGATCTCACCAGGAGTCTGTCCGTAAATGCCTGTTACTAGTATTATCACAGTCTCGCCGCCTGGCCTGTCCCAAATCGTGTTTGGTAACCACAACCATGTACTTTAGAGTATAGTAGTCACAAAGGATTGGAATGAGGTATGGGACCTATCCCTACTGTGAACCTGGAAGACTCCAGGACAAATTCTTACCGCATATAGATATATTATTATGATTTATTATGAAATGTTTTTACTTTAAAAGTTTGTACAATAAAGAATTAGACAGACGCAAGTTCTTTTAATAATTTCGTCCTCGATAAATCAGGATCAGGATCTGGATTACCTTCAAGTAAATTGTTACAGTTTCGTTATTTAGGGACTTATGGGATTAACATTAGAAAATGACGGGTTTAATTTATTACTTTACAGTTTTGCTTTAGATAAGTGGATGTAGACAATGCGTGGGTAATCAGAAGATGTGAGGGGTGAGATCATCTCAGCAGAAACCGTCTTGAAGTTGTAGACTTTAAGTTAAACAACTTGGAACGCCGTGTCTCAGATGTTAAGTTAAAAGTTCTTTTGCAAAACATGATATTTGTGAAAGAAGTAACTTTATTTAAATTTTGGAGTAGCAATGCTTTAAAAACACAATAAGTATGTCCTGTAAATCTACTAATCAATGATATCTACAATCACCTGTAAACGTTACTTTGTTACAGGGCGTAGAAAAGTATTATCATCAAATAAATCTTGCCCGCTTTTGTGTTCACATTAATTTTTCTTGTTTATTCTACATACAAATATTTCATAATTTACATATTATCTTTTTATTTTCAGGTACGGTGTGAACTTTTAAACTCTAAATTTACATAATTCAACAAAAGAGAAAAGGTATTTATTTATTTTTATTTTTTTATTTCCTACGTCGGTATATTTATTTTTCCTTAATTTCTATGTAAATATAAAAGTTTTAACAATTGTAACAAAAGATTTAAATGTAATTTACATAAACGAAAAATACCCCTTTAAAAAATATATATAGAGACAAGTAGCTATGCATTTACGTGGTTGAAATGACGTTGCCAGCGATCGATGACTCAACCACTGGCATAACTCTCTTTTTACCGCACTTAGGTGACATCATACTTTTCTATTGTTTTTAAATATTATTATTCACTGTTTTAATTTAATAGTTTTAGATATTTTATTGTTTATATTACTTTAAAATTACGTTTATCTTACATAAGTGCTTTTATTTTTTGAATATATTATTTATTATTTATTATCAAATTTATTGTGTTCACGTGTCGAATTTATGTTGAAAAGTTGTTTAGACCTAAAAGGAAGTTTAAAGGTATCGTCCACAAACAAAGGGAGATGGAAGACGTATGCACGACCGGTACGAGTCTACTGAGACAACAACTAAGAGCGGCTGTTGATCTTCGAAGTAACCTCGTTGAAAATGTCTAATGTTGGATGTATAAAAACAATACAAATGACTCAATAACGTACGAGTATGTAGTTCCAATTCACCGATTTTAAAAATATTGACTTATTTTCTAAATACTATTTATTTTTTACGTTATAAAAAGTCATCGTAGAATACATATTTCTATTTCATTTTCACTGATTAAAAGTCTTTAATGTTAGAAAGAGATACAACATTTATTATTAGGTTTCTTTCTCTTTGAAATACTCTTTAGATAATGTCAGACATTATCGCATTATAATGTTTTAAACATAAATAAGTATTTTAAAGTGCTTACCCCAATCGTACACCCTTAAAGATTAAGACAATAGATTACATGAAGGCAGAGTTGTATCGTATTTAGGTATGTATATTAAATTTCACTAAGTTTTATAAATGTACTTACAAAAAATATAAAGTTCTAATGTAGTACATCACATGAAAAACGCCCCAATCTTGAAAATAGAATATAATATTTTATTGTAGTGGGGTTAATAAAGTTTAATTTTATAATTTAATGCTCGAAATACGTAGAAATAATTTTTGGGATTTAAATGAACGTAGTTTGTATAAGTAATTTGTCTTAACAATAACACTGCCTTCTCCTCCGACCCCATATCCGATTCCGGCCAACCAAATTTATAAACTTCGATTCTGATTTCGGTTCCGATAAAACATAACATTAATATATGATTTGCTTGTTCCAAACATTATTTTTATATATTTTTATTGTAAATTGACAGTTGTTATTTTTGTATTATGAACACCCCTATTATAATAGAGGTCGTTTAGTAACATTTTTTGTTTTTTCATATTCTTCTAAAATTTCTTAGAATTTTGACATCGATATATGTGTCAAGATATAAAAAATATAACTCGTATACATAATTTCTGTAACAAATGGTCCCAGTCTCAGTCTTAGCTATGAGAAATATGTGTACTAATGTTATTCTCTTGAAACTGGGTTATGTTACGCCATACGTTGTTTGCGTGAAACGTAACGCGTGACGCGTTACGCTATACTCAGCGTAGTTGTACATTGAAGATGATTAATATGAGAAAAAATGTTGGATAACAAGTTCTAACAAGCAGAAGAGTCCTATACGATATTTCTTGGTTTCCAGCTCCAGACTCCCGAAAGTAACTTGGAATAGGAGTGTTGGTATGTTAGGCTTAGCGCACACTGGTATAGTGGCGCTCCCATGACCCCTATTGTCTTATCTTCCGTGTGCGCTCAGCCTTACGTAAAGTAAGTGACGGTAAATGACGACGCTAGATGTAAGGTGGAGGCATTATTTAAGAAAATGTGATTTCGTGTCAGAGTACTACCAGTACAACTTACAAGAGAGAGAGAGAGAGAGGGAGGGAGAGAGAGTAAATTGTGTGAAGTTATTATGAGAGAAACACTGATGATAAATAAGACGAAAAACAATTATCTCTAACTGCTTTGTTCTGCTACTTATTTGAGCTCAAAAAGTCCATTGTTTTGTTGAAGAATGTCAGCCAGGATGTTGTTGGCATGTAAGTTCTTTGTTGGGTGATACAAAAGCGTTTACAAATGGCGCTTGTCAATTTCAGTTGTGATGAAAAGAAGTTTATTGGATAAAATACTGAAATTGCAAAACTGATTCTAGGAGTAAAGTAAAAATATTGACGCAATGTTATTTAAAAGGTTCAGCTTCCCGCTAAACACAAAATATGAATATTGCAGGGTGAGAAATTTAAGGTACTAATAGTACTTGGGTACTATTTCAACTGGTACTACAAGAGATTCTTTACCCTTCTTATTATTAATTACCCTTTAAGAGGCATATTTCATATAAGTAATCATACATTAACCTTATCAAACCTCCAGTCGTATGATTAATGTAAATTTAAACCACACATTAGCTTAAAATAAATAAAAGATAAAAATAGAAGTACGACATTTTTCTTTATACATATTTAATATTTATTTACTGGAAGAAATTCCATGTGTCTAAAAGTCTTTCAGAATCGATTGTTGCAATGAGTAGTCTTGTAGTTTGTATGTCAACAATTGATCTAAAAGTAGTACCAACTTAGAAGTCAAAAACTCTAGTTACTTAATGTATTTTAAAGTGGAAAGGCTTTCAAAAAATAGATTTAATAAAAGGGTTTCTTTAAGAAGCGATGTTGAACAGAGGTTGTCAAAATAAAGGTATAGAGAAATATGGAGAATTTATTACGTAGTATGTTTTTCTGTGGTGCTTTGTTTTATCTTTCTTAATTAAAATTCGTTAATTCCAATGTCAAATACATAGTAGAACCTTGTTAGCTCCTGTTTTCACAGTACGCTACATTCAAAGAAATGGATTTGGATCGCCAGTTGATTTGTTGTGTCATCCCAGTAAACATTTTGGAATAAATTTTATTTCATTTCTATTGTTTGTTTTCTATTCAGTCGTTCATAGGGAATGTCTCTTTTATGAGCTATAATGACTGTTCACTGTTGAATAAAAGCGAGCGTGTATGTAGGGAATCAATTTGCTAGCTAAAATTGATTTTCTGTGTGTTGTTCTAACTTGTAAAATGTTATAATTGAAATGTACGAGTGACTAGAACTTCACCTAGCGATTCTATTTCACCAAATGTTTACTGAGATAGTGAAGAACAAGTGTTGTACCAAAAAGTACGTTCTGTCAAACTCGTTAAGTCGTTCTAGATGGATCTAGAAGTATTTTAACTAATTTTGAAGTTGCAATATATATTTCAAATCCTCAATAAGGTCGTCGGATTCGATTACTTTATGGCCATCTGGTTTAGTATATAGTTTAGATATCAATAAGTTAAATTATAAGTTGTGATTGTAATTACGACCCATACTTTGACAGATTCTGGTATATAGAACTCTTGAATCAATCACTTGACAATTTATATTTCGTCCCACACTTGAAAGACTTCTCTAGATGGTTCACTAAAAAATACAACAAAGAATAAAAGGACAAGAAAAAAGGAACGGTAGCACAAAGATCAGACACTGTTAAAGCTTGGCAAAGTTATTTGATGCTATTCGTCATATCGTAATTTAATGAAAACAATTTCAAAATTTGTTCCACGCATATTATATCCGATAAAAGATTATAATCCGAAAGAAATGGGACCCTTACCTATTTCACCTTCACAATGAAACTATTTCTTAACTATTTCATAAAGAAACTGCGCAGTTTTCTGCTCGACTTGGTGTTGTTATTGCCAACCAAGCAAGCAAACCGCATCTTAGCTTTACCGCTGTATAAACTAACGGTTGACGAACAACCAAACAAAATTTACATATTTATGAACTTCATTACATGTGTAAATTGAAGCACTTTATCGAGTTAGAGGATATTTCCCACAAAAGTGGGCGTATTCTGTTTTCTCTATCTTTATTGAAAACACTAATTTTCCAAAGGATAAACAGATATAACAAACAATAACACGATGGTCTTAGAAGCATAGTGTTTGTTTTAATACTAGTCGTTGTACATATAATGTTTAAATGCATTGGCGTACGAAGTTACCAAATAAATTTCATATTAGTGATACACTTATTACGCCCCCACTTTTGGGGACGACCATGTATATATATATATGTGCATAGTTCTCAAACAATATTTATGTTATGAAGGCCTTCATTAGCCCTGTGTAATTCCAACAGATAAGATAACGAATAGTAGTACTAGAGCCGAGAATAGAACTTAAATAAATATACGTATAGGTCCATAATCCAAACCCCTTCGCCCCCCTCGTACACTGTACTGACCTAACCCTAGGGAAACGCTGAACAAGCAGAAGGGATAGACAACGACAATAGACGAAGGGAGTAGGATGGTAATTGAAAACTATTTCAGGATTAGGAAAGTGAAAATGGTTAATTAAAGACACGTTCTGTTTGGATTATGTCACTGCTTTCATGGTCTTTGGCTATAAACGACACTTGACTAGGTTATAGAATTATTACGACCTTAAATGTAATTTGGAATAAGAGCCCAGGAACCTTACTCCGACGTATCCAGCGCTCTTATGTGAATATAAAAAGAATCTTACCAACAAATATTTTTTCTAAATCCCGTCCGAATCTTACACGATTCTTATACGATTCGTTGCGATTCTAATACGATTCTTGTCAGAATTGCGTATTCTATTGTACACAGTGTATCTTAAGACACGTATAAATTAACGTTCATATTGGTTTCACTTGTGCTTCAAAGTAAAACAGCTGTTCATTTTTTTAAATTTATTATTAATTGTGTGCCTTTCGGCTTTAATCTACCGTATTCTATTTCTTAATACTTTTCATTTCTATCTTAACAATTCAAACTTAAAACTACACTTTATTAATTTTATTTAAAACTAATTATTTACTTAAAACTAAACTTTATTTATTTATTAAAACTAAAAAAAATATTCTAGACTTTTACTACTTCCAAAAGTGCTTTCTGCTTCTTCTTCTCTTGACCCTCTCTCTTCATGTTCCCCGTGCAAACCAGATAACGAGATTATTTATTGCAATGTTTTTCGATCCTTTTTTCTATTTCTGCCATCCACCTCTTTTCCTTTACTACCTCCTTTTAATAGCTGCACAATATTCTCGCTCATTACTTTTTCCTGAGAAGCAAACTTAATGTGCTCCAGTGTTTCAATCTCTGTTTAGCACACTCTACACATTCTTTTCTCGCTATTTGCCCAGTATCTTTTTCCTTTCTCCTCGTTTCCCAATCCAAACCTTGCAATCCTTCTCATGTTTTTTGTGTTTTCTCTTAAGTACTGTGGTATCTCTCTCTCCCAAATCCTTTTACATCTTGTGTTGTAATTGCTCTTCTTGATTTTTCCTGTTGCTGTACCTCCTTGTCCCTTCTCCTTAGCTCATCTTCCACACTTGCGCCTCCTTCTCTTCTTCTCTCTCATCGATCGCCATTCCATTCCTCTCATAATACTCCTTTTTAGGAACAGCTGTTCCTAATTAATCCATAAACAAACACATAAACACACAATCCTATTATATTTTAATTCAACAATAATTCCCTATATGATGCAAGTAATTTAAAAAACTGTAATACAATTACAAAACTCTCATAAAAATAAATAACAGAGTTATGATTATTTTATTATAAAATGGCTTTGATAATACTTGACCCCTGGTGGCCTTTTGGTGTACTAGTAAGTCATCCAAATCAAGAAATGCAATATGACAACGACTAACTTTAACTAACATAACACTTCCATTTTGATTTTATAACAAGTGACCCCAATAGTAAAATCCCATCCATTAATAATATCACACATGGTTATAATTAAATCATTGATAATTATTTCCCAAGAACATGCTGGTAGTTCAAATAATGCAGATGCTTGTAATCTTTTCTTTAAGAAAAAACTATAAATGAAAAATATTGCACTAGCTTCCTGAATACTGAATTAAAAAAAATGTTGTGAACTACTGTGGTGTGTTATAATAATGTTTATGTTATAATTGTCTAATTTAAATATCATTTCGTGGATGATTCACATGTTTTTTTAATCTGACAGAAAGATTTATTGATTTTTCCCCTTTTTTCGATTTAACCATCAACAGAAAAGGATAATTATTGATTTACCAGCATTGTTGGTAAACGCAGTAGAAAAGAGTTAATGAGAGATGACGTTTGATGTTTTGAATTCTTTTTTTTATAATGTACCCCTATGTCAAATATAAGAATAATTCGAATCAATGGCACCACGAGCACAATAAAATAAATTGCTTAAAGCGGTACGTTATGATAATAACTGTCAAATGCAATCGTATGATTTCAAAAATATTTTGGTTAGGATTCATTTTGTTAAAAATATTGGATGGGATTTGACATTTGTACTTATATACCTCACCTGACTCTATGTAGTAAAACATATTGAAATATATAGTATATTTACAATATTGGCATATTAATTTCTTTCTCGAAGCGCTGGTCAGATATGCAGGAAAGAAGGCATGATGCTCTAGAAAGTCTTTAAAAGCACTAACAAGCTTTATATTTAAAAAACAAACAAAAATGTATACATATTTCTCTATTTATGTAAATGATATAAAAATAAAGTGTTCGTTATTTAGACAGCTTATTAAAGACAATGATATTCCTATCAATCAATCAATTTCAAGAATTTAATATGTCCCAACTGGTTACAAGTATTTTAAAATTACAGTCTTATAAAATACATACACGAGTAAAATACTCAATTTAATAAAAATTCATCTCGTTTCAGTTTCAAAACATTTTTATTACATCTGCAAATATATATGACAGCGGGAGGCACCCATCCAATGGCATTTCAAATCAACCCCTTACCCCTAACTCCTGTCATTCCACTGTATAAATTATAGGATCAATGTAAAATATGTTTTGAACTGGATAGTATAAGTATTGGAGGAAGGTGATCCAATATGTATGTATTTTATGTAGTGGTAGGGTTCTCTCAATTAAAAGTCTGTAATAAGTATAATATAAAGCCAAAACTATAAGTGTTCCCCTTGTCCAGCAGTTGCACTAAGCCATGTGCAAGTGCGTATCTGCTTGACCAAGTCACTGCGTCAGTATTCGTCAGCGTCAGAAAATAGGCACCTCTGTTCCCCTGCAGGATGTCATAGTCAAGTCCGGATTGAAATCACAGTGATGCACCTAGAGTATTCATAAGTCCAAGTAGCGCTAACAGTAGTTATGACGATTTTAAGTAAATATTATTAAGAGGAAGTAATACGCCGCTTTAAACAAAAACAAGTAGCACCATTATCTCTCGCAGTAATAACGAACACTTTCACGATGTTGATGAACGGTTTCTTTCAAGCTACAAGAGTATTCCATTTCATTTTATTAAATAAATAAATATGTATATATGTGTGCCATCAAAAGTGAACCGACGAAAACAGGGAGTCGGTGTAAGATGATTAATATCAAGTTACTCGATTCATAAAACTGGAGAAATATTATAATAAAGTTCCCAACAACTTCTTCAAACGTATTCCAACATAGTGGAATATAAGAAATGGTGTTGTAGAAGATGTTGCTGCAATGGCCAAAGTTCGTTATATTCAAATAACGATTTTTATATTAAAATTAAGATATATACGCAGTAACAAAAAATATTCGATTTTCCTGACTCACCACCTTGGCTACGGGTCTACCAATCTCCTATTATCCTAAGTCAATATTTTTTTGTTTTTTGTCGCTTTTTAAAAGTATAAAAATAGAGTTTCACACATACAAAATCATATCAAAACAAAATAAAAACATAA
Organism: Panorpa germanica; assembly: GCA_963678705.1. Classification (NCBI taxonomy): domain Eukaryota; kingdom Metazoa; phylum Arthropoda; class Insecta; order Mecoptera; family Panorpidae; genus Panorpa; species Panorpa germanica. The sequence goes on along the minus strand of OY783211.1, from coordinate 18,483,828 downwards.
AACAAATATTTAGATTGAATAAAATAAAGATATATATATTATTCAAAAGAAGAAAAAAATGGTTTTCTCCTACGCCTACATTACGTTAGTTCAAGAGGTTATTTAAATAAATTTGTTTTTCAAACATTGTAAAGTGTTTTTCCAGTATTTGTTTTACTCTTGAACACCAAATCATGTTGAAACTTGTTCCGTGCTCTGTTAACAAGTACAAATCTAATTGGCGTTACCCACATGGAAATATTCCTGACAAGGACAAACAAAAATGAGACCCTATGTATCTGAAAGTGCAAACCCTTTTAGTAGACCAGAATTGATTCTAAGATATTATAATTAGAAGAGATGACAACACCAGGAAATATATATACTACATATATTTCACATTTTACTACCTAGCTATGGAAACAGGCCTTCCATAGTTGGTCACAAATATAAATTGTCTCAAAACTGGTGCTCGCACTTTGTTGGTGTCTAAATTTAAAAGAAGAGCGGAAAGTAGCAAATGTAAATGGAAGCAAGTAAACCAAAAACGAGATGACGAAGGGTCATAGTTTAAGTACTGGTACCATATTTAACACTTGCGTGCTTGCGGTAGCACTTAAATACTTTATAAGAGGTGAATAAGTATACCTACCAACCATTAGACAAGACAAAATGTAAACGAATCCTTTCTGAATTGAAAGAGAAAACAAAGTAAAAAGAAGAGATCAGGAGGTTGATATGGGTCCCACTGTCAGGATGCTTGATCCCCATAGAAGAAAAACCTTAGACCTCCTTCTCTCCTCTCCAGTTCCACTAGTATCTAAGTAAGTCTTTAGACTAGATAAAAGTCTAGTACAGGAACTAAGAGCGCCTCGGGTTGGACTTTAAAATAAACTAAACCAATCGAATTCTCCAGCTGGCCTAGATTTCTCACGACATTGAAACCATTATTGGAACCATATCCTTAATGTTGTGTATAACCTCTTGATATACTCGTACATAACGTCTCAATCTTTCTACGATAAAGATCAGTTCTGTTTAAAGATATTCTTGTTGTGCACAAAGTTATGGGTCACTTTTTTGAGTAATGCGAAATCGTAACTTAATGGGATCTTCTCTTTAACGCTAGCAAAATAAATGGGACTTTATTTCCAAATTAATGTGGTACAATATAACCTTTATCGCGGTGATCATTAATAACCCGCGTATCGACACATAGCGGCGCACCGTAGCGCGGTTCTCCTTTGAACGGCGCACCACCAGGACACATATGTTCCCCGTTTTACATTCGAACATTTGTTCTATCTCCCATAAATTCTTCTTATACATCAGAGGCAGTATTGGATTTACAACCGCGCTCTAAATCCCAGGTTCAGGATAAATACATGACATCCTAGTTGTGTTCCTAAGGAGGACACTACGTCTGTCTACCAGGAGTAGGGGAACATTTAGTTTCAATATATTTACCCCCTTACTTTTTGTACCCTCTCCCTCCAAGAAAGCCATAACCCGCAGAAACACAACTCGGCTCCAAGAAATTGTAATACATATAAAGATGAGAAACATAATAGTCAGTCAGTGGGTGAAAGGGTGAGTGGGAGGCGTTGATCGTTTCCTTTTATTTACAATCAAGAAATTCATAAAAAATATAAAAAATAAATCAATTTAAACGACGGCAGACCCTGTGAGTAGTAGGATTCTCAATGTTTTTTATTTGCCGTGAAAATATAACCAAAAAATCATTGCTTAAAGCTTGGACACAGAACTACTGAGCTATTGGGTTCAATCTCTGAGGTCTCTTCTATATTTTAACCGATACACACGATAGATCTGAACGCATATTACAATGCTGCCAATGTTAATATTAAGTATAAGTCAATAATAAAAGTACTCGTACATAGCATGTTATATAACAGTTTTTGTATTAAAAATAACCCTCTACTATTCTGTTAATTTTCTATAGTGTTGTGGTCTATCACATATGATCTTTCTGTCCATTCTCCAATATTTTCTGTATTTCTCCAATTTGCGTTATTAACATCAAGGTCACACGTAATTATCACACTGACATCCAAAAAAAAATTTATTCAATTTTCATTCTTTCCACAAAATACGGAATATTATTTTAAACGTTTATAAGAGAATTCCTCTATCGGCATGTTTTTCTCTAAAAACAAGTCTTTTTTTCATTTCTATTTTTATAAAAAAATATATATTCATCCATATATGTATACTGTGTATAAAAAATGTTGTATCCCACTCTAAAATAGTTGTCTATTATATGGAACTAACATTGTCACAGATAAGGCCGTCCCAATCGCGTCGCGGTTGCTGCGTTAACTGACCATGGATACAGGCACGTCACACATCGTTAAAAGACAATTCTTTAAAAAGAAATCGAATGAGCTATCTTAAAGCAATCAGATCAGATTTAGACGGAGAGGTCGTGTATAAAATGCGAATAGCGAATCTGAATTAATGGAGGCGGAGTTATGACTGATGAACTTACGATGTATGATTTTGAAGGGTAGGCTATCGTGTGTGTACTGTGCCAAATGTTTGTTTGCATATACAACTTCCAAGTTAATTCTCCTTAATCATCTTGCACACAATCAATAATGAAATCGTTTCCCAACTTTCTAAACATTTCAACCATCCTAATGAATACTAAACCCTTTACTTCTGATAACATTTACAGACATTACTCGCATTACACCTCACTCACCAAGCTAAATTATTTTCTTCCTTTCTAAAATATTCATCACATTACCTAAGTTAAGCAGAGGCAGAACCCAAATGAGCCATTAGACCCTTCAGAAAGGTGTTCCAAATGTGGTCATGCTCTTTGCAGTACATTTTTATCACATAACATAATTCTCCCGTGTAATAGTGGTTTACTCTTTCACTCTACCCACTTCTGATTCGGTTGTCCCATTGTCTGTGAGCCATTCGACAGGACCGCTATAAATTATCACCTATATAGTGCTACTACCGCCCTCTACCCCCTGTCCCAGCTAGACCACGGATCAACTAAACACCGAGAGAAGGATCCGATGAAGTCGATAGTGTCCTAGCACAGAGGGTAATACTATTACCAGAGTTGAATTTAGGAAAAGATTATTTACCAATTTATTACCAATGTTTCAAAATGTAGTATGTATTTTCAGAAACAAAAATAAAATTAATCTCTTTTTTTAATTAAAGTACGAATAATACAATATACACTTCTACCTAAAATACTTTTTAATTATTACCATCCCTTGTTATCATTTATAAATTAGTACTTGGCAAAGCAACCCTTTTAGATTGGTAACCCAACTTTTACACCACAGCGCCACAGTGGTAGTAGTTAATAACTTATTTAAAATCCACGCATACAGCTATTGTTAAAGTACGTTAAAATTGTGTATTTATAAACCATTAGAATAAGTTTGCCACTGCGTGCGTGCGGTTGTTGGTAGATAGACTTGTCCAGGTACACCCGCGCTGTCATGGAATTTAAAGATACTTTGTGATACCCAGATGTATACACTGCTAAAATTTCAAGCATTTTTATTTACAGTCAATGCCCCGTCGTTCCTTCATTTTTTTATATAAAAAAATTCAAAAATGGGTAACCTGTTTTTTAACTGTTTTTAAAACTCTTTAGATTAAAGCGGGGGGGGAGGGTGGATGCTGGTTTTGCTTTTTTTTTATTTATTTATAGCATTGTACAACATATTAAGTTTATTGTGTAAAAATTTGAAGTCGATTGGAGGAAAACTGTCGGAGATATAGACTTTTAAGTCTTCACCTCTCTGATTTGTTTTCGTGTTACTTTGAAACTAAAAAGTGCGGTTTCTCACACATAGCTTTTTCAGAGTCGCTGCCCTCTGTAGCTCAAAATCTACTGGACCGATCCTTTTGAAATTTTGCACACTCTTTCTTTACATAAATGCCGAGGTAACGCTGTCGAGTTTTTCTTAATTTTTTAATTTTAACTTATTTTAAAATAATAAAGTTTATGATTTTTTCATGAAAAATCGGTATTTTGGCTTCTAAGTGCTGTAAAAAATTGAAAAATTAAAAAAAAAAAGGAAAAACTCGACAGTGTTACCTGCAGAAAGTTATTAACTAATGAAAACATTTTGGTTTTTCGATTTCAGAAAATCCAGTGATGAGTTATGAGTGACGTCTGCGGAGATTCGTTGTCAATGCCACATTTCTTGACCTTTATTTATGAAAATTTCACAAAGTATTCTTTAAATGTCATTTTATCATGTAGTAATTATAGAAATAATTATATATTAACTGTGTCGTCAAAAAACATTATCGAAAATTCGCTTCCCTTTTATCGTTTTCACCTTAACCACCTAACCCCCCCTCACTGTCTTCATTTTACACTTCTAAAAATATTTTTAACACTGTAACAATAATCTATTTAATAATATTTTTAAACTTAAGCCTCCAGATCAAGAGCACGACGTATCGTAAAGGTCTAACCCGTTAAGCTCTTAAGTCGGTATTCAATGAATACTATCTGGCCACAATGCTTTTATTATTGAGGAAGACGTGTTTTTTTCTGGCTCTAAGCAGGTATTATTATTAAGCTGTTTAATACGACAATTTCTAAAGCGAGCTGGCAGGCTGTCAAGCGGCATATTGGATCTACTGACCTGGGCAGCAGGAGTCCCTACTTGTCGTTACCAATACTTGAAGCAGACTTAACAGACCGTCCCTTTTTACAGTTTTGTCAGGCGAAATGCAGAAAAATGTAGCAAAAAGTTACTACATATTTTACTTTCATATAAAAATTTTTCTTTTAATAATTCATATTTTATTTTATTCAAATGGTAATACTGTAAGCCTACGTACCGCTTTGTACAAAGCTCATCTGTCGGTAAAACAGGGACCATATACTCATGGACTCCATAGATGACATTTCTGAGGAATAACAGCTAACACAGTTGATATTTAAACTTGACAGATCTCACTGTGCATTATTGTCAAGTTATTATGAAATTAGATAAAAAGGAATTGACAATTTAAATAATACACTTTAAATGTCGTTTCTATGATTTCAGGTGGGATAGTATGATTTAAGTTAAACAGTGTAATTATTATAATGTGTATGTAAATTACTTTGATTTCAAAGCAACATATAAGTTTGATAAAAATTTACAATTCATAATAAAGTTGGAAATTTACTCTCACAAGTATACTTAATAAATTACAGCAAGAAAATTCAATAGTGGTATAGTTATTAGTGCTAAACGCCTAAAGAAGAATCCTGTTTTTCTGGCTTTTATTTCTTACATAGTCCGTCAGTGTTTATATAATTCGGTATCGCAAATCTCATAATTAATGACCCATACATTTCCTATCAGTAGAATATTGAATGACAACACAAAACAAAAACACCCTTTCATAAAAAAAAAAATAAAATTGAAAGGTTTAATCAAAATGTTTTCCCCATCCCCTAATCCTGTTACGCATTTCATCATCAGCCTTCTGTATCGAACAGCTAGCGCCACCAGTTTCTCTATCGGTTCATATTTTCGTACCCCTAAGCTGTTTCCCCACCACTACTAAGCCCATATAACCTAGAGGTTATATTTATTTGTTTTAGGGGTGTGTTTTTTTCGTAGTAATCCGGTTTAGGCGGCTATGTAAGCAGAGTTATTTGTTTACCTTTGACACCTGGATGGTGTATTGGGGAGTTCCCAAACATTATGAGGCTTAGATGCCATTACTCGGGGGAAATAGAAACACTACTAAATTTTTACTGGTACAAATAAAGGGGTTAAGGTGGTTTTTCGTATGTCGACTCGTATAAAACTGTAAAGAGCGAAATATGAGCGCCATCTGACGGTGTAGTTGTAGACGTTACGGTTACTCGGTTATTTGTTTAGTACCATGCTAGTGTATTAAAGATTCTGAAGCCCCATTCCCACTTACACTTTTAATTTTTGGATATTATTTTGGATGTACTTAATTAAGCATACTTTTGATAATGTTTCTTGACGACACTGTTAATATATAATTATTTCTATAATTACTACATGATAAAATAACATTTAAGAAATACTTTGTGAAATTTTCATAAATAAATATTAGGAAAGGAGGCATTGACAGCGAATCTTCGCAGACGCGACAGAAAAAAGTAACATTGCGGTGTCACTCATAACTCATCACTGGATTTTCTGAAATAGAAAAACCAAAAGGATTTCATTAGTTGATAAATTTCTGCAGGTAACGCTGTCGAGGTTTTCTTTTTTTCTATTGATTTTTTACTTTTTACAGCACTTAAAAGACAAAATACCGATTTTTTATAAAAAAAAATAAGAAACTTTGTTATTTTAAAATATGTTAAAATTGAAATATTAAAAAAAACTCGACAGCGTTACCTTGGCATTTATGTAAAGAAAGAGTGTGCAAAATTTCAAAAGAATCAGTCCAGTAGATTTTGAGCTAGAGGGGGCACCGACTCTGAAAAAGCTAAGTGTGAGAAACCGCGTTTAAAAGTTTCAAAGTAACACGAAAGCAGACCAGAGAGGTGAAGACTTAAAACTCTATGTCTCCGACAGTTTTACTCCAATCGATTTCAAATTTGTACACAATAAACTTAATATGTTGTCATATAAATAAATTAAAAAAAAAAATTTTTAAATTTAAACCTTACCCATTTAGCAACTGTGACACTGCATTGCAAGACAAATACTCTATAAAACGTTGAAAATAAGCCTTCAAATTAGCTTCTGACAAGCTAGCAAGTGCTAATACCTGAGATTGTATAAAACAAGCAACAGAAATGTCTAAAAATGAAAATGTTTCAGATATAAAAGTTCTAAAGCTATTAATAAATGAACTTAAAGCAAAGGTGAGTTTTATAACATGGCTTAAATAGACATCTGTTCAATTTGTTTCACTAATAAGAACAAAATTGTTTACAATTACTACCATATAGTGTATAAATAGATTGACAACCCCTGTTTTCTGGATACAGCATCTTACAAATATAAGATTTGGATGTTTTGCGCGGTTCTTCGTGTTTGAACATAACAATCTTCTTACATAAATTTATAAATAACAAAACATCTAAAAACATAATCATATTTTCTTGACCTTTACACCATCTTGTGCTGTATATACATAACCATATAGACTAACACCAATACCAACACATTTTGTTGTAATATATGATGCAATAAAGCACGTACGTCTACGTCGAGGTGTTCCGGAAGTCAGTATGTCGTGCATGGTACACGTGCTGGCAATTACATTATTTATTTAAGGTCTGAACTTCATACCTTTACTTAAACCCGAAGTCAGTGATAGACATGGGCGTCCGTAAATAAGGGCCAACGAGGCTCATGCTTCCACAACTGAGTATATACGTTTACGGCATAGAATAACACTACATTACGCCAAATGGAAAATTCATAAAATAGAATGTGATTGTTTTTTACCGCTATGTTATATGGAAGTTTTTGGTAGTGATGATTATTTAGGGCTGAGTTGAATGAAGCATTTTGAAACAGTTAAGATTTTAATACAATAAAAATTTGAATTTCTGCAATCATTGGTTAGGTTTCTCCTCGTCAAATCTTGTCACACATTGTGGACATCCCCCGCCCTACATTGTGACAACACACCTTTAAAAACAATACATTTTAATCGCATTTTAATTTTAGGTTATGACTTCTCCTTTCATTTATTACGTCTTGTCTCACTTTGTGGACTCTACCTCAAACACCAGCCCCCCTCCCACCTCCTTGGGTGTGACGTAATTAATGTATAGTCCACAAGTAAACCATTACATATTTTGTTAACATATTTTATTTTCCTTTTTTCAAAAGTTGAGCTTTCTGGTGAGATTCTATATTTTTGAATACGCAAAGGAAATTGATGCTATTGAAAAATATACGAGTATTTTTAAAGAATTTGTAAGTTCAAAGCATGTGTTTTTAGTTATGCAAATGAAATAAATCAACTTCCGTCCAATAAATCACCGAATGATTTCAAATAGATTGCAATATAATTGGCAATACGTATATTAAAAAACATTGCATATAAAATTGTGTTAAAAAAAGATAACAGTTGCAGTGCAAAGAGATAATTTCCTCGCTGTCACTGACTGTATTAGTTCAATTTACAAAAAAGGACTACTCCCTGAGATAGAGTTCGACAACATACTATATACTCCACATATCAGCTGGGATAAAACCTGTGGTATTAGGAAAGAGACATCCGTGGGGTAAGATCTTATTGGTAAGTACGAAAACAAATAATAAACAAATACTTTACTTAAGCCCCGCTACGAGCCACACCTTTGACCCTTTGACCTTTCGTTACATAGGACGAAAAAATATGTTCCTTTAAATTTTAAAAAGTGTATGAAATATATAAAAATAAAATTATTATATTCGTATGAAGTTGTAGTTTAAAATATACAAGTTTTAGAATATGATATATGGAGTTTGGATGTTATTTTATTGCTGGAATATGAAACATGGTAACTTGGAAGTTATGGCCCTTACAAAACAGTGGTTCTCAAACGGTGGACTGTGTATTTAGCACAGATATACGCATTTAATACTTTTCTTTTAATTTTTTTTTATTTTACGTCATTCTACTTTATATTATAGTTCTAATATCGACGATCTCCTACAATTTGGGCAGTATTTATGGTTTCGAGAATGATGAGAATTGTCAATTCAGAAATTCTTGCGATAAAATATGGCATTGAAAGTATAATAATGGTCAAAAGCACAAGAAAAAACAAAGTCTATCATGATAAATGTGTACAAAAATTCAATAAAAATAGAAAAGTACGAGTATTTTGTTGTTTAAATATAAATGGTGACTTTACAAAAATAATAATGACAATAAAATGTTAGGAAAAAATAAAATATACGCAATGCGAGAAACAAAAACCAAAACTAATTACCTAACTACGATAAAATGAGAAATAAACAAAAAATACCGAAAACGAGAAATTAAAAACCAATGAAATGGAACTGGAATGGTTTACTTTGAAGGGTAAGGGAAGAGGAAACGCTGTTAAAGTAGTGGTGTCACAAACATACATGAATGTCTGACAGAACCAAATTTTAAAATCGGTAAAATTAAATATAAGTAGGTATAACAGTATAAATAAAATGCTATAGTTGGTATATCTATGAATATACATAAATTTAAAAACCGATAACGAAATTCTTTTTGAATCAATACACATCACTAGCGCAGTGATGAAGTGGAGTGTGGGGAAGACAGGGAGGCTGACAGGACGGAATATCTAAGATTACTTGCAAATTGTTTTAATTATCTGTTTTGCAAAATATTTAATTCTGGTATTTGTGTGGAATTTGATATTAAACGGCGGCAAAGTCAATTCGTTGACGGCGAAGTGATACGGAAGTTATACATTTATTTTGGCAATTATTTTACAGAAAGCATCTGTGATGGTGAAAGAGAAATGTATTTATTTTACCATTAAAAGTTACCTTTTACGTAAAAATCTAAGTTATAACGTGTCTTCTCCTATTACTATAAAAATAATAATATAACCTTATTAGTAAAAATCATAAAACTTCCTGATAAATAAATAAATTAATTAATTAAATAAAATAATCTAGATAAATTATGTGTAAAATAGTACATACTTTTCGCTACGTTTAGAACTATTTGGTATATACTCGTACATATATATTTTCAGACATATCGAAGTCAAGGACAGATTTCCCGGTGGACACCCTATGTTATTTTCCATGTTATATAACTCACGTTTTCCGTGATGCACGTGGCACCTTCGTGGTGTCACGGTTGTTACCGTAACTTTGCGTTTACATTCATGCATTGTCGTTCATTTTGAATGCGTAACATATCTGGTTAAAGCACGCACACGATTATGACAATTGCTCTCTTTATGGAACCCATATATAAAACACACCATAAATAACAATGGTATATTATGGGAGCTCAAGTAGTGCCAAATTATGAGAGTGCAGTGGCGTAATGGAGTACCACACCTACCAAAATAAATGACCCCAGTTTATGGCTGTATTTGCAACAAGGAAAAATGAATTTCGATATGTTACATTAAAAGAAATCATCACCGGAAAAGAAATTAGAATTTTGAAACGACAAACATTTTTCAAAAATTCGATAATTAAGGGCTCTCTCGTAAGTGGGATGCACTTGAATATTTACAGAGCTACTGAACTTTCAAGCGACTTTCTTTACAGAACTCTCAAATTTTGAACATTAAAGTAAAACATGGCTCTCTCAGGGTGAAGCTAACTTTATGCTAATTTCTGTATAATCCATTAATTACATCACACACAAAAGAGGGGGAGGGGTACAGTAATAGTGACAAGATGTGACGTGGAAAGAGGACGAGACATTAGATTTGTGATGTCAAATCTAATCTAAAATTAGACTTAAAAAACCAATATTAAGACCAAGCAAAAGAAGAATAAAAAGAAATTAGATTTTACAAATGTGTGACGTCAGGGGGGACGGGGTGCGCAATGTGTGACAAAGTGTGACAATAGGAGAAATTTGTGTGACGTAATTTATAGATGACTCCTAAACAGTTATTAAAAATAGTGCATTTTTAACAATTTTTAAATAGTGATATTTTCCGAAACCGCAAGAAAACTGCATGTTAAATTTACTTGACCCTCTTTTTTTTATTCTCTCTTGTGAAAACGACTATTATGCACTTATAGTCCAAATGACGATAGTTCGGCGGCGACTTATACTTAAAAGAGGTTATAAGAGCGGTATAAATCGATATTACGATAATGAATTTTATCTTATTCGTTTATATATATATTATAGAAAAATTAATGAGTCACTACTTTTTAGTTATATCGGCAGTTTATACTCCACAACTTGTTTTAAGTATGAGCCGCCGCCGAACTCTCGTAATTTGAACTGTAATAGATATTGTCAAATCACTGGCGTTGCTTTCAAATGTACAAGAAAAACATATTTTACCGGTTTCCCATTATGGTATATAAAAACAGTAACGATTTATTTTCGGTCGTCAATTTTCTTTAAAAAGAGAATTGACAAAATTATCCCTAACTGCTAAAGTTCGTGCCTGTTTAAAGGAAACATGGAAGTGCTCCACGAAATAACTTTGAGTGATCGTAAATGACTCAAACTCATTTAAATTTCACAGTACATTTGTTATAAACATAAATAACTCAAATTATAGACCTTCTGCCTTCTTTAATTGAGACATTCTAATGGGGCCCAATTCAATCACAATGGGACTGGCTGGTAATGCTAATCCATTTAGTTGATGTTAAACACACAAGTCTGGCATATGCACAGTACATTAAAATATAGTTGCATCTGTTTATATTACCACAAATGTACAAATGTACTACACAGAGCACATCTGATCGAGTCTAGTAAATTGTTTACTGTAGACTTAGGAGGTCTTCAAATGTTGGTTTACATTAAATGGTTCCGTTTATTTGTACATTTTGTGCTTGTAATTATATTTGTCTTTACTGGTATATTAATATGCTTATCTACTTGAGATTTCAGATTTCATAGACTCAATTTAATCATCGCAGAAACAACTCATCGCAATTTACTTCAACACAAAATCGTTAATCGGAAAGCCCACTGTGTTTGTGTTTTTAAAAAACTGTCCAATCATTTTTAAATAAGTTGCAATTTTATGTGATACACTTTTAAGAAATGTTCTTAAATTTAATACAAATTTAATAGACGAATGATTTTTTTTTTGAATTTCACAAAATATATAAGGGTATATAAGGGTAAATATATAATCTGAATTCTTCTTCAATACAATGATTATAAAATACTAGAGTTTACCCCCGTCGCAAGCGACGGCTGTCTTTTGTATGAGAATTGAATTTCATTTCAAATTTAAATTCCATTTTTAAATTGAAATATTGTTCTTTATTAATTTTATGAATTGATATGATATGAATTTCGAATTTTTTTTTTCTTAATAACATATTTCATTATTATATAATTCAAAATTTGAGTTTTCTCCAAAGTTTCATACCGGGCCCCCTAATTTTCTCAACGCCCCCTGGCCAATTTTTGAATTTCTAATTTTTAAAGGATGTTAGCACTGAACACCGTAATACACATGCCAAGTTTCAACTTTCTATCTTTTATGAATTTAAAGTCATAGAGTAAAAAGTAAAAAAAAAATTTTTAGTTTTCAAGTTCAAAAAATCCGAGGAAGCAAAAAGTTTTAGAATTTTTTCTCTACGAAATAGGCAATTTTCAGGAAAATGAGCGGAACCGTTTTCGAGCTGCCATACGAATCGCGAAAACATATAAACAAACAAACAAATAAACTTTCAGTTGGAACATTATAATATAGGATACTTCAGATATGTCACGAAGTTCCTTTTAAGAGTGAATTTTACATATTGTCATTAAAAACATCAAAAACTATACAAAATCACTAATTCATCAAAATCATACACTCTTTCCTACCCTCTTGTCTTATACAAATTACCATCTCTTTTATACAACAGATAGTGATGCATAAGAGTGTTAATCAAAAGCCCGATATTACCTAAAATTGTTCCCAGCAATATATTAACTTTTGATATTTTGAATGTGATAAACTAGAATAAATAAAATCTATTTCTATCGGCTTCACTTTCACTTCTATTGTCTTCCACGTTTGCTACGATAACTCCACTACGTTTAATACGAGTCATATGAACCATGTGGAGGCTTACCTTAAGGGTTAATCCAGTAATGTAAAAAATATTTAAATTTGATATCATATTTTACAGACTGTAAAATTCATAATTTACATTATATTATAGTATGTACATTGTCTTTGGAGTTAAGAAGAATTGAAACACACATTTTATTACAAACAAAATTTATCTAAATAAAAAAATAACCAAAGAGATAAGATATCTCTCCAGGGTGCAATATTATTACCCCTATTATTTGACTTGAGGTTGAGCACAGGAGGTACCATGCTCCCTCGCCCCCTTTACACCATGAGCTCCCCTTTGTTACTAACATGATATTGGATACGGAGACAGTTTGTTTGTTTTTTATTAGAGACAAGGGTAATTCATATGCTATTAAAGTGACCTTGACTGTGCGTCCAAGGGCGTTGATGATGGCACCTCAACGTACATGACGTTTATTATGCAACAATTAATTTAATACATAAGTTAATACTAAAAGGGGGATGGTTAACCTTTTACTTGAGTATTTATTGTAGACGGCATATCTGCTAGATGTTATATAGACATAGGATCAGTGCCCCTATTCCTGAGTCTTGCGAGCAATGATTGAACAGATTTGATTTATAGTGGTGAACCGATGACCGCAATGTCAACGGATTAACGCTCATTGGCATACCACCGCATTCACAATCTGACCTGGTGCCCTGATTGACCCAATCGAACCAGGACATAAGCTAAGCTGAGTGTTACAGGCTATGACCTAACTACCTTGCCCACTCAGAGGACTACGCTTAAAAAATGATTGTTAAGATATTCTTATAAAGAACTACTTGAGATTTTATAAGTCTTTTTAAGAACACTAGTGATTCCATTAATTCGCGGAAAAAAAAATATATATATATATGTATTATAAATAGGTAAAAAAAATATTATATGTTTGATAACATTGTTAACACGTGACAAAAATAAAAGAGCGTTTATATAATTAACAATAATCTAGAAATTTCAAAGTCGTAATTAATCTAGTAGTTATTGAATTTAATTAATAGAAAACAAAAGAAAATTATTCAGACCTAAATTATAATTCGAACCGTTTAGTCCTTTTGGACATTATATTTTCCTTGTTTGAATAATAGTTTATATTTAGTGAAAATTAAATTATTTTATTTTAGTTATATCAAAATTATTAATAGAAGATGCAGCGTGTTTTATTTTATATCATTTTTGTTATTGTTTTATGTGGAGAATTTGAAGGAAGTAAATATCGTGACGAGATAACCTATGTAGAGCCTACTCCAGGAGAAACTTGCGGCTTGGAGCTAGATAAAAATTGTTGTGTGGAAGGTGAGCCCGGAAAAGTTAAGGAAGATTGTTACGCGCGTTGCAGCGATACTAAGATAACAAGCGAATCGCCCTGGCCGGTCGACTATGAAGGAGAATGGGAAAACCTCCCACCAAAAATTGAAAAAGATACTCGTAAAAAGCAGAAGCATATCTCGAAACACGGATCCCACCATCACCACGGATCAAATCATATCCATAAATACAGCGCCAAGCATGTTCCAATGAACGAGTCAACCAATGGAACGACTCAAATCATTAACCAAGTTCGAAATAATAGAAGTAAGTCAGATTAAACAAGAATTCTAAATTTATGAAATAAATTAATAGTATAAATAACAAAAATCAATACATAAATTCTAAATTAAGTATTAATATGTATATAGATGAAATGTGAAAATATTTAGACTAAAATAAAATGGTCAATTGTTTATTTGCATTTATTTATTTCTTGAGGTTTTTGTTAGCGCTGGAGGAGCATCCCAAGCAGCAGAGAGCAGTCTTCAATTTGGACTTTATGGAATAATTAAGCAGATTTTCTCCTTGTAAATATTTTCAGAAAAAGATACATGTCTTAGCTGGTGAACTAGTTAGTTGATCATAAATAATCTGAGGCGATTTAATGAATTTCTTCTGATTTAGAATTAGGCCTTTACTAGATAAGAACTTTTAATTATGGATTTGTTATTAAGAGAAATACTTTAGTTTTAGAGGCAGATCAAAACATTAAATAGTACACTAAATATTAACATATATGATAAAAATTATAAATTAATAGTGAATTCAAAGTAATAGCATAATTCAATTTCATGTTTTACAATTCACATTCCTAATTGGTAAATTAAGTTATTAATTTAACAAAATATGTGTAACTTTCTCTACAAGATGATAAATCATTATACTTTGTATTTTAGATATTTTTCTCTTTGTGTTGAAGATAATGGTAGATGCAAATTACACTTTCGATAGGCTTCTTTTTATATGACTTCAATTTCATCTCGTTATTCGTATAGAATTCGATTTGAAATTAGCGAGAATTGGCAGAGACGTGACTCGAGCAACAAATTTGACATCTATCGAGTACGTCAGATGTAATACAATAAAAAACAAAACAATATTTAATACGCGTACACTTTTCAAATAAATACAAGAAATTACAACAACTTATAACGAAAGGAGAGCATCAGCAACTTCTTTAATCAAAACTGAAGAAGGTAAGAAATTTAAATATTTCATGTTTTATAACAGCAGCGGTTTGTCTTACAAATTTATATTGTCAGAATATTGAAACCATATAAACAGTATCCAAGTTCCAAACCTAATTAAATGTAACTAGAAGTAATTCAAATAATTTCAACTGTTGACAACTTCAGTAAACAAATTTTTAAAGTTTTACACTTTAGTTTATATAATTATGTTTGTTATATTTAGTACACATAGTTCTGGAGATAGTAAATGATAATCTAATGTAGAGTATTTTAACTTCTATAAGGCTAACGCTTAGCGCCTAATATTCCGACAACAATTCTAACTTCTCATTTAAGTTTCACTATTCATAATGAATGAAATCTATTGCATCCAGGCACGCCTCCTTCTGATCAGGACAACACAAGATATTTCTTATAATTTTTTACAAAAGCAAGATCCGTTGGGTGCAGCCGAACCCAATCGAAAATCTCAATAATTTCAAATGAAGAAATAAATGAAGACTATGCTCAAGATTGGCAACTGCAGAGAACGAATATGAACAACCTGCGTTCTGGTAGTAGAATTGGCAACTGCACCAGAGCCGCTAGAGCAGGCTTTATTTGTCGTTACTAGAAGAGCACACTCTTTGTTCTTACAATCCTCTATCTTTGCAGCGGATATGCTTTTCTGTGCGATAGATTTGTCATTGGAATAGGCAGAAACATTGATGTTTTAACAGTAAGGGTATAAATTTATTGATAAATCTGACAGCATCACTTACTTTACTAAAGCGACAATTTTAGGATGAAGTTCGTCAAATGCAAGTGAAAATATTACAAATATCTCAAGACATGTCGAACACTCTGAGAATTTGGATCATAATCTTGCAGACTTATACATGCATATGGTTCACATCAAACGCATTTCATTTATCGTATCAAACACGAAGGAACAGGGAAGCGTGAAGTAAGACGCGTATGCAACGGCCACTGTATGGTGAGTCGTACAAATGTGTTATTGTCATTATAGACAACGAGATTGATTAGTACATTAGACCCATGGAGGTCGTATTGCTTCTTTGACAATATCGTTTCACCTACTTAATATACTGTTTAATTTATTTCTAAAACATGGCTGATTAAGATGGCGACGTATATAGTACATCTGTCTGACGTATATAAAGTCATATATAATATATTTAAAATAATATTTGAATCATGTATACTGCTATAAAAACATATTAATTATTTTGTTTAAGCAGTTGGTACAAGTGATTACATTTAAAATATGTTATGTTTTTATTTACATATAAAACAATAGGCTCGCTCAAGAAATCTATAAATAACACCAATTATAATATGCACGAGTACTGTACTGCACTGTACATGTTATTTAAAATAAAAACAAAACGTAGAATAACAAAATGGCGATAACTAATGAGTACAATAGCTTTATTCATTCATAAAAATGTTTTATCGCGAATATTCAGAGATTTGTGCAGTAGCGGATGAAGCCAACGCGGCGAGTGGTAATATTTAAGGGGCTCATTATAGATATATCCATTTGAATACATAATAATAGGGGCACCCCTGAGCGGCAGATCATTGCGAGGCACTTGTTCTTTGTGTAATTTATGTAAATTGAAAGTAAGTATTTTTGATGATAATTGATAATATTAGATATAGAGTTTTAAAATTTTATAAGGACGACAAATTATACAACGACGACAAATATTATTAATGATAAAGTAAGGTACATGAGTGCCTTAAATGATATACGCAGGGATTGTAGAGGGTTTTCTAAAGCGCGAGGCGCGAGATTCAAATACATATATTGTAATGATTTTTTCTACTTCGGTTGCGCCAGTGTGCGAAGCTCCTACAAGAGCGAGGCCCCATTTGCCACCCACTAAGGCCGCCTCTGATAATAATATAATATTGCGTTACACTTACATTTATTTTTTAAATTTGACTTCCAAAAATGGAAAAAGAACCGGGTTTTCAGGGAAAAGGAAATAAGACTTGAAAAATAATTATTTCAAATGTGTGACAACAAAATGAAGAGTGATAAAAATCTTGAAATTTGTGTGACGTAATTTTAGATGATCTATAATTCGGAAGTCGTACAATTGATTTTGAACACACATCTATAAACAGAAAATTTTACCGCTACATAAAGAGGCCTATACATAAATCCGCCACTGCATTTAAGTACTAATATGAATAAAACGGGGCATCCTATTAAGTGTTAACACTATGCTAGCTCACTCGTATGTGAGACCAGCGCCTAACGACCAACCAGTGAAGAAATGAGACGATAGCTTCAGGCATCTCATAAAACCAAATGAATAATAGCTTTTTGTTTATTGCATTAAAAGCGTTATTTATTAATTTAATGTGTTTTAAATTATAATGAATGAACTGATAATTAATGTTTGAAAAAAGATACATTATTTGTACTTATACGAGATAATACTGAATTAATCTTGTTTAATGGAGAAAAAGAAAGAAACAATAAATGTTTTATGTCGTAAAAAGAGAAGACAAATTATTAATCGATGCAACAGCCATCTTTTGGTTCTTGCTGAAAGCAATGTGTTTTATGACATGAACCTTCAGATTATACTGGTGGTGCCATAGATACTGTACTACTGACTTATTATTTTTAAAGATAATCGCAGAAGAATGCTGTATGTAATCAAACATAATAATAAAATAATTGAACTGTTTAATTTGAAAGTGGGGCAACTCTATTTCGCCGTTTGACTTATATGTTTATATAGTTCCAATTACGAGAGTTTCGTGGTCAGTTATAGTTTAAAGAGGTTATAAAAGATCAATCCAAATACACTTCCCCTTTTTGAAATACTCTTAGTTTATATTGTTTAGTTAATATTTCTTAGCCATTATAATCTTTTAACATTAATTCTACCAAATATGGAACGTATTAACTCCGTGCTTTTCTCTCTTTCTCTGTATCTCTCACAGTAAAATTTTTTGTGTAAATTCTACTTAA
This sequence comes from Panorpa germanica, assembly GCA_963678705.1. Classification (NCBI taxonomy): domain Eukaryota; kingdom Metazoa; phylum Arthropoda; class Insecta; order Mecoptera; family Panorpidae; genus Panorpa; species Panorpa germanica. The sequence goes on along the minus strand of OY783211.1, from coordinate 18,465,610 downwards.
TTTATATTACATATCATGAGTTTTTTGTCTGGAACGTGTTCGTTTTCTATTCAGTCGTTCATAGGAAAGGCCCTTTTTATGACCTACAGAGATCGCAACGACGGTTCACTGCTGAATTAAAACCGGAATCGGTTTATGATTTATGACCGGAGTTATAAACTTGACACTAGCAGGGGTATAAAACTTAATGGAGTTCTACTTTTTAGAGTCTGCAAAATATAAATATTTAAATGAAGAAATAAATAGATGTAATCTTTAGTACGGATCGTGATTTTTTTAATGAATATTATTCATCTTCAACAATACTCGTTATATTAGTTTTTTACATTATTTTGGTGATTCAAATCCACGATCGGCAGGTATGCGTTAGGTTTAAAACCTCTGTCTTACCATCGCTAGTTTCTTCGTTTATTTACATTATATTCGGGGATTGAGGGAGATAGCGTCTGTCTATTACCATTAAAGAAATATTTGTTGAAAAAGGATAGCATATACTTTAAGCATACTGCACTGAACAAAATACTATACAAGTATACAAGTGTAACGGTGAAAAATATATTTTACTTGTCTAACCGCATCTCGTTTCTCTCTCACTTTGGAATAAATGAGATGAAAGTGAACTTAAAAAAAAATATATCCATGTGGGAAAGAAACAGAAATACTTAATGAATGATGTTGGAAAAAGAAAGAATATGAAAAAATCTGTGACAGGTTTAGAACTTGTAAAGCGTTAGAATAGAATTGTACGAGTGACTCGAACTTCACCAAATTGTTTACAGGGCTGTCATCCATTTCTTTCCTTCTCTCTCTCTCTTCTCAGCAGCTCTTTCACTGACATCATAATTTCTCCACAACTCTTTCTCATAACTCCTACTCTCCCTTTTTCTCTACTACCTTCCTTCTTCTCTGTACTTCGCTATCCACCTTTACCCTTCGTTGCGTCCTCATCAGCTCCTCTATCTCCTTTTCACTGCGTATATTGCATTCACATGTCTATATAATGTTCTTTAACATTTGTATTTCTTTGTTGCACTTCTGCATAATATTTCCTCTCTAGTTTTCTAATACCTGCTGACTTTCTCTTTATCTCCCATTCGTTTTGTTCTACTCGCATTCACTTTCTACTCTCCCCCACTTATTTCTCTTTCCTCTTATCTAATTTCCTCTTCTCCCTGCTTAATTTTACTTATATATCTGTATTTGCTATACTGTTTTGAATTCATTATAGGGTTAATGTTATGGTTTTGGAGCACCCTATAAATTTCCTTCACCAGTTTAATGTTAATTATGGCGCAGACGTGCATTTGTTATAGTGATAAATGAGTTTATTCAGTTTGAACAATTTTTAGATGCAAGAAATTACTTCATAAACTCTGGATAAAGTAGCACGACCATTTATTCCTATTATCTCTCCATAATTCGAGTTGGTATCCTTTTTCTTTCACGTTATTACTCCTAACAACACATAAAAAAACGAATTCCGCATAATTACCTCTCGATGCTGCATTTGATAATGGTATTACCATTTCAGATACATAATAGAAAAATATACGTATATAACTTTCATCATCATAACCGGAACTTCTCTGCTTGTATTCTACTTCCGGTTCACTAATGTGTTTTAAATTATATCTCGGCACATCCACCCGGCACGAGCTATTTCAAATATCCCGATAAACGCAGTTGCTAAATGAAAGGTAACAAAAGTTACCTTTCTGCGCATTAACAAAATCATAAAACTTCTTAGGGATTATACAATCTAATGAAATAATTCTTTAGCATATGACAATACGCGTAGTCATTCACAGTACCATTTTTAATATAATTTATTTTTTAAGTTTTCTTAGTTTTTTTAGAACCTTACAAGGTCCAATGTTTTAAATTAAAAATATTAAATTAAGAAAAACTATATCATATTATAACCTCCAAAATGTGACAATATGTCAAAATGCAGTAGGATTTACTTTTAAAAGAAGTTTAATGTCAGTTTTTTAAAAATATAGAAGTGAAAATTATTTCTATTACTAATTGTTATTAAAAATAGCAATTTTAATTATTTCACATACAATTTTGTCGAACTGTCAACATTCATATTACTAACGATGCATACGCACCAACAGTGAAAAGGAATGCTTAAACGAAAACCTGAAATCTAGATTACAATATTAAATAAAAACAGTAAATTAAATATCAAAATCAGTTAGTGAGAATGAGGCTTTAAACTTATCTTTATAATAGCTAAATTTAGCCCCTTTTAGACTCAATATTATAAGGTTTCTTTATGAAAAATTTACATTGTTTAAGGTAACATTCATGTTTTGTGTTGATGACGTTTCGGCGGATGCACATATTGTTGTACCATGAAGTTGAACATTTATCTACTTGTTTATAAAATGTTATTTGAAGCAATGGGAAGGCATCTACAAAACTCAGTTCACTCATTGCGATAGAGTCAACTGTTATAAATTTAATAATACCAATACAGGATACATAAAAAAATTTCCAGGACATTTCTTGAGATAATAAAATACTTTTTAAAATAAAGTGCAAAATATTTCTTGTTATTTTCACATGTTTACAAAAACAGAAAAGTCAATTATAAATATTAAATTATAGTAATTAATTTTCCTCTTTACAGAACGATGATGGAGGGCCACTAAGCAGCCAGGATAACGAGGTCACCTCAACTCAACCTAAAATCACTTTCCTGGCGCCGCCCCAGTTACCGGTACAGCATTGTCATAACTATAGCACCACCAACATCAGTTACGACATCCCTTGTCAACACTGCCATGACGTTATACCACGTGGTAGCCCAGCTGTTAAATGCGGGGTTTGCAAATTTCAATGTCATGACACATGTAAAGATAAATCAAATAAGGTAAGTGGCATTCCTAAATTATAACTAAAGATTATTTAAAATATGTAATTATTATGTGTTTGTGTCTTTGATTAAGAAAGGTTTATAACTTTAATAACTTATCCGATGTCTGAACCGGTGTTAGATCAGCAATTGACTGATAGATGGCGACACCAACTAAACCTAATGTACTTGAATTTTATGAACACGTTTCTATTTATACATTTTATTATATCATTTATATACCGGCTCTTGCAAAGTAAATAAACGATTATTTTGAAGTGTATTAGTTTAGTGCATGTTCATTGAATTAAATGTTAACATTCAGAAATGAAGAACGTTGTTTGGAGTTGGAGTATACTATAAAATTAACAACATTATTTTTAGATGCCATATTGGCGCTTTGTTTACTTAATTTTTGCATCCGTATCCGTGATTTAATGTCGTATTTCCGTTTGCTAAATTTAAATCCCGGCTTTATACAGTTTGATATATAACTGCGGTAATTATTATTATTTTTTTAATTAATATTTCTCGCTCATGATGTCTTTGGAAAATAAACCCTAGCTCAATATAATTAGTTCAGAATCTAAAAAGCTCATAAATCTACAAGCTTAGTATATTTAAATAAATTTGAAAACATAAAAGTTTTTAATTTACCTTTTAATTACAAACATTGCCACCTGCTGATAATTAGATATGATATGGTCAACTTCAGATTCCATTCTATCAATTGCATATTTGTAAGGACATCATTTTATCCAGTGCAAATTTTTCACAACTAACATACATCTACAAACGCGTCATTTATAGCTCTCTCGATATACTACCACTAATGTTTAGAAAAATGTAACAGACAAGTAGCTTCTACGGTCCCTTACAGGACAATTACGATTGATTTCGCATTTGTTATATGCATAGACAACGAGACCAGTTAAATAAAATTTGATTATTACACGTTAAGGTGATACGATACTTTGCTGTATTACTTTTAATTCGTAAAAGATAGAAAGTTGAAATTTTGCATGTGTATTAAGCTGTATTAATGCTGACATTTCTCAAAAATTAGAAATTCAAAAATTGAAAAAGGGGGGGTTGAAGAAATTCGGGGGCCCAGTAGGGAACTTTGGAGAAACTTTATATTCTCAATTCTAGAATAAATAAGTATATTATTAATAAAAAAAAATTCAAAATCTCAAAATTTTATTTGGTGGCACGGGGGCAGTATTTGCCAAGAGTAAAAATTGTGCTAGAAAGTTGAAATTTTGTATATAGGCTAACCTTGGTAACTTATTTACGAATCGAAAACAAAATCCTAAATTTTGAAAAAAAGTTGGTCAAATAACGCATAAATTGAAAATATTTTTTTAGTCAATTCATATGAAAAATTATTTTATTATTGAGCGAGTTTATTATTTTAATTTAAAAATAGAGTTAAATAAGAATTTTTATAAGAATATTTATTGGATTCAAATCATACACGCCAAAAAGACGTCGCTATGCAACGGGAGTAAACTCTAGTTATACATATAAAATACAAATTTATATTATGAGTCAGTGTCTGTAGAATAGATTTTTCTGTTCAAATCTTTCTTGATACATTTATTTATAAAAGTGATATAAAAAGTAACACGTCCAGGCAAAATTCATATAGAACCTTAGCCAATGATGATGCCATGGCTTATTGTGTGGTACAAGGCTTACCTCACACACTCCACCGTGTGATGAGACTGAGACTGACTATAGACGACGCTAGAGATATTGAACTGAGTTCAACAAAATGTTCACAATTTACCGCCGACGTGCGTAGCTACGAAATAAATAATGTAGAGCAGACATCAGCTATAAAATGTAGAGCGTGCGTAGTACATAGAGAATGCCTACGTAATAAAAATCCTGATCAAAATAAATAAACATTGTGGAAGCTTCTACACATACACATTACTCTTGACTGAGTATATACATGGGCGTCTACAAAAATTGAACAGAGGAGGGTAAAACTCTAACCAAATTTCAAAATCCATGAAAAAATTAATTAATTATACATTGCTTTTTTGTAATATTCAGTTTTATTACATAATAGCTAATCTCAATCATGTTCCGCTGCGGCTCAGTTTGATATGATAGAAATGGGATAATAAATAAAAGGCACCAACACAGACGACGTTCACTGGAAAGAAACACGCGCGTATTCAAATGCAAAGTAGTATCAAAATTTCAAGTAAATCAATAAAACATAAGCAGGCTAAATATTAATATATAAAGATTTTCAGATAGTATTTTTAACAATAAGAGAAAATTCTCTTGGGGTAAAACTAACCGTTATTATTTATTCTAGAGATTATTGATAATCTTAAGTACAGGAAATTGAAAGTGATGATAGGACAGACATCATAAGTTATCTCGGCTGTAACAGAAATAGAGTGAGATCCAAGAGCCGGCAGACATCACTTATTTTCTGATGAACAAAATGTATAAGATTGAGTAGTGTTAATATGTACAATGATCGTATGCTTACCTGCTAAATTGACCAGGCGGTCATTTTCCAGGTATCAGGTGATCAAGGTCTCAGTTACTCTCATGAGCACAGATAATGCCCTCTCGCTCATACTATAGCGGAATTAAAACTCGCTAACATATATATAAAAATGGATCATCAGAAAATAAGTGAGTTTAAGTAATTTTTTTGTCAGCTTTAAAGCGTCTGCAAGGTAATACAAAGTATTACAAGACAACTGTTTTAAAACGATTTACAAGAGGACAGATTGAGCCAAGGGGCCAAACATCCCCTAGACCCAATTTTAATTCCGCTATGAGTAGGAGCAAGAGAGTATTATCCGTTCGCATGAAAGTGAGTGAGATATAAACCTTGATTATCTGATACCTGGAAAATGGCCGCCTGGTCAAGTTAGCAGGTAGGCGTACGATCATACTAACACTACTCAATCTTACACATTTTGTTCATCAGAAATAAGTGATGTCTGCCGGTCCTGGGATCTTGAACTAAAAGAAAAGTAGCTGAACACCAACAATGTTTCTTCTATGTTTAAAAAACGTATATAAATTTCTAGAATAGCCTCGTAATTTCTGCATAAACAACTGCGTTTTGCATATTACATTTATGACTGTTTTGCACGTGTGCTGCCATCTGCGATTTCCCTCTGGACTGTTTTGAATTTGTCACAGTTTCTATTTCATTCTAACGTATTATTTATTTATCTAGTTGTTCCATCTATAACAAAGAGTTATAGCTCCGATTTTTGTTGTTTTATTTTGTGATTTATGTTTTATCGATATTTAAAGTACAATCTGTTTAATAATTTTATAATATAATTTGTAGAACCTGATAATTATAACAAATTGGATATTTACATATGGGTTATCAGATTTGGTTCTGTTTTGTGTAACTTTTTCCCTTTTTACGGACGTCACTGTTTAATTTATATATACGAATATACTGATGTAACCCTGTGTATATGACTGTTTAAATATTATCTTTGCTTATCTTCTCCTTAATTAGCAACATGTTAATAATTATGATAATTATGAATGTATACACAATCCAGCACAGGTTTCTTTTAATTTATTCTTATAATACATGCAAATTCTTCACAAATGAATATCATTTTCTTCAAAATTTTTACACAGTACAAATTTCTACAACGCCTTAACGTATTTTGCATTTATTTTTCAATAACAATGTAATAAAATTGTGTTAAACTTCGATAAATAATAAAACGTAACGCTGGGTAAAAAATATTACCTTAAATAATAAATTGGTTTACATTTTGTGTTTAGCTGGAACCTATATTTATGTTATTAAAACTGTATCTTTATTACAATCAGCGAATATCTCGCATACATTTATTTTAATAATATGAGTCAAAGTCCAGTAAGAAAATACATCTGTAATGCTGATGCTGGCTTTAACGGAGATGATCTAATGTATAAATCAGAGATGGGGAATCTCCAACCGTTTGAAGTTATTTTTGCAGTCTTATCATTTATGGATTTCTTTTCCCGTAATCGTACTGTGCCGATAGGGCCAGTATCGATGCTTTTGTGTTTACACTTACTTTTCCTATAATGTCCTATTTTGTAACTACTTACCTGACATCTGTTACCTTCTGACGTTTTTTCAAAGCCCTATAATTTACAAATTAGGATACTTATACCAGTTTCAAGATATGGAATTAATTTTGCTCTTTAGTTAAGGTCTTCTAAAAGTTTTGTGTAAACTTACTTAGCTTAGTTTAGAAAATATAGGCCTTTGAAAAATCGTCAGAAGGTAACAGATGTCAAGCAAGCAGTTACAAAATAAGCCACTATATTTCTATATTTTATTTTTATAAAAAAGAGATTTTTGTAGTAGTCAATCGAAACTCAAGTCCATAAAAAATTAACGTAAAATTTGATTCAAATTTATGAAATCTTTGAAATCTAGAGCGAAGGAGTTAAGAGACACGAAAAAAAAATAATGTTGATACAGGTTCATTATATGAATAAATAAATGAATTACTTACATATGGGATTCATCTCACAGCTGTGGAACCTAAAAAAGAAAAGAATAGAATTAATATCAGAAGTGAATTAAAGTTAAAAAAAAAAAAAAAAAAATTGATAATAGAAACACTATCTCACTGCTTTAGTTTTTCTTTATTTTTTAGTTGCAAAGATAGCGAGACTGAAATGTACAATAAGTCATGTAAGGCCGTCTGCACACGGGTCGACTGATTGTAAACTAACGAAAACGAAAAACGAGCCGTGTTTCATGACTCTATAGAATTTTTAACAATAGCATAATAGGGAATTTTATTGTGTCGTATTATTAAATATTTGTATGTATATTTGTATTTGAATACTTTTGAATAGTATTTGTGCAATCTCTGCTCATAATGTCACCATCAATAGCATGACACGCAATTGCGTTGCGACCAAGAAACATAAACGCTCAAAACCAATATCAAATCAGTTTAGTTTCGTTCGTGCCGTGTATGTTCTCACTCGTATACATGTGCATTCTCTCACTAACAACACAGTTGCATTCTCATTTGGTTCGGACAGATTCGGGGCTCGCGCTTGCAACCAGTCGACCCATGTGCGGACGGCCTTAATGTTTCAAATAAAAAACACGAAATATAAAAAAATATAGTAAAAAGTTTGACGTCATGATTTAATACGTTGTAGTCACGGTGAGCGTCCCGTCCCGTCCCGTTTGCGCTTGGTAATGATAACGTTTATTATAATAAATTAATAATTTCTTTAAATAGTTAGTGGTTATTCCTCCATACAATTTGGATACATTTCTTACAGATACATTTAACCTTAAAATGAAAAACTAATAAATATGTTATAAGAAAACTCCGCTTTCAACATGCTACAACACAAACAATTCCGCGTTAATTACATTTACAATAATTACGAGGAATCAAAGTTGCTATCAACATTGAACTCGAGATTGAAAAACATTGTATTATAAAAATAAAAAAGTTTCAAAACATATAATAAAAAAGAAAACAACAGTATGTATTATCAGTCTATCTCTCTTACTCTTGTGTAAATGATTACGTATAACATTTATAACAGCTAACTCAATCTAGCGGCTGATACCTCAACTACATTACCATAATACAATGCATTCAGTATATGTTAGGCCACGACACGAGTAGGTTATTTTGAATGATGTAGTAATACGCGGGATTTATTTTTAACCTAACAAAACTAATAAATGCTACTACGTAAAGAAATGCTTTTTAATAATTCATTAATAAAACACTGTCAATTAAAAAAAGTAACAACGTTTTTTTTTTAAATTATATTTTACGCGTTAAAGTTTTATATCCTTTTTAATAACAATTAATACATCGAATAAAATTTTGTGATTGTGATTTGATATTGTTTTGTGATAACATTCTTTCTAAAAGTTGTTTGTAAATGATTGTAGTTATGTAAAGACAAGATCTGTGCTAATTATGAAGTGATAATTAATATTATGTGACTCTGAATAAATTTAAAAAAAATAGTTATTAAAGATTCAAACCTAGGTACTTTTTGTGTAGTCCTAAAATCAAAAAAAGGTTCTTAAGGTCGGTTCTTCAATAGTCGGTTAAGCTTTTATTTGTCTGCATGGATTTTGGTTCGGTTTGAACATAGCTGTAGATTAATCAAGCAAAATACCTGTGTTACATTTGAAGTTAGTTACATTAAAAATTGGAATTTAAAATGCCATGTTTTAAGATAATGTCATAACTATAGTTTAACTGATTATTGAAAAATCGGCGTTTAGGATTAAAAAGGATAAAAATGTAGATTCTTTTTTTGACAGTTAATAATTTAAATTTGGAACCATATGCAAAGAGAAATTGTGTTCCGGAGTTGCTCAACTAAATATATTTCAAATTTCAACTTTCTAGCTGCTTTTCACATTGCCTTACAAACTTATTACTTACTATATGTAGAAAATTCTAATTCGTTGTTTAATTATTTTAATAAGCTATCACTATATTATTGATCGATTTTTTTCTAAATGATTTGCAGTTTTATTGGCGAATTTATTAGCTTAGTTTTGACAGAGAGTCAGATTAGAGTATTATTTTAGATAAACTTTTTTGATAAAGCTGTATAAACCTCTACTATTATTACATTGTAAATAAAGGGTGTATCAATAAGAGATGACTGTTTCAAATTTACCGCCATTTTGCATGGGTGTTACTTTGTTATTTGAAACTTGACATATGTGTTCTAGAGACACTGCTTTAAAAAATACCACATTTCGGTCTCTAAGTACAATTTCTAAAGACATCTAAATCCAATTTCAAATTTTGTTTTCTACTTTCGTTGAACAAAGTTTAAAAAAATAGAAGTGTATTTCATAAAATTAATTAAAAAGTAAAGCTCAGCATATTGTAATCGTAATAAATATGTTTTACTTATGTTGATACAAGAAGTTGCAGTAAATTATATGGCGAAATGTGCCGCTATTTCAATCCCAATTTTCTACATGAAAATTGAACATAATGTTATTCACTGTTCCAATTAATCTAGCATATGATACACACTTTCAGTAACATTTAAATTTTTAATAAATGGCAGGCACAGAAGATGTTGCTCTACAACCGGGAAAGTCGCCCATGTTTATGTGATACATCTTTTAATTACTACGCCACTGATCCACCTACTTAGTACATACTTGCAATGTTTATTAAACACACATGTGCCTACGTTGCAACTTAATGTTGATTCTACAAGCAGAAGTGAATAAAATAGGGAATAATGGTAGCTGCATTGACAGATGGACAGACAGACACCAAAATCACGCTATAAACTTTTTAAAACATAAAGAAAAAATTTTCCTGATTAATCCTTGAGATTGTTTAAAAAACACCCAATACCTCTCATCATGGCGGACATCTCTATCAACATCATATTCATCTTAAAGTTTTATTATTTCTTCTTTGTTAGATGCTGAACGGAATTAAGTTGTTAAGATTCACCTCGTTCTCGTTATCTTATTGTTGTATATAAACAATTAAGACTGCAACAAAAGAGTTTTATTTGCTTTGCTGTACATATTTTTATCTTGGTGAGCTAATAATACTACATCGTCATCGTGGCATAAAATTAACATGACAAAAAACACTTAATTGCAAAATTTTGTATTTGATTTAAAAAGAGAAATCTAAGACTCTATTGTTGGAACCTCAAACCACTTACTGTAGTGAGAATTTTGAGTGGCCCCTAAATTCAAATTTGCGCGGGGTCCCGTTAGTGTGTTGCGTAAATATTACGTCTGTATTTACTGCGTTCTAATTCTAATTAATATTAAAAACGTTTTAAACAATAGAACAGCATCGTTAGAATAATTAGCCAAGTAATTTGAATAGTTTATCTACATCTGATGCAATCAAGTGTTGTTTGTCAAATATTTCAGCGTGTAAAGTATAATATTTATGTCAGCCTCCCAATCGTACGTGATTCACCAGACTTTGAATTCTAAACGAGTCAAGTTACTTAGCATTGCTTTGGGTTAATTCAAATGAACTGTTTGTTGTTGTTATGAAATGAAATTCAAATGAATTTGAATTGATTGTTGTAAATAGCCATTCAATTCAATATCTGGATTCTTTAAGTCTAATGAATTATTTATTTTGCAATCTTATTTATAAAGACATGTAGATCTTATCATGATGCATGTAAAATGCTGATAGCGACTAATTTTATGGATTCGTTTTTTGATAAGCTGTTGTTTCTATATCACCTTTCCTCTCTCTTTGACCTTGAATACTGGTAATCTAATGCGGGCCTGTAGACGTACATATTTGTCTAGTAAAACAAATTTACATTCCCAGGTAGAAAATTGTGTTGCTGTGTAATTTCAAGCTTGCTACAAGCAAGATAGTAAGACCTAAGTTATGTAGAGTCTCTTAGTCTGACAAACAGTAGTATTATTAACAAAGAATGAATATACATAGCCAAATATGTGAGCCATTTCTACCACTTAACATTTAAAACAAACCTAGATTGCAACCTAAGTAAACCCAGGAAAACCTAGCACCCAAAAAAGAAACAAGTTTTAATATGGCTATATTTTACCTTTTTCTTTATAGCTACTTCGCGAAAATCAATTGCATCTAGTCTTAACTGCTTTCCAAATTGCCCCAATTACATTTTTGAAATTGTCACGCAAAAACCAAGTATGTGTATCTGTAATTACCTTTTTTTTTGATAAATTACCAAAAAACCAAGATCTGGGTGGAAACATTTTATTACTACTGCCAAAATTTGCACCAGGCACGAACAGACCCTTCTTCGCACACCACCACCGCGACCCTCCTACTCATTAAGGTTTTATGATAATTATAAATAAGTTATTAATTATTAATATCTCACTTGCACCACGGCTGAGTATAGGCCTAACACATCGCGCCTTATTTATTTTCAGGGCTAGTTGTTGGCACTGATTATTACATATTCTGACTTCTTTGAAACATTTTCTTATGCACGTCCTTGTGTTAATAATATCGTTATAAGAAGGTGTACAAGACGAGAAGAATAAAAACGATTTTATTCTTCATATAAAAGAAAACTTTCTACTAGTAAATTTGATCTTATTTATTACTTTATTACAGCCAATAAAAACCAACGCATCTGACTCATTTTAAACGATTTTTATCAACAAGCTAAGTCTTAACCTAGAAAAACATAAAAAACACATACATCCAGTTAATATAAAAGCGTAGGTGTGAAAAATGAATTGAGAACTGGTTATTGGTATTGAGAAAAATAATTGAATAAAAAAATTCTTTAACTTATGAATGTGTTGTGTTATTTTAATAGAATTTATTAATACAAGTGTTGACTGAACTGGTTTCTAATTAGATTTATTGTGCTCTTAGTGGATTATTGTGCACCAGTGTTGCCAACATTTGAAAATAACGGATTAATTCATCTACAGCCATGTTCCAAGAAGAGGTAAGTCTATCACACACTTGTAGATGTTGATAGTAATGTTTATTGAATTATTTTTTTTTTGCAATTTATATTTTTTGTTTATATAATTATACATTAAGTATAAAAAGTTTGTTGATTAGTTATTTTATGTTATTAACATCATTTGCTTTCAAAACTATTCACCGTGTGTGGTAATAATTATTGTACACGGCAATTATTATTATATTAACCCATCTTTAATCCGAATCGTATAAAAAACATTACAGCTATCAAATTTGCAGTTATAACATATACTCTACTCCTATCTTCTCAGTAACACTAGATTCTAAATAAATTATTCTATTTCAAGCGAACAAGTTAAATTACCTTTTTAATATTTTTCATATTCACACGTGGCTTAAGTTTATTAAAATATCTTTTTACTACGTTCAAGTACAAGAAATATACATACACCTATATTAAATTATTTATACAGACAAAAGTAGGGCATAACAAAAACGAAGCATTGTTTCGCATGATTGCGCTGCAGCCATTAGACTAAATGGTGTTACATAACCATAGATTCCAGGAAGTCCGGAACCTGCTTCTACTACTACTACTGCACCCCTATCTGTAAATTGCCAATTATCAATTTCACACTACCCTCATTTCTATTTTTAAAATACGTGGAATCTTTTATATATTCATATTTTCACATATATAAATAAATACACTTACACTGCAATATATAAACCATAATTAATAAAAAAAAAATTTGGTCCTTCAACCCGGATCATTTTTCATAATATTCATTTTTAACAACCGTATAATCAGTTTTATTTAATTTTGTACGGTTTAATTTCGTCTTGTTGATTACAAAATAAATATGAATGAACTTAAGTCTAACTTAAGATAGAGTAAAGGCCAGTGTAGATAAGGTAGGGCACGTGTTGTGTAAGCCGTAAGCCCATTCAGAAATAATACCGTAGAGTGAGTAGGTATACTAACTGTTATTCAAGGTTACGGGCGTTGTGTATCAATCGACAGATCGATCACATTTAAGCGATTGCTTTCGTAAAGACCCATTCTAATCAAACCGGTCGTTTTATTCATCTAAAAAATATGCGGTAAATATATATAATGAAAGGAAAGATTAATTGTGTTGCTAGTACATGTAGATGTCTGTCTTGCAGTGCAGTTTCAAGCTTCTACTTCTCATATACTCTGTATAATATACACTTGTATTAATTTCACAACAGAGGTGTTGTATTCATAAACAATAAAGTAGAAGCTTCATATGATGATAAAGGGTGTTACTGGGAAACAACTCCAATATAGGGTCTTCCAATGTTGAATAAGTGAGTTGGTTGCAGTGTCAAGGAAGTCTAAAACAATCAATTCAGTATCTTCGGGTTAGATCTCCAGATTAGAATTATATTTAGTTACTATAAAGGTAATTTGATTATGAACATACATAATCATAATCTTATTAGCCAGCCCTTATTAGGTAGTCCATATATATGAGGTCACATCACCATAAAAACTGCGAACATAGTAGAAGGCCGTCGGTGATAGGACTCAGCTTCGGAAATAAGTCAATGTTAAATAAATTAAATATTTATTGCCGACTTACAAATATAAAAAACATGCGCTATGAAAGAATCATTCATAAAACAGAAATAACAGGTAAAAAAACGTTTTTTTTTTCAGGTGCCCCAGGTGATGTATTTATCAGTAAAAATATAATATTTATGTTTATTTTTCAAGGTAAACCGTGCCAAATAACATTTATATTATCTAAAATATTAATCACAATCACGACAAAAATATAACCTTTAAAAAAAAAGTTTCAAAACTAAATAATGCCGCGACATTTTAACGGTATTATAATATTACGACATAGTTCACAAATTCTTTGATAATTAATTAATAATTTATCAAAATAAACGCGTTATTATTTCAACTGTAAAAATAAACATGCGTTTGTATATGTAATGTATGGTATAAGTTACGTAATGTATTTTGGTGGACCAGAGAAATGAAAACATTATTTAACACTAGAGGCGCCACCGTATATTATCGTTATTTATTCAAACATCGTGGTTTTTATATGTTTCCATCTGACCTGAATTGAAAATCAATCTTGTTGTTAGTTTAAGATATTGGGTAAACAATAGGATTAGGATAGTCGATAAAACAGAAAACTGTTAAAAATTGGAAAGATATCAAAATATAAATGAAAGAATTACGAAATGGTAACAAACCAGATGATATAATTAAGATGTTTTCAAAGCCAATTGGATTAAAAATAACAGAGGTGAAATGTACGTCGTTTTAAGAAATGGTGTTTTTAGATAAAAATCTAGCCATTTTTTATTTAGAAATTTGCATCTATGCCATAGTGTTGGAAATATACGACTTCGTATATAAAGCAGTAATTTCTAAATTAAAGACATTAAACCTATTAATTTTCTGATGAAAGAGTAATTTGCTACTAATGGGGAAACCACTTCACCTGTCAGAATCTAAACGACGTTGATGCGAACTATAAATAGAGTGAACAAGGGAACAGAAACTTCTCTTAACGATGTATTTCACCAAATTATGTACTGGGATGCGTAGGTATTGATAAACATTAAAGTAAAAATTTCCTCTCATGATAAAGTGTGTTTTCGTAAAATACACTATACTGAAATAGTCGTAGTTTGCAAGTAGTTTGTTCTATTGTGAGAGTACCTTTAGCATATGTCAAAAATAGTTTCCCACACTTAAGTAATCTATTTAAATTACGGACAAATTTTTACCGAGAAAAAAGGGGTTCATTAAACTAATTAAGCAAGGACGATTGACTCAGTGACGACGGCTGGTGTACCCACACGATAATTCACAAATTCTGCACGTTAACAGCACCATCATGCGGGCATCAGGGTCAAAGGGCAGACATTCGTTCCGCCCCGCTGTGTTGTACTGCTCTGTGTATTGTATGCAACGCTTGAGGCACGCTTCTGCATCTGCAATTGGTTCACACATACACACACACATTATGCCAGTCAAATGGCAGGGCGAATATTTTTAGCTTATTAACAAAACATTAATTAATTAAAAATGCATCAACTGACATTTAGATGAACGAACACAAGTCGTATATTTAAATTTATGTGCAAAGTTTTTATCAGTTTTATTATTAGTATCATTTGCATATTGTATTTCAAAAATGATGGACGGGTATTTGCTGGGCAAGGTTAACTATAAGAATAACTGCAAAGTTGGTTTCAAAAGTGATGGATCCAAAAGGTTGAAATAAATCCATACTTGAAGGCTTCTGTAAGTGTAAGCCATTCGTTAATTACATCACAAGCAAATGGGGGTGCCCAAACTATGACAAGAAATTGCAAGGGGGGTAATAAGCATCAACAATGGCCAAAATTTCAATTTCTTTTTTCTGGTAAAAGTACATTCGTTTTGTAATTAATATAAAATTAAATCTAGAGCACTGGCGGTACTGCACTTTTGCAAGAAATGGGTCACTTAAATAACCGATTTGTTTTCGGTCCCAAAAGACAAATGCAATAGTACCCAGTCACTAAAAAAGCTGTGAAACCTATAAAAACATCAATTCCATCAGCTAGGTTAACTATTTTCAGTCTATTGAATTGAATTGAGTCTAATAGAAGTCTGTTGAAGAATACAGTCTACAAGAAGGCATTGTCCTTCACTAGATAAGTCCCTAAAAATAGTTTATCTTATCACAAGGATTACATTTTTATATTTATAGACCTGTACCATTATGTATGCTCAAGTATTTACACCATACAAACAGATTCTGTTTGTTTTTTGAAATACCTACATACAAGAAATGTAGTACATATTGTTAAAAATCGTGAATAAAAAAGAGTGAAAAATATCAGTTACATTTTTTAAATTTTGTGGTAATGTGGTGTATTTAGGGGTAATCCATTAATTACGTAATACGTGAAAAGGGGGGGGGGGGGTTATGAGTCCTAGGCTTTCACGTCAGATCTAATCTAAAATTTGACTTCTAAAAAAGAAAAATACAAGACAGCCGCGAACGAAACCTCTAGCGAGATTCATATTATAAAAAATTCATTTAGGCTTGTTACTAGATACAATTTATTTTGGTTGGAGCTACAAAAATGACGTCATAACATTAAGGAGGGGGTCTACAAGATAGGGATACTGTTAAAGAACTTTGTGTTATGTATTTAATGCTCTTATTAGATATCAAATTAATGTAATTATTACTTAACCATTAATTGAATTTCAAGTTAGCAAGTTAACCGTCGAACAGTCTACGGGTTTTTGATCTAAAACAAACACTACATCGATTAAATAAGGAAAATTATTGACTTCGTTATTGAATCATAAAGTGTTATTGATTAATTTCGTTCAGTGATTCTGATAACGATACTGATAACTAATCAATTCAATTCGTCTGGGCGTTTGTGTGTAGCGATTATTTTAAAGCAAACAAATGTTACAGAATTTATAATACGAAGGATAACAAGTGTGCCGTATGCATGTATTCAAAAATTAAATTAGTATGACAACGAGTCTGAATTGTGATGTTCCACAAGATATTTAGCCTCCAATATCTTAAGACCTGGACACGAGAGTTATTCTTAACAACGACAAATTCGAACACTTCTTATATAAAGTATCGCGGTTTTCGAGTACTCGGTTTTCTATATACTTTATCTGATTTACAAAACCTTCGTGAACGAATTACGTCGATTTTATATAGTAGAACTTGTTTTAGAAATAGAAATAATTTGAAATTGGAGCTGTAACAAATAAGTGACATGTAATATTATAAACAATCCTAATCGCTAAATGCTAATAAATGTTCTTAGAGATAGAAGCAGCGTTCAAAGACAAATCCATTTTAATAACATTGCATGTTCTATCATTGATAACAATTATTTTATGTGGGTTCAAAGTTCAAATCTCCGGGACTTCTGACCTCCATGAAACTGTATGTGCTCATACTTATAATTATTATGTTATTTATTGATTACAGTATTAAGAGAATTAATTTACAAAGAAAATACGACAAATGATATTTGTTAAATATTAATCATTTTGATTAGTTATTTGTATTCTTAAAATATAAAATAATATCAAAAAAATATTTCCCGTAATTAATATATGTCTTCTAATTATAATAAATTACTAAAATTAAAAGCCAACTAAAAGTAAACATATGTCACTAGTTAGCAGAGGCGGAGTAGTTAAAGAAAAATGCATCGGAAGTTGAAATAAAACATAGCAGGTTAAGATAAAGGATTCATTTAATAGATGGCGCTGATTTAATATTTAAAAAGGGTTTGCATCTTTACTAAAGAGTTGTCAAAGTAAAGATAAATAAAGTAAAAATGAGTAAGTGAAATTATCGAAACATAAACGCCCGATTTTAATAATGTGTTTCTGTCGTATCATTATTTTAATGAACATATAATTACAGATGTTGGTTGCTAGCCTCAATTACATAGTACATTCGTCATTACATAATAACGGAGTAAATAAATAAATTATATCTAATGTTATGTATAAATATTATTAATTTACGTCTTTTTGTTACATAAAATATACCTAAAATTTACGTAATTTTGTTAAGCAGATACCAATGTAACATAGACAGATTGGACTTTTGTGTTTTTAATTGCAATCAGTCAATATTCTAGTTTTTCCTAAGTAAAAACATTTTTATTTATTAATGTCCGGAAATTAATTAGATCCATTAACAATTTTTACTATGAAGTGAGCCTTTAAATGTGGTTGTTTCACTCTCATTATCATAAATATACTAATTTACTAACTATTATACTAACATTTTTATTAAATATTTATTTTAAAGGTATTCTAATTTCTAGTTCGATTCTGTGATTAGAACAAACCGGTTCTCGTCTATTCAAGAACCAAGTCCTCACTCTCAGTCTTCAAAACTATTTCAAACACTGTTTTCGTGTTAGTTGTAGTTTTTTGTGTATGACAGATGATTTAACAAAAAAAGAAAAAACTTTCACTTCTTAATGACTTTGTTACAATTCAATTTATCAACTAAAATTCATTGTACTTGTTTTATATAAATATTAAATGTACTACTATGTAATTTAAATTATTTAATATACACGTCATAGTGATTGATTCATTTTAATCATGATTTTTAGTATAATCAAAAGTAATTGTATTTAACAATTAAAATCTAGTAGTAGTTCAACCCGGAACTCTATGGTACCCTTGATCTAATTTAGACAATCACGTATTCTTGCACTATTTTATCACGATTAGGAACAAATATAGATATTTGTTTATTTTTTTTATAGATTTTAAACTTAGTGAGCGATATTAGATATTAGAAATTCTTAAATTTTAATTAGAAATTTGAATTGTCGCAACACTCATTCAATTTTAACTGTGGCAGTGTTAAGGGTCATATAAGCTCCGTCCTTATTGTATCTACTCCGCAATTATCACGTCTTGTCACACATTGTACCACATTTCTCCCAGAGACTGTGTACATGTTATATATGTACTTTGTTAGGCATATCGCACACTGTAAGAGCCTTTTAACTTCTCTGTGTCTCTAGTCTTACTTCTATTGAAAAGATAACCTAATAAAGAACTTAAAAAGGATACCATACACATATTTAACTACACATAGTTTAAAATACTTCAAAGGAGACGCAGATGTTTCAGTCGGATCATTTTTCTTTTATCTTTACAACAAAAGAAGTACGACATACTTTAAAGACAATTTTACATTACAAGACAAGAGTCAGATTCCTCAAAGTCTCTTTATTTACACGATTCTATGCTTTTACGTTACAACAAGTACTTTAAACATGGTCGAGTTGTAATTTAACACGCGATTTAACGGTCTGTGTAATTAAAGTCATTAAAATTAATTAACACATGGATTTTAGAAACGTTCTTGCGTTTCACAAAAGATGACAAGTCGACAAGTCATGTGCCGACATTAAATATTTAGAAAAATTGTTAAACGTTAGATTGAGCTGACTAGTCTGAAGTCTGCAACTCCAGATTTATTTGGGGGCTCATCTGCGATAGATGTGTATACCGTTCAAGTAAAGCAATCGTTCAGACTCGGTATTTTTTCCGATTAATTACAAAAGGAGCATCACTAAAACCACTATCACTAGTGCACTAATGCTCGGAATGTCATGAAATTTTCACACATATCGTTTGAAGGATGGTACTATCTAAAACTCATATAGATTTGTCGATAGTGGTGTTATCTATATGTCATCCATCGAACTTTTTAATGTGTTATTTGTGGAAATAGTACAAAAAAAACAGAAAGAGCGAAAACTATTAGAAAGAGGTGTTTTCTACAAAGTCAAACATAACAAATAATCATAAAAAATTGTCAGAATATGTTCGCAAAATATATCCATAATATTGATGTTTATTTTACATTCATGTAATATTTTACTTGGGACACAGCTATAAACATAGAGGTATAAGAATAGAGTGCGCAAGAGGTTGAATACTGCTATAAGGGCAAAGAGAGAGATAGCTGCTGAGTGTTATAGCGTCTGCTTGCTTGGTTACCTCCTACCTCACTGCCAATCAGCTAGTAGCTCCAGTCACAGGGCTCAGCTAAAAAGAAACAGATAGAACACTCGGCAGCTATCTCTCTCTTTGTTTTTATCACTTCCTCTTATACGCGACCGTACTTTTGCGCACTCTATTCTTATATCTTTATGGCTATAAATGTATAAAATTTTATAGCTATTCTAAATGACTTTAATACTTTAAAAGAACTTGTTCAGATTATATTTACTTCAATTTAAACTTAAACTTAATAAATTTAACAAAACGAGCAAAACTTCAATGTCATAATCTTAATTCATTGCAAATGTAACACACTCTAGTGTAATCACACCAGTTAACGATAGAAACGAAGATGACCTTCGCGATGAATTAACAAATTAAATCCTATAAATAATCCTCCAAGCAAAGCGCCTTGAATCTTAAAGATAATGAGGCGCTATCAACTGATACTAATATATGAATGTGAATACCCATACCATGTTATGCAAATGAGTTTAAAACCGAAAATTAAAAAACAATTGAGGTATTCGTTACAGTTCGTACCACAACGTCTTGACCACGCGTGACGTCATGGATTTACATTATTTAAATTAGACTAAGTGAACTGACTAAATTGTAATCAGAGGTTTGTTGTCTGAAGTCTGAAGTAAAGTGACTTGTCAAATAATAATTGTCGAGTAACCACACTAACATACAAGACAACACAAGGACGAAACGGATTTCATTATGTTAATTATTTTTTGTTGTTAGTTAATTTGTTGTTGATTACTTTCATGTCAACACTTATTAGATGAATTAAAATAAGATCAATTGAATCTCTAAGTAAAAGAATAGATACTTTAGTTTTTCGAAGAGATTATTTAGTATGTGACTCAGGTTGCGATCAAGCTTTCTTCAAAATAAAGACTGGTAGCACCTTGACAATGATTGTAATATAAACTCTTGAAAATTACTTTCCTATATTCTATCACTTATTTAACATATTGAGCTTGCACTGCTGCGTTATTTCAAAGCTGGCAAAACGATTGGATGAAAAAATACTTTAGACCTCCCTGCACTGTGAAAAATAATAACACCGAAATAAATCCGTAATTCTGTTATATATTGAATCGCATACGGATATGATTATTTATAATTATTATTATTGTTTTGTGTAAATATGTATTTGAGTCATCAACTTTTCATAGATATTAACACTTAAAACAATATATACATTTATAAATATTTGTAATGCGTATTTTATAGTCTATAGGTATTTAAAATATAGAGATGAAATTAGTTTCATTGATACAGTCAATAAGATTTTTTAGACTTTCCCTGCTTTAAAATATATGCTTATAGTCTTTAAGAATATTACAGTTTTGTCTGTGCGATCAGTATATGAGAATTGAAGAATAATAGGCTTTACTGTTAGTTGGTTGTTACATTGTTCACATATTGGATGTGGGCTTTTTTTAATAAATAAGTATGTATTATTATCGTTAAAACCAATGCTTCAATATTTTGTGCTTCGGAACCTAGGACAAGATACATTGTGTGCAGGCGATGGAATGTCAGCGATGATATAACGATGTGTACATAATATAAAAACTATAACTACAATGGAGAAAAAAAGAAAATGACATGTAACTGCACAGCTTTGTTAGAAGACTATCCTTTCTTTTCCAAATGTAATAAAAGCTATCTTCATACACGTATTTTAATATAATAACACTCCCTTAAAATCGAAATTGTATAAAGCCATAAATGTAATGCCTAATGCTACTACCAGGCGACACACCCTTCTTACCATGATATTACCATCTCCAAAAGAAAGTTTCTTCACATTCCGTAAACATTTAATAAATAAAAAATATCTTTAACAACTGCTTAGAAATATTAACATAAAGTAGCTAAATAATAATTTCAACAGATGGCGTAAAATTATTAATGATATGTAATTTACTTAGTAAATGTTAGGTGTAGGTATAGATACAGGTCTATGCGCTATAGGTATGCAGGTGTAATGTAGGACTCGATGCTTCGATGTACGCTGGAACCTGGAACCTATATTACGCTTTAAAGATTAGAGCAATTAGCGTGGTAGCTATAATTGAAATGTAATAAAATGTCTTCTAAATGTATGGTAAACTAATGAACTACTTAGATCAGATGATGCTGCTAGATGCATTGAGACTAGGAAGAAAATGTTCAACGTTTTGGATTATTTTTACCGTCCGGTTATGACCTACAAAAAATTTGACATGTAGCATGTAGTTTTTTTAATGATGATATTAAAACATTGTAAGCGTTAAATTTGTTGAAGAGTGATGTATTTCCACAACATTTATTGTAAATGATATGGCAGGAGTAATGAAGGGCGGAAGTGTTATGCAATATAGGTGTTTATCATAGTTATCTAGTTAAACCTTTACCTTTTCTTATGTCTCACGCGAAATTAATGTAAACTAGTCATAATTGACTACATCATTTTTACATTCACATTACCTTAATCTGGTTTACTGCGACAATGTGGTACTTACTTCCTTATATCCGAACTTTTATAAATAAAACATTGAAGATAAAGATGAAGATCACAACAATTGGATGCGCTAAGAAAAGTAATCGGAGTCAAGTGTTAATTGTTATTAAACGGGAGAATCTCTTATTACTATATAAGATCACAAAATGGGTAATTTGATAATTCAGTGACTCTTTGAATTTCCCGCGCAAATTTTGAGCAAGCTACGTCATATATATATTTTGTGTCTGACAGCCGTTGAAAGCTGCTATCCGCGCGATGGATGCCGCGATTGGGATTGAGTGGGTAGTCACCATGGGAAAACTTCATAAATTAGGCAACGAACTGCTACCCCATCTAGCATATTATCCAGATTTAGCCCACTGCGACCATTTCTTGTTTCCAAACAAGAAGAAATGGCTGCGCGGTAAGATATTTGGTTCAAAACAAACATCTATTTTGAGAAAACCTATTATTTGGAAGGAATAAAAAGAATTGAGAAAACGTTGGACTAAATGTATCAACCTTAAAGGAGACTATGTTGGTAAATAAAGCTCCTAGTTCGGCTCTGCTTTAGACTATGTTATTTACAATTTGTTTGCTAACATTCTTGTATATTGTTTTTCGAATAAACTCTGAACTTCTGGTCATTGCTCTTCGACTTCTGTCTTACAAGATCCATACGACGATAACTGATTACTTCTCCTTAACTTATTTCACCCGAGTTCAATAGATGTTGTCTAGTTAACTTAAGCTTATGTATTCTCACATTAACACACGCTAAGACCACGTGGTCTTATGACCATCTACTCTTGACCGTTTAAGTGAAACGCTAACAATGAATTTACGTAGAGGTGAACCATATGTTTACTTCTATTTGTTTAGTAATTAGGTAAAAATACATTCATTATGTAATACTGAGATAAAAAAGTAAACGGATTTAGAAAAGCTGTTTCTATAATTTGGATTAAATATTTTACTTCCAAATGGATGATAAATATGCCCAAGAAATGCGAATAATGGATTAGAATAAAACAGTTAATGGTGTTAATTGATTACAAATACAGTAGCAAAAACACCTTGATCAAATTATTTTAATTTTCCTAACTGAAATTAAAGTACATATGTTATATCATTTTCTTAGAATTTTTTTTGTTAATACTTCTACGCTCGTCTAGTCGTTGTAGATATTCAATTACATGTCTACTATAAGTTGTAATTGTAACTGATGGCGTTATACTTGTAAATTCATTTATTTTATCTTCTTTATTTTGTAACCTGATACACCTGCATACCTGGTAGTAACACCGTTGCTACTGGCAATTACTGATAGATATAACAATTTCATTATTATAAAAATTGTTAGTCATTTTATGTAAGTAGATTTTTAGATTTATATTTGATGAAAAGAATGTTAAGGACTGTCTCTACTGGGACAATATTTCTTTACGGAAACATCTTTTTACGCTAGTGGAGATGGCCCTTAATATGGAACAACACTCTACTAAATACTTATCGAATGGCCTTGAATGACCCACAAAAGAACGTTATAAATTATCATAATTATGCACAAATACCAATTCCCCTGATAGCGAACCCCAGGTCGTGTTTGGGTCCGCAATGGCGAATACCTTCCTTTGATAATTGCATGGTGATGTTGCCATGTTCACTACAAACAGACATAGGTAGAGGTACAGGTAAATGGTAACTTTGATTATTTGAAATCACTAGCCCACCCAGAGCGTGAAGAACTTGCCGAGTGACTCCCAGACCAGGAGACCAAGAGACTAAACCAAAAGATATTCATAATACCCAGAAAATAACAAGTATTCTCCGGCTAAATATTTTACATAAATTATCCAGTCAATGAATTTTTCTTGGCGAGACAAAAATTGAATTAAATTGAAGTAGTGGCAAGGTTGTTTTAACTTTAATATGGGTCTAAAAGTTATATTACAAAGCAATCCGTATTAGTTTCCAATTCATTGGTAGCAAGCGATCATAGTCAATGCTTTTACTACTACACGACATTATAAAAATAAATCTTGATATGTCGAAATCTGCGACACTTTCCATACATCTTATACTAGAGTGTGCAGCTTGGATGTGATGTTGGAATTAATTCTTTCTTAACTTACTCTTTAATATTTTCTACGAATATGATACACTCTGTGTTACTTAGGTTAGTAGTAAGGTATAGGAATGTAGTAATTAGATTTTTTGAAAGCTATTCATTTCACAGCTGTCAAATTCATTTAAATAGAAGATTCATTCAGTGTGCTTCTTTTTTAACCACACCGACATTTCTTCAGCTTGTCAGCTCTTCATAATTATCTGTTTGATTTGATTGAATACCATCGTGTGGATTCATTATGTTGTAAAAATTATAAGGAACGCATTGAAAAACAAAGAAAACAATATATCATGCGATAAGGTATAATAATATCGATGTGTGAACCGCTTGTCTTGTAAGAAATCAATAAATGTATAATTACTAACAAAAAATATGTAACTTGGTTGTAAACTGATAGTGTTATAAATATTAGTGTGGAATTTAACACCCATAGTTCGTTATCTGATAGGTTCTCGGAAGTGAACCTTATAAAGATGCTGAAGACAGAGATAGATTGTATTACAGCGAGTCAAGTGGGAAGAGGATAAAGTTATATTAAACTTTTTGATGGATAATGATGAATTTGCATATTCTGATATTTTAAACTAAATTACTTGTACAAGTGGGAGAAAGTTTTAAGCTGTTTAAGCGCTGTATTAGTAAGTTGCCATATCTACAAAACAAAATAAGCGAAACTAATTATAATATATTTATAATTTAGCTAACATTTTGGGGGTCATGTAAGCCATACAGTTATGTTTTCCTGGGTAGAGATTAAGACAATTTGTTATCTAAATTTGTATTTCATTGCCCCATTAACATTTGGAGAAAGAAAAGCTATGGAAGTAAAGTAAAACTTAGATAGAAAATAATATTTAAAATTTCGTGGCTTACTTTATACAAAATACATATTAGACAACACTTTCATAAATTACGGGAAATGAATATATAAAAAAGCGATTTCGATGACAATTTCAAAAACATTTAGTAACAATAACAAAATGTATGAAGACAAGGACAGCCTGAAATACAAAGAGACAGCGTTACTCAACATAACAGTATAAATATTAGGCATAATTTCTTGAGATGACTCGACTTGTATTTTATCACAAGTCAAGCAGCCCGCGGCAAGTGTAACGCACATGTAACTGATATTATCAGTCCTCTGGCGTTTCAAGTGGCGCTAGATTAAAAGGGAACAATAGGGTGTTCTGGAAAGAGTTCTTGTCTTATTGTTGACATGTTTATGGAGTTTTAGACATTTAAGTTACACGCATTAAGAAAACATCGGGAATTTATGATCTAGTTAGTTCTAAAATGAGTAGGAAGTATGAGAAGAAGAAATTGGGAAATTATTTAGGTATGTATATCAGCTAAATTTGGTAAAAAGAAATAGGGTAAAAATTCTTGGTTCTGTTCTTGGTTAAAACTAACTTCTGGCTGATTCAACTCTAGTGATTCATTATCTAAATAAAACGGGCACATTCTTAAAGGTTACACACATTTTTGCCAGCTCAGCTCCTTGTCTTTCTTCCTGGAACTCGAGGAGTTCCTTGTATTTATTTAAATAAGACACACTCGCCAAGGATCTTGTTACCTTCACAAACACACTAACACAACAAAGATTTCACTTTATATTTTTAGCACGAATTATAAATTTGACCGGACACCGGGGAATGACCCGTTGATTGCTGGCATTGTACTCTCGGCGTCCGTACATTAATTTCATGCACTTTTAGCAATTAGTAAGTAATTAGTATTTGCTACAATGCATTATCTAAATCTAATTACACGTTAAATATTCGTGGCCTGATGTCTGCGAAAGCCTTGCCGCATGTTTTTACGAGTGTATTTACCTTGATCATAACAGCGCAAGTTTGTTTAATTATATTTTTGGTTAATTGTCTTTCAGATGTGTTGAAGCTTTGTGTTCGTTATAAAAGAATTTCTTTAATTATTTATTCAATTAGGGATTTTTCTTTGATCAGTTGTGGCATTTGTTTGTGTGTTAATTAGGCTTGCAAAAGAAAATGTGACATATTAAAACCAAAGTCAACAAATAAAAAAAACTTCTTAAAAAACAATTTGTAGCAAAAAGTAGAAAATCATTGACCATGGTCCTCTAAAATGTTAAAGCTATACTGGCCATTGTGTTCATGTAACGTTGGTCGTACTGCTAAACGATGCTTCCGGTTCTAAACCGTATGGATAATATGTAATTAAAAGATAGTAATAATAATTAAAAGGTATTATTAATATAAGCATAAAATTACAATAAATTATATCTTTTATTTATGTACGGCTGCTTCTTTAAGCATTTATTATTGTGTTCCACAATTTTATTCTTAAACCGATGTTATTATTTATAGAAATACCTTGAACGCGAATTAACAATTTCATAATTAATTACTTTTAACGATAAACATAACCGTTAAGTACAAATATAACTTAAAGACAACGTTTGACTTAATCCGCTTACACAGTAAATAACTTTATAATCTGACAAATTGTCGAAGAGATTTTAAATAACAAATCAGAAGTGGGAAATATTTTTTTCTAAATTTTTATTTCTTTTTTTATTACGGTGATTTCGGCTAATTCTACGACCTTGCTAGTTAATCAACTGATATAAAAATATGAGAAATTATTATCTGTTTAATTTTTATTCCAGAAGCGTCTTACATGCTTCATAATAATCTTATGCAATCTACATAAATTTCGCAATAATCATTGATCGTTTGTACGAGTATAGCGTTCCTCCTTCCTCTTCCATTCATCCATTCTTTGATCAATCTTCATAAAATCGACCACCGTAAAAGTAACAAGGCTACGGGCTATTAGCTACCGACTACATGATTATAATTTTAAACACATGTTATAACATGCAAATCACGTGATATTTTGTACGATTAACTATTAAAATGAAATAATATTTAGCAGAGTCATCTATCAACTGATAGATTCATTATTTATATATTTAATGATGTAATTGATCGTTTTCTTTAACATACAATGATTCTTAAACGTTGGGGTACCAAATACATTTGAACTTAACGCAGGCCTTCTGTATTTATCTATTATACATTGAATGTTGCATGCAACTATTCACTGGAGTTCTTCTCTTTCTCTTATTTGCTTGCCAAGCAATCCTACTACACTCCCATGTTTATATTTACATATATCTTCCACGATTTTTATCTTAAATGTGCTGGGGTGTTGCTTTAATGTACTATCACAACAAGGCACGTCAGGCACATGCAGATGTTGTAAAAATGTTCCAGTCAACATTCTAGTGTACAGCATCCAGTATACAATACACCAGATCAAATATTAACATGCCACTTGAGACTGACTCCTTTCAGACATGTTCAATTCGAAATGTTGAAAGAAACGAAGAACAAAATGAATTACAGTTGTAATTTAACATGACTGCTGGCTTCTGATTTAAATTTTGATAGTCGAAGAGCCGGGGAATAGTTGGACATACCTTGCACACTTTTAAAAAGAAGAAATTAGTATTGTCGACATTTAATGAGTTCATTGAACAAATAATATCATAGAAATGTTATAACTACTATGTAGAAAGTAAATATGTTTTTATTTACTCTGTAAGTATCCATCATCGTGTGAAATATTATTATAAAAGTTAAAATAACAAAAACAGCCTCATGTTACAAAGATGATGTCATAACTATAAAAGGGTTAAGGGCCCTTAAGTGTTGTAAAGAATGAGGGCCCCACAGGTTTCCGTAATGTTGAACAGAAGTATTCTTTTTTTATGACTGCTTTATATTCACCATTGTGACGTTTTGGATGCTTAATTGAATTAACGATTATGACTTCACAATTTACCTGTGTTCTACTATTGACCAAATGTTGTTCAAGGTCGAAAACTTGGAATTTGCATTTCAAATCCTTACTTTAAAACATTTCCAAGAATTAGAACTGCTTGGCTAGATTCAAGTAATAAGCACTGTTATTTGTTCTGATTTCTTTTGGTAATTTAAAAAAAAAAAACAAGGTAAATTAATTGGGAAAAGATATAATTAGTTTTCTCGCGTGGAGGGCATTAAAGGAATAAGGTAATTTTTAGCTATATATAGCAAGTAGAGGTTGCTAGATAAGTTACAATCTTTGTTTGTTAAAAATTTGTGAACGCGAGCACTTGTGTTTCTATCCAATTTTCCCTCCGAATTCTGTTCGATTCATAAAAATGACAAAATCGGAAAACATTTAAAGATTTTAAATGTTCTTGTAGTAATTATCAAATATTATTTTATTGACATTTTCGTAATTTTTAATGATTTGTGTAATTATGGGCAGTCCTCTTCAAACAGGATGCTTACAAAATCAAATACATCAAAGAATAAAGAGGAATACAATAAAGCTTTCCTGTTGTTTGAACAAGTTGTAAGGTTGTTGGTTAAATAAACAATTGTTTGGACAACATATTAATAACATATTGTGAGAATCGTGTAGAAAAAATAACACCGAACTAAAAATTTACGTGATCTGTAATTCACCTGGCATTTTCAAAATTTTAATCGGTGGGGATGGGGCACAAGAAGGGGATAAACTATGATTCGCCCCGCAAAGTACTGCTTGTGTCTCTACTCTAATAAACTCTTAAACTCCCCAAGTTTACATTTCTTGTAACTATTCTTAAAGGCTTAAATAGACTAGAGATGTATATCAAATAATAAACACCGAGTTATTTAGGTCACATTTAATTTTTAAATTTGAAGCACATGCAAGAAATAAACCTACTTTATTTATTTAGTTTATTATGCCATGTTCTACAATTATCTTTTACATATCTACAACTAAATACACATACTATTAGTATGAAGGATGAGTGTTGTTTTTGTATTTGCATATTACATTTGTTTATAGAATACGAAAATAAATTGACACAATTTTACCTCAATGTTCTCAGCTGTTTCTGAAAACAGGTTCTCAAAGAAAATGTGTTAAGAGGTTATGTTTACTCTATGTGAATGATTTGTAAATTGTAACGACTGATATCGATAAAAACGTTCGCATAGCAGTTTTCTAATAACAGCATTTTCCGAAATTTTGACAAGAGCGTAAGCAGCCTTCCATAATTTACGTCACACAAGTTGTATGGTTTCTTAACCGTGCGTCCTCATTGTATGTCTTGTGTCAACTCTCGGATACTGTTCGATCTTCTCGTTATTAGAATTAAATTCATAAACACCCACATTTGAAAACCACTGTTTCACCGCTTAATTTAATTAATTTGTAGTTACCGTTGCCAACAAATATTTTTATTTTATTTACATTAATAAAAACAAAATTAAATTTTAATTAATTTATATTTCCGTTCCTTACAGGATCCAGCACGTTTCTCGGACACAAGTTGGCAGATACATCGCCAATGGAGTTTAAGCCACGCCAGAGCTTTCCCAAGCGTGGAAGGTCCTGGTAGAGCAAACGTTGTGCAATTAGAATCAGAGAAGTTAAATATTCTGAATGGTGTTGATGGGGATGGTAAATCGGAACCAATCCCTACCACTGTTCAACCGAGACCGCTAAGCAGACTGACAATCAATGGCGACACCAACAATAATGAAGACACCGCAACTCGCAGCACGACGGAAATTACTGTCACTTTAGTTGGGAAGGTAGGAAGAGTTTTTTTTTTCGTTATAAAAGATTTTTTCGTTGGAATGATATTTTGGGTGTGAATTTTTCGCTATAGAATTTTTTGAATGCTTAATTTTAGTAGCATGATTTGCGTTTTTAATTTCCGATGGTTACCTTAGATGGTTCGACTAAAAAGTTGCAAATAAAATGATACACAATGTCACTACATCTTCTAAATACAAAATAGAAGGAGACAATTTACCCCGAAAATTTGGTGAATACTCTATTGTCAGGAATGATTAGGATTCACTAATTACAAATCATAAATTGTTCATAATATTACTTATTAACGAATATAGAAACTATATGCATTGCAAGGAATACTTAACTATATGTCAGGCATCCAGGGATAGCTTCTGTTGATATTAGACTCTCTGCCTAAGAGCGAAATATCTCTAACGTTATATTATTTAACATAACTACAAGCTAACTCGAAGGTTCATCTTCTTCCTCTCATATAAAAATTGTAACAGTGTTCAGTGCCAGAATTGGAGGTGAGGGAAGGTTCTGGATCAACGAAGGAAAGGAGGCCCCTAATTATTTTCCGAATAAAAAGAACAATTTTTTTCCGTCAAGTCTTTTAAAAATTTATTGCTTTTATCTCTGTGAGGGCATCTCTCTTGTGGAGGCCCCAGGGCAGTAGCCCCGCCTGCTCTCCCTCAAATCCGGGCCTGACAGTTAGCTCAAAAGTTACATTTCTATTACATGGATATTTACATGTATTAATTCGATAATATTTTAACATATATAACTTTTGTCAGGTTTGTAGTGAAAACAAATAGCTAAAAAAAATATTTCAAGTACTTAGAACAAGTCAATCCTTTGAAGAAGTTGACTCAGTAAGAAGAAAGAGAAGAGAGAAGGAGGCAAACAAGGGGAAGATAGATATTAATTATAAATTGGGTTAATCCTAGTTTAAATAAGATTAAATGAAATGTAAAAGAGATTATAAAGGCAAAACAATTATAAAAAATTGCAAATACCAGAAGAAGTTATTTGGCATAATTTTTTGCAATAATTTTAGAAATATCTGTACCATTTGACATTTAGATTTCGAATTGAAATTCTCTAAATTTTAAGAACAAAAAGATATTCTTGAAAATTTTATGATGACTTAAAGGTTTGATTGTAATGTCTTTGGGTTGATTACTAAACTAGAACATGTTTTTTTTAAACTTATTAAACAGCGGTATATGTTAAATATATTTTTAAAAACTATTAAAACGCGTAAAACATTAGGGTTCTTTTCCATAAAATTTTGTATTTGACTAGTAATAATAATATTTAAAACAATTATCATTTTGACCAGCCGACACTGCCTAAACCTAATGTGGTAGTTCAATTCTACGAGTATGTATTACCTGGAGTATTTAGATACATATCTAAAGCAATATATCGTCGAGAGTGGGTGTTCTAGGTAATATATTTCATCACTTTAACGCTAACAAATTTATATTTTCGATTAAACCATTCGATAGCGTCCCCCCATTAATTCAGTGGGTAATATATTCCAAGTAATTATCAGCCCACATTAGTTTTCCTGCTTCCAGTGCCCAGTCCGTGTTACTTAAATTAATTACATTATAAATAGTATTCCGGGTTACTATTTACAAACTCATTATTTAAATCTGATTTAGAAATAATGTGCGTCACATATCACGCGTCACGCCTGGACATAGACATAGATATGTCAGACATGCTATTACTATGCTACGTTCACTTATGCTTGCCTATCACTGAAACAATTTCAAATCGTTTTAGACAGAATGGTAACAAGTAACACGATTTCAAAGTGTTTTAGCATACCTCACCGTTGTAGTGTTTTGTTTAAGACAATTAATATGAATACAACAATGTTTTAAGTAGCACAGGTTCTTAAACAGTTGGTAAAATTGATAACAATGTAATGTTTGACATAACATGGGTTTAAATTTAGATTTCATT
The DNA here is from genome assembly GCA_963678705.1 of Panorpa germanica. Classification (NCBI taxonomy): domain Eukaryota; kingdom Metazoa; phylum Arthropoda; class Insecta; order Mecoptera; family Panorpidae; genus Panorpa; species Panorpa germanica. The sequence continues at coordinate 18,433,501 of OY783211.1, read as the reverse complement.
TTCTTAAGGAGTCATCCATAAAAGCAAAAAGGAGAAGAAGTGGGTTTTAAAGTAAGCAAAGCTTAACGAGGGGGAGGAGGGAAGTCACAAGTTTCGTAACGTTACATCTAATCAAAAATTCAACTTTCAAAAACAGAAAAGGACAAATAAGACAAAATATTTTTTTTCTTTCAAATGTGAAGCATCACAACAGAAGTAAGGGGTCCCAGGGGGGAGGTACTTCACAATGTGTGACAAGATGTAACAATAGAAAGTGAGTTTGAAATTTCTGTGTGACGTAATTTGTGGATGATCTCTAACAGTAGACGAGGTTATTAAGTTATATAAGTTACTCTAAAAGTAAAACTCGCAACAAACGTATTGGATTTATCGTATCAAACATAGAAGAAGGTTTGAGGCAAATTCAAAACCAGTGCTGGACGCAAATGAGTAACAACAAATTGAGATTAATTAAGGAAAATACAAACAAGTGGGACTTCAGACTAAGAACAGGACATACGACATTGAAGCATCAATACTTAATCAGTAAAACAACAGCTCCGCAGTGCAGCAACTGTCAGACGCAAATAAAAGTCCATCATCTACTAATAACCTGCTTACAATATCAAATTCAACGAACAAAACACAGCATCAGTGGTGAACTAAAGGACATACTTTCAAACAATAGAGAAGAAATTAAAAAAATTCTGGAATTCCTTAATGATATAAATATAATAAACGAAATTTAATTAAAATAAATTAACTTCAGGCGAATATGACCTTGTTGTTGGAATCGCCTCAAATTCTAAAATAAAAAAGATAAAAAAAAGTAGAAGCGAGGGAAAGCGGGAGGTAATGCAGAGACGATTTAGTGGTTGGTATATGGTTGGTCATACAAATGTATTATCCTCGGGATTGCCAACGAATTTGCTTCGAAGGTAAGCTTTTGAAATATGTGTTATGTGCTTTCACAGAAGTCCCGCTGTCGTTCTCTTCCGCGTTTGATTGTGATTCGGATGGTGCGAGCCACGGTCATCTGTGGATCACTTTCATAATTCCTCAATTCTGTTCAACTAACAATGGGTTATAAGTCTAACAAATTGGTGCCTTCTTTGTTTGACAATTTCAGTAATGGTCTATATACTGTTTATATTCATAAAGATTTAATCAGGCGGCCATGGCGTGACCACTTACCATATGACCAGACCAAGCCATTGGATTTGATGTAGACGGTTGTATGAGTTTTGAGTAGGAACGTGAATCAGACATGGAATCAAACCAGAGACGGAGCTCCGAGGGATTTGATAGCGAATCGATGGCAAACTGATACACAGCACGTATTGAGTATTAAATAAATATTTATTGGAAGGAAAAAGGTTTTATTGGTCACCTTTAAAGATATTGAATGTCGCGAAATGGCTGGGAACCGTTAACTTGAATGTAATCATTGTAAATTGAGAAACAGTTAATGGAGGATTGACACGCGAGGTACTGTGAGATCGGGAGGTGACCTATGACCAGGTAAATGACATTACGACGTTGAGGAATTATCGGCTTAAGCTTTTGTTCAATTTTGTAAACAATTTGAAGTCACTTTACCTTCATTTTGAAGATGCGTTTGAGTTTTTTGTCATGAAAGAGTTCATTTACAGTTCAGTTTACAGTCGTTCATATGAAATGTCTATTTATCGCCTACAAATGACGAAACTACTCCACCTGTTGGAATACAAATGAAGATAAAGTTGATGCGAACTATAATTGAAGTGCAATAGTAATTGAAATATCACAAAACAAGACACTTCACCATAGGTTACTTTTGGAATGCTCTAAGAATATTTTTTGTTTATAAAATTAATTCTCACTGTCTGCATTATTTCGAGATGCATTTTTTAAGTTATTAAGTTATTATTAATAATTCAGCATGCTCGTGTGTTAATTATAAGTTAAGTTATAATTAATTAATCTACAGCACATGTCTCCTTAACATTTTTAACGCCCACACCGATCCTGATACCGCTGTTTTATTTAAATGTAAATATTTACATGTGATAACTTATTTTCAAATTTCCACGTCTTCAAGTAAAAGCTTTGTTCAGATATTTTTAAACTTTTATGACGCATTTTTATATTCGTGGTAATCAAACAGTTGCCATTTTATAAGCCCATCTCTTCTATCTTTTAATGTCGTTCTTCTTTAATACATTTTGAGTCTTTTTGCGGCGTAGATAGCAGTTTGCTGTGTACTCAGCCTTGCTGTGTCTACTATTCTGTATTTAGTACGCTAATGTGTTGAGGTAATGTGATAACAGCTAACGATATGTGAATGTCAATATTTGCACTTTACTTAATTCATAAGATTCTCAAACTATGAGAGTCAATTTAGTAATACTCTCTTTTTCAATGGACTGAGTTTTATTTATAAACAATGCCAGGAATAATTTAGATTTACTAAGTACAAATTATAAACCGTTTATACAATTAGTATACAAAACATTTTATTAACGAATACAATGCAAAGATAGATAGAATTCATTTACAGTTTGTTTATTCATTTCAAAACGAATTTTCTGTGAATTGTAACACGAAATAATTCACTAGAATACGAAAAAACGAAATGCAATCCGTTCATTTTAACAAGACATTTTGTTATAAACGATTTATGAGTAAATTCTGAACTCGTTTAATTAAAACTAATGTTACTTCGAAGGATATGCTTCTGGTTTTTACATAGTTACCTTCTATTAAAACAAAGATCAACTTACCTTAAAGGCAGATAGCGTAACAGATCTCTAGAAGACATCATCACTGAACCTGTAAAAAAATAACAAAATAAATATACAAACTTATTCCGAATCTTACAAAGTTTATTTAAAATTTGACTTCCACATCATTTCATCTTCATAATAGTACCTCTCTCAGTAATATATCATTGACATCATCAGTCACAATACAATCTCACAATGACTACCATTTATCCTTAATTTCTAATATCGTTTATCACATCACAACTTCGTGGATGACTTCACATTTATTTATAGGTGCTAACTGCAACCTTTGACATCACCATTATCATCTGGCAAGACCAACCCCACCATTTTATATGCCACGTCATCAATAATTTCACTATTTCGCTATACTCAGAGAGATAATTTGTCATGTATGCATTAAAATCTACTGCGTTTAATAATAAATTGTATTATTATTGTGTTTGCAATAATAATCGTGGTATCTTTGTTGTACAAATAGTGTTTATGCAATCTATAGAACATAATAAATAATTCCTTGCAAGATTCGATGGAAATGTGTACTTACTAGTGAAGTACATTGTTGGTTTAAGGTAGCTGCGACTTAGCGATGGGAAGGAGGAAATAACTGCATTGTGGGAAATGATTGCAACATCCGCTACACGGAAATTACTTTGAAAAATATGTATTTACATAAAATACGTCGTTTTTAAATACATAACGCTTTAAATTATATTTGAGTATAGATATTACTCTATTTTGCAATTTCTACCAACTGATATTGTGAACGGTTCCAAAAGAAACAATAATTTAAATGAATGCTACCTTACAATTATGTTGTTACATATTTTATAGCTATTTTAAAAGCCACTAATACTTAAAAAAGTCTTCTTCAGATTTTACAACCCTTAACCGGTGTTTCTAAAGAAGTTCGATACCATAGCAGAAAGGTATACTTATTTTTTAAGAAGCTGTAAAATACGGTACCTAAAGGCCTTCGCACATAATGCGAGTGATTATAAACCTTAGCCCCGAATCTGTCAGAACCAAATGAGAATGGAACTGTGTTGTTAATGAGAGATTGCACGTGTATACGAGTGAGAGAACACACACGACACAAACGAAACTGAACTGGTTTTGAGCAACTATGTTTCTTGGTCGCAGAGCAATTATGGTGGTATTGATGGTGACATCGTGAGCAGAGATGTGCACAAATACTATTCAAAAATATTTAAATACTTACGTACATACAAATACTTCAAAATACGTCACAGAAAAATCTCCTATTATGCCATTATTAAAAATTCTATAGAGTCACGAAACACGGCTCGACATGGCTCGTTTTTTGTTTTCGTTGGAAACTTCATTGCGGGACTAGTTTGCATTCATTAGATAGATGTTAAGGTTAAGAAGTTTCTGATGATGTTATTTTAACTCTTAACTAAAACTAAATACAAAACAGTTTAATATTTCATGACGTTGTCTTAGTACAATAACTTCCCTAATTAATTTTATACCTCTTCTAAATCCAATCCAATTAATACACTTAATTACTTTTGATAATAAATTAAATTTGGTTTAATTATTGGGTCAGTGGCTTTTTCATTAATAGCCTAATCAATTTCTAACACTAATCCTTGAGCAAAGAACGTGGGTAGACGTGTGTAGCCATGCACTAGCTGCTAATCTAGTAGCAGTCTAGCGTATAAACAAACCAGATGTTAAGTAAATTGCCGCTCTAGTAAATGCAGGCGTTTATAATTCGTACACGAGCTAAAGAATTCTATATATACTTTTTATAGATGGAGAATTCATAGGTATATGTCTATGTATTTGGTATTTAATTTATAAATGAATCTTTTGATGAAAATTTATTTTAAAATTATTAATGCAGCTTAATTTTTACACCTCTTGTATTTTTATTAATAGGTAATTGCCAATTCAACCTTATATTTTCTTTTTAGTTTAGAATTTGAGGCGATTCCAACAACATGGTCATATTCGCCTGAAGTTCATTTATTTTAATTAAATTTGGTTTATTATATTTATATCATTAAGGAATTTCAGCACTTTTTGATTTTTTTCTGTATTGTCTGAAAGTATGTCCTTTAGTTCACCACTGATATTGTGGGCAGGTTACTAGTAGATGATGGACTGTTATTTGTGTCTGACAGTTGTTGCACGGCGGACCTGTTATTTTACTGATTAAATATTGATGCGTCAATCTCTATTGTTCTCTTTTTAGTCTGAAGATGTTTTCTTCGAATTGTCTATTGCTTTGATAATAAGTTTCCCACTTGTTTATATTTTCCTTAATTAATCTCAATTGTAGTGTAGTAATATATAGCGCACGTCAGAAATTCAAAGTCGAAAACACGGTTATCTACTATCAAGCATCTACGCTTTTCAATTCTCATCAGCCACTGTGCCATTGCATATTCTTGAATATAAGTTTTCGGAAATTTTTCGCCCAGTTGATACAGTTCCCCCACTCTTTAATAATGAAGCTAGTACATATTGATAAATGTGTATTATAAATTCTTATTTCACCAGCTATATTCTTCTATACTAGTGTTCTCTCTTCTAAGATAATGTCATTATATCGTTCTTCTTCAAGTTGAATGCACTGTTTAAACCCATTGAAGACCAACGTACGACGACTACATAAAGCGCGATGATGACGACCTTCTCTCGAGTTGTGTTGTCTTCGCCTTCGTATTTGTTTGTTGTTCTATCGCTGGGAATTGTCACATACATAAAAAAGCAAGGAATTCTGCGTTCTGGGCACGTATCCGATCCACGGACATCTGGTCAGTTCACAACGGGTATAGTACCTAAGTTTACCGATATAATTTGCAACATCCAATGGTAAAACAGCATCAGTAGATAATTTACAACTATATGAACAAATATTATGTCGACTCAAAGTAAAATACTGAAGAAAAACTTATGCATAGTAGAGTAACAAAGAGTGTTCTAGCTTAAAAATGGTATGAACTGATTTTGGAAGTAGTAATTTAGATTTAGGCCTTCATATTTAGGTGGTGTTATTGCTCAAAAATATTCTCGTAATATAATTGTGCTTGCTTTGAAAGATACAGCTCAGTTTTTGATTAATTAGACTTGTGAAACTATCCATGATTAGATGAATTTATTTTACATAAAAATAATCTGACTTAATTTATCGGAAATGTGCCTTTTCTGGTTTTTTTCTTTTTTGTCTTTTTTAAGTCTATTTCTTTCATCTAACCACCTTAAGCTTGGCTATAAGTTGAGCAAAGCATTATTTGCAGTCTAACCGACCTTTACAAGTATTTCCAGTTTTGTTTGATTCTTGTTTTGTAACAAATATGGCAGAAAAACTCCTGTGTACAACTTCACAACGTATAGAGTACTAGTACGTCACATCATTTCACGATATTAGTAACAACCAAGCGGCTCTGGATTATTCTGGAGCAGACTCTACATTGGGAATGGAATGGGAAGATTATTCCATGTTTCGTCTAACAATAAGTAGAGACTGGAGGCTACTGTCAGTCAGTGTGGAAAATATTAAAAGAGTAACAAAAAACTAGATACTCTGCAGAATGAATATTGCAAACTATTTTTTCGTAAACTAAAAGTCTCTTGTTAGAATAAAGTCGTCGAGCAGCGAAATATATTCCCTATTATTTAAGATAACAACCTTAGTTTTTAGAAAATGGGTCAATTCTATTTTCGAAAAAAAATTAAACTAACAATAGCAGTAGATAGAAGTTAATTTCACCAGTCTACTTCTCCAATAATACGCACTTTAGGATATCTTTTATAAAATCCCTCCTTTTGTATACACTCTAGCTACGCTACTGATTTTTATTAAGCTACGTGAGAAAGTTCAATATTGTAAGACTAATATATATTTACAAAAAATGAATCAATTTACAATTTTATATTAATTTTTTATATGTCTTTGTTACGTTATAAAAAAGTATTCAGGTTTTTTGTGGTTATTGTTTTTTGTTCTTCCAGCACATCTGGCAGATAATATTCTCGGCCTGTATATCGTGCTGATTTGCTGGTATATTCTATTGTTTGGAAACACGGACTTGTATTCACCCTTTAATTTAGCTTTGACCTTGATTCGCCCTTCATTTTATGCGCAGAAATATTTGATATAGGTATGATTAGTTTGGTTGTACAAATTAAAAAGTGTTGGTACCATGGCTTTAGATCGTTTCTTTTTGTTGTTTCATTTTAAAGATTGGAGTTATAATATGTATTAATTGAATAGATAGGAGGAATAACAGGAATAGCCTCACCCTGCTTTTCTGTGGTTATTTTTAAGGAGATATAATTATACTTTTTCCCTTTTACTCTCTTCTTTATCAATATTTGTGTATTTTGGAACCTTCTTATAATGTAACCTCTAGTCCTACTCTGCTTTAAGGGTATACCGAGCCTTAAAGTTGGCAGCGGTTGTCTTTCTTTATTGTCCTCCTGTCACCTCCAATCGCCGTTAACTATATTTGCATATACTGCGTGTCTTTCCTAAAGTGGAGAGAGATATTTCCCACTATTAGCACACTAATTATAATTCTTTTCTAAACTTTAATTAGCGACAATCGAATTAAATTCACATAAAACCTCAAACTTGTTTAATTACAATTATAAAATTATTTCCATAAAATTAGATATCCCTTTGCCAGTCCTTTGACTATCAGTTTTAAGAATATTAATTATTATTTACTCAGTCTTCTAGTAGCATTCGAGTAGTAGTGAGTGCATCCCATACCGTCCTGAGCTAAACTTCACACAGCTTCTCTTCTCGTGGACCAGTCTTCATGTGCTCCGTGATGGTCTTCGCAGCCGCTGTGTCATTTCGCTGTTATCAGATGTATAGTGACTTCGGTATATTGTTTCTTATATGGCTATAGCTAGGTCATGGACAAGTTAGGTATGGTCTTGCATACCTGTGTCTGCGGATAAATGCACCGTGCACCATACACCGTACACGTACAAAGTGCATGTGTCTGTACATTTAAATACAGCGTGTTCAATAATCAAATCTGATACTCTGAACTCTCCGCAAAGAATATTTTAAGAGATGACTTCAAATAATCAATGCCTCCGCAGTGCAAAGACTTAAACCAATTTGTAGCTCAAACAAACGGTCTTGGAAAGAAATGTATTCCCGTAGAACATGTTTTGAAATCTCCACTTACATTTATTTGTAAGTATATTTTAGGTCCAAATATAGTTTTAGTTATTTAGATATTTAGGATGACAACTATGTAGAAAGACGAAAACGAAAAAGAAGATAGACACTATATGATAGAATATTAAATGAATTTATAAAATACAGTGGTTTAAGTTGATTGGGATACGTAAAGTATGTATTTTTAAACGAAATTAGTAGATTGAAACATCTAAATCAATGGTGGACAGACTTTATTATCGTAAGAGCTAGTTTTATAGCTGCAAATCACCTAAAGAACGAAAACAATTAAAAAATTGCATACAAAATCAGTAATTTTATTCCCAAAATTAATTACTATAGAGCTAATGATGATTGTTGGACAGTTTTTAATGTAACCTTTTAACTTGTTTGCCAATTATTTAAGGCCAAGTAGACATGCACGATTATTTGCCGAACCATTTGTCCACATTTGTTTCTAAAATATGACAAATATTCCAATCCTAAATCATTCATCCAAACTTTCATTTGTTTGTTTAACAACAACTACAAAAAATTATATTTTAAGTTATGTTCATGTTTTGTTTTTATGTCCGAAGTAAATATTTGAGCGAAATGTTTGTGTCTGAACCCGCCATTACAATTTAGGAAAAATAGATATTTGAATTAACCAACAAATGATAGTTTACTTTATATACACCCTGTAATAGAGACTATGTGTGTAAAGCAAATTTATATTTTCCTCTTGCAATTCCTGATGTATCTTTACTAGTTACTGGCCATATGTGAAAGCTATGGTCACTGTGAGTACTAGCTACATACCAGTGACGTACTTGCTAGAAAGGTAGGAAACATTCGGAAAAATATAAGTCGTTCAAAAGCCAACGCAGTTAAGTCTAAAGACGATATCGATCTAGTGTTACTGTGAAGTGCAGCAAGTAGTTTCCAAATAATCGGTTTATATGTTTTTCATTTTTAACAGAATACGCGCGCCACCTCTGTACATTCTTTCGCTTCTTCCTTTGCTCAATCTTCGTCCTCAAACATTGAACGTTAGCTGTTCTCGTTGATTGTAGCGCGTTGAGGCTCAGGTTTGAGGTAATGTTACATGTTTGTTGCGACTTGCGGTTTCCTTCAGTTCAGTTCTGGTACTCTTCCTATTGTAGTCAACATGTTCTAGCGTTCGTTACTGGTACCAGCGGCTCTTAGCTTGTACTTTACTATCTAATTCACCGTCTAATGCTTATTATAAGTTAGTTAACCGTTTAGCTATGCAGTTTAAGTAATGGACTTTATTGCAGTTTGTATTAAAAGCATATTTATATACGCCACTGATTTCTGTAATATTTTAAACGCTCGTCTTTTTGTCATGTTGATCATTTACACGATTTGTTCCATCCGGAAATTTTTGTTTGCAACATTGTCAGGAATTGTTAAGGTCTTGTGGATGAAATCATAACTCGTAGGGGATGTTGAGTTGTTCAACAATTTAAATGAAATTTATGTACGTATTCCCAGATGTGGAAGGGCTCCCATTTGGGAATTTGATGCGGAAACCCTATGGTTACTAGATCCGTGATTACTCGCCAACCATTGCTGGTTAAACTGATCGTCCTTTAGCAGATTGTGTTTTCGTATTTGGGATTTTATATCAAATATTTTTTGATGAAACGTATTAATTAAAATAAAATGAAGATAACAGTATAAATTAATTCCTAAAAAGGTACAAATTTTTGCAATATTTAGGATGCTTCATTGTGCTCTTAAGATAGGAATATTACAAAATTGAAGTTAGATATCTGTAGGTTTAATATTACATTTGAAATCTCAATTAATCTCACAAATAGTTTCTGTTCTTCAGATTATACACATATACACAGATCGTACACGATACTTCTTCGAGTTGTGATGATTTTGAGTTGGTCGCCAATGAGACGATCTTTTACATAAAAATAAAACATTTTCTATTTATTTTCTTTTTCAAATTGATTCCCTTCCCAACGAATATTCTTATTTGAATTCATTTTTGCAAAGAAAAAGAAGACAATAGTAGGTAAGGTGTACCAAAGAACAAGCAGCGCCTTTCGTGATCTCAAGGAACAACAGGATAGGACAAAACTTCGGAAAAGAGAACTTTCTTTCTCATAAATTTTATGCCTCTCCTTTCAATTAGGGATTGAGATCATTGATATTTGACGCAAGAATTATGTGTTTTCGGGTTCAAGTTTGGTGGCAACGGCTTAAATTAGTTCTTCTTTTGATTACTTATTTTCTAGACGATTATACCAACGGTAAGTAATTTAAGATATTCCAAGCCTACTCCAGAAACAGTTCGATAATAAGCAGAACTATAAACAGTTCTAAATCATACAGGTGTATATAGGTAAATGCTAAAGAGTAAAAGAGAGAGCTATATATCATACAGTGTGTGACTAGCTGTCTAGGCATAGTAGAATCAGTTATAAGAAAAAGGTGAGTTAAACCAAAGTAAACTCTAGAGGTCGACGTCAAGCCCAACCCAATCCTCTGGAACTTCAATAAAAAGAAAAGAATTAAAAAGAAAAACAGAAACTACAACTACAAAACTGACAATATCCAAATAAAGTGATAACAACGTATCCCCTTATCCCTCTCCTCGTATCGTACCGCACCCCCTGTCACTTGTCCTCGTTCTATCCCTCTGTCGTCCGACTGTCTGATTCCTACACGCAAGTCCTTGTCTACAGTCCGTAGTGCAAATACTGGTACATGAAGATACACAGATCTTGAAGGATGGTGCGTTCAAGAACTAGCGTCTTATAACTTACTGGTATAGAAAAGTTCTTAGATGAAATTGTTTATATAAATTACGCAAGGTCGATAAGATAACTGGACTTTACGTGTATTGTATCATATCCATGGGTATTACCTCAAATACTATTAACATTTTATATAAATGAAACTTAGTAATATTTTATGATTATCTACAGAAGCTTTTACATACTTTGAGTTATCCATAAATTATATTACATGATTTTTTGCGACTACACTATCAATTCAATACACAAGTCATAACGTTATCAAGGCGGTGTTGATATTTGAGAAAAATTTACAATTATGGTTTACAATAATTACTATTTGTTATCTCCCACGATCGTACGGACGGATTGGGATCGCCCGTATCTTTGTTGTGCTCTAGTTCTTATTTATAGAATTTTTATCAATTTATTTAAGTTTTATGACGTTTTTTATACAGGTACGAGTACGTTGACTGTTAACTCGCTTATTATAGTGCTCATAAAACTGTTTGTATCTATTTAAATAATGCGTAGGTAATAAGAGGTTACACCACTAGGACTCTGAGATAGATTCAGCTGATCTTGTAAAAGTCGACCAGTACCTACTATAAGGTCGACAGATCGATTTAAGGTCTACATACAGTGCTAAGTACAGTTTATAACTTATGTTATTTTCTCTCTCCTTTCAAGATCAAGTATTAATATATTTTATTAGTTAAGGAGACCGTACAAGGCGGTAGGTACACCAATTATCTACATATACGTTTCCTGTATATGTGTTTATGTTATTTCTATATATGTATCACACTACATGTGAACATGTCGAAGGTAGAGCGTTTCGCGTGAGGACCCGATAATCGTCTCAAAACATCAGGTAGAACCATATCCTTACTCTTATTTCTCTATCATTAATTATATTAACATAAACGAGAACACTGAGTTTATCAACTGGCATCTACAATTGTAAGGAGGTATAGTTTAAGTTACGAGTGTTCGCCGTGGATTCATGGGTAAAACAGATTGTGCCTTTTAAATTTGCAATACAATGGTGTTGTAAGTACGCATATGTCGCACTTACCTTTTATTTTTAATGATATTAAATGTTAATTATGTAATAGAATTATATTATGTAAACAGTTTTTGTATTAGTATTAAGATTGTAAAGAATAATTATTTAAGTTTAGCGCTTATAAATATTGTCTCTGGTTTGTGGAGATTAATATTGATTTAATGCTGGTAATTCAGTATTGGCGTTCTGTGATGTGAAATAAATTATTATATATTAAATTGCACAAGACGCTGAAAGCCAGTCTTCTCCTGAGTCTCAAAGCAAGCATTACTATTCGCAACTTCGTACGTATTGAATAGTGAGCACATTTCAACTATTAATTAAATTATAACACTATAGAATTACATTTTGTTTTATATCTGTCATCTTCGTTAATCTAATAAAATACTATTGTAATTAAGTAAGCAGATATAATATTACAACGAATAAATGATATATTTTAATAAAAGTGTTTGTATTAATAGTAATAAAAAGATACTAATTGTTCAACCGTCGCATGTCGCAACGAGGTTACTTTAGACCGCTCAAGTATTCTCTAATTGCAACAATACACCGTCTGAACAAGAATCCTTATTAATCATCTTAAGAAAGATATTCGATTACTACTGTAATTGGTGTTGGAAGTCGTCAACTGAAGAATCTACTACCAGAAGCTAGCATCCCTGCAGAATGTACTAGTAAGCTGAGTAATCTCCTCCAGAACGACAATACGACACAATTTTACAACATTGGTGTCAGGTGTAACATCCGCCCTCGAATCTTACTTACAACATTGGTGTCAGGTGGGGTCTCGAAGAGATATTCCTACACATAAATATCCAAGAGGTACGCCCAAAATTTTTTTCTATATATTCTACACCTGGATGCAGATCAATTATTCTGGATACCACTACGTCGATCGATTATTTCCAAGATTGCCGAAGAGTACGAGATAGAACGTCAATTCATCTGTATTTCACATAATTTTTCTACAAGTCCGGTGGATGTAAAACAACAGCCCGCTGAACCAGAAAAAAAGAAATCTTTTGCCCCCAGCGAATGGATGGATGCTTCTAGAACAAATGGAATAATCTAAACTGATGTTAATCGTTTCCAGAACCCTGCACACAGCTGTACATAGATCAAAATCGAAAGTTTTTTTTGTTAAGTATAATAAGACAGTATCTTTTTATCTTGTATACAATTATTATCATAAATTGATAATTGTATTTTTTTCTATTAGTAGCATCCTTGTAATTCATTGAAGCTATTATTTTTTTTTAGTATTATATTCAATACTTTTGAATATTTGCTATAACCTATCTATTAGTAGCATCCTTGTAATTCATTGAAGCTATTATTTTTTTAGTATTATATTCAATACTTTTGAATATTTGCTATAACCTATCTATTAGTAGCATCCTTGTAATTCATTGAAGCTATTATTTTTTTAGTATTATATTCAGTACTTTTGAATATTTGCTATAATCTAAGTATTTTTTTTGTAGCATCTTTGTTTGTCATTGAAGCTATTATTTTTTAGTATTATATTCAATACTTTTGAATATTTGTTATAAAATAACAATTTTGTAGCATCATTGTTCAATATTTTTAGTATTATATCCAATACTTTTGAATATCTACTATAATATTTCCTATAATTGTTTCTACAATTATATTAATTCATGTTTAATATTTTTAGAACATCTTTATGAACGAGAAAGAATTTTGAAAAGGAGAAGTAAAGAGCTGAAGCAGTTAGATAGCAGTCTGTTCAATCAGAGAGACTACCTTCCTGTTACAACTGCGGTGTCTGAGCCCCATCGGAAATTTCCTGTGAGTTACTGTTTTCGCTAGCAATTTTTCCTTGTCAGAATCCTATTTTTCGGAGAGTCGTTTATTGGTACAAAATAATCTTTAGTCTGTATATTATATATAACTTTAATTAAGTACTATGGCACCGAACGTTCATTCACTCACACTAGTTGAGAATACAATCAATCTAATTAATGAGTTTTCAAAAAATCTAGAAGTCCAATCAACATCCTTAACAATAGTTGAATTAAAAATCAAAAACTTAGACAAAGCTTGGGTTAAATATAGTAGTATCGTAGAAGCATTGCTTCCAACTCTAAAAAATGAAGAAGCTTCGGCTATCGTTAGTAAGTCTATGGAAGTTGAAAGTATTTATGACGACACTCTTATTTACTTGTTGAATTATAAGCAAACATTTGAGAATGATACACATATTGTAGACGACTCAAAAAGTATAGATTCAATAAAAAATCTGAACTTAAGTCCAATGCAACTAACCGTTTTTGATGGAGAATATATTAATTGGCAAAGTTTTATGGAATTATTTACAAATTTAATTCGTAATAATAGTAAACTATCAAGCATTGAAAAAATGCATTATTTAAAGTTAAATTTGTCAGGAGAACCACTCAAACTCATAAAGAATTATCCTTTAACAAATGATAATTACGAAATTGTTTGGAACATCCTTTGTAAACGTTATGATAACAAGGTAGCACTTATTGAAACCTGTTTAAACAATTTAATAAACTACAATGTTATACGTTTAGAGTCCGAAATCAATATCAAAAAACTACTAGATGAAATTAATGAATCGATTAGAGCATTAACCGAATTGGGGATATATTCTAATCATTCAGATTTTATGTTAATACATATTTTAAAGACCAAATTAGATTTTAATTCGTCAAAGGAATGGGAAAACAGAAATAATTCTGAATTACCAACCTTAAATGAATTTACGGAGTTTCTGGAGAGACGGTGGCGCAATCTAGAAAGAAGAAGGCATATTAAAGTCAAAACATATCCAAGCGTTCCTAATTCTAATAGTAAACCAGTTTCAAGCAAGCAAATTCCTAATAAGGTCGAAACAAAAACTAAAAATTTGTTCTGTAACCATTGTAAGAAAAGTGGTCATACAGAAAAGTATTGTTTTATTAAGAAGGAAAATCTAGATACGGGTAACCCTATTGCTCAAGTTAATACTTGTAGGGAGGCCACAATTTTATCAGAACCTTCTACTTGTTGTGAAAGATCGAAACATCTTATATCTGATGGTTCTCAAGTATCTTTTACTAACAAGACACAACACAATTCAAATAATGAATTATGTTTTTTTTATGATTTTGATGAGATCAATACGGGTAATTTACAAAATAATAATGATATTCTAAGTTTTGACAGTAAAAATAAAAATGTTAAGGCTAAGCAAACAGTTGACACTATCCAATTCAAGATGGTCGCAGCCAAAGCTAAAACCGTATCATTTTTATTAGATACTGGTTCTCAAATCTCCTTGATTAAACAAAATATTTTAAATAACAATGTCAGAATTAATAATAAATCTAAAATTCTATTGAAGGGTATTTCTGAAGGCACGCCTTATACCTTAGGTTCACTGAAAACTTCTATAATTTTAGATAGTAATAAGTCGAAACAAACTTTACAGGTTGTGTCAGAAAATTTCCCCATTAAACACGATGGAATTATAGGGTTAGATATTTTACGGAAACTAAATGCAGTAATTAATCTAAAAATGAACAGTGTACAATTCTCAGAATGTGGCAAAGTAATTGAGCTCCCACTTATAAATATAAACAATATCGTTTTACCAGCACGTACGAGGAAGATAATTCCTATGTCAGGTTCTACAGTAGGAGTTTGTGTAGCCAGGGAATTGTTACCTGAAGTTTTTTTAGCTAATGCATTAATCAAGCCCGTCAAAAATATTTTCTATATTTCAATAATAAATTCTTCAATAAAAAATATAATACTTAGTAATTTCAAACCGAATATCATACCGATAGATCAATTTAGTATTTACCATTTTTCAAAATCAAGTCCTAACAACCGTAAGGAACTTTTATTAAACAATTTAAATCTTTCACATGTCAATTCAGAATTAGTAACAGAATTAATAGAAATCTGTGACAGCTTTAATGACATATTTTTTTTACCGGGAGACAAGTTATCTTGTACGAGCGCATTAAGTCATAAGATAAAGATTAATTCTTCTAAACCCGTTAACGTTAAACCGTATCGATTGCCCCATGCGCAAAAAGAGATTGTGGAAAAGCATATTCAGGAACTGTTGGTCAACAACATAATTGAAGAAAGCGACTCACCCTATAACGCACCTTTATTAGTAGTACCAAAAAAACCAGATGCGTTAGGTAATAAACAATTCCGCGTAGTAGTCGATTTCCGTAAACTTAACGAGCAGACAACAAGTGACGCCTATCCTTTGCCTCTTATACATGATATACTGGACCAACTTAGTGGTGCAAAATTTTTCTCTACCCTTGACTTAGCAAGCGGTTTTCACCAGGTCCCTATGCTTCCCGAAGATAAAGAGAAAACAGCATTTAGTGCGAACTTTAAACACTATCAATTTGTAAGAATGCCATTCGGACTTAAAGGAGCCCCCCCCATGTTTCAGAGACTTATGTCTCACGTTCTCACAGGTTTGCAAGGAATAGATTGCTTAATCTATCTGGACGATGTAGTCATTTTTGGAAAAAACATTTCTGAGCACAACCAAAGATTAAAAAACGTTTTTTCTAAATTACGGGAACATAATTTGAAGCTCCAACCATCCAAATGTAACTTTCTACATAAAGATTTGATTTATTTAGGTCACGTTATTAATGAAACAGGTATTCTACCAGATCCTTCTAAAGTAGAAGCAATAAAGAATTTCCCCATTCCAAACAGTCCTAAACAAATTAAAACATTTTTGGGTATGTCTGGTTATTATCGCCGACATATACCGCATTACGCAGAGATAGCCAAACCACTATATAATGCAGCAAACAGTAATGTTAAAGTATTAGAATGGTCAGACCAATGCGACGAATCATTTAAAACTTTAAAAAATAAATTAACCATATCACCTGTTTTGCAATACCCGGACTTTAGTAAAAATTTCGTTGTAACCACGGATGCAAGTAAATATGCTATAGGTGCAGTCCTTTCACAAGGTACTATTAAGGAAAGCCACCCAATAGCATATGCTTCAAGAACTCTAAATAAGGCACAACAAAATTACACAACTACTGAACGTGAGTTATTAGCAGTAGTATGGGCTGTGGCTCATTTTAGACCCTATCTCTATGGAAAGTTTTTTAGTATCGTAACAGACCATCAAGCCTTGACTTGGTTAATGAGTATTAAGGACCCGAGTTCTAGACTTATGCGTTGGCGGATAAAACTAGAGGAATATAATTACGAAGTAATATATAGACCAGGTAGTTCGATTCCACACGTAGATGCCCTAAGTCGCGTATACTCACTTCAGGTTGAAACAATGGATGTCACATACGAAAATTATTTAGAAATAATTAAAAATAAAATTATCATAAACAATAAAGTAATTGAACATGATAAAAGTTTATATGACGCACCGACGTCATTTTCATTAGTAGATTTTGTATCAAAAGATTTTAAAAATTCAATTGGAAATTCTCCTGAATTAATCAATAAATTTAGTAGTATCAATGCATTTCTAATACAAGAAAAAGAAGTATCAGAAATTGCATATGTTGAAATTGATACTAGATTTATTATCTGTTTAATAATTAAGGAATTTCATTTTAATCTACCAAATTATAAAGAAATATTTTTGGCATTAGTGAATCTGAAAAACTTTTGTACTTTACACAAAATTACTAACATAGCTATGAACAGGTTCGAGTCTGAACTAAGTAAATTAGATTTTGCCCAGTTACGAACTATGATCAGACATATCTTTGATAAAACAAATATAATAGTACACATTTATAATGACAATATACTTAAAATTAGTGACCCTGAGTTAATAAACAATGTAATTTCGGAATTTCATGTTAATCCCACAGCAGGCCACTTAGGAGTTTCTAAAACAATTAAACGATTAAAATCACACTTTAAATTTCCAAGTATGATTAGAAAAGTTAAAAATTTTATTAGACAATGTGTATCATGTCAAAAGAATAAAGTGTGCAAATTAAATAAATGCCCATTAACAATTACATCGACTTCGAAACATAGTTTCGAAAGGTTGGCTTTGGACATAGTATATCTTCCCAAGAAAGACGACAACGACAAATACAAATACTTACTAACAATACAGGATGACCTTACTAAATTTACGGAAGCTATTCCTATTATAAACCAGGAGGCAAATACTGTCGCGAAAGCATTAGTAACTAACGTTATTTGTAGGTACGGAGTTCCTAATATGATCTTAACAGACCAAGGAACAAATTTCATGTCAAAAATTTTTAAAGATATATGCAAATTGTTAAAAATTAAACAATTAAAAACAACAGCATTTAGACCAGCAACCAACGGTGCCTTAGAAAGAGTTCATAGAACCCTTGCCGAGTATCTAAGGAATTTTTGTAAAAAGCAGGATGATTGGATAAATTGGATTCCCTATGCAATGTTCGTGTATAACACAACTCCGCATACAGCGACCGGTTTTACTCCTTTCGAACTAATTTATGGACATAAGGCAAATCTGCCTTCAATTTTTTATAAAGAACCAATTGAGGTAAATACTTATAATAATTTTATAGTAGAACTCAAACACAGGTTACAAGTAGCGAGGGAACTTGCTATAAATAACTTGGTTAAAAGCAAAGAAAAAACAAAATTATATTTTGATAAAAGGGTCAATTCTCTTTTCACACCTGAAGTAAACGAACTAGTTTTATTAAGAAATGAACAGTTACCAACTAAAGGACAGTCAAAAAAACTTTTACCCTTATACGTAGGACCGTATAAAGTTACTAAAATTATATCCCCTGTTAATACAGAAATACTAATTGGTAAAAAACATACGGTAGTTCATAATAATAGGTTGAAGAGATTTTGTACTAATGAATAAAAACTTGACGAATGAAATGGATTTTGTCAGGGATGATTGTTTTGTGGAGCAGTGTTAACTCTATACGATGGGATCAGAATCGTTGTCGACACTTTGCTTCTCTTTTTGTTTTTTTCTAGAATTGTAACTCGTATATTTTGTTTTTATACGTGTCCCTTTTTTTTTGAAAGGGGGTGTTGTGATATGTACGACATCTCCCCTATCACAATTTTTCCTTTTTCTTTTCCTTAGAGCAGAAACGCATATGTTTTGTTTTATATGCGTTCCTTTTCTTTGGTTGAGGAGTGTTGTAAGTACGCATATGTCGCACTTACCTTTTATTTTTAATGATATTAAATGTTAATTATGTAATAGAATTATATTATGTAAACAGTTTTTGTATTAGTATTAAGATTGTAAAGAATAATTATTTAAGTTTAGCGCTTATAAATATTGTCTCTGGTTTGTGGAGATTAATATTGATTTAATGCTGGTAATTCAGTATTGGCGTTCTGTGATGTGAAATAAATTATTATATATTAAATTGCACAAGACGCTGAAAGCCAGTCTTCTCCTGAGTCTCAAAGCAAGCATTACTATTCGCAACTTCGTACGTATTGAATAGTGAGCACATTTCAACTATTAATTAAATTATAACACTATAGAATTACATTTTGTTTTATATCTGTCATCTTCGTTAATCTAATAAAATACTATTGTAATTAAGTAAGCAGATATAATATTACAACGAATAAATGATATATTTTAATAAAAGTGTTTGTATTAATAGTAATAAAAAGATACTAATTGTTCAACCGTCGCATGTCGCAACGAGGTTACTTTAGACCGCTCAAGTATTCTCTAATTGCAACAATACACCGTCTGAACAAGAATCCTTATTAATCATCTTAAGAAAGATATTCGATTACTACTGTAATTGGTGTTGGAAGTCGTCAACTGAAGAATCTACTACCAGAAGCTAGCATCCCTGCAGAATGTACTAGTAAGCTGAGTAATCTCCTCCAGAACGACAATACGACACAAATTTACAACAATGGGAAAGCACTTTCTCACACATTTTTTTATAATGTATATTGTAATTAATAAAATAAAATACTCCAGGCATAAGTCACCGCCGAACTCTCGCAATTTCGACTATATTTATTAATCATGTACTCAGCACGTAGCTTACTAATTCTAACTTTATTTTCTATCTTAACACTATGTGTAACATTCAATTGGCTAGCATGCTACAAGCTAATTCAAGCCTTACATTTCTACGTGAGTAGTTTCAGATACAAATACAAGGTCTAAACACTTAACGTATCTAGATACATTACAACACTCTGCACCAACGATTGATATTAACGTCAAAGCACTCGTATGACGTTAGTTGTTAACTAAGGTATTGTGATTAGATTTATACAGCGAGTTTTATAGGTAGAGTGTTATCAGTATTGCTGATAACGAAACCCAGGTCCAGGTTCACCAACGTGGCTCTGGTTCTCCAGAAACAGTTACAGTCGCGATAACACAGACACTGGTTGTAACGTCGACAGTTCATTTTAGCTACAGTACAGTTCAATATTTGACGATGAAAACCGATTGTTTGTTTAAGTTGCAAAGTGTTAATGAAACAGTTAAATGTGTAAACTACAAATTGGTACCGTGCTGAATTGTGTGTGTATGTGTGTGTGTTTTGTGTGTGTGTGTGTGTGTGTGTGAATGCAACGCGAACACGAAGTGATGTTATCTTTAAGTGAAATGTCACTTAGGCAAACTAAAGAGATGTAAATGCAGTTGCACTGGATTGTGTTGAAGTTACAACTGCGTTTCTATAACTTCAAGGTTCTTTAATCCACGAAATATAATTATTTAGTGAGACTGTAAGGAGATTATCTACCAATACACTATGTCTTACATTAAATTAATATTTATCTAGTCACAGTTGTATTCAGCTGGAGATCTTTAAATGGTCTCACCACTCACTTCCCTCTCTGAAAGTTCTTGTTCTTAAGAATAATCGCCAAATTTTATATTAATGTTGCCCGGTTTATATTGCATGTTACCCAGACGGTCAAACAGTTTTCTACTACCACCAAGATCTGCACCAACAGACCCTTCTGCGCGTGCTACCGCTATCCTCTTGCTAATTAAGGCATTAAAAATTATAACGCAAGTTGCACAATTTTGCAACGGTTATAAGTAGATACAATTGGTATCCCGATACGAGCCTAAACGGTTTAAATAGATTAGGCGGATTTTTTATGTGGATCCTTATTTAGTCCTTATATAGAATCCGACAACCCTGATGCTTCGTCAGTGGGGATGTTTCTTTAGATACTGTTTAGTTCTAACATATTACATTATTATCTATACTTTTCAAAGCAGTACACTCGAAAAACTAATTAAATTAATTCAGCAATATATATGAATCTTCCTTCTAATATTAAATCCGCTATGAATATGTAAACAGCACAGTAGATAGTGTGGTGGCTTTCCTCCTCTTCTGAGATTATACATTCAGCTACTTACATCTTATTTAATACCTTTACAATAATTAAACAGTTAATTTCAAACTAATTTACTCATTTAGGTTTTAAACGCAACGTTGTACCTGGTTTGAAACAGATTGTATTTTAGTTCATAGAGTAGCTAGTAAGTTAAGTTAATTTACTTCCTTTTGATATTGCCTCACTCGCGGTCTGATCTTGTTGGAATCATATAAGAGATATGTTAGGGCCCTTAGCGGTTTTCTCGACTTCAATATACGAAGTACCGAGTATATTTTAGCGTCTGTTTAGTACCAACGCAGGGAGACATCGAGTCAGTGGCCTGCAAGGTCTGTTCTGAGTAAGACGTATTATTATCAAAAACATCTCGCTCTCTAAGAGAGTTCACTTGATTCTTTTAACGTTATAAATACACAATACGTGCAGAAATAAATATACCGAATGCATATGGTTTTAATATCTATAAATAATTTGTTGTTATAGTATTTTTGAGTAAATATATTTACTAATTAATAATCGAAATTGTTTTAATTATATTTATTGTTAAATTTGTGATGTTTATAATAAGTGGTAATAAAAATTTGTAAAAGTTATTGTTTTTAATCAGTAATTAAATCAAACAGCATGTTTGTTATTAAAGAAAAATGTAAATTAAATTTAATAAAAAATTTGCGTGACAATTACGAACAAATATATTATTAATTTTGTGGTTTTAGTGAAAATATAATTAATTCATTTTTAATAAGTAGTGCAGAATGTGTTTTTAATTATTATTAACATGTTAATTGGATTATTCTTATCAGGTATGAATTAATATATATTTTTGATTAGTTTTAAAGAGTTAAGTCATCCCAGGTTGAAAATTGACAACGCAGTTTTAAATTTGCTAATTTCTCATTCATGTTCTACTTGGGAAGGAAATTTATTTTAATTCTAATAAGTTTATTTTTAAAATCTGCTATGTTTTATATTCGCCATCATAGCCAAGACCTTAAAGTGGTCGAAGAGATATTTGTTGTGAATTTTTCTCAATAAATGAAATAAATCTATTGATTGACAGTATTGAAATATCTATTTATTTATAAATATATATAACTACAGTCGACCATTTATATGTCTAAAATGAAAAATAGTATTTTTCGATGCAATGACCAATAGCTTTAGTGTTGCCCAAATTCAGTCTTGGTCTTGCAGTCTTGGTCTTGTTCTTGCGTTTTTGCAAGACCAAGACCAAGAACAAGACCGCGTATTTTTAGCAAGACCAAGACCAAGACTGACCGTGCAAGACTTGAGCAAGAACAAGACATAGCCTGCAAGACTCTTGCGTCTTGCAGCTAGGACTTAGCGCTATTTCACGGAGTAGTTAGGTGTAACAGTTCGGTGTATAGGTAGGTAGGTACGCTTAGGAATTCTATGAGACGCAAAAAACTATATCAAAGAATATGAAAAACTGGACCTATGCGCATTACGACTAATACCATAAACATAGCGAATAAAAAAATATCTATTAAAATCAAACTGAGTGCATGCATAGTTATGTTTTAACCATCGGCACTTTGATAATGCGGCATCAAAGGTTTTGTACTTACTTCTCAAAGAAATTTGCCGCTTTTCGGAAGTACATGGTTATGATACACGCGCCGGCGGCTTCTTTTGAAATCTAAAACAATCGTTGCCGCCGCGCCGAAATCATAACATTTGACACTATTCATGCAAAATAATTTCGAATTTTAAGAGTACCTACAGGTGTTCCAAAGAATAAATAAGTTTCAGAGTGCTTAGAATGAAAATGAATACATTATACTGATCACGCAAGTAGTATTATGATTAGGATAAAATGGTGAGGATAGGTAGTAGATGTCATAATAATTCATTCTAGTAAGTAATTATAATATTGATTACTTATATGGTTTTAAACTAATTACTTAGGTACTATTATTGTACATTTAGTCATTATATTTCTTAAGTTTTTACAAGAAAAAATAGCAAAAAAGTGTTCGAATATCTCTGAGAGAGATGATGAGAGTAAGTATTTACTAGCTGTGCCCGCGACTTCGTCCACGAGGAATAGTAACTTTGGAGGTATAGTGACGTTCAGGATTTATTTATTTATTTTAAAACTTCTGTCATCAAACATACAAACGAACTCTTCAGCTTTATAATATTAGTATAGATGCACGCCAAAACATTCACTTATATGTAAAGAATAGTGATTGGCACTAATTCTTTACATATATTTTATTCACGGGTCGCGTCTGTACCAAATTTATGTATGAACTGGGCAAACAGCTGCCGCCACACTTTGATTCAGACAATCAACATTTCCGGTGCTTTGCTCACATTTTAAACCTTGGTGTACAAGATTTATTAAAGACCTTAGCATTACACTGTGAGTCTGACACTAACGCGCAAGATCAGCAGTACGAAGACTATGCAGACGAAACTGAGGATGAGGAAGATGAAGAATCTGCACAAAATATTGCTGACTCGCGTACATCTGTAACAAAGTTACGCAGTATTTCCAGTAAAATAAAAAGAAGTGAGATAGTGAAGAAGAAGTTTCAGTCTGCTTGTGAAGCAGCTGGCGTGCCATCAAATCTAAATGCCATTCTTGACTGTCCAACGAGATGGAATTCCACACATGATATGATTGGATATGGTTTAAAAGTGAGAGCGGGCATTGACATATTGTGCAGTTCTGTCACCGAATTGAATGATTTTCAAATCACAGCTAATGAATGGCAGGTACTCGAAAAATTACATAAATTTCTAATAAACTTTAAACTTTTAAGTACAAAACTTGGTGGAGACAAATATGTTACGTTACCGCTAGTCATTGTATCATTTAATCTCTTGCTAGATAAAATTGAATCCATGGTAAAACAGTTAGATGAGAAACCTAATCAATCTGAAGTGGATGAAAGGCTCATTCTAGCTTTCCAAGCAGCTCGAGACAAAATGCTTAAACATTACAAGAAGAGCAACTGGATTTATTGTACTTCTTTAATTTTAGACCCAAGGCATAAGGCTCAGACTTTTGACCTGACAATGTGGGGGAAGCAACTTAAAACAGAAAGTCTGCGCAAGTTCAATGAACTTTATGAAGAATATAAAAGTCTACACTCACTGAACAAATCTCTGGAATTACCAGAAAAAGACAATAAAGTATGTGATGAAGATGAAGACGTAATAGACTTTGATAAACTCTATGAATGTCCCTCGACGTCATCTGGATCTTGTCTTCAAGGCTTAGTGATAGACGAGTTGGAGGAGTACCTGAGAAAACCAAGAACTGCCAGCTCGGAAGACATTTTAGATTGGTGGAGGACGCATGAGACAGAGTATCCGATTTTATCGAAAATGGCCCGTGATTTTCTCTCAATACCTGCAACTTCAGTACCTGCTGAGAGGTTATTTTCTAAAGCATCATTAGTAATTAGAAAACATAGAAATAGGTTAAGTGATGAGTCAGCCAGATGGTTACTTTGTATTAATTCTTGGTCAAAAGAATTGATATAAAGTATCATAACCTAATGATAAAGCTGTTGATTTGTGTTGTATTTTATTTTTTATTCAAATAAATGATAAATCGTAAAACTCTTTTATTAAATTTCTTATAAGTTGAGGGTTCAATCTCTTTCTAGACAGATAAGTATTGTTCTTTAAAATACAGTCAAGTTATTGTAATTAATTTGTTTTTTTACATGTTTTAGCAAATGTAAGCTTATAAATCATAAATGTTTATTAAGAAACAGTTACTTCCATGGAAAACGACATATAGGTCAGTTGATTTTTCGAATTTCTTATCAAATCTTCAGTTATTTATTAATCTGCTTGATCTTTACTATGGCTATGTTAATTCAAGCTCACAATGTTCCAATTCTAATACGTTTTTCTAAGATTTAAAGTAAACTTTAATAAATAGTAATAGACTAATAGGTAATTGCAAGACTTGCAAGACTCTTGCTGCAAGACCAAGACCAAGACCAAGACTGGGAGCGCAAGACCAAAACCAAGACCAAGACCAGGTGTATTGGCGCAAGACCAAGACCAAGACTGGCTAAGTCTCGTCTTGTTCTTGCATTTGGGCAACACTAAATAGCTTTGACGTTTCAATGCTTGACTACAGTGTTTCTGAGCTGAAAGCTCAGCAAGCTAAATACAGTTACGTATATTTAAGGTTAATTTAACGTATATGTAATCTAAGATACATTTTTTGATATATTTTATTACAATTTGAATAATAAAATAACCTATGAATGAATGAAGATCATAAATAAGAATCATAGAACTTAAAATACGTTTTTGAAGAAAAAGATAAATTACTTATAAGATATTAAAATTAAACCCTTCTAGATTAAATATTACAATGTTTTGCTTAAGTAAAATGTTACATAGATTTAAGGTAACACTTACATGACCGGCTGATAATTTGCTAGTCATATTTTACTTCAAACAAACCCACAAAAATTAAAAATTGAATAGGCAACATTATGCTTATAACTTAATAGAACTTTTAAAACCTAAAAGCACATCCCAGATAGATAATCCTGGCATTGTAAGTGTTAATTTAATACTAGTTTACTGTACAAGGCTCTGTGAAAAGCTATAAAATCTACAACATAACAAGCCCATTTTTAGCACAAGCTTTATATACGAATATATACTCACATATAACGTTTCCTTACATAAAAGCTCCAAAAAGCTTCTCAATACATTTTCAGAGTTTGTTTTGTTGTTTGTCATTCTTTTTATCTGTGTGATATATTGATTAATCATATCAATATGAAGAATTAATGTTATCTTCGATCACCGAACATTGCTTTAGAAGATTAATTTTATTATTATATTACTACTACCAGTGAGTGCTACTGCTCTAGTAGAAATATCAAAGGTTAAAAGCCATTGTTAAAGATTCATTTGTAATAGTTAAATAGCCGACTAAAAAATCTTTATTGATATGTGCGAATGACGTCATGATATAATAATACGTCACAGTACTTTGATATAGTGTTTTGAAGTTAAAAAATTTTTAGTGTGCATTTATTTTATGTTACGACATTGATATTTTTTATATTAAATAAACCTTAAATACTGCTAGTTATATTTATATTGTAGTTATATTTTTATTGTACTATGGGAAACTGTATAGTTATAGTAAATTGTAATTTTGTTGAAAAGACAATCACGGAAATGGAACCCAGGCCCAGGAATAATTAATCGAACGCCAATGATTTAAAGATCTCGGCTATGGTGACGACATGATTAATATTAAATAATAATTACAAGTGTTTTATTTAACACAAATTTACGCTATTACATTAATCACCAAATTTAATTAAGCAGACTATCAAACAAGCCAATCAATTAAAGTAATTAATGTTTTATAATTAATCTTCTATAAGGCTTATTGTAGCTTTAATTATTATCCAATACAAAGAAGACTTATATAAATGTAGTATAGGTAATATTTGTAAATGATTAATTACAATTTCTCCTAAACTGTTTTTAATTCCATTAAATCCGCTTTAAGTAAAGTAATTAAGTAATTTAATATGTTACAAAAGCGCCACCAGGTATGTTATGTATTGATTGAATGGTGTGATTTCCAAATTGCCGTTATTTAGAGCGCGATAAAGCCCCACAAATTCCAGTGTTGTTTATCGCTAAAATAATTTTAAAGTATCGATTTTCAGGGCAGCAAACAAAACTTAAACAAAATTTGTAATTTAATCATGTTTACAAACATCTCATTAGACATAATATTATTTACGCTAAGCGCTCTTGTTTTTAGTTGAGTAAAATTACCGAGTCTAAACAAGTTAGAAAATAGAAAGGTTGTTTACTATTATTAGGTGTACGACTTGTTTATCGCAATGCAGTTCATCGCAACCACAATGCAATGAATCAAACAATCCGTCACACCATTTACGTTTATCAGCTCCCTCCTCCTCCTCCTCAATACGCCATCATTCTCCCGCTTTGCGATAAACTAACCTAGGACCAAACGAAACACAATACATGGATGTTACGTTACATTAATGTAATATTTCACTAATAATCTACTAATAATATTTCATTAAAACGATTTTAATTATATCAGTGGTTTTCTTTTAATTTATTAATTTAATGTGTGTGTCGTTAGACTTTACATTCTTTCAATATTAAATCACGTAATTACATCTCATTGCTAACCTAAATTTAAAATTATTCTAACATTTTTAATAATTCCAACAGCAATGTTTGAATTTTATATTGTTGTTCCTATCCTACTCCTCATTGTTTTTCTACCGTTACTATTTCTTCTTGACTCTCTTCCTTTACTTTTTTATTATTGTCTCTATCTCCGTCATCCACCTCTTGTCCTTATCTCCTTTCCACAAATCCTCTATTTTTCTAGACTAAAGTTTAACTGTTTCCTCGCTACTACTCTCTTTCTCCTGCTTCCCTTCACTACCTCTTTTAGTACTTCCTCTCTTCATGTTCCCTATGCAACCCAGATACGAGATTATTTATTGTCCCGTTTTTCTTTCCTTTTTTCTACTTCCGCCATCTACCTCTTTCCTTCACTCCCTCCCTTTAATAGCTACCCAATATTCATCTCGCTCACTACTTTTTCCTTACAATCAAACTTAATGTGCTCCAGTGTTTCGTCCTCCGTGCCGCACATTCTACACATTCTTTCCTCTCTACTTTCCCAGTATCTTTTATATCATTTGTTATAGTTACAGTTATAGGAAATTTGGAATATTCATTAGAGCCCCAAATTTTAAAACTCCTGCAATCAATTTTCTATTCGTTTTTATAACGATTTAATTATTAATAAATATTTTTAATAAGTTATTTAATTAATAAATTGATATTCTGTACCATCATATCTGCGTTAGATTTAGATGTTTCTTATCCAGATTGTTATAAATGTAAAAATGATATAAGCATTATCTTTTGGAATTGGATGAAGTAATCTAGTTACAAAACACAAGAGATGATGGAAAAATGATTGCCTGGTGGTATTAAAGTTATATTACGTTTCTATTACGTTTGCAAAAGTTTAAAACATTTTTAATGGATCTAGAATAAATTATTTTTAAAAAGGTGTGTTGTCTAATGACAATATTATTTTACATTACGTTTCTTATTATATCGAACATTTTGATGACAATTTTTTTTCTTGAGGATATCTAAAGAAAATAAAAACGCATTTAACAATAAATTTTATTTTTTTTATTAATAAAAGTGATATTAAAATATCATAATATTTGAAAAGGTCATAAATAAAACATAATTCTTGTTATAAAACATGTAAAATGAAATATCTTTTTGTAGTAACTTTACTTGACATTTGAGTAAAAGTTGAGAGGTTAAAAACCAACAGAATATTTACTGGTATTCGTATTGTTACTTTACTGGTTGTCGTTACTTGATGGGTATGTTTCACTGTTGAGTTTCAGTACACATTACTTTTACGTCTTGCAATAAAAAAAAACATGGAACATAAAAACAAAATAATGTCAGGGCAAGACAAGAGCACGGGCACCAATATCCAAAGTATTACCCGATGAAATGTGTGCTAGTTTAACAACAACTCTCTAAGCAGTCTTAAAATTGATGCTGTTTATATATAGCAGTATATGTGTATAGTTATTTTTCTTTTTACATGAGGAAAACAGAAATTGTGTTGTATATTTATTTAACATATATTTGCCACAAAGTGTAAAGCCTCATTCCAACTCACTGTTTTGATATTTTATTTACTTTTATTTACTATTTTAATCTAGGGAATGATACTTTAAGGTTTTATTCGACTTATTTGGTCATCTTTAGACTACTGGTTTTCAATGAATAAGTCCACTTTCATTGTTATAGCGAGATATTTAAAAATTTCAATAGAGTACCGGTTGATAATTGTCTTGCACTGAAAGTTTCACATATGCTAACTTACTGCAATCTAATTCCCAGGTTAATTTGCTACTTCTGATGTAGAAATTGTCTTGCAATACAAGTTTCACACTTCCTAGCTTGCTACTAGCGAATTACAGTATTACATTTTCTACCTGAGACAGTTTTATATACTTTCTTGTTTAACTAATATAGATTTATTATTGTAGATGAAGATCTGGATGCGAGCAACTTCATGAGCATTATAACATTTTTAGAATTTTAAATACTTTCTAGAACCAGGATTCTCTAACTATAAATACTTTTGGTAATTTGTAGAAAATAAACTCACATAAGCTCACACTGTTACATTCCTCTGTTAGGAAATTCTATTGCTGACCTATTTATTAATTTATTGATTTGAACATGTCTTGTAGAAAAACACGTGGTAAGAAAACGGTTTCTTATATGGAAGTTTAACTATCGGTTGTATAGAAATTTAATGCCAGAGTAGTTAAACCTAATCAAAGTGGATGCGGTGACTTACAAGAACAACTCACTCACAAAATTATCATGTTTATAATACCGTTAATTTTTGGAACTTTCATTACTCAAATATTATAAATTTTTAACTATTTTAACTACGGATTGTTTACAAATAAATAGATGAAATCAGTCCTATCTATTGTTATTATTCTTAGGCTAATCGATGATTAATCGATCTTTATATCGATCATAATTTTCTATTTTTGTTTAGTATAAAAATGTTATAATATCCGGCGTTTCCACTGATTTTAATTTTTTTCAAAATTTGTAATAAGATTACTCCCAATCTTTAACACATTAGACTAGGGTGTCGTTGTTAAATGAAAAAGAATAAACTGTTATACTAATGAAAATAAAACAAATGAAAATAAATAATGCGGTTGATATTACCATATAAGTGTATAAGCTATAACATTACTATAAATGGAATAAATGAGTAAATAACAATAATTAGCACTTGTACCATTAGTCCTAAAACAGACAAAGGGTGAGAGGGGAGTGTTTGAAGGGGGTCATTTGTTTTGCAGGTTAAAACAGTCGTTTTACGTATATGTATATATATAAAAATAAAAGTTATTAAAAATAATGGTACAAACCACAAAACACACTTACTTTAGAACATAAAATAAATAATAAATTTAATAGTTTTTGGTCGTAATATTCTACACAGGATGGATTTATAGCGTCTCTCAATCTGTCATTGAATTTGTAAGCCTAAGAATACGGTCAACATAGCTGGTAATACAGGGTGGTTGGTATTGGAGTGAAACATGGAAAATGTGCAGTGGAAACGCCGGATATTTGAAAATAGAAAAACAAAAAGTTTACAAGAGAAGTAATAACCTATCTGTACCGTTACTACCGTTACCATCCTGCATGGACGATTTACATTTTAACCTCACTTTTGTATAGTGTAATATTTCATAAAACTGCTAACGCATGAAGTACAAGAAAAATAATACTAAAACAGTAAACAAAACACAATTGTATTTAGTTACAAACTAAAACATTTAAACGAGAGAAGTCAAACGCGTGTCAAATTTATCGACTATGCGCATGCGTTGTAAATAAAAACGTGCTGCTGGAATATATCGTGTACAGTGTCATACATATGTGCTGCCACCATGTTTGTTACGGATAATAAATAAACCAAAATATCATTTTATTTTTAACGTACGCTTACTTTTTTAATTAGTAAGATTTATTACTAATCATAGTAGTTAGACATAAGTAATCTAACTTTCAATTAGTGTGTATAACACGGTCATACATACAGGTCTAAAAGCGGTCGGATTCTGTTTGTTTCTGGAGTAATACTAATTAAAGTTGTTCAAACGCGCACTAAAACTCTAGATTGTTATAAATTATTACTTGTCACTCCATTTGACAAGCCATTTCAATTTTTTCCAATTAGAGCAGACGTTTACTATTCAAAACTCAACATGCAAAACGCCTTATATAATCAATCTGAAATAAAAATACAAGTATTTCTACCTCGCCAATATAAACACATTCCTAGGAGTATTTTTCTTATTCTTATTCTTCTGTAAGCACTAAGAGCTAAGAGCTACACCCAAGTTTATTTAACTTTTACACCCATCTACTGTAAGATTAACGTATGCCGATATCACACTATATAAGTAACTATTATTTGCATTGAATAAATATTAGTTATTTTATTCGAAAACATGCGTTGGAAATTGAAGAAAGTTTTGTAAGTTCCTGAACTTGATCTCAATGATTGTTGCAGAAGAATAAATGTTGTAAACACACATTTATTATATTACAATTAAAGCCAGATATGACTTTGCTAAAAAAGGAAAAAAGAAAGAATGATAATAGTAAATATATTTATATGTATACTTAAAGATATAATATTCTTCAGAGGTTTGGTGATTCTACTTTAAAATAATTAAACCCCTTTTAACGAGCTAATTTAAGATACTTATGCTTTGATTAAGAATGTACAGATAAATATTTACTTAAATTTTAAGTAACTCTTTTAATGAGAAAGTAAATTGACTTCTTTAGACAAAATACTGCGCAAAAGAGACGAATGACTTAGTCCCAAAATGTAATTACCTTTTACAGTGGACGTCTTAAATACAAATCTTTGCGATTACTTGTCCGTCAGACACAGTAGCAGTAGAACTATATAGAAAAGTCATGCGCGCTTTGCCTGTAACAGTGACGAACTGGTTCTTAATATTTTTGATACTATGAAATACAGAACAGAAACATATTTCATTAGTGAAACTTAGTTTATCAGGGGATCACTAATAAATACGCTATCAGTCAATACGTGTTGATAACTAAACTTTACTGGTAACGATCAAAAGTGTTGCCAGAGGTAGTGATTGTTAATAACTTTTATACCGTAAATTATTGTGAATCGCTACATCTAGCAAAAGTGTTGACAACTTATCGTTAACGATTGCTTGTTAAAACATTTGGGGAATTGAGCTACAGGGATAGATACAAATATTTTTAATAGTTCTAAATATGGTGATTAACTTTCTTTGGCCAATTCCATTCGTTAGTAAATGAAACACAAAACATGGATGTTATCGTACATTTGAACCCAAGTAAAACATAGTAACATTCAATCTACAAGAGTCTTTGAACAGCTATTAAAGAGGAGGTGTTAAGATTGTGTAATCATTCTTAACGTTGCTTAAAAATGTATTGTGTATTAGGTAAAATCGATTACGTAATAGATAACTTTTCTTACGTTAGATAAACATTTAGTATATGCAATTGTTTGTAGCGGGGAATAGTACATAACGAATTATTAACAAAACCTGTTACTAACAATACTAGAATTACTTGACAGAACCTGTTAGTCGTCAATATTGTTAAGGATCGTACAAGTATCATAACTAACAAAACTGAGATTCCAGAAATTTCAATAGGGAAAACATAGAGAACATAATATTTTCTCAGTAAATAGACTTTTGATGAAACTTATAAAAATAATGGTTATCATACATGTTATATAATACACTCGTGTGATAATGTATATATGTTACATATATTCTATCTCTTTCTAAAGCTGTCATAAAATAACGAGACTGATTTGATGCCTACAGGACACCACGCACTATACTATACGATGCTATAGTATACAATACACTTACTATAGTTTATATAGACACTATTCTACACTATATGGCCATACCTTTCTGTACTTAGCACTTATTTTCGGTACACTCTGATACAATCTTGATTTACTATGTACATAGGTATTTATTATAGTTATGTATATGTTAGTTGATAGGAACGTTTACAGCTCTCAACTTTCTTTGACATGAATTGAACTATATTTTGTGAATTGTATAGGATGATCGTGAGCTGGAGATTTGCTTTTGTTTTATAGTTTATTCACACATTGAATAATCCTTGTTTACAATAATTGACACATCATGAACGAGAAACTAATATAAAAAGTAAAGAATGAATATTTCACTGATGTTAAGATTTTTTACAAACGCATTCAGTAGTGGAATAACAGATATTAAGAGTACTAACCTCTGGCAACACCACTCTTTATGTAAAACAAATAACCTATCTCAGTTTTAACATTGAAATATCATTGTATCCATGCTTTTGCTTATTGTACCATCTAATTATTACTTTCGATGGTGAGACACGTGCTCTAGTACCCTTTAAAGAAGCCAGCCGCCTCTGTATGTTTAATTATTAAGGTTTTAATAACTGGTAGTCATTTTACGCAGTGCGAAGTAGCTGATATCTCTTCCAGAAGTGCGTTTGTAGCTATTTATAGCTACAGGCACTTCCCATATCCGCGGGCGGTCGTGTTCACCGCCATCGATCTCCGGTCGGTCATATGGTAAATGTTTCCACGACATTTTTCTTCGTTTTCTGTTTTATTTACTTAGTTTGGAGTTTATTTAGTTTAGCGGTACCACCACAACGACAATGGTTCTCAACGCATCACATCTTCATCTTATATAACGGGACTCACCCTTTTTCTTAGACTTTTGGTTATATTTGACAGTTTAAATGTTTACAAAGTTATAAAGATTATTCTTTATTTAGTTGTAAAAGCATTAGGGTATTCCAAATAAATAGGTTTATAAAAATGTCGGCTTGTCAAAAATAAAAAAAATGTAAAAAGAATGACACCTATGTACAAAGGCACACACAGAATGTCACGTAAATATAAATGTCATTGAAAAAAACGAATAAAAAAATCTCAATTAAATGATCTGTCTGACACGTGCGCAGCGCCCTTCACCGCCCTGCATCGCCCCGCTCTGCATTGAGATAAAAATAAGAATCTTGTATAGTTCGTCTGCGCGGAGAATGATGCTGTTAATCAGAGAGCAGTATACGTATAAATACGCCTTAAAAAATATACGCAATGATTCTAGTGGGATCTCTAAGGAGCGAGGCGCGAGATTCAAATACATATATAGTAATGAATTTTTCTACTTGGGTTGTTGCGCAAGAATGCTAGGCTCCTACAACAGCTAAGCTCCGGGGGGGTTGCCCTGCTTGCCATCCCCAAAGGGCGCCTCTGACAGCAGACCCTCTTAAAACGCGATTAATACGTATGAAATCGTGTTATAATGCCGGTTTCACAGTTCAATAAAACACGAACAAACACCAATGTTTACACCAACGAGACAGTTCTTAAAACATTTTTGTCTTTAAAAACTGTTTTAGTTAACAAAACACATTCCTATCTGGAGTCGGTAAGATCAAACGAAAACACGTTTGTTGTAGTTTTTTACTCTGCTTGGTTTGAACACGCAGTTTTGTTTTTTGTGAACATTTGCACTTGTCAGTTGTTGCTTATAATTTTTATGGGAAACACAGAAAAACACTAAAAACAAAACCAGTCTGTTCAGTGTGAACAGTCTGTTTTCGAGAAACATGTTTTTGTTTCGTTTTTTGACAACAAAACTATTTCTCTAGTGTGAAACCGGCATAAGGCATTCTTCTGAAAACTCTTTCTAAATAGATAAAATAAATAAAATGTTTATTATTTAGTAAAATTAAAATCGTGTTATGTGAATAGTACTGGTTATAAGAATTGAGGTTATTGGAATTCGTGTTATAGTAGTGCCTTAGTTTTGTCTTCGATAAGCTCGCCGTTCAACCAACTAATCACAAGTAAAGCCCTTCCAGTTAATGGATATTCACAATCAAACATTCCATAGTTGTGAAGTTCAAATCAACTGTCACTATTACCTAACGACGCCGGGTATAAAGTACATATAGAAGAACTTACCCATATACAACAGATTGAGAGTATGTGAGCATGGTAAATAATTTCTATTTGTAATGCATAAGAAACATAAATATTATGATACACTCCCCTTATATTACGGAATTCAAATGTCATCCCATTGTCAATTACGAATGCTCAACATTTATTTTAGCATAATTCACCATGCCGTAATCCTACACGCAAATGATATTCTAGTCTTTAACTTAAACCGTACACTTAACATGAGATAATCAACATATTTACTTGACGGTCTTCATTAGTATTCTTAACGTGTTATTAGTAATCTACAATTATTAGAAATTCTTTTTCTGTGATGAAATATTTAAAAATACATAGTATAATAACTCATGTTAGCAAGGACATCAATCATTCTGTAGTAGAGGATATGTAATATAGATGGCAGTGTTTTTTTTCTGTGATATAATATCAACATAAATACATCACTGTTCTTTAATTTGAAATGTATAAAGCGCAAACGTTTTTGGGGTGTGATTTAATTTAATTTTATATGAAAGACCAGATGAAATAAAGTAGGGTATTATAAGGAAAAGAATGTGAAATTGAAATAAAGAAATGAAAGAAACAAGAAAATGAAAAAACATTCAGAGGATATTAAAGAAATGAAAGAAAAATATTATTAATACTGGAATGATGAATAAAGGACAGTATGGAAACAAAACAATAAATTTAAAATATGTTTTTTGTTAAGTAAGTAACCAATTTTTCATTGTCAGATGTTGTTTTTATGCGATTGTATGAAAGACATTATAAACATAATGCAAACAAATGACTTGGAATGAGTGAAATATGTTATGCAAATATTTTGAGAATTTTAGATTATTTATAAATACACTGTTTATTTCTCGAGGTCAATTATGAAAAATAAAATTAATGTTAAACAGGTAAATAAGCAATTACTTGAGCAAATAATCTTTTATACACAGGAATTTTAAATAGTGCAACAAATCTATATAAAAAGGAATTTTAAGTTAATTTTTTCTGCATCACTGGATTTGCTGTAAAATTCTACAACAAGCCGGCTAGAGCATTAACAGTTAGTTGAATAATTATTACATATAAAAATAATATCTAGAAAGAGAACGGCTAAGAAACTTCTGGTGTTCAAGTGTATATAAAATAAAAGGTAATTTATAACACTCTTATTTAATGAACATACCGGCATAGAAGGTGCCTGCAAGCCAGGCTCATCGATGACATCATTCGGAGGTACAAAAAATTATTTATTCAGAGATGCTGACTATGCAACTAATGACTATGGACAAGGACAGGACAAATGGATACACAGTTGCACGTGTCTGGAGAACTACGCATCTGGAGCGACTCTTGAGCACACAAGTACTTCAAGTTCAGAGTTCGGCACGAGACGTTGAACACGGGAAACTTGGAAAATCGGCTTCGGAGCTTAAGTTGAAAGAATTGACCATATACATTAACTTTTAATTAAGAGAACTCTCACAATTGACTAAAAATTGCATTGTTGTCCGAGAAACATTTGTTATTATATATTTTACTTATATACATATTGCATTAGATTGTACTAAACTAAGCAATTATATATTCCACGTTTATGTTTAATTTACAATTAAAAATTACGTAATTTTCAGTCAAGTATGATGTAATTAAAGTTAAGAATTTATTTATTTATTACGTTGTTACAACTGTGTTGTGTACTATATTTCTAAGTAACCGCAATTCCAGCAATGACAGAACGTTGTTCATGCTACAGTAGTACCAACCAAGAAAACAAACTGCTTGAAGTGCTCATAAAATAAACTGAATGATGGTTCTTATGTTCTTACGGAGCTGTATACACTGTATGGTATGGCTTGGCTTAGCTCTGCTTGGTATTGTTGTCTAACAACTAGAATAGTAAATAAAAACAACTTGTGCAATTGTTTTGTTTCGAAATAAGTGGATGTTTAAGTTTGACACTGAACTCTAAATTGTTTGCCCTTATAAGATGATAAGTACTTGTTGTTAAAAGTCAAATACCCAATGTAAGAGAAGAATTAAATAGTGAAATACATGAATACGTGAATATTCAGAGACTTCTAGTCTAAGTTATTGAAGGAACTTTTAGCAGTAATAGTTTCGCTCTAAGAACAGTAGATGTTCCTTTCCTGAGATCAATAAGTATATGCAACGTAATTATATCATTAATTGCTGCAAATTTTCGTATCTTTATGGTTTGTTGACTGCGTCTAACGCTGCTCTGGTCACCAAAGAAGCGAACAACTTCTAATAGCTACGTGTCCACCAAAGAAAAAGTAAGACAACAAATGTTTATAATTATTTAAGGCTCGTCAGTGACGCCAAATGCATTCAACCACAATTAAAAAACCAAACGAATTTCTCGGGCCCATAATCTACACACCATAGTGTCCCCCGCGTAAATCCGGCACTGAAAATTAATTGTATCAACTATTTTATATTATTTTATTTTTAATACTTTTGCCATTCTTGTGCCTTAACTCATTTATTTGCATATTATTGTGCTAAATTCAATTTTGATCCTTATTAAAACTAAACATAAAAATAAAAACAAAACTGCTACGGCTACTGCTTCGATCTTCCTGCTAATCTCCCTCCTGTTTTTAATCTGCCATTCCTTTTCTTTCCTCGTTCCTTTTGTCTATCTTCACCATCCACCTCTTCACTTAACTACCTCCCTTTAATAACTGCCTAATATTCTTTTCGCTCGTTGCCTTTTTCTCACATGAAAACTTAATGTGCTCCAATGTTTATATCTTCGTTCCACACACTCTGCACATCCTGAGGTGCCGTGTAAATAGCAGTGAATTAATTATCATTTGGAGAGGCCTTGGGCACTAATTTCTTGGAGTCCCTAATGTAAGAACTGTAAATAACAATTAACCTATATTTTATAGTTGCATACGCCCTATAATTGCAATGTGCCTTTGGGACTTACTGCACCCACCAGTGTTTATCTTGACTAATCAAATGAGAACTGGTGCTATCAACATAGTATGACCGTTGACAATCTGTTATCTCACATTTATATTCTACAAATCGCTCTTATTTTTGCTCATAAATATAGAAAAAGGTAAACATTTTTCGTAGAGATGTTCATAAATATTTTTTAAAGATCATGCACTTACTCCTACATTCATTTTGATCTCCTACTCCTACACCACTGATAAATTCGTTTATTGACCTCTGCAACATCTCTTTCAGCATCCGCCTCTGCACTTAAACGCGTTGACAGATGTCCCAATTTTCATATAATTAATTTCATGAAGATCAAGGTCATACGAAAGTAGTTAAAGAATTTTAAAGTAAGATTAATAGACAGATTAAGTCAATATATGAGATCTTGATAACAGGTCTGATAAGAAAAACGTAATTACTTATGTCTAAAGCGTTGCGTTTACGTTTGCGTTATGTTGATAAGATTCCGGTTAGACCTTGTCAGGTGTTTTGATTATGACAGCTCCAATGTTGAAATAACTTGAATGATGAGAAGTCTGGAACAAGTTAGAAAAGAAATGTGTCTAGTTTTGAAGTACAGTTAAACTTTAGATTGCATTATATTTATATGGACTCATTTTTGTTGGAAGACCTTTTGTTTTGTTTAGTGTCTCTTTTCAAGGTTATTGCATTCCTTCTTGCGTTACAATTCCTACATCCTATATCTCGATGTCAAGTGAAATTTGGGAAAATGGCAAAAACTTGTAGGAGTCAAACTATATATGTTAGGACTTTCCGGTTCTTTTTGTTGGTTTTTAAATATAATCGTATTTTACTTAAAAGGTCTTTTTATACATTTAATTAATTGGTAACTTTATGTTTCACTTTGAAGTTTCGAGATGTAGGATTTTGCAACCTAAAGTCTATGATGTCTTGGTTTGCAACCGATTTTTTGTTTTTTCTTTCAAATCAATTGCAAAATCAGTCATTCTGAATGTTTGCTTCGAACCCCAATTATTCATATTTTTAAAATGAAATGCAGAAACAACATAGGTTATATAAGTATCTATATCTAACTAAAAAGAAAAATAGGTACATACCTACTTAATTATAAAACAAAATAAACACGATTACTAAAATGAAAAATAAATTTTTAAAACTCCTATTATATTTATTAATATTAAAGATTAACTTTAGACAAATGCTGCAAAACTCTGTGTAAAACTTACATCAAGTCTTCCAAGAAATTATTCATCAATTCAAATTGTACTTCATCCCCTTGTTCATTTTGTGAACTTGAGTTGGTGACTTGACTATCTGTCTTGACTATCTGTTTTGTTAAGCAACATTTCATTTTCATTTTTCGAGCATTATTTTTCTCTTTCTGCATTTTCGTGAAGTAATTTCATATCATTTTACATTTTTTCTCTCTCTCATCCGTATCTTTTCAGCATGTTTATTTCTTTCTGTTTATATTCTTTCATTTCACTCTTTACTAACTGCCTTTTTTTTCGATTACTACTTTGTACCGACTGCAGGTTTTGTTCTCTCTTTCCCAATCAAGCTATTCTTCTCCAATATTTCCAACTCTCTTTTTCTCTCTCTATTCTACTTCCTCTATCAGTACTGCTTCATTCCCTTCTTCCTTTCATTCTCTACCAATCATCACTGTGCCGTCGTCAACACTATATTACAGATGGATCTATTATCACAAATTGTCCCGGCATAGACAGCAACGACACCGAACTCGACAAAAAAAGTTTTAAATAAATTTAAACTTTAATAGATTATAAAACCCATGTAGCTGTTTGACCTTTAGTCACCTTAAATTATGTAGATGTATACCTGATACTAAAAATGTAAACTTATCCGTGGACTCTAACATTAATTTGCATGAATTTACAGTTAATTTAATTGTGTTCAAAAACACCACATCAAATACCTTACAGTGCTTCAATACGTGAATGAAGTTTAAAAGAACATGAGAGATGAATCGACGTTATCTGCATATTTTACTTCAATAAAAAAAACACAGTTTGACATAATTGATGGATTATATTTCGTATAATGGATTTCGTTGTTGCGAACTTTCCATTTTGATTGTCCATCATTATTTGTCAATATGGAATGTATTTATGCTTTATAAATTTAGTACAATCTTATATTATAATGATCCAAGTGTATATTTATGATCTTATATGTTTGGTACTGAATTTCCTTGGAACCCGTAATTCTTTAAAAACTGGAAAAATAGTGGGCTTTTTTTTGCTGTATAACTTTGTATTCGTAAAAGAAAGAAAGGTTAAATTTTGCATGTGTATTACGCTATTGAATCCGAACATATTTCAAAACTTAGAAATTCAAAATTTTATAAAAGGGGCCCTTAGAAATTTAGGGGGCCCGGTAGAAAGTTTTGGAGAAAGCTCAAATTTTGGATTGTGTAATAATTAAATATCATATTAAAAAAAGAAATTCAAAATTTTATTTAAAAGGGTAAAAATTATACTAGAAACTTGAAATTTTTTATATAGGCTAACTTTGGTACCTAATTTACAAATCGAAAATAAAAATCCCAAATTTTGAAAATATTTTTTATTTTGTTGAAGAAAATATATTTTTTTAGTCGGTTTATATGAAAAATTATTTGTTTTTAAATGTAAAATTAATATAGAACGAGTTAAATATTCCAATTTAAAAATGGGATTAAAATTTGAAATGAAATGCAATACATACACAAAAGAGAGTCGTCGCTTGCGACGGGGTAACTTTTCTAGTAGCTCTAGTAACTTTTAAATTTATCTTTATATATAAAAATTCAGCCTGCGTATATTAGTGCTCGCAAAACTCAAAAAGTAGTCGGTGGATTGACTTGAAATTTTGACACAACGTTCTATCCGAATACGCGCGTGTTTTCGAAAATCTAATTCATTTCTCTCCAGTTGATCGTCGTTTGTGTTTGTGTGTGTGTCTTTTATTTACTTTCCCATATGAGACTGAGCCAAATTTTAACTTGAAACTTCAAATTTACACT
This sequence comes from Panorpa germanica, assembly GCA_963678705.1. Taxonomy (NCBI): domain Eukaryota; kingdom Metazoa; phylum Arthropoda; class Insecta; order Mecoptera; family Panorpidae; genus Panorpa; species Panorpa germanica. The sequence goes on along the minus strand of OY783211.1, from coordinate 18,392,723 downwards.
AATGCAAAATAGTCAATACTTTGTGAAATTTGTTGACAAATCTTTTTTGACAAATTTCACACTAGCATTGACTAATATTTTGAGAACCAGTGTTTGCAGCATCCTCACTCCAAGTATAGATAAATAATTCTTCTAAATTTGTTATCCTTTCTTAATATATATAGTCATATTACAAAATACATTAATTACACACACATCCAAGATTTCTTTATATGTATTTGTACAAAAGTAGTATTATGAGATGACCATATATTCAAATATTTCGGCGAATTTCTTTACTAAATATATTTATATACATATTATAATTATACATATATGTATATGCTTCGAGTATAAACGCTCATATACATATGTAATGGTCTTATAAAACGCAATGAATACAATTCAGCACATGTGAGAGATCGCCCGTGATCCGAGATTCGTGATTCAACTAATATACAAAATATCATACAAGTTGTACGGTACGGCATGCCAGTTTGCAAGTTTGCCAGTTTTGTCGAGATACCAAACGGGTTAGCAACGCGAAGTAAATCTCGCGAGTTCATTATTATTTTTTTATTTTTTTTGTAGTTTGTAGTTCCCGCTTAAATAACAAATAATACAAGTGAAGTAATTAGTAAATTAAATACAATACCATTGTATTATAATAAAATAAAATGTTTGATTAATTATAAAAAGTGAATGTGAAATTTTGTTTTTAAAATTCAGTGGTCAATAATTGAAACGAAAAGTGTTATTTCTTTATATGTAAAATATTTATTTTGTGTATAGTTTATATTAATGAATATTGTTTATATTAGATTGATATTTATTTTGAAAATAATGATGACATTTGTTGTCATGAAAAATGACTCCGTTTTCGAGATATTGGTGCTTGCTCATTTAAAAAAATTGTTGTTTTTTTTGGATATAATAAATTAAACAGTTCATATATAAATAATGCTACGTTTTGTTTCAAATATGTTGAAGCCTCCTTTTATTATTATAATAAATTTGTCAGTCCAAATTTAGAGCGATTTGTCGGACGCTCTAGCAGGAATCAGTGGGTATTAAGCGTATTTGATTATAATTTGGGGTTCATCGCCCCATCCCCTACGGTATGCTTCTGGGTGCAAGCATGAATTCACAGGATTTCGCCCACTCAGTAAATTGTGACTGGATACAATTAATTTTCGTATCAAATAAAAAAAAATTGCTATTATTTATCCTAATTTAACATTTTTTAAATTCTTATCGCCTAATTCTAGCACCATCGAGCTGAAGGGGTGTGTTATTCTGAAAATTTCAGCAAATAAACTAAATACGAAAATAATATTAAACCAATTGATTGACCTGCTTATAGGCTGTATACATATTGATTAATAAAAATTGTACACAAAATTAGAATGAAAATCTAAAGCTATTTATAATTTAAATCGGATATTCTCGCACCTTGACATTCTTAGGCTATAATGATTCTTAGAAGCCATTCTTGATTAACCCGCAACATGGCCTATCAATTGCCAAACCTTTTTAACACCCAGTTTTATTGAAAACATAAAAAAATGAAAGTTCCCAGTAAGCAATTTGGTGGAGTATCCCTTTTTGTGACGTTTCTATCACTATTGCACTTCAATTATAGTTCGCATCAACTTTATCTTCATTTGTATTCCGACAGGTAGAGTGGTTCCGCCATTTGTAGCCGATAAAATAGACATTTCATATGAACGACTGTGAGAAAGTGAACTATAAATGAACTCTTTCATGACAAAAAAATTTACGTGTCTTCAATACTATGTTAAAGTGATTCCAAAATGATTACTGGGTTCGAGAGAGCTTTTAAAAACATTATGTTTTGCACTCGTATGTAATAACATAAATTGTATACATGCTATAAACATTATTAGAAATGTATCACAATTATCAAGTTATTGTAAATTCATAAATATCATAAAAAGTAGAGAACTTTCATTTTCTATTCATAAATTAAAACAATTTCTCTATAATTATGTGTATTACAAACTAAAAACAATTAACTTAAGATGTTAGTGGTTTGCGGTAACGCGAGGATGTTTTAATTACGCGTTGTAAACATCACAAGTGATAATGGTGCTCACGTGACCATCTCAAGAGAGAGAGAGAAAGGTCTCTAAACATTAGATTTATAATTACTCTTCAAATAATTGAATTATTCTTTCTAACTTTCCCATGATGATGATATTTCATTAAATTCAAATATATATTTTTATTGAAAAAGAGTTATATTTTCTGGATTTTGTTGTTATCAATTTAAATTGATTTATGTAGCACACATATCACAAAAACTGCCATCATAGTAGAATTCGTCGGTGATAAGACTCAGCATCAAAAATAGGCCATCGTTAAATAAATACAGTATGTAATAGTGCAATTCTTAAGTACTGCAGCGTCCTATGTGCTCTATCATAAGTAGAACATCTAGAAATATTTTCTTTGAGTCTCTCCTTGCCTAATCACAATCCCTGTGATCCATAGGGAACATGTAACAGGAATTTAATGACGCAATGCACCATATGTTTTCCTGTTCTCAATAATCTATAAAAGCAAAGGCTAAAGCTTAAGGTTTTTCTTCTTGCGGTAAAACTTATCTTTGTTTATTTTCTATATATTTTATACTTCCTATGTTGAAACTTAAAAATAGTTTATTTTTATTTATAGGTTAAAAATTAAAATACCTGTGACGTCACATAATTATTCTGACGTCATTACTACATATTGATGTTTTTGCTTGTGTAAATTTATTTTCTTATAATAACTAAGTGATTTATTTAATAGCAGTGTTTTAATTTTATATAAATTATATTGTGTTGTATAATTTATTATTAAAATTTAATTTAAAATTTAAAGTGCTTTAACTAATATAATAATTATTTTGTTTTTAAAATGATTAGTTATTTTGGAAAGTTGAAACCATACTCTTATAAATACTATTATGAGGTAAGATTGTTAATTAATTGCTGCTTTATTTATTTAAGTTTTAAATTATATGATAACAATTTATAATTAAATTACATAACAATTCTTAGTTTAGTTTAATGATAATTAAAAGGAAAACAAAAGATTTAAATAATAAATTTTGAATATGTTTATCAGATAAACCATAGAGCGTAATAAATAGAGAATAACATTATTTTGCTAGTTTTAATGTTAATACAAAGTATGTATAAAGTGTATCAGTAAGAGGTGGCTGGTTTGTTTTCCGGATATAACGAAAAGTAACCAAAACATTTCAATTCTTTTCTGTTTATTGTGAAGCTGATCAATGGAAATGATTTATAGAATACAGCAGTATTCAAATAGTGGTCCTGCGGTTATTAAAATACCTAATTTAAAAAAAAAGTTTGAAACAGTAGTTGACATTTATTTATGAAGATGTAGTAATCATTTATTTACATCGCGCTGTGTTGCTGCGATAAAATCGCGAGTTCTCTAAATGACTGTTTATAAAATGACCCTGACATTTCGGTTTCTCATGCCAAAAATTATCTACACTGTAATATACATATATATGTACATGTTTATATGCAGAATATATTTTAAATAGTGACATCAAATGGACAAGATAAAATACATGCAAAGATTGTTTGATGAAACATTTAAAAAATCATGTTTTTATTTTATGCAGTGAACTATAATACACAATTATACATAGTAGATATTCATTTGACTCTAAAACCTTATGCCGGTTTCACACCAGAGAGACAGTTTTGAAAACAGTTTTGTTGTCAAAAAACAAAACAAAATCATGTTATGTTTTATTTTAAAACGGTTCTGTTTTTCAAAAACAGACTGTTCACACTGGTGTTGCTTTTAGTGTTTTTCTGTGTGTACCATAAAAAGCGCAAATGTTCACAAAAAACAAAACTGCGTGTTCAAACCAAGCAGACTACAAAACAATAACAAACGTGTTTTCCTTCGATCTTACCGACTCCAGATGGGAATGTGTTTTGTTTACTAAAACAGCAACAAAAGACAAAAATGTTTTAAGACTGTCTCTTTGGTGGAAACATTGAAGTTTTTGTTCAGGAAAACAAGTTTTTGTTCGTGTTTTATTGAACTTTCTTATGAGACAAATAACATTACAAGAAAAAATAGTTATTTTATAATAGATCTTTTTATACATGGTACATAACATGGTACATGGTTGTAAACAGGTCTTTGAAAGCTAGTTTAAAGGCGTCACTTTTATCATCAACAACATTGCGTCGTCGACAGTCCTGACTATACTGCGTGCACTGTAAAGCTTGTCTGATCGATAGTAAGTAATGTCGCATGGAAATAATCAACAGTAGAAGCGATTACATTACAAACAACACGTGTATACTAGCGTGCGATTCAAATTAACATTGATATTGATGTACCTAACACCTTGTATACCAGGTTTATTTATAAATATGAGTAACTCAACTTATAAATAAATAAAAGATTACTTTGTTTACCAAATTACATTTAGTTTCCGATTTAAAACAAAAGACATCCGTTTGAATATTTTGGCCGCAACATGCAGTGAATGAAAAATGGGTTGTGATACTTGAATCAATGAAAATACAGATCCATGTTCGGGTCATCTTCAAACTAAGTTAGGTTAAAGACAACGGAAGATAGATCTTAATATTGTTGATTGAATATACTAGTGACACAACATAAAAAAACAAAATTTGAGAAATGGTCATAAATTATTTAAAAATATTTTCTGACTCAAATAATTTTCTTATTTCGCGAGCTTATTTTTAAATTAGTTCCAAGTAAAACATTCTTCACTTTAACCAATCAACCATTTATAAATAGAAATATTTGTTTATACATATATACTCATGAAAATTCTTTTATTACTTTCACACTTACGTGTCTTACATACTTTCATCTCTTTCTGCACTTACTACATAATAAAATTTTTAATCAAACAGTTCTGGAACTATTAATCTTATTTCAAAAGTGCCCGTAAAACTGTTCGATACGGAATCAATTGCCACCTTGTTCATTGTTGATTGTACTTGTGCATTTGTAGGAATTAATCAGCTTGATTTATGAACTAAACCTAAGTAAACGAACTATACATCAATCGGATTGATAAGGCAAGGCGGTTTATTTGCTATAAGAAGTTTGGTTTCGGCTTAAAAATTAGATCAGTCCAGAGGCGAATGAATAGTAAATGCGATTAGCTTGCTACAAGCGTAAATTTGCCCCGTCGGTCTGTCAAAAACGTTGTTTATTATGGCAATCATCCATCGTATGGTATCGTATATCAACTTCTGTACCTAATAGTGACAATGCTCTTAGAAATATGCAGATTTTAAACAATTAATCTAAATAAATTGAATAATCAAATATTAGGAGATCAAACATAGTGAGAAAAAGGTAATAAGCGAAAAGAACATTGGGTAGTTATTAAAGGGAGAACAAGAATAAAGAAAATGAACGAGAAAAGAGAAGGAACAGGAGGGAGAGTAGCAGGAGAAGCGAAGAAGTATCGTATCAGTAGCAGTTTTGTTTTTATTTTTATAAGGATAAATTTATAGATTTTTTTCGTTTGGAAGGAGTGAGAATGTTTAAATTTAATAAGGATCAAAATTGAATTAAGCACAATAATATGTAAATAAATGAGTTAAGGTACAAGAATGTGTGCCAAATGGCAAACACAATAACAATAAAATGATACAGATATTAGGAGATGCATTTTATATATAGGTACATTAGCAAAGAAATTATTGAAATTAAAGTTTTTCTTCCATAAAAAGTTCTTTAATTTTTTTGCCTTATATCTTGTCCAGCAGTTCTAATTTTTAGATATGTTTTAAAGTTTAAGTTCCTAATGACAAGCGCAAGTTATTCTTTCCATCGAACATTCGCCAACTTCGCCAACTTGGAGAAATGGTGGATAAAACGGTTTCTATGTTATATCTCCTTACCTATGCTGGCGATTTCGCTCTAAGACTTCCATTATAACCCTGGTACAATACTACAACTGCTTCAGTATTTTCTTAACGTAAACAATCCTTAGATGCCTAGTATCTGGCTATATGTATTGCTCAGAATTAGAAGGCTTGGTTAAACGTTGTCTGGATGAACGAGGCCTGAAGATGAGTAATATAACTTTACGCCGAATAGGGTAAGATAGTTTTCATTTGGTCAAAGGTACTTCCAATGCTTTTATTATATAACAGTCAATTTAGATGCATCTAGTTTTGTTTGTATACAGTTTCTATATTTATTATTAATATATTATTAACGGCTTATGATTTGTAACTAGTAAATCCTAATTAATTCTGACATCAGTGGATTCTATGATAACAATAATTATTATGAATCTGATAGAGGACTCAATTGTCTACAATTTTGTATACCTGATAAATATTGAGACTCCTTAATTAAAACAAAATGAAATGGGTACATCTCAAACTTTAGCGCCTCAAACGTGCATTGCATATGATTATACCAAGTCTCAATGTAATAATTACAGCTGTATTTCATACATGCTACATATTTTGTATACAAGTCAAGCAAAAAAACACACAAATAATCATGTGTGGCATAAATTATAAGAATTAACTTCATGTGGATTACGTCATCATTATATTGTATAAAAGCCTTTAAACAGTAATGATATTCTCAACAAAAACTCTAAGAACCAGAGTCGCCAACCTTTGTGTAGTGAGTTGCAAATATACTACTTAATTAAAATAAGCCCGCAGACTCATCAAACGAAACTGATTTATGACATTTTGGTGCTTCTGGAGAAGCTGAATAATTATTATTTCAACTGTCATGAATACAAGGTTACTGACACCTGTTTCTTGTTATTAAAATTATCATTCATTGGTTTTTTCTGGTCACACCTGTTGAAGATGACGACATGATAGGTTTTTATAATGTGATATAATAATTTTTAGTTATGATATTTAATTTTCCATATACTTGTAAATGTTATTTCTTTATCTATGTTATAAATAACAAACTATAACCAAATTCTATTATTTATAGTGCCTATAGCGCAATATTTAAAATAGACAATTGTGAATGGATACAATTGTTTTTGGCAAAGAATAAATGTGTTTATAGCTTAACTTTTTTCTGACAATTCCTCATAACATAATTCGCCCTAACGTCCATAAATGTAACATATTTTATATTTCATTCCAACTCATTACAATAAAATAGGTGAACGTGAAACAAAAGATATTTTAGAGTAGTGACCAATATTTCTTTGATTGAACTTTGACATTTCATTGGAAAACAAACCATTCCTGTGTTTAATACATTATATAGAGATAAGTTGGGTGCAACCCAAATTGTGACACAATTCCAACTCAAACGAGATTAGATTCTTTTCAAATGAATATTAATGATACCAAATCAAGATCGAAAGGCGCTTTCTAAATAATTTATTGGTTAGAAATTCAATGTGGTCTAGTTATAATCGTGCTCGATAATATGAATAAATTTTCATATCATTGTCAATTGTATTGATTGTACATTTACATTTAGTTGTAAATATATCAGTTGTGATATAATCGAAACAACTACAAAGAAACTAGCGCCATCCCACGCGAAATTTTACAACTACGAAGGTTTAATTGTAAAGGTATTTTAATGAATATATAATTAATTATGCGTATTGATGTATATAGTTGTATACAAACAAGGTCTTCTAACAAGTTAGTAGCCATAGGCGAGGACAAAATATTATATTACATAATTGCGATAGAAAAGAAATAGACTTCATTCAGCAGGCATTTATATATAGTGAGCTCTTATTTAGTAATTGTTACAGACGTCCTTTAAAGGTAAGCGTCCACGGGTACACACTATTCGCATCAAACGCGTTGGCTTTATTAAACAAAACGTGGAAGAGAGAGAGAAATAAGGAGGAAGGCGTATGCAGCGATAGTTATAAATCTACTATGACATACAGTCCTTTAAAGTAGCTATAGTCCAAATCACGAGAGTTCGGCGGCGATTTATACTTAAAAGAGGTTATAAGAGCGGTATAAATCTATAATACGATAATGAATTTTATGTTATTCGTTTGTATAAACATTATAGAAAAATAAGTGAGTAAGTGCTCTTTAGTTATATCGGCAGTTTAAGCCCCACAACTTGTTTTAAGTATGAGTCGCCGCCGAACTCTCGTAATTTGAACTATATTTGTTGCATTCTCTTCCGCTTTCCTTTTCTTTCACGTTTTATTTAAAGTATCCAATGCGTTTGATGTATGCAATGCAGAACTGTAGACTCTCACCTTTCTATTAGACTATTTCTAACCAAATTAAATTGCATTATTCTGGTATCAACCGAATTATCGTCTTGCAAAAATAGTTAATATTTAAAAATGTTAATTTATTTTTGTCAATCCTATATTAAATGAACCATAGGTTGACAAATATGTAAATAAAGATTATACCTCTGGAATATTAATGAATTATTCAACGCTTACGAGAATTTGATTGTAAATCGTATGGAAACAGTAAAACAACAAAATGTTAAGTAAATAGTGAATATTAAGGCGGGTCCAGATGTTACAAATACAAGTGCTTGTGTTCAATATTGCAAATATTGTACAATAAAAAACTTTGCAATGTAGCAAACATGATGAATAAATTATAAGGATTGCACTTTGTGATTTTTAGAAAACTTGGTGGGGCTTTCCGATCACAGATTTTTAGAAAAACATTCCTTTTTAAATATGATAAAGTTTATTTAGGGTTCTAAATATTCTTTGGATTATAGTCACTTTATATCTTATTTATTTAGTTCTTAAGCCTTAGGCGTCAGCCACACGCAGTATTACTTCTGATTAATTGAAATTAAAAGTAGGAAATAATAGATTTCAGGGCCGATTTTTCAATACTCATTTAGCTTTTATTTATTTTAAACCTTGGCTGATATTTTTGTTTCTCAGCTCTTATACGAGTAGTTTAACCAAGCAATCAGTAACTATTGTCTGTGTTTGACAAAACTAGAACAGAAAAACCCATGTTTAAGATTAAGAAATTACAACTTTGGTCAAGCAGTTTAATATTTCTTCTCAATACAATAACTTGATAAGTTTCTTTAGAATCCCAGTGAACATTTTGGAATCGCTTTGCTATCATATTGAAGATGCGTATAATTTTTTTGTCATTAAAGAGTTTCTCACAGTCGTTCATATGGCGAAACTCTATTTTAACGGCTACAAATGGCGAAACCACTCCACTTAACGAACTATAATTGAAGCGCAATAGTGATAGAAACGTCACAAAACAGGATATTTCACCTAATTGTTTGTTTTTCTACCAACATTTACATAGAGGCACTTATTTTCTTGTTTTGTAGTAGTTTTGCAGTGTCTAGACCCACCTTTAGAAAACGAGGTGATGTCAAACAGACGGTGAATGTACGACAATGTAAACTGTTGTGAACGGTTGAACAACTAAACGGCTTCGCTACTTATGGAGGTGATGTCATGTTTCAAATTATTGTAAATATGCAAAACACAAGCAACACAGTTGTTTATTATGAATTGAACATAAAACGTATAATTAATAGAAAAAATGACCCCGTTCATGACATAATAATAAATGATGGTAAGTTAGATAACTGCTTTCAGCTTTGAAATGTCAGAAGGAAACGTTAAGCACAAACTATAAATCCTAGGTTAGGTTGACGGTGGTGACGCCTAGATTTGTCAGATATAGTTTGAACGAGACCTCAGATGTTGAAGTAGTGTTTTGTAGATGCTGGATTGTAAGTTATCTGTAGGAGCAATCAATGGAGAGCAACTAAGAAGGAAAACTCGATTAAAAGTTCTTGTTTATATTCATGGTGTCCTTATATTGATGTCACAATGATTAAAATAACAACATTGGTCTACTGAAACTATTTTGATTAACTATTTGTCTCTGTTTATTGTGACGCTATTAAATCTATAAATGTTTAACAATATTGAACTCACACTGCAAGCATTATTTATCCCGAACTGAGCCACTTACAGTATTTAAATCGAATGTGGAATACTAAAATATACTACCATAGACTTTACCCCCGTCACAATGCGACGTCTTTTTAGCGTGTATGATTTGAATCCAATAAAATCATTCGCAATTACATTACATGCAAAATTTCAACTTTCTATCTTTTACGAATTAAAAGTAATACAGCAAAAAAGGGCTCACTTTTTTTCCTGTTTTTCCAAAATTACGGGTTTCCAGGAAGTTTAGGGAAAAATCCGGGGACGCCAAAAAACTTAGAATTTTTTTCTCTACGAAATAGGAAAATGTCAAAAACATTGATGTAGCCGTTTTCGATCTACCGTACAAAATTCAGTACCAAACATATAAACATATAAGCATATAAACATACAGTTGGAACATTATAATATAGGATAATGCTGTTATTATTAGTGAATAAAATAAATTACGTTCAACACAAATTAAAAGCTACAGTTTGTGCTAAATTTACGATATACACACCTAAAAGAGAGCAGTTCATTCGCGAATTCTTTTATACGGGATTCTAGGTAAATTTCTTATTTAAGATTAACAATAGCTTCAGAGAACAAATAAAATCGAACCATAAACAAATCGTCGTTATTTCTAATACGTGTTATTTTTATTAGGGTTCAATACTAATCTAAATATTTAACAGAACTTAAAGCTTTTACTTGGAATCTATGAACACAGCGTATATATTTTATATTACGTTTTATTTTTAATCAAGTTTGAGCTTATTTGAACAAGTTTAATCACGATTATTTATTCATTGATTATTACAATATTTAAATCAATTCAAATGTCAACTTAATTGGAAAACCATATTGTGATTTCTTAAACAAATTAAAAGTTAGTGTAGCATACTCGTATCAAGTAATTTCATGATTTATAAGTTAAATTAATTGATACTATCACAGTCTAAGCGCTATAAATATTACAGCACGTATTATGACATATTAATTTATGAGGTTGATAAATGGTCACCGTATAAGGACAATAAAATACTCGTACTCTGAGCTATTTAACTTTACTAATTGTCTCGGGTTTGTTTCTAACGTCTTTATAATGGTTTTCTATGTACCTGTGAACCTCCCTCCTCTCCCTCGCTTCTCACTTTTATTATATTTGTTATTTCTTGATTTATATTTGTTTTTCACACTGTTACTCTATGGGTGCAGCTGAATAATCACGTATCATAAAAACACAGCTTGCAACCAGTGGCGTGCCATCAACAGTAACCTAATAAGGTGACAAAAGATTTACTGTATGATTGGTACGCCACTGATTTGACGCCTTGAATAGAACAATATTCAAATAGAATTGCGTAGGCAGCTTGCTTAACAATTGTTGTTACTTTGGTATGTTTTATGAGTTGAGCTTTTTACTTACTATGATCAGATTGTTACGAATTGTACGACAAGTTATGAAATAAATTGAAAAAATATGTGTAGCTTGTAAAGTTTATTTTGTAGAAGTGACATCTCTAGAATAAGAGGCGCCGTTGTAAATAATAGATGTAATGGCATCAACAACGACCCAATTTCATTCGTTCAATAATATAGTACTCTAGGAGTATTTTTATTGTAGGTACATACTATTTTTGTACTTATAGAAGAATAGATAGATAGTATTTGAACATCTATTTTAGTTTAACAACTGCCCTACTTTTGTAATTTAAATTTAAAAGTTAAAAATAAATGATAATACTTTGATAGTGTTTTCAAAATGAGTTATTTGTTTGTATCACTTGTTTCCAATTGTTTGTTTTTACTCCTTGATACGAAAACTTTTTGATAATAGTAAATATTGATATAATATTGAACAATAGACAAAATAAAACCGCAGAAGCAATACCCAGCAGTTTTGTTTTCCATCTACAGATCAGAGAGTTTTTTTCATATATTTTTTTCCGCAAATTGAAATGTATTACCACTTTATAGTGTAATGCATCCACATATATTTAAAATTCATACATAAAAAGTATAATTAAAATTCTTACATAAAATAATTGGATAATCACTTTGGACCGCATCTTTGTTACTAGTGATATTTGAAATTTAATCTGATGGAGCTTTTATGAAATAATTCAACTGCATTTAAACTTTTATAACTTTTGTACTTGTTTCAAAAGCTTATAAAGTTTTAAGCAGCAATCTTAGGTGATGTAAGATAAATGGTAGAGCTTTTTCTTTGGTATTATTTTCTATATTTAAGTATAAAGTTTTGTAATGAAAAAAAATGATTGTATTAATAAATATATAACTTTGTTAATTCATTTAGAAAACAAGAAAAAAAATGTACCATCTTTGGTCACGCATCAACTTATTCAAATATGTGTAGAAACGTTAATTAGTGTCCTGAGTTTTTGTGATGTTTATTTTAGAAAGTAATCTAGTCTTTGAACTTTTGACCTCCTAACTAACAAGATGAACTTTGACGAATTCGATCATATTTATTTTTACGTTTGTTTCGTAATCTGCACTAAATTAAAATTCGCAGTTCGACAACTTTTAAGTGTCAAGCTATGCATAATACACTGGTTAAAATAATTTTACTTAAATTTATTTTTACTGTTTCATTTTCTAATGGTCTGCAGTATAACAAGTTTTTATTTATGTGGTATTGCTGTAAGGAGTTTGATTATACATCACTTTTACACTCTATTTTATAACACAGATTGAAATCCATAGAAAGTGATTAAAGGGATAAAATTCGACTAATTAAGTAATAATTACGACATATGTTTTCCTGATATGCAGATTGCCATGTATGCGTCAGTGTGATACCCAACTCGTGCGGGATTTTGATACTGTCTGGATGTGGTAAATTCTAGTTATTAAAGTGTTTGATAAGAGTAATACTTGATTAATATTTGACATTTCTATAAATACATTTCAATGTTACTTCACTTCCGTTTGCATAATAACTAGAAAAACTAAAACGAAAGAGGTTTTATATTTGTGGTTCGACCTTCAATTAAATGTTTCAAAATGTAATAAGAAAATCTTAATCAATTAAAGAAAGGTTAGGAAACTATTTCTTAAAATATTGCGAAATATTTCATTGTGTTATAATAAGGCTTTGGTAGAGAATATAGCCCTGCTACTTTACGAATTATTAACTTAATTTTAAACTTAAGAAATATGCTACAACAAAATTATTAATAAACAATTTTTAATTTGTATAATAATATATTTTTCTTTTTTGTTTCAGGTAAGCCGATATTTTTGATATATTCAACATTTCAAGTATTCTAGTGTAAGTAATTTTAATTTAGTTTTTTATTTCTTCTATTTTTGCAAAATCTATTTTGACATATTTGAAAACATGGAGTGCTAGTACAAATTTGTAAGTCAATTGTCATTTTAGTACACTGTCGCCATCTATATCTAACTATATAACCATGAAGTAATGTTTCACCTTATACACCTTAACGCTTATTGGAGACAAGACTATCTTAAAACAGTTTATATATTTCGATTAAGGTTATGTTAAAGTTATTTATTTATCCATACGTATTTAAACTTTTACTACATTGGGAAAGTAACTAGATATATTTTAAAGTAACTGTATGTGTATCTAAATATTAAATGTTACGATACCAGACATCTGTGGTAGTTCTGATTATAAACACGAAACTCTATTTATCTATTGCAGTTCCTATAATTTCACTGATAATAAATTTATATAAATACCAAGTAATAAAAGTTTCATAGCTGATACATGAATGCATGGGTTTGAATTAAGTTATTGATTGCATGAAGTCATTACTAAATACGGTAAACGTGCGGTCACGCTTTAGTACACTTCTAGATTATTGCAATCACTACTTATTAAAGTTAATAAGCATAAACACATTAATTAGAAGAAATTAAAGGTTAACAAACATAAACAAATATTTTAAGTATTTTCATTATGTATTACATCTTTATAAATTTCAAAGTTCAAAGGTTTAAAAGGTGGGGCAATGCAGCGTATCTTGCATTGCAGTATCGTTGCATCACTCCTTACCCTTCGACCCTCCCCATGTTGGCAGTTGCACGACAAGGGGATGCTCTGGGGTCTATTCGATAAATATACCTTGACAAATTAGAGTTGCTGGGATTTTCAAAACTAGAACACGGGTACACATGGGAATTGCTGTAATAGAAAATGGAAAACTACTGTTTACTTAGGTATTGTGTTTCTTGATGCAAAGTTTTTAGGTAAACAAGTTGAAATCTCGTATATTATTAAGGTACTATGGTTGAATGTCTAAAGCTGTGTTTCTTATGGCTTTGTTTGTTTGTCTTAAATAAATTACAATGATATTTAGCATATCCACTGCTATTTCTGCACCGAAATTTGTAATTCTCTTAGGTTTTTATTGTTTATTTAAGCTTGCATTATATTATATTATATAAATAAGTTATTTAAAAGGGGGCTTGATCTAGAAATATTATCTAGTTCTCGGGAGACAAAGAGATTCCATCAATTATAAACTTCTTTTTGGTTAAGATATTTTTCTCCGATTTTAATCTTAAATTAGTGTCTAATTTACTTACTGGACCCGTTCTATTTAGCGCTACTGTGTCAGCCTCTGCATAACGATTAATTTTCTTGCAATCTCTTTTATGAGTTATGCTACTTTTTCAAGATTTACTTAGATCTCGATTTAGATTTAGAAAGCAAATCATATAAGTGATTATATCACTAGTAATCTAAAGTTTTTCAAAATTTGCAACAATTCTCTATTAGTTTTATCATTTTTTTCTTGCTTCCTATTTTCATTTTTCATCCCGATTTAAATCTTTGACGTTTATGTGTCTTTGCCCTGTCCCTTCGTCATATTTTAAATGATTTATATATTTAGAATAAAAGGAACTCACAATATTATCTCTGAGAACTATATATCTAAAGCACACCCTACGGGCATTCAAATATTTAAAGGTTTTTTCATTTCTATTTCACCCTTATTCGCCGGGTAGAGGGATATAAAACTATAACACGAAATCGTAGCAGAACTGTGTTATTTCAAGTATAGAATAAACAGGTCATGGCATTAACAAAGTTTAACAAGCTTTAGGTTAAACCAAACATATATCTCAAGTGTTTCTAATATTGGAATATTTTTATCTATTTCAAAATAAGTTTTATACCTTTGAATAGAGATGGAAGCACTTACTGTTAAGTCGTAAATTGTATCTCAGAAGTGGGATTTAGTTAGGAACGCGGAATTCTCGTACATTTATAAATCGTTTCTATACAAACCTCTTGAAGAAAATATACGATAGCATAAGAGCAGTCGTTGGGAAGTTGGGGGAAGTGGTGCAATCTCCGGATGACGTCGTCGTAAAGGATAATGTAGTAGTGCATCCCGGTAGGATATCATAGGATGTGACGTCGTACCAGAATGCATGGTAACCGTGGTACCACGGTACGGTAGTTGTTTTCAAAGCTAGTGGATTTACGTCATATGAATGCAAATGTTAGTTTTCTTAATATCCGATACTCAAGAGTTTGGTAATTCCGTTATGTGCAACATTTCCATTAAATTCTATGCGGAGTTATTTACTATTTAGATTATGTTGATTTTAGGAGTCTCCTTAATGCAGTATTCAAAAGAGAGTTTCTTCTTTCTTATATATTCTGGTAAAGTTTTGAATTTTATGCTGCTGTAGGACAAGAGAAGATTTATTTGAACGAAAGATATATATGTAGGTTATTTATTGGTAACATAAATTCTTTCTTCAATTTGGTTTAGACTTCTTGGTACTGGGCGTCTACTTTCGGATGGAATTTCGGACATCTTCCAATGACTTTTTAGTAGTGCAGATTCACAAAGACTTTTGTAAATAGATTTAAGAAGATGAAACGAAAGTTCTACTATACGCAAATCAGGTATAACAGAACTTCTGCAATTTAACAACGAAGGAAAGACTAATTGTTGATGGAATTTGAATGTGGTAAACTTCAAGTAAACATAGTTTTACAAAATCTTTGATTGACAGCTTCTGCAACACTTTGAGAACTTAAATTTACCCTCAATGTTTTTAAAGCTGCCTGCAAATGCCACTGTTACTCAAAAAATAATTATTATCAATTTTAGACCGCCCCATTCTTTTGACAATCAATAGAATTTCCGAACAACAAAGAACAATGCTTTTGGCATTACTCGGGAAAACAAGTAAAGTAGAATTTAGTTGCTCTTTATAGAAGCTAACCTATATACTCATAAATGTATAAAATTGACCCATTTACACTTGAAATAAATACAAAGGCATACCATACAACCCCCTCCATTATACAAAACCTTCTGCTAAACTGACTGTATCAATATTTCATTTTTATTTACATTTATACGAAACGAAACCCAATTAATATAAACTTTTTGAAATAGAATCATTCGTTTGATCTCCAACATCCCTTGCTGTGTACCAAAGCACATCTAGAGCAGATTACGAGACCTGCGCATTACATCTCAAAATAAATTCAGAAGAGAGGGTAATATTTTGCACCAAGGATCAGTTCCTGGGGGATGAGGAAAAGGGTGTGTCACGCTTGTCTTGTCTGACAGTCAAACCTTCCCTTCTAGATCATAATAACGCACTAAAATGAAAAGAATGCACATAGATAGTGAAATTTAACCTTAAAAACATCATTTTAATAAAAACCTAATTGTGTCTTCACTATATCGAGTTGTGTGGTGCAGCATGCTGTTATGTTATGATAATAAAATATTAATCTTATTGTTTTGAATGTCAAGTGTCAAAGTGTCATGTTTGTTAAGTGATTGATCTAATTGATTCAAGTGAAATGTGTTCGATAGGTGTTTATGTATAGTAATAGTGTTAATGTTCATTAAAAACAATTAAAAAATGTGTTCAAGGCTAGTAATTAAAACGATTCACTAATTAGGTAGTAAAAAACATGGTGAAAATTAAAAAGCTTTTTATAATAATATTTTCTTTATTTTTTATATGTGTTCTTTATTTATAAATATTACTTTTCCTTTTATATTTTCCTTTTTTAAAGAAATTGATAAGTTAATATCCCCATTTCATTTTCATTTCGAATTCAAGTGCATATGCTTGACATTTCTCTAGCATTTTCAATTTTCTTAAGTAGCTTTGACTATTCCAAACAAACTACACGAGTATATCGTCAATTTAACTTCTTTAGATAAGATATTAACGATTTTATGTTCGTTTCAATATGAAAATATTGAAGAAGCTCGACTTGAAAGCTCAAGTAAAATAAAATATAAACATATATATAAAATATAGTTCTTGTAATACAATTTGTAAGGTAAATAGATAGAGATTATAGCTATTGTTATTTTAAAATATGCAAAGTTCTGCACCGATGCTCCAGGCACTCATTGAGGCTTCATAATAATTATAAACAAATTTTAAATATTTCACCAAAAAATTTAGTCGTATTTTTACAAAGGATCTTTATAACTCGATTTTAAATCCCTTTTAGATTATATATTATTACATATTTGCTTTAAATATGTCACTACACCGCTGCCTAATAAATATATAAGTTTATGATATTATTTCAACACAATGTACCTCTCTCTTTGTCTCTGTCTCTCACAGTATTTCCATATAAGACGTATGCAGCTTTTTTTGTAAATCCACTTAATTTAACCTTGTACATTCACACTCTCTCATTATGATAACTTCTTATATCCTGTTTCAATAGAAACATGCCATCAAATCTTGTAAATTTATGAAACACATATTTTATAAAACGTATTCAATCTGATTGAATCTTTTAATTATTTAATAATACATTTAACATAAATAAACGATTGTTATCGCATAATTAATGTATAAATTAATTGTGCTGCCTGCATATTAATGAGCGGCAGTTCAATCGATTGATTCAATAACGATCGACTGGTCACTCGCTGGGATTGTGGCCGTACGTCTGTAGATCTAATGCAATGGTAATAAATGTTCTTGTACGCGATTTGTTCTACTCGATAAATAATTTACATCTGATTACATTTCATTATTTGTATTACAATTAGTATTATATTTATCAGCTCTTTGCCCCATTGCAAAGCAATGTATGTTTAAGGTAGTTAATTCATTATTAAAATTACTTTCCTACACATTTGATAAAATTTAAATATATGTATATGAATGATATAGTAGACGACAACATTGGTGGTAAGACGTTTCACAGTATATCTCGAGAACATTAGTAAAAAAAATTAATATATTGTTGAGGAATATATTAGAAAAGTTTTGACTCCTTTTTAGATAGTTTTAAAACTTGTAAGAAAAGATACAAAGGTTTAAAGTTGACCTTCTTTTAAAACAGCATATGAGTGACTGAAATAGATATTGTAATTTGGCAACGTCGCATGTTGCTACGCTCTATGCGCCTGCGAACGTTTCTATATTACAGTGGTTGCGTTGCTCTTTCCATATTTTTCAAAAGTGTATTTTAGCAGTATATATAAATAAAAGCTTACATATATTCTGTAGTCTATAAAAAAATAAAATACTATCCTATACGGAGTGTTCGTAACATTTGAACATAAAAATCCCAGCTTTGCTTTTTCCTGTGATTGACACTGCTAAAGATTCTCACCCAATTTTTTAAACTATTTTATTTTCTTTACAAATGTGACATTCATTCTCGCACACACCCAATGTGACAACTAATATGGGTCGACCAGAATAGTTAGATTATTATTTGTTACATGGTAAATACTTTGACCTCTCCTTTTAAGAAAGTTATACATTGCTGTCTATTTTCATTTAATTTAACTTTCTTGATTTAACTCGAGCTCTAGCTCAACTGGAATAGTGGGAATAGAGTAGTGTTTTATCCAATTACCAAAGAACACCAATAAAGCCGAAAACTTTTCAAAGAACATGCTTAAAGTCAACGTTACTTGATCCAGAGGAAACAGCTTCCATATGTCATCAAAGACTAACACAAACCTAGTAAACTTCGTCACTTACTTTTTAGAAGTTTATTTTTTTCTAACGCAACATTCTCAAATGTTTTATTGGATAAGTTTGTTAGCTATTTAAAACTCTCAAAAGAAGATAATAGGTTATTGACAGGAATCTAGTGTTTAAATATATAGTTACTTTTGATATATTTATAATAAAAATTGTTTCTAAATAGAAAATTCGGAAGAACTAATTAGGCGATATATTTTCTGGATTTGATTGTTATCAAAGGCAATTAAGTTATGTGCTTACTTAATCATAAACTTATTAGGCAGTGGTGTAGTGCATATATATGAGTTTCGACACTATAACTCCCAATATAATAAAAAATCATGGTGACAGAACTTAGCATCGGAAATAAGCCAACATAACTAAACAATTAGGTAATAGAGTCAATGGCATATCGAGATTAATTGGGGCCTGAACGTTACTCGATATATGGGCCTCTTTTATAGTCTTCCAGCCTATGTAAAAATAAAAATTTTAGCTACTACACAAAATCAATTCTATCTAGTCATAACTGAACTTCAAATTATTGAATTTTGAAATGACCGGGGCCATTTGGTACGCCTCTAAATAGAGTAATCTACTCTTGGCAAACACAACGGTCGGCCAGGTCTCTTTGTTAATTTGTTTTGTTCAATTTTAATCACCAATTACAAAAACGTGTAATTTGATAATTGCGTTACACCGGAAGTTAGATGTTTACATGTCTATCTATCTACAAATATCTATTAAAGTATATCCGGGATATATTCTTCAGTAATTATTATTACCAAAAATACTGTAATTGTAAAAATTACGTCACCTTTGCTTCGTTGAATCAGTAGAGGTTGTGACCCATACACGACTATTTAAAAACCGTTAGAATAATTAAAAAAAATGAGTTTTGATTTAATGACACTATTGTAAAATCTCAAATTCTACTCTACCAATTAAAATTTAGAGAGGAGAAAAATCTGTCGTCCATTGATTACAAAGGGGTTAAAAAATCATGATGTTATTTGTGATATAATTTATGTAACATTTTTTAATGTAATATTTATGTTATTCTTTTTAATTTTTAATATAATTCTTATTTATTTCTCCAATAACAAAACAACAAATATAATTGCAGATAGTTCAATAAACTTTCAATTAAAATGAACTGAGTTTCAATAACATTTATAAAATTTCTAATCCAATCATTAGAATATATAAAAAAAAAAGTTAATAAGTAAATTTAAAATTATCAACAGTTTATTTAAATTTAAAAAATAAATAATTGCGCATCGTTTGACGTAATTAACACTAATAGCAACAAATTGCATGTTTAATCTTATGACCTATAATAAATAATTGGTTTTAATTAAAGTTATTAAAAATATCTCTCATTCTCTCTCTCTCCCTCTCTTTCTATACATGTAATACTGATTAATTAATTATCTAATTCAAACCAACTTTACGAATTTAAACTATTATACATATCAAATATAACAGACTATTAAAAACTGTATTTATAATCACACTTTGTGAATAGTCTTCTGTTCTAATTTCTCTTTAATAATCAAATAATTCATTTAATTACCCAAATTTGTGATAAAGTACTTATACTTATTCAAAATGAATTATAATATAATACTAAACAGCGTAATAAAATAATAATAATAATAGCTATGTAGATAATAAAATAATAATATTAACATGACGTCCTGTATACCTGAGAGAATCTCATTAATACTCAACAATAAGACTGTCTAAAATGAATTTAATAGCGAACATTGAATTAAGAAATTATATAATAAAATATTTCAAATATTTTCGGCTCTCTTTAACTTTAACTATTCTACTTCTAATTATAACTGTTACCATTCTTAAAAATACGTAAAAATTAAACTACATTGTAAAATTATAAGGCTGGTAAAAATATTCGAATAAATTTGTGATTTCGGTATAAAATGTGTCTAATACTTCAATGTGTTCAACGTAGTAAACTTAAAACTTAAGTAAATAATAATTACAAGTTTAATTTTATCAAAAGTGATGATAACCACTACTAAAACATGTATCCCTTTGAAAATAACCCTTTTCGATCTCCTCCAAAACTACAAAATTTTATCCCTGCTAACATTCTCCCACCACCTAGCGAGTGGGAGGATAGGTTTGAATCATTAGATCAAAATGACAATCATAGCGAAAGTCACGAGATTAATGAAGAGGAAAATATCCTTAAAAGTACCACTTGCGATGAAGTATCCAATATTCAGGAAGATAAAGAAGAAAATAAAGATTCTCCAACATGGCCGGCACAAGAAAAGGAAATCTACATAGAATCTTTCCATGAGTCGATTGCTTGTGGGTGTAATTTTGAGGAGCATGAGTTGAATCAAAGCTTCTTCAATGGAAATGTTGATAATCAGGATTCTGATGGTTACTTTCCACCCCCAAACTATTGGGAAACTGATTATGATGAAAATACTTCTGACGTTCAATCCTGTAGAAGACCTTATTGTGACTTAGACATTTGTAACAGTAGAGACTCCCCCATAAATCATGCAGATAGCTTAGATAACGTGAAACAAGCTATAAAAGATAATAGTAATGTTTTTGAGGATGTTGTACGTACAGATTCTCCAAACAATAATTTTTATTGTCCGGAAAACAATGAAGATATCGAGCTTAACGTCCCTCCCCCTATTCCCTGGAAGGATCAAGTTGAAGAGGATAAAGAAGATGTTTGTAGCTACAAAACTGATGATCAACTGGATGATACGAGGAATTATTATCAGACCGTTTATTGTAACAGCTACAACGATTCGGAGAATAGCCACACAGGGGTTGATAACAGCAACCCCGTGCAAGGGGAATTCGCTGGAACCCAATCAGATCCAAGCGTGTGTAACGATAACAGCAGCTCTCATTTTAACGGGAATTTTGAAGAGGATAGAATAGCGATTGGCAGAGAACTGAATATTCAACAAATTGTGGAATATGAGTTGAGCAGGCCTAATCAATTTCGCAATAGATTCTATCAGACGCGATTTCCATTTCCTTCCCCTGTGCATCCGTCACCACCATCTCCGTTTCCTAATATTATTGAATCTATATCTAATACTAATCACCCCGTAGCGACATTACTTTATCGCATAGCTTTTACAGTGTGGCATACTTCTTTGTACATAGAATCTGAAACGCAGAATCAGGTAAGACGTTAGTTGATATCATGACCTCACTTTAATTACCTTGTAGTAAGGTAGCAAGGGTGAAACTGCTCTGTAAGATAATTTTTGTATGATAACTAGAAAATGAACCATGGAATTAGCGTGTGGCAAGCCAGCAAGTGTGAAACTTCACTGCAATACAATTTTCTACCACAGCTTGTTAATAAACATAACTGATCTATATTTTACAGAACTTTGTCATACTATGTCTGTTCTTTTCTGACCTTGTGAATCCGAAGTCGACAGACGTAGTCTTATATTCAGCAAAATTCGAATTTTTGGACACCCAAATTAGAAAACGATGATGTGAATTTCTGTAGCAATAACTAACACTAGTTTATTGATAATTTAATATCGCGAATAATAATTTATTATTATGTTACTACATATGTTAATTATTCAAATCTGAATTTATTATTAATGAATCATTTACTGTTCTACACTAATGAGACTAACAATAAATTTACTTTTGGTTTTAATTTTGAAAGGTTAATTAATCTAATCTAATTTAACAGTTAATCAAATGAATTAACAGAGTTCTTTACACTGCACTAAATATATCCAACCAAATAATGATTTCAACTTTCAAATTTTTAACTGCGAGTGTTGCTATGTATTATTTAATTATGCAAATTAAACTAATGTGTAATCAGTGTCGTTTCCCTTTCTAATTACCCCGTTAAAGCAATCCACATGTTAAACATTCTATAAAAAATAATGAGCACATAATTAAATTATAATTTTACATTTTACATTTACATTTAATAGCCACATTTTACGTTGTAACACTTTGCTATAACTAAATTTTATAAAAAATGTTGAAGGACATAATTCTTACTATTAATGATTGTCTCCACTTTTCTTTAAAAGGACATTTATCTTTCATCTTCGTTGAGAAATATTTGATAGAAATCGTTCGAAATATGAAAGCTTCCGACGTATTAAGTTGCATGTTGCACTGGTGTGGACGTGTTGTACAACTTCTTTCAACAATTTTTGGATGTTGCATGTTTAAGTCGAACGTATGTGTACCATACTTTACAGCAATCGAATGACAATGTTTGATGATATGTTTCTCACACTTTATAGCAGTTTTTAAGAAATTTTGAAGTTAGTTACGGCCCATATTCCAGTTGGGAATAATGAATACACGTAACGTTACTTTTATTTCATATTTGCATTCTTTCTACCGTAGCACAAATGTCGTCAGTTCTCTCAATTTTGTTTTACCATTCAAAATAACAATGTCTAATTTCAAAATCAAGTAAGATGAAAAATTATATCACAAAAACAATTACAATTGGTTCCATAATACGTTTATTAATAAATGGAAATATTTCGTTCGTTCTTTTTGTGAGTATCATTAATATAATGAGTATATAAATCTTATGTAAAAAATAGAGAAATTCCTTGATAAAAAACAGAACCAAACATCTCCTTAAATAAATGGCTGGTTTCAAGAAACCGAAAAGATATAAACCTACTATACTCGTATCAATAATAAACTTAATCTCTCAACACTGAATAAAAAAGTCATTTGTGTATGTTATAAAATATAAATAAATTTTATTGATTTTAATCGAGACCTCACGATAAAGTAAATGCTACTAGTAATGCGTTAATAATCAAATTACAACTAATTTCAGTAATCAGGACGCAATTAAAATTAAATACCTAACTATAATGGATTATATAGTAAGCTTTGTAATTAATGAAAATAAGCCGATAATAAACTGAAAATTTATAAACGGATTATGTTCTGTGAAATATAGTGTTGTCTCTTTCACACAGTGTATTATTTATATAAGTTAAATTATTGATAATTATTAAATAGATTAATTGATGCATGTTATTTCTTTTTGTTTCAGCAATCCAATGACGGTTCAATCAAGCCGGCATCTACTACACAGGTAACAATACACCTGTACTTTGTATTTAATTACTTGAATAATTAATTATAGATTTATGAGTAATATGGACGTTGCTTTTTCAATATTAAAATGTATCTAGTCATAGTTTAACTCATATGGTATAGAAAAAATACAGTGTTGTAACATTAGATACAGTTTCAGATACAAATACAGGGTACTAGATACATTTAGATAGTGACGTCATACGCAGAAGTAACAAAAGCGGCAAAACTGATGTTTAAAATATATTTTTGTCAACTTTGGAATATTTAAATAAATATGAGCGACAATAAAACAACCCCTAAAATGAGTGCAGAGTCCTCTATGGTTTAATGTGGTTGGTTCACCCCCAAAGTTTTGGTGCCTCTGCTCTAAACTCCCATCTCTTTTTAAGTTCTTGTTCCCAATGTTTTTATTCATGTCTACATCATTCTTAGCGTACATTACATTCCATCTTCAACATGATTTTGTATGTCCGAACACAGGAGAATGCAGATACCCTATTAAACATCTCGCGTGTTGCTCTCACTTCTTTTTCTTCTTATTCCTCTTCATCTTACACAGATTTATATAACTTAGTACATATACATAATTGTTTTCTTGCCACGTCATCCATTCCAGTGATACCAATCTGTTAAATATCGAACACCATTGTAGCGCAATGTCTTTAGAAGGAAATCGTCCATTTATGTACGTGATTTTGCATCTTATGTCATATAATAATACATGTATAAAAACAAATATCCCATAATGCTTTGTAATGTTTATAAATACCCCCAGGGAATTCCTGATATTTTACAAAATTGTGTAAGTAATGTTTTCTTGTTGTGAAATACAACTACAATTTATACGGAACTAATTCATCTCCTTTTGATGTGGTACAGAGTGATATTGATTCGGTTGGAATTCCTTTTGCTAAGCAGCGTGTTCAATAGATCTTTTGATGTATTATGTACTTAATGTTCGCTTCATTAATAACGATTTATTAGCATGCAGCAACATTTCTTGTTAAGGTTTCTGCGAAGTTGAGAATCGTATAAGTGGATTTTAAATTGCGCGCCATTTCGAAATGTTTACTATCTTGTTTGTATCGCATTTTCTTTCTTAATTTTTAGTTAGAACAATTATTTTTGTGTTCTATTGCAAAATGACTATTGTCCAGTAAATTTAATCATGTTTTATTGAAAAATGTATGCATTTGCAACGGTAAATCAAGAATAAAACGACATTAAACTAGGCGCCCGCTAAATACAAGATAATTCTTAGATTGGCATTTAAAAAAGAGGAACAAATAAAGACAACGCTAACATTCCCAGAGCCAGTACCGAATTCGTAGGAAGAATTAAGGTCGTTTTTTCTCAACTGTGTTCTTAAATTACAAAAACAAACTAGCAAAAACGTTTTAAGTTTTGTAATTACTTAACTAAGGCCATGCTTTTCTGTGGCTCAGTCTGAAATGAATGTGAGAAAGTAAATTAAAGGCACACACGCACGAACACAGATGACGATCAACTGGAAAGAAATGAATTCACGCGCGTATTCGTATGCAACGTTGTTTCAAAATTTCAAATCAATCAACCGACACTTTTCGAGTTTTGCGAGCACAAATATACGCAGGCTGAATTTTTACATATAAAAAAGATAACACATAATAATACAATACAATACTTATTCTATATAAATTTGGAAATCTCGGGCAAAGCCGGACGTTTTTTCTAGCACAGTAATAAAAACATGTTTATATTCAACAAAAGTAATAATTATGAATAAAAAAAAAAAAAAAAAAATTGAAAAATTGGTGAGAAATGTACCGTCTAATTATCAATAATATTTAGTTCTATTATAGACATTATATGACTGTTTTCGAAACATAATTATACACACAAAAAAAGCTTATAGTCATGGGCGTCCACAGAAACATTTCCAGGAGTTGATAAAGTGTAAACTTGTATAATCTCCAAGTGATTACATATTTATAAACTTGATACTAGTTTATGTATTAGATTGTGTTCTCCCCCACCCTACGGACGCCCATGTTTATGACCAACCGGATACAAACACCGATCACGGTAATGTCGATTTAATTTATCCAATGTTAAAAACAAAGAAATCTAAAAAACAACAGATTTTTAATTCATGTTAACGCACATTATTATATATAAACATATGTAAAAGTTTTTCTTATTTCTCTAAGCGTGACGTCATGGATCTAGACATGCGCAGAACGTGTCACGAAGAATCGTGAATTGCGCAGGTCACGCGCGGTTTTTTTTAAATTTTATAAGAAAAATTAATGTAAAACTAAAGTTGGTATGATTAAAACTTTGTATACATTAGTCTTGCGCCTGTTTAGAAAACTATAGCTAAATATACTGCCTTGCAAAGTACTGCATCTGTCTGTATCTTGTCGTGATGATTAAATTATAATGAACTTTATCTATAAATTAGATGCATTTATCATGTAAATTATTAGGTTGTTTGTTTACTTGTACTTTTATAATTTATTTAGACTTTAATCGTGTCTTATCACATTGCTCATTAAGTTCGTAATATGATACATAAATGGCGCCACTATTAACAAATGGATATGATTTTTAGACGGTACGAACCTTCAAAGGATATGTATTAAAATTTCATGTCAAACCAACCATTAGTTTATAAGTTACAGTAGTTTTAGTGACGCTACTTTTGTAATTTATTCAAATAAATAGAAAAATGAGAACATTCTTCTTTAGACAGAAGTGGCCCGCTTGGTATCTTTTCTACTTAGTGGTTTAAATGACTTCCTAGGTCGACGAACTTTTTTCGTGTTGTTGTATAAATATTTAAAATTATTTAATTTATTGACCCTCGAAAAAAAACATCTTTTGATTATATCTGAAGCTATTAGAGTCAAAAATAGCATATAGCACATCCGTGTAATATAATATATGCCTAATATTTTGCAAACTTGGGTGAGTAACACATGATTTCCGGTCATTTTAAATATCATCAGTAGTTGAGGTGTATAATTAACAGAAGGCCGTTTCTGAGGATGAAATAGCGAAATAAAGGAAGAACCACATGGCTAAATACTATACCTAAATCTAAAAGTATAGACATATTAAGCATGTCCATCGTTCAGTTCATCCGTGAGACATCTCCAAGAGATCGAAATTTGATATGAATACGCAGTTATTTGTATAAATATACCCTCTATCTGATTCAACACTCAGATAACTCATAAATGTTTCCAATCGAAATCGTAGTATAGTTTTATAGAATTACTTCATAATTTTAATGTCACTTAAAACATTTAACGTATTCCTAGTCCATTCTATACATCTTAACTTTAAACCTGAAGATATTTAATTACACAGATATGTAGCGGTATGTATGTATATTTTTTTCACCACACCTAAAAGCTATATATCATCAAGGGCATAAAAATAACATCAAAAATTTATTAGCTTCTTATAGTACTACTGGCGTATCATATTCATATTCCATCACATTTAGATGAATCAGATAAAGATATAAATTATAAAACACATAAAAAAATAACTGGATTATATTGTATCTTTTTATTGAATATTTTGAAGCTTTTAAAGACAGGATCAAAAATTGCACTTGAAGAAATGTTTAATATTAAGAGACATCGAATATAAATTGCTTAAAGGTTTCTAGTCTTCAATTAGGCTACATACCTTCACCCAAAACTATAGACCGTTCTTAAATAAGCTGTGAATTAGATCAGCCGGCAGATGTGCCGGTAATTTTAATGTCATTAATTTCTAGCAATGTTGTAACTTATTAAGAGCTTAGATTAACATTATACGATTAATGAAAGACATGTATATGGAAAAGTTGGACTGTTTTAGTTTACCCAAAACCTAATTAAGTAGCCTATAGTACTTTTAAAAGCATCTAATATTAACATACGTTGTTAAAAAGTAACACAAATATCAGTCTTAGGACTAAGGCATAAGTGGCTTAGTTTTGTCAAAATAGTACTTTGAAAATGCGTCTTATATGAAACAAGGCGAAAATAAGTTACAAAATAAATCTATATTTCTAGACGATAATAAATACTTTTATACCAGGTTCATAAATTTCATTTTATAGAATAATAATATTCGTAAGTGACAATAATTCTATTAATCCACTAGATTCTAAACACAGTTCGCCAGCACTATAAGAGATAACCTTTTCTGTAATTGGAGGACACTAGAAGGATTTCGGATTATCATATAAATTCAGTGTTTACTATCTTATGCTTTTGTTATACATATTCTTATGTATTTTGATGTCTAGCATTTCATTTCAATAAGACGCAATAAATTTACTTTTAGCGTAAACACGCATTCCTATCCAATATGAAGTAAAGTTTATTTTTGGAATGTACAGAATTTTGTTCTGTCTGAAATATTCGTCGAGAAATGCTCCCTCTCACTCAGTAAAGAGACA
The DNA here is from genome assembly GCA_963678705.1 of Panorpa germanica. NCBI lineage: Eukaryota > Metazoa > Arthropoda > Insecta > Mecoptera > Panorpidae > Panorpa > Panorpa germanica. Next base: position 18,364,221 of record OY783211.1, on the reverse strand, counting down.
CGAAGAACGTGGAGAGAAGGAGGGACCTTTACCTCCTTCTAACTAATCACTCCTTTTACATTCTTTTTGCATTTCTCCAGCGCATCGTCTGGTAGATTTGGTGGATGCCTTTGGTCGTAATCAAGGTTTAATAAAGTTTAATTATAGCATAAATTTTGAAGTTTTCTAACAACTTAATTAAATTAACTTGAACATGTTAATTATAATTACAACTTATGCTAATTAGGTACGTCTCAAGAGATTCCTAGTCGTAATAATAATAAAAATTGTCTAAGCAATTTTATTTAATTTTTTTTTATTCTAAACAATTTAATGAAGAGTTTTACTGCATAGTTGTAACCATAAAACTTAATGTTGGTATAATAGATAACCTAAACTTAAAACATGTAAAGTTGTGTTTAATTGTATGTGAAATACAGGGTCGGATTAGGCAGGAGGAAATCCCACAGTGGTAAAACTTATAAAACTTTAAAACTATTATTTATATTTATGTAACACATCACTCAAACAGTTCGCACGATGGCATATAGATAGCACTACTATTGACAAATCCATATGATTTTTAGATAGTACCAACTTTCAAACGATATGTGTCAAAATTTCATGATCTACCAACTATTAGTTTACAAATTATAGAGGTATTAGTGAAGCTACTTTTGTAGTTTTCAAAACAACGGAAAAATCTGAATTTCGTGTGTTAATAAAGGAGTGTACCTGCAACCCTATGACCTTGAAAGCATTTTAAAAACTGCGTCGTCATCAACTAAGTGAGAAGATGTGTAAAATCAGTGATTGTACAAAAAATAATTTATCATGCGCAGTGGGCGGAGTTAATGGCAGGTTAATGAAAATAGTTGATTAATGAATGAAACTTGTTACTGAATGATTTTTGAAGGTGACTTATGTCATATGGATATAACATTCCTTAAGAAATACATACGGTTTAAAATATTGTATTAAATAATTTAGAAGAATGTCTACTATATTATTCTTTTGTACCTTTATATTTTTCTGAAATTTTCTTACGTGAAAATACACGTTACTGTGAAATTATTGGGTCAGTGACGTCTAGCGCGGTGGTGCACTCGGATACATTGCCAAGTGGACGCTAAACACACGCTAGAGTACCGGATAGTAACTTAGAATTAGTATACCGCATAAAACAGTAAACAAGTGTTAATTAATTAATATTAGACAACACACAAATCGACCAGTGCACACAAAGTGAACAGCGCATACTACTAAAACTTAATATCATTTTGTTGAAGAACATTTAAGATATTCATACGTAGTCACATTTATTTTATTGGTCTTTTAAATTGGTACTTCGCGAATAATTTGTTTTTATGATGCGACCACTGCGTTGTGGCTTGACCTTTATGGTTATTTTTATGTCATAATGTGGCGCAGTGTCTCGCCAAGCACAAACATACAAAAAAAAGTATTGCAAAGGTCAAATCATTTAAATTTTCGTCGACGTATCTGCTTATCAACACTTTTAATCTAAATCCATTATATAAAAACTGTCTTCGCTGTAAACATTTGAAATAGGCACGAATATTATTGTTGAATTTTATTCTTTTAATATTTTTTTAAGTGAATTTAAAATGCTAGTGCAAACTAAGGAAACTAAGGCATGTTTCTTTCAAATCTTGTACTCAATAAAACAACTTGCTTGGAAGTCTTAAGTACGCTTACAAACACATATTAGCTACGCGTGCACACGCATCTGTACGCAATATATATTTAGTGTAGTGATAATTTTGCCATGAACTTCCTTGTATCACAATCCCTGTTTATATCACTTTACCGCAATAATTAAATTGACGGGTTTTAGCATATTTTGTTGTCTAGATAATATATAGAACATTGAAGTATCGTATTGCATTGTATTGTAACTGCCTTTACGGTCCTACAACCTCCTTACTTTCTTCTCTTTAAATTTCCTATACAAATTTTTAACATTTCTCTTTTATTTAATTCTATGCTTCCTTTGCAATGTGTCTCTTTCAATCAACCTTTTCGTTACTTCCACCACCTATCTAATATCTTCTCTTCTCTTGCAATCGTTTCTCTCGATTCCCTCTGCTTACAAAATTTCTCCTCCTATTCTCTTCTCTTTCTCCTTACCTCTGTCATCCATACTCTTTCCTTGCAGTAACTCTTCCAAGCTTAATTCACTTCCACTTTATCCTGACGTATTGACGTATACATTGAAGTATTGTAAATTGAGGACATACATTACACTCATAGAAAAACTATCATCAATAGTGCAGAATTTTTTTTCTAAAACCACAATTAGGTGTAAACACAGAGTAAAACTAAAGGAAGAATAAAGTGGGCACACATTGTCTCATGTTCGTCTCACGTTCGCTTTGATTTACCTCTCTAGTCAGAGTCTTTGGATTTATATTTAAGGTTGAACTTCACCGACTGGGACATTTACACTTTATATTTATGTCCAACGTCAATGAAGTTAACGACTTTGTCACTATATCAATGTAATGCAAACATCTCTTAGCGCGAGTAAACATATCTTGAAGATGGTTGCTAAATAAAAATGATTTGTACTGCAAGTCGGGGTCACAGCTGTTGTGTCTTGCGAGTTGCAACAATTGACTGCGCGATATAAATAAATGAGTTCATCTCATCTTAACGAGAAACGCATCAGCATCAGTGCAAATAACTATAAAGAATATTTAATATTCATATTAAATTACTTGATGAAATATTCCTAAAGGTTAATACACGCTAGCAATTTATATACTAGCTATGACTAGCACATAACAAAATGATAGGATGTTTTGCAGATTAGACGCGGTTAATACATTATACTTTGTATAACATCGCGTAATAGAAGAAACGGTAGATACAACATTCGTAATGTTATCCCTGACTAAACTAAACAGTAAATTCTTTCCATTTTTACGCGGTATTGGAGCCGTGTTATAGTGAGTTGCATTATACGAGATATCTATTGTAAATAACATTTCTATATTCGCAACTAACGCTATTTCGAACGGCTATTTAATAGTGTGTTAAATTAAATGACATCACTTCTTCTTACACACATCCGTTGCGAAAAACATAATTTGACGCCATTGACGCTTCTGCTTAATTTTTGTTTCATTCACTTTGAATTAATTCTTCTACTATACATTAAGTGGTTATGTACCATAGATACAAAACTATAAAATCCGCTACCAAAACAAAACTCTTTTTATTGGGATTCAACATCATCATCTTTTTCCATTCACCGTCACAGTTCGTTAAATATTTTAGCACGCCATCCCTGCCGTCCTGCTGTCCTGCTTTCCCGCCAAGTTGTTAATTGCGTGTAAGGTATTAGTGGGCTGATATTCGATCGGCTCAACGGATTATAGGTATATCTTAGCACAGTTTGTTTGTGCGAGTTACATTGTATTTCCTTTTTTTGTAACACCGTTTGATTAATTGTTTGTGAAGACTTAATTTATAATACAAGTCGGATTAAAAAATATTACCTAATTTAAATTTTGACATTCAGAAAGGAAAATTATTTGCATTTTTTGGCAACGTCGAAGGAAGTCGTGTAAAAGTAACGAAATCGAGGTTGCAAAGGATTTAGTTTCTTCCAGTTACAACTACAGAAAATTACTCTTTTTGTATTTTGATTTCTTTTGTATTACATGTTCTAATCTCTGAGACTCTGAGCAACAATTTCTACATATGTTTCAGAGTGAGATAATCTTTTACAAGCTTTCCAATAATAAATAATTGCTGTGTAATTGTTAAAATAACGAACGATTTAACAAATAGTTGATGTTTCTTTGATTCGATTGCTGTGTTGTACCCTTGTTAGACATTGTATTTTATTGTTTACAATTAATCCGATATAAATACTATTTATAATCGATTTTTGATGTGCAAGAACTTTCTTTACATTTTGTGATATCGATACCAGCGGCACAGCGGGGATTTATTGTTGGATTCCATACTGTATCACAGAGATGAACTAGGAAGTTCTAAATTTCAAAATTGAAATATATATATATATATATATATTTAATTCTGACTTGCAATGTTTTAACGAGGGGACCAATATTGAGAAGGGAATAGTGTGTCAGTAGAGAGTATAATTTTATAATTTGTTTTACCTCGACTAAAGAATAATAATAATAGTGATAATTGTATAAACACCATGCAACCAATATGCACCAAAATATAAGATTTGTGAAACCGATTTGTTCGAATTGAAAAGAGAACCAAATTTAATATTAAAACTATACAACTAAATGAATAAATAAAAAGGAACTCTCAGAACACACAGGGCACCGGTGTCTGCTTAGTTTTGACAGTTTCAATTTATCATTTTTTATATTTACAAAATAACATTAACATTAGAACATTAATGAATGCGATTATAATTTGTCATCTGTATACTCGTACGTAGAAGTCGTTGACTTTAGTTTCTCTATTTGACAAATAAAACAGTTACATTTGACTTGAAGTGCATAGAATTTATTTGATATATTATACACCGTTTATTATGTGACACATGCGAGAGATAAAAGATCTTTATATTTACAAAACTGTGTACCAATAGAAAGAAATTTGCATAGTAACGGCATTAGTTCATCTGTATTCTGCTTATGTTTTGAGTAGATAAATGAACAAAACGCTTGTAGAATACTTCCTCTTATGCAAAATAGAATCCATACGTAATTTTAAACCAATGGCAACAAGTGGCTACGTCCTGTCATAGATGAAATAAATCTGCTAAATTTTACCTTGATCAAGTTGATCGTTTTCTCTATGATTACCTAATTTAGCTACGTAGTCTGCAGACCAGAAACCTCAAGAAAATAGTTAATTTGAATTAAATACTTTTAGTTAATTAGAAAGGACCTCACAGAAGATCACTGTATTCGTACACGTACAAATCGGGAAGAAATCAACTGATTTCCATCAAGATCACATGATTTAACCCATTTCAACTCTCTTATTTAACTCTGCAATTATTTCTGAGCACAAATATGTATTTCTTCCACGATAATCAAAAAATCCAACAGTCTGTTCCTATTCTAATTCGATCCTGGTCATTTTTATGGGCGGTACGATTGGCAGCAACACTGATGCTCCGATACTCTGATAAGGATCGAAAGAGAAACTCCCACCGGGGCGCCTAGTCAGACACGACGTAGGTACATGATGAATATCGGGATCAATCGGGATGAAGCACCAACTAATCATGGTAGAACTATCGGCGATCGAAAACATCCCACCGTGACCAGACGAAATCGAGATACCGAGAAATCGAGAGATGCACTCACTAATCTTATGCATTAGGTACTATGTAAATGCTTGTTTACAAAGACATTAACATTACTTGTATACTACCCTGCAAAAACTTTAAGAACTACTACATGCAAATTTATAGTTTCTTTGCAGTTATTATAGCACAACAAAAATTATTAGACCTCCTCTACCCTTTTTCCTTTGAACACTGAGATCCCTACAAAGAATTTGAATCCAAAACGTACAAAATTCTAATACGATATTCTAGATTTCGACCTAGTATAGGAATCGACATTTGGGCGATATAGGGTGCCTTATGGACAACAAAAGAAAAGTGTATCCATTTCAGAAGCAAAAATGCATTACTCCACCTCAGAAACTTCAGAAACGAAATTTCTTTTCCTGAACGTACCCAAATATATTTTCTATCTGTGGCTTAAGAACGTGCTTCGAACAATCTTATTTAAATTGTAATCAGACAATTAGACATTCTTATGATACGAAAAAAGTTTGTAAGAATGTACCTCGTTGAAAGTAATCCTGTCGGTGCCCATGATTGTCCTTGTGCGATTTCTATGTATGTGTTAATTCCTTTCAGTTTTTAAGATTATGTTTTTCTTTAACACAACCTGGAAATTAATTAAAAGTATCTATCGATTATAATTCGCCATATTAAGTCCTGGCACAGCACCAGTTTGCGTGGTTTTGATATAAAATTTATTGTTTTGTTAGAAATTGTTACCAAGATAATTGTAACAGTTTTTTTGTCATTACATGTTCTTATTGTTAAGGTTTCAATTGGCTACGCTTGCACAGACTCGTGGAATCTTATTAGGAATCAATCAACCGTAACTAATAAGGTTATGTCCGTACTTATCTGTAAAGATTTTGTTAACAAGATGCCCGATATTTTTTATAATTCATTTTAATTTGAAGAATGAAAAAAAATCATATTTTATCCGTTTGATAAAAAGAAATAGAGTTATTCAAAGCACCTAAATAGCAGATATATTATACAACAATAATTTTAAATAAATATTTATTATTAAATATAAGTTAGTTAACTTAGTACTGAGTACTTAGCATTGCAAATTTATTAACAAATCATTATGGTAGAATACATTATCAATAATAAAAAGAACAAAGCACCAAGAAATCAAAACCCGGACTCACAATCATTCAGCTACAAGTACAAGGCAAGGCGTCTAGTTCAAAAGATAATAAGGCACATGAATAATGTATTATTGAATCAAATGTCACATACTGTTGTATCTATTATATGTAGATTTATTACCCATAGATTCCTCAACTGTAAATAGTTGATATTTTTAGCATATTATAGCAGCACCATAGTTTTAGATTCATAGTTTTTTATACACATATAATATTAATAAATGACGTTGCAGAATCTGTTGCATGTTGTTTTTTAACCATCTGCATAAATTTGGGGATTTGTTAAAATCTAGCTCACTATATAATAATAAAAGTCATTTGAAGTTTAAATTTTGTTTTACTGCGTAATATTATTATTATTATCTTAGTAGTTGGTGACGTCAATAAATCGAAAAGTAATCTTATAAATATTTGGTGTATTCACGACATTATATGAAAACTGCTGCCATTTGTGTAACGTTTAATTCTGCATCTCTTTTGCACTTCTCTTGTTTTACAGCGATGGCAAAGGTAGGCATATGGTAGCACCTAATAATTTCTATAACATTGCGAATTAAATAAAAATAATTGGATATTTGAGACTTTTATAACCAACTTTATCATATACAGTGCAGTTTTATATAAATTATGTTATAGTTCACAACCCAATTAGCGTGACAAACATTTTGTACCACCATTAACAACATCTCTCGCTATTTCTTATATCTACGTAACGCATCGAATGTACAACCATTTATATTATTCCACATAAATTATTTAAAAAAATAGAATCACTGGTAAAACATTTTATGAATTACTGCTTTTGATTTTCATCTGATTTACAATTTATTTTTCCATAATTTTACACAGCGTTTGCTGGTGATTCATCAAACTCTACCTCCAACTCTTTAAGATAGCCATCCCATCTCCATACCTCGCGGCCAGTGGGTGCAATGCAATCTGAGATGCGCGTCCATTAAATTAACTTCTCGCGTAGGTGTGCACTAGTACGATGTACAAGAAGTACCTTTCAAACTGCACGGCTCACATCAATATAACTAACCTTTGTTCTTGAATCGTTGTCAAGATTAAAATGCTTGGAATAAATAATGATGAATATAAATATAGTCATTTTAAATAAACCGGGGTTAAACCCTTAAGTGTTCAGTATTATCGCTATTACTATAATCCGTATAACACGGTTGTCTTTATAATATTTTTAACGATTTTACAACGTGTTCACACCTGATTCTATGTATAATACTGTAACCTATCTCTTTAGCAACAGTCTTCAATACGTAAACAACCATGACCGTCTGACCAGCTAACGCGTGAGATATGGTTAAGACGTATCTAACAAAAGGGAATTTGCAATATATACTTTCAAGATTTAACAAATTACTCAATAAGTTCATGAAATACAAGGTGAAACATTACTTCATGGTTATACAGTTAGATATAGATGGTAACAGTGTACTAAAATGACAATCGATTTGCAACATTGTACTAGCATTCCTTGTTTTCAAATATAAAAACGTTAATAACTTTGCACACGATTGAGCTATTTAAACCATATAAACGTTAAAAGTCAGATAAATGTTCAAGCTTTGTTTATAAATAGGTCATTAATTAGTATATCAATTAGTTAAAAACATATAGCGTTTTGAAAATCAAATTTCTATTTTCTGTTAATATTTTTATACCTACATTCAAGGATATGCGTTTCATATTTTCCGGTGATTCCAAATTTCTTTTTACATATACATATTTAAAAATAGTTAATATCGGTCAGTTCATTAAGCAATCAAGTCCGAATTTTCAGTTTTATGCAATTGAGTTGAGGCAATGCTTTATCAACAGACGAAATTCAGATTTACAAAAGTAGTGTCACTAAAATCACTCTAATTCTTAAACTAATAGTCGTAATGTCATGAAATTTTGAAACATATCGTTTGAAGGTTGGTACTATTTAAAAATCATATGGATTTGTCTATAGGGACGTTATGTATATGTCATCCTTATTGAGTATCGAACTTATTGAGTAGTGTAGCAAAAGAGTGTCCAGAGTCTAAACCGTGGTCTACAATTTAGCTTGGCGATCACTGAGGATCCTTTAAAGACAATCTCTATCTCATGTAAAAGTCGTTTAAGCACATGTTTTCCTAACTGTAACATTTTCTTTATTTTCCAGCCGTCTTCGCCATCCCCCGCTCCATCGACATCACCCTCCTCCCGCGTCCTCGTCAACGGACGTAGCACCCCCGTTCCGTTGACAAACGGTACCATTCAAACGTCATCCACAAACAATTCTGCTGGAGGCTTTAGTAATATGGACCTGGTGTATGTCACGGAAAGAATCATAGCGCTGAGATTGCCTCCAGGAAGCGCAGGAATACAAAATGCTGCCGTACAAGCAAGGAGTATGCTTGCGGCTAAACACGGCGAGAGGTAAATAACGAAAAATCATGCCAATAGAAATTTAGCTGGAAATAATTGATGTTATTTGTTTTTTTTGTTTATTTTTAAAGGTATTTGGTGTTTGATCTTTCTGATCCAACTTCTGAAGATCGCGATTGTATGCCCTTATTGGGGCCTCATCGATTCGTAGGATGGCCTCGGGGATTGGCGCCTTCTCTAGAAAGATTGTGCTCAATTTGTAAAGAGATTGAGACATGGCTTGCTGGAAGCAGTCATCGAATTGCTGTGATGCACTCACGGTAAGATTTTCTATGTATTTAGACCAATATTATTAACTACTACTATTTAATGAGTAAGCTAGAAGCTGCTATTCTACATTATGTGAGAGCAAGTGAGATAGATAGCTTCTTTTTAAAATAACAATTTGCTCAAATTCTATTTTAGTTTTGTATAGAATCGTGCCTCAATTTGTATTTTATAAGCTAATAATAGCATAAAGCAGTATAAATTAAGATTATTAAACGCTTGTAACCATATATTAACATCTTATCTTATCATAAACATAATTTATTATGCGGGAGAAGTAATTATTCGAGTATTAAGATGCTATATAGATAACTACATAAATATTCGTGAATATTTGTCTATGTATCAATGATACAAATGATTTATATTATATAGATAATATACCTAATACATAAATCTAACAAATATATTATGTAATTAAGATTTGTATATAGAAATCTCGCATACCTTCACCAGCGACTCTAAAATATAGATGTAACAAATACATGTATTAAAAATCATATGCGCCTGATATATATGCAACAACTCTTACATTTTCATTAGTAATAAAATTTTATTGCATTATTGCAGATCGTAAAATACATAACAACATCTGATTATCTTACAAATTAAGAAAGTTCAAAAAGGTTTAAGGGCATAATTAATACAACAGTACCTTCAAAAGTAAATCAGTAAAATAATAATAAAACATAAATCATTAAAATAAGCCCCCAATATTATATGAACTACTTACAATATTTTAACTACATATATACATAACAAGTATATACTATTTATGTACTAAATACTAGTTACTAGTACATAAAACACAGCGATATTTTTTTCATTACATCCGGTTTAAAACATGCCACATGTTTTCTTATTTTCTTTCAAGTTTTTTCAGGCCGTGTATAAAAATATACAGCAAGGACAGAAGCGTATTGATGAAGTGACAGTATCAGTAAATAACTGTGCCATTTTAAAAGAAGAAAAAATAACATTTGTACAAAGATAAATTGTTGCGAAAATATGCCAGAACATTTTTCTAGTTAGGTAAACAATGTTACATGTACCACAACTCAACCCAGAGCCCTATTCTTTTAGTAACATAATAACTTTGGTTTTTTCCAGTATTTTTATTAATTTTTAAATAATAACTTTGCGGGCCATCTACTACTACGTTAACAATTTTAATGGCGTTGATGTCTCATAAATGTGCACTACTCCACTGCCTAATAAGTTTATGAATATGTAAACATATAATCAATTAAACTTGATAACAATTAAACCAAGAATATGATAAGCGTATCGAGCCGAAAGACACAGCAGTCTAACATCAATCATTAATGCTCTCGGCTACTGTGGCGTACAATTCTTTAAGTTCGCAAATAGGTAATAGTCGGTACCAAACGATGTAGTGAATGTTTGATTCAAATTTTTGCCTCTAACGTGTGAATCAAGTATTGGAAGATTGGCATGGCAAGTTTAATACTATGTTTGATCCGAATAATTTATTTATTTTAATAATTTGTTGATATTATTGACACTGACACTGTTTAATAAAAACTTTTAAGTAAATAAAGAATTTTTCAAGTATGAAACCTTCCTTTGTTGGAAGATTCGTGCTGCAAGGGATAGAAAAATCCCTTTGACTCGGATCAAAAGAGCACCAACAGCCCGAACTTCTTCCAACATGAACTTTGGACACACTTAGTTCCAGCATCGGCCTCACGTTGCGTCCAACATTGGAAATTGGGTGTTCGTAGCGGCATATGACTAAATCTAAAGATTGCCGTGTCCCAAACAAAGCGCCCTAAAAACGGTGGAGGTATTCAGATAAAGTGGAAGGCAACGCAATTAATTTCGCGTGGCAGCTAAAACTTTAAAGATCCACTTAGGCCCTCCGCATACGAGTCGACTGATTGCAAACTAGTCGAGCCGTGTTTCGTGACTCTATAGAATTTTTAACAATAGCATAATACGGGATTTTGTTTTTGTATGATGTATGTATGTATTTAAATACTTTTAAATAGTATTTGTGCACATCTCTGTTCATGATGTCACCATAAAAAGCATGCAACCAAGCATGGCCTGCAACCGAGTAAACATAGTCGCTCAAAACCAGTTTAGTTTCGTTCGTGCCGTGTGTTTTCTCTCACTCGTATACACGTTTGTTCTCTCACTAACAACACAGTTCCATTCTCATTCGGTTCGGGCAGATTCGGGGCTAAGGTATGCAATCAGTCGCCTCATGTGCCAAGGGCCTTATTGAGTACTGCCGCAGTCACTGATTATTCTTCGTACACCATAATCTGCAAATTTTCTGAACAACGTTTCTCTAAATAGTACACCTGACACAACAAAAAAGACACAATTTGTTACACTCAGTACGTCCCTGAGCAAGTATCAAAAGATTTACTTCAGGTGCAGTTGCACTTGTTCTTCATATACGAGTACAAATAAAGAAAAGTGATTATTTTATTTGATGCATCTCAAAACTTCCGGTAGATGAATTTTAACAACATTTTTACGATAAAATTAGTCAGCGTCTTGTCATAATAAGTTTAACTATTTATTAATAGATGTCAGTATTTGTTGCTGTTGTTGTAGTTGTTATGATACAAAAACTTGTTATTACTTTTATTGAAAAACTTTATTAAAAAAAAAATGTAAATTTTATTACATTTATAAAGTATATAAGTATATGACGCGAATGTAATAATAATTTTAATTAATTTTAACCGCAACTTTAACAGTGTTGGACGACTTGTTATAAGATGGGGCCAATTTATATGTCATTAACAGGTCATAGCCCTTTCACTAGATAATTAAAATATTAGTTATGGGTATTTATGTATATGCAATAAATAGAGTAGCAGGTGATAAAAGAAGCACTAACACATATAAGAAAATGCAATTATGAAACTGTTTTTTTAATTAATACAAATATTAATAATAAATAACTACTTGACAACACAGTGGCCAATAGCGCTTATATTGAACCAACACTATATTGATTATATGTTTACATAATTAAAAACTTATTAAACAGCGATGTAGTTCACATGTATGAGGCGTTGATGACACCATAAAAACTGGTGACACAGTATCGGAAATAATCCAATGTTAAATACATTTATACACCATTCTATACACCACTCTTTAATAAGTACAATACAAATTTAAACTGGATAAAATTACACAGGATAGAATGGAAGAGACATGGCAGCTTTATATAAATTATGTTAATACATGGTGAATACAAAATATTGTAACAAATAATGATTAATAAATTTATAAATGACTCACATTTAATAGCATCTCGAAAGCATCTTACATTTTAAAATCACTTTTCACAAAATATTAATCCATTTTAATTATAAAAGTATTTTTGTTAAGTTTAAATCTAATAAAAATTTCACACGCGCGCACACAAGCAAAACACTTATTATTTTTATTTAGCGAAGTAATATAAACACACACACATCGACATAAAAGTTTGATCTCGCTATATCCACAAACGGATAATTTCGGACTAGATCGGTCGGATCCCCCGATACCCCCCGAAGTGTAACACTAGATCGTGTATGAAAAAACTATGCATAAAATACGACGCAATTAAGTTAAATATTACGCAATATTTTCCCAAAAAAAACTACTTTAAAGTTAATTAATTGAAATTTGAAAACGCACAAAGTGTTTAACATACTAATTAGCATGTTTTAAAACAAATTTCATATTTGTGCATGCCGATTTAATATTTTAATTTAATTAATTTTTATGCAAAATTTACTTCACACCCTCCGCGACCGACACGTCATAATGAACTAGTTAAGGTTATTAACCCGATCTGTTACGTTAATAACCGAATTATCTCGAAGATTTTAGAAAATCGTGTAATTGTGCACATTTACTAATATTATTTAAAAAATATTTTGCGGGGTTTTTATTAAAGGGTATTCATTAAATATAATTTAATGTTTTAACATGGGATAAATTACATATGTTTAATAAAGTCTTACTTGTAAATTATGTTTTTATATCTCTCTGTAGGTAAAAGTATACTGCAATGAAAACTATGAAATTATTATAACATTCCTTAATGTTTAATTGTACACTAGAGAAAATATATTTCATTTATTTACACTTACGGAAAAATCATTTTTATTTGTATTAAAAGTTTTGCATGTTTGTGCTATAAATTTTTTAATTATGATTTTTTTAATTATATATTAATTATAAAAAATGCTTATTTAAAAATACACACACAAAAGATACTCACAGAAGAAAATGCCTACATGATGAGTATGCACTCATCTCTCTCCTTAATCTCTCTCTTCCTTTTTCACACTCCTTCTCTCCATTCGCTGAGAAGCGCTTACTTTACTCGGGCACTTGTATTGTGCTTAATATCGGGATATACTTTTTCCTAGAACTAGTAACGTTAAATTATAAAACAAATATACATTTAAGTCAGCACTTGGTGTCAGTAAAGTTGTTGTGGATTTATAGCTTGTAAAATCCAAAATAGTTCAGATATTTCAAATTTTTTAAGGCAGTTCGTTTTAAATGGATACAACATAAATGGATATAACTGCATCAAAAAATATTAAGAAATCAATAATTTTTCTTTATAAAAAAAAAGTGCATGGATGTTTAGAACCCCTTATAAAATCCTTTATAATGTAATCCATTTAACAGTAATACTTTTTACTAAATTAGAATTACTGTCAGTAAACATATGATTCACAGTATTTTATAATTTACTTTGTGATAAAGTTGTGACTGTCAGACACGCCATCTACAGGCCTAGTGTGTAACTTATCAGTTTTGAATTACTCGAATGCAGAAGTGAGGTTAAATCCGAACGCTCAACGCTTACTGCGTTTCAAAAGTGATATGTACTTGTGATTTAAGTGTATTTATTAGTTTATTTAGAAATATTAATCAGTGGTTCATTAGGAATGGTAATTAAATAGTTTTAACTGGTAAATAATGAGCAGAAAATCATTGTGCAGTGTTTGTTAATTACAAAATACGAATAATTTAATTGTTTGTGTATGTTTTATAAACTTTATTAAAATGGACAGGTTAGTTAAGTTTAATGATTAATTGCGTTGCTTCTTTATTAATTAATTATTTAAAATAAATACAAGGTCTTTTTAGATATAATAATAACATTAAGTATTCTAGAGTAATAGACATTTTTTTCGCTTATTTTAACTGTCCAAGTTAACTATAAGTAAAGCAACCGGCGCTTAGACATTTTACTATGGTGCAGTTTAATTTTTTAAATGTTCTGTAGTCATCTTCACCGTGAGCTGTTACCGCGATTAGTAATGGGATTGTGTCCTCATTTTTTAGTGGTCGATTTTTCAATTGTTGATTGAAATTGATGTTAATAAATGTGTATTGGCGTGTCTATTTTATTAAATATCTAAATATTGACGGAGATATAGCAATTAAAAGTTTGAATTGTAGTTTTAGCGCTAGAAATGGTCGGCCATATTTGTACGACGTGAAATGCATTTTAACGTCAGTTATTTGTTGAGTAGGTCAGTGCTGTGGTAATGTTTTGTAGCTGTTGGTAGTCGAAGTAATCAAGTCAAGTCAAAAAATAATAAGTTTTTATTTTATTTAATCCTGTTACGACAGTCATAATATTGAAATTTTATTGTTCCTTGAAATAGCTGTAAATAATATTTGATATTTTGATATATAAATACATATAGCAGAGATTTATGAGCTGTAAGGTTGGTAACCTTACACAAGGATTGTAATGTCACATGCACTTGGAATGTGTACAAAGTTGAATCCCTTTAATAATTAAAGAGACAAAATGACTTTTTTAATTGTTAATATCTCTTAACATATAAGGAGTTATTAAAATATAATTGAACATTTGAGGTTATAGTTACCCACTTTATCAATATATAGTACACTTTTGTAGAAATTAAGACATATGACACAAGCCCATTAAAAAAATGCAGTTAACGGTAAAAATTAATAGAATTTTTTTATACTTTGGACTTCTCAAATTCAATTGTATCGAGTCACAAAATTAATTTTTTCTGGAGGCACTTTTCCGACTCTGTAGAAATAATTACAGGAAATTTCATAGAAATTAATTACTTTAATTATAATTTATTTTAATTATTCAGAATACGTAATTACTGTACTCCATAATCCCCTTCTGTGATATTTAATCAATTTGGTATTATTTAATGAAAGTGGCTGTCACAAAGAGTTTTTTTACCATCACAAATTAAACAATGTTGTGAACATACCAATATATTAACTCAACAATATAAATTAATTAATCGTACGTATCGGTATTATATTACAGCGTATGTATAAATACATTGGGGTTATAAATTTAAAAAATTTCTTATTGAATAAACAGCTGTTGTTCAAATTTTGTATTGTAATTTTACACTAAATTTTAATATATTGGAGAACCACTGTATGGAGAACTCCTCTTGTATCCTTTTGAACAGGAGCATATCCTTGCAATCTGTCGATTGGTGTTACTTGTAGTAGCATCTGTCGAAAGTTGTGCGAGACAGGACATATTTCTTATATTTGATCCTAATTGGTTTCACTTATGTTTTTTTTAAATCGCTGTACGTCAGACTGTTTACTAATATTATAGTGACGGTATACCAGTGTTTCTCAAAGAGGCCAAGGCCCGATGCGTAACGGTTTCAGTGCTATATCTACTGTGATTGCTTTGTTATCAATTAAATTGATAACACGTTTAATAAATAAACATTCATTGGAATTACAATATTATGGTCAAATATTAATACAACATCTTCTAATATCTTGCAAAATAGATACGACCATCTGAGAAAAATATGACAATGGGCTTGTGTCCTATGTCTTAATTTTTATAAAAGTGTACTATATATTGATAAAGTGGGTTACTAGAACCTCAAATGTTCAATTATTTTTTAATAACTGCTTATATGTTAAGAGATATTAACAATTAAAAAAGTCATTTTGTCTCTTTAATTAATAAAGGGATTCAACGTTGTACACATTCCAAGTGCATGTGACATCACAATCCTTGTGTAAGGTTACTAACCTAACAGCTCATAAATCCCTGCTATATGTATTTATATATCAAACTATCAAATATTATTTACAGCTATTTCAAGGAATAATAAAATTTAAATATTATGTCTGCCTTAGCAGGGTTAAATAAAATAAAAACTTATTATTCTTAGACTTGACTTGATTATTTGACTACCAACAGCTACAAAACATTACCACAGCACTGACCTACTCAACAAATAACTGGCGTTAAAATGCATTTCACGTCATACAAATATGGCCGACCATTTCTAGAGCTAAAATTATAATTCAAACTTTTAATTGCTATATCTCCGTCAACATTTAGATATTTAATAAAATAAACACGCCAATACACATTTATTAACATCAATTTCAATCAACAATTGAAAAATCGACCACTAAAAAATGAGGACACAAGCCCATTACTAGATGTTTAACAAGTTTCGACAAATATGAACCAATGATTAAAATCTCCGTGAAACAAAAGAAAAAGAACATAAAAAGTAAGGTTATATATTTAAGAACCTGTGAAGTTAGACTATCAGCTGACGGGGGATGTTATATATAATGTATTAGGGGTTGTTTTCATATGGGGATGTAATAAAATATCATTGATATTATTAACAGAATTAACGACAAACAAAAAACAACACACGTATTTTTTTACTCATTATAATAACAACAAACTAAATGTAAATATTTATTTAACGCTTCAGGATTTCTTGAAATTTGTTAAGTCAGTGTTTTTTGTTGGTTTTGCACTTTGTCATCATTTTTTAAATATTGAAGACAATATTTTAATTATCACTAATGTATGAATAATTTACGTGAGAATTTTATAATGAGTCGTCTTGTAAATTTACGACACCCTCAAGAAATATAGATGATAATAATACAAAAATTTCAAGAGTCAATGTAGCCTTGCCGCAGTGGATGTCTAATTCACCACTATCTATTATGCAAGTAAACTTGATAAATATCTAACGATACAGCAAACAGAAAATTAAATTTGTTTCTCTTTCTTACTATAAAATAATACATATATTTGTCTCATTTTTTGTTAACTTTTTTACGAATTTTAAAGACTAGTCAATAGTGGCAATAATAACCTTCAAAATTTGCTGGCTTGGGAGTACACAACGTCCGTATATATATATTTAAATTCCTGTAATAAAAACTTAAAATAAAAATTGTTTAGATTATAGCGTAGGTCAAGTTTGAATAGAGTTTTGGCACGTGAGGTTTTACAGTAAATATTCCAAACACCTGGACAACTTCAGCTGTGCTATTTGTAGCAGCTATAAAATTATGAAAGTGTGCCCCAAAAATACAACAATGGAACCAAACTGCTCAAACCGCTATTACGGGAACAATAGATTAGTACGCAGAGTCTGGACCCGGTAAACTTTACCTGGAACATAAAGAAATCGTATCAAGTTGCAAGGAAACAGCCGACGATTGAAAAAACCGGAGAAGTATATATATTGGAATAGGATTACTTGAAAGCAAATAGAACTAAAAATAGTTCAAATAAATTCAAACGATTGTCATTTATTTTTTGTAAATTTGAAACGCTTTTTTAGTAAAACCAATTCATGCCTTGATTTGCAAAGGAGTGAAGCTTCCAACGTAAATTCCGAAGTGAACCAATTAACCGATATCTCTAGAACCGTAACACTCGCTACTCCTTTTGTTTCCCTCCCTTCTTTTATACGTTTCATAAAATAAATACAATGCTTTTTGTGTTAACCATGTGAATTTGTGGACACTGATCTTTAGACAACTTAGAAATCCCAGCACCTTCTAATGTTTCCATGAGCTCTATTCTAAATTTTAAGATGTTTTTCAAGAGTCTGCTATTTTCTTTACACTCAAAAATAGACGTAGTTATTAAAAATAATAACGCACAAATATAACCACCACCTATTTCTCAGAACTAGATGCTTAAAAACTAGCCTAACCTCAAAGCCAATGTCAGGTTTTAACTTAGTAGAGGGCAGAGGCCATTAACTTAATATGGTTATTAATTTAGTTTTCAAACAAAACAAATGGCCAGAGTTTTTAAAACGATCCTTTACGTCCATTATGTTACCTGCGCAATGGACACCTACAAAAAAGGTGATAAATTAACACAAATCCTTTTTGTACCTTAATCTACAGGAATTCTGCCCATTTATTTAAACACCGTGATTCTTCTCAAGCCCAAAAGATCACACTGAGAAACTGAATACAAAATCTTTGTTTGAATTATTGACTCTTCCAGGAAACGAAAACCTATCAATGAATTTGTAAGGTGTTATAAATATTGTTAAACTATTTAAATTATAAATTCATAACCCATTACATTGTTTGTTTTAAGAATGCGTGCATAACTTCTAAATATAGTAAATGGGACATTATGTTATTATCTAATCTTATTTATTATTTTTTATATCATAACTTCCTTGTTTTGCTGGAGTTTTATTGCACTTTGTTCACAAATTCAGTAGTCACATACAAACCGTTTCTTAAACTGTTTTTAAAAAAATTAGTAGGGTAGTAGAGCGGGTTCCAGGACAGTTTGGAGTGGGGATGCATTTAGGTCACGATATGCAGAGGGGGCGTGGCTAGACTGAGGGGGCGTGGCTAGACTTGGAAGAATGTAAAAGGGGGTAAGGGTGGGGTGGGGAGTGAGGTGGCGTGGCTAGACAATGTTGGGGATAATAGTGGGGTAATATGAAAGAGTGAGATAGCGATATTAATTATTACGTGTGTAATAATTAATATCTAATGGTAAAGAGTGAGATACCGATATTAATTCTTATGTTTGATTTGTTATTGGTTATAAGATTATGACAGTGTTAAATTATTTATAACAGTGTATTTATAACGCATTCCTTCGAATGTAACTTGAAGCACACGTGTTAGCCGGCGTCAGCAAAATGATAATAATTTCAAACATGTCGTATATATTAGAAGAAATATCAAAACTATTGTAATTACTTAATTTATAATATATAAAAATTTAAAATGTATATAATTCTTTTATTTATTTAGTTATTATTGATATTAATTGATAATATAAGTAAGATATATTTAAACATAATATATATACCAAATAAATTTAATTTAGGCATTGATTTAAAGTTAAATTGTGGATTACAGTGTCATTTGTTAATAGATTTAAATATGTTTAATCAATTTAAATTCTTTGATGAAATTATAATCAATCAGAATAATTTCTGTGAAACTTTTAGAGCCGGGTTACTTTTTATATCTGAATTTGGAGACCCTGGATATGAGAGCCAAGACTCACTTGATTGGATTCTTAATGATTAATTTTATTGCACTAATTACTAATAGATTGTAAATTTTGTTGTACATAGAAAATATATCCAAATAAGGATAATTCATAAAGTATAAGGGTGCTAATTCATCCATTGAATTTACATGACTTGAACAATATGAATACAAAATTGCATGACTTAACCAAGATGTAGGGCCGGATTGGGTATTGTTTTATTAGATTATTTATTTAAGTATACTAAAAGTTATAATATACGTACATTAAATCATTGATGATTGTCAAAGCATACAGTTATTTTTTTATGTGTTGTAATAATCATAAAGTCTTATAAGTCAGACAATGGTGTTGTTTTACATATATGAGGTTATAACACCACAGTAACTGTTAAAATAGTAGGAGGATATTTTATTATACAAATTTATTAGGTAGCGGTTTGATCCATATGTATGAGGCTATATAGGTTGTGGATAATAGTAGAATCACAATTAGCTAAACCAAAAGCTCTAACTTAAGTTGAAACAAACTTTTTAAAATAAAACTGCTCGAAGGGTCGGGGCCCCCGAGAATTTTATTTATTTTGAATGCGCGGGGATCATAGAATTAAGAATTGATAGTCTGATGGTAAATATATTATAGTATTAAATAAGTAAAGTGCTACCCTGTTAAATTTAGAAACCAACATCAGCCCGAGAGACATCATTGACGTTGTAAAAGCATTGATTGTTATCAAGTTTTGTTGTATTGCTACCCACATCGCAAATTGAACATAGCTCGGGGTATTTGTGTTCATAAATTATTCTTATGCAAAGCGGGGAACTACTGTATTCAAAATATAAGTTCTGATGATGAGTGCAGTGATTTTGAAAGTGATATTACTGGGTCCAACGATGAAATAGAGTTTATAAATGGTACAGTACTGAAGAAACTGTGTGTAGTTATATTTCAGACTCTGTCTGTGAAGAAATCGCCATTGGTCATGAGGAAATTTATATATCTAACTGTGAAAATATTTCAAATTTAGATTCAGATTGTGAATTGATTGAAGAAACTGTTGATATATCTGACGATAACAACGAAATCATAGAAATCGTTGACTCTGAAGAAGAAGGTTAGTCAGTGATTATAGAAAAGTACTAAAATTGGAAGTGATTGATTGTATTAAGATTAAGTTAAGCGTATTTTTATGAAAATGTATATTAAAAATTTTTCTCCACGTTTATTATTTGAAATAAATGAAGGTGAACATATGTTTATTTTACCTAGACTATTAAATATTGAAGTAAATTTTAATTTATTTTTAGATAGAAAAGAATTGTTATTATTGATATTAATTGATAATATAAGTAAGATATATTTAAACATAATATATATACCAAATAAATTTAATTTAGGCATTGATTTAAAGTTAAATTGTGGATTACAGTGTCATTTGTTAATAGATTTAAATATGTTTAATCAATTTAAATTCTTTGATGAAATTATAATCAATCAGAATAATTTCTGTGAAACTTTTAGAGCCGGGTTACTTTTTATATCTGAATTTGGAGACCCTGGATATGAGAGCCAAGACTCACTTGATTGGATTCTTAATGATTAATTAACCTTTTTTGCTAAACACTTTTTGTTTCTAATACATTACTCTACATCATATACAATGTTGAGATGTCAATATTCTATAGATTCTCTGCATAGTGTACTGTAGTGTACAATCTTTTGCTTTAGACACTTATATAAAAGAGATAGTAAAATAACAAATATATAATGAATTTTTATAAATTATTGAAATAGTTACGATAGATGTGTAAATATCTCTTATTGTATTGCAATATATTAAAAAATAACTAAATATTTGAGGTTCTGGTAGCCAACTTTATAAACATACTTTTACAGAAATGAGGCTCCTATTTTCTAACTGTTTACCGGACGTCTATATATTTTCTAAATTAAGCTATGTAAGTTAAGACAAAACTATCAGAAGACATTAAATAAAAAGCAACACGGATCCTATACCTTGGAACTGGTATGAGTAGCGTAATTTGTAAAATATAGGCCTTTGAAAAATTGTTAGAAGTTATCAGCTGTCAGGTAGGCAGTTACAAAATAGGAGCCTTTTAAGTCATGGTTATCAAATATAACCTTTAGTGTCAGCAAGTGAGATGACATCCTGCAGAAATAATAAAATCCACTATACATTGTTAATGAACGCAGTCTTTAAAGTGTTTCTAGTTTAGATAAAAAGAAAATCGAAATATTATTTTGTGTAATTGTTTATTTTTGAAATTCATGTTCATATACAGCAAAAGTATAATAATACCTAATAATTAACATTCTTTTGTCAGTTAAAGATAAAAAGGCTATAGTAAATGTAGTAAATAATGATCAAGCTTGCTTTATGTAGGCTATAACTTCAGCATTGTATCCAGCATCAAAAAGTATGGATAGAGTTACATCATATCCACATTATTCAAAAGTACTTAATTCAAATGGCATAGAATTACCGATGAAATTAAAAGATATTAGAACATTTGAGAAGAATAATGATATAAGTGTGAATGTTTATGGACTTGAAAATAATTTCATTGTGGGACCGTTGCATTATACATCTAAAAAGAAGAAACAACATGTTAATTTATTGTATATTGAAGATTTGAGTAATGGACATTATTGTTGGATTAAAAATATATCAAGATTAATAAGAAGTCAATTTACTAAGCATACTAGTAAACAATTTTTGTGTGATGGATGCTTTTCATTTTTTAACACAGAAGATCAGTTAAATAGACATTTAGAATATGATTGCAATAAGATATATACAATCCTTCCTTCTAAGTATAACGCTAAAGATAAATTAGGTAATATGATATCTCAAAACATTTTAAAATTCGATAATCATAAGAATCAATTACGCGTTCCATTTGTGATATATGGAGATTTTGAAACATTATTAAAACCCATTAGTACTTGTTATCCTGAAACTAATACATCATTTTCAAATAATATTCAAATTCATGAACCATATTAAATGTTCCTTTAATGATTCCTTAAGTAAGTTTGTTACGTACAGAGGTATTAATTGCGTTAAAGTATTTATTGAAACAATAACTGAATACGCTAAACAAATTTATAAAGTCTTAAATAAAGTGAAGCCTTTAAATAAATTATCTGATTGGCAAAAACAGGAATATGATGAAGCTTCTATTTGTCATATTTGTGAAGGTATCCTCAATGGTGATAAAGTGTTAGATTATTGTCATTTAACTGGTAATTACTGAGGAGCTGCTCATAATCATTGCAATTTAAAATTTACAATTCCAAAGTTTATACCTGTAATATTCCATAACTTAAGTAATTGTAACCATATAATTGTAAAAGAATTAGGTAATGATAGTAGAAAAATTGAAGTTATTCCAGAAAATAAGGAAAAGTATATATCTTTTACGAAACATATTTTGGTGGAATCAAAAGCCGATAAAAATGATAAAGTTCATAACTGCTATATTAAACTTAGATTTATTGATTCTTTACGATTTATGCATTCTAGTTTAGAAACACTTGCAAAAAATTTATTATCAGAACAATTTTTCGAATTTAAAAAATTC
Organism: Panorpa germanica; assembly: GCA_963678705.1. Classification (NCBI taxonomy): domain Eukaryota; kingdom Metazoa; phylum Arthropoda; class Insecta; order Mecoptera; family Panorpidae; genus Panorpa; species Panorpa germanica. The sequence continues at coordinate 18,341,127 of OY783211.1, read as the reverse complement.
TATCAGAATGAAAATCATTTCAATTTATTAAAACGTAAAGGTGTATTTCCTTATGAATATGTAAATAGTAGGGATATGCTTAATGAATCTGACTTGCTATCTCAAAATAATTTTTATAGCTCACTTAATGGCTGTAATATATCTGACGATGATTACAATCATGCCAAAATGATTTGGTATGCATTTGAAATGAAAACATTAGGGGAATATTCAGACTTATATTTAAAGATCAATGTTCTGTTGTTAACAGATATTTTTGAAAATTTTCGAGATGTGTGCTATAAAACATATAATTTAGATCCCTGTCAATATTATACAGCACCAGGACTTTCTTGGGATGCTATGTTAAATTATACATGTATTGAATTAGAACTTTTAACAGATATTGATATGTTACATTTTATTAAAAAAGGTATAAGAGGTGGAATATCACAATGCTCTCACAGACATGGAATTGCAAATAATAAATATATGTCCAATTATGATTCAAATAAAGATTCTCAATATTTAATGTATTGGGATGCAAATAACTAAAGCTATTGAAGATAACTCAGATGTTGGTTATATATTAGAAGTCGATTTAAGATATCCTAATTATTTGCACGATGAACACAATGATCTACCTTTCTGTGCCGAAAATATTAAACCACCTTGCATTAAAACAAATGACGTTAAATTAATACCAAATCTAAATAACAAGTATAATTATGTGCTTCACAATAGATCGTTAAAGCAATGTCTTAAAAATAATCTGAAAATATCAAAAGCCGATAAAAATGATAAAGTTCATAACTGCTATATTAAACTTAGATTTATTGATTCTTTACGATTTATGCATTCTAGTTTAGAAACACTTGCAAAAAATTTATTATCAGAACAATTTTTCGAATTTAAAAAATTCTATCCGAATGAAAATCATTTCAATTTATTAAAACGTAAAGGTGTATTTCCTTATGAATATGTAAATAGTAGGGATATGCTTAATGAATCTGACTTGCCATCTCAAAATAATTTTTATAGCTCACTTAATGGCTGTAATATATCTGACGATGATTACAATCATGCCAAAATGGTTTGGTATGCATTTGAAATGAAAACATTAGGGGAATATTCAGACTTATATTTAAAGATCGATGTTCTGTTGTTAACAGATATTTTTGAAAATTTTCGAGATGTGTGCTATAAAACATATAATTTAGATCCCTGTCAATATTATACAGCACCAGGACTTTCTTGGGATGCTATGTTAAATTATACATGTATTGAATTAGAACTTTTAACAGATATTGATATGTTACATTTTATTAAAAAAGGTATAAGAGGTGGAATATCACAATGCTCTCACAGACATGGAATTGCAAATAATAAATATATGTCCAATTATGATTCAAATAAAGATTCTCAATATTTAATGTATTGGGATGCAAATAACTAAAGCTATTGAAGATAACTCAGATGTTGGTTATATATTAGAAGTCGATTTAAGATATCCTAATTATTTGCACGATGAACACAATGATCTACCTTTCTGTGCCGAAAATATTAAACCACCTTGCATTAAAACAAATGACGTTAAATTAATACCAAATCTAAATAACAAGTATAATTATGTGCTTCACAATAGATCGTTAAAGCAATGTCTTAAAATAGATAAAATTCATAGAATTTTGGAATTTAAACAGTCTGATTGGTTAAAAAGTTATATTGATCTAAATACATTAAAAAGAAAGAACTCTGCAAATACATTTGAGAAAAAACTTTTTTAAATTAATGAATAATTCAGTTTATGGTAAAACAATGGAAAATGTAGATAAACGTGTTGATGTAAAGTTAATAACTCATTGGGATAATATAGGAAAAACAATGAGTGCTAATACACTTATAAGTAAACCAAACTATCATAGTTGTTCTATATTTCATGAAAACTTAGTTGCTATTCAAATGCAAAAACTTAAAGTTTTTTATAATAAACCATTGTATTTAGGATTAAGTGTACTTGATATATCAAAAAACTTTAATATACGATTTTCATTATGATTTCATCAAAAAAAATCTATAAAGGTAATGCTAAATTGTTGTATACAGATACAGATTCATTAATATATCAAATTAAAACAGATGATATATATGACGATATTAAGTGTAATCTAGATAAATTTGATACATCTAATTATCCATTTAATAATGAATTTTCATTACCTTTAATGAACAAAGCTAAATTAGGCTTAATGAAAGATGAATGCGCGAGTAGTATAATTTGGGAGTTTGTTAGTTTAAGGTCAAAAATGTATGCAATTGATATTGAGGGTTCATGCACAGCTAAAGCAAAAGGAATTAAGAAAAATATTGTAAACAAATTCAATATTAAAGATTATGTAAATTGTTTATCTCAGGATAACATATTATTGATCACAATGAATACCTTTAAATCTATTAAGCATACAATTTATACTCAAATGATAAGTAAAGTAGGTCTTAGTGGAAATGATAATAAAAGTTATGTATTAACTGATGGTATAAGTACTTTAGCACATGGACATTATAAAATTTAGTACTAATTTTAAGTTAAGTTTAAGTTTTGTATAAATTTATATCTGTTTTAGTTAAGATAATTAAAATGTATATTTATATAACAATTGAAAAATAGCATATTTATAAATAAATAATAATATGTAAACACAAACCATTGAGTTTTATTATTATTATAAGATTTAATGTTTTAATACATCCATATAAAATAAGATACACATATTTTATTAGTAATGTTTTGTTATATATAATCTTAATATATATAAATTATGTGTCACTGTGTTGTCCCCTATGGACTCCTAAACTACTTAACCGATTTTAATGAAATTTGTACACCGTGTGCAGTTTGACCTAACTTGAAAGATAGGATAGCTTACATCTCAATTTATTTATCTTATTGCTAATTATTTGTCTATTAATTATCTGTATATGACATATGACATCGGGCGACGATGATGACGACATCTGTTGACTAGATTGAGTAAATATTCTGTTGAGTAAATCGAAATCTGTTGACTAGATTGAGTAAATATTCAATAGATGGCGCTATGTAATGTAATATGACAAAAACGTTAGGCACAGCAACGCGTGGCCGGGGCAGCTAGTTCTTATATAATTAACACTGGTCATAAGAGCTCTAATATATATATATATATATATATATATATATATATGCATAGACATATTAATGTATGAGTATGCGTACATAAAGTGGATAACAATTGTATACGTTATATGCAGGAGCAGTACCCAACTTGAACGTACTGGGAACGTAACTTGAACGTACTAGGAACGTAACTTGCATGAACGTACTGGGAACTACGTTCCCATTACGTTTAAGTTACGTTCCCAGTACGTTCAAAAATGCTTGATGACAATTGTATACGTTATATGCAGGAGCAGTACCCAACTTGAACGTACTGGGAACGTAACTTGAACGTACTGGGAACGTAACTTGAACGTAATGGGAACGTAACTTGAACGTAATGGGAACGTAACTTGAACGTAATTCAACGTAAGCTTACGTTGAATTACGTTCTTACGTTCTTATTACGTTCATGCAAGTTACGTTCCTAGTACGTTCAAGTTACGTTCCCAGTACGTTCAAGTTGGGTACTGCTCCTGCATATAACGTATACAATTGTCATCAAGCATTTTTGAACGTACTGGGAACGTAACTTAAACGTAATGGGAACGTAGTTCCCAGTACGTTCATGCAAGTTACGTTCCTAGTACGTTCAAGTTACGTTCCCAGTACGTTCAAGTTGGGTACTGCTCCTGCATATAACGTATACAATTGTTATCCACTTTATGTACGCATACTCATACATTAATATGTCTATGCATATATATATATATATATATATATATATATATATTAGAGCTCTTATGACCAGTGTTAATTATATAAGAACTAGCTGCCCCGGCCACGCGTTGCTGTGCCTAACGTTTTTGTCATATTACATTACATAGCGCCATCTATTGAATATTTACTCAATCTAGTCAACAGATTTCGATTTACTCAACAGAATATTTACTCAATCTAGTCAACAGATGTCGTCATCATCGTCGCCCGATGTCATATGTCATATACAGATAATTAATAGACAAATAATTAGCAATAAGATAAATAAATTGAGATGTAAGCTATCCTATCTTTCAAGTTAGGTCAAACTGCACACGGTGTACAAATTTCATTAAAATCGGTTAAGTAGTTTAGGAGTCCATAGGGGACAACACAGTGACACATAATTTATATATATTAAGATTATATATAACAAAACATTACTAATAAAATATGTGTATCTTATTTTATATGGATGTATTAAAACATTAAATCTTATAATAATAATAAAACTCAATGGTTTGTGTTTACATATTATTATTTATTTATAAATATGCTATTTTTCAATTGTTATATAAATATACATTTTAATTATCTTAACTAAAACAGATATAAATTTATACAAAACTTAAACTTAACTTAAAATTAGTACTAAATTTTATAATGTCCATGTGCTAAAGTACTTATACCATCAGTTAATACATAACTTTTATTATCATTTCCACTAAGACCTACTTTACTTATCATTTGAGTATAAATTGTATGCTTAATAGATTTAAAGGTATTCATTGTGATCAATAATATGTTATCCTGAGATAAACAATTTACATAATCTTTAATATTGAATTTGTTTACAATATTTTTCTTAATTCCTTTTGCTTTAGCTGTGCATGAACCCTCAATATCAATTGCATACATTTTTGACCTTAAACTAACAAACTCCCAAATTATACTACTCGCGCATTCATCTTTCATTAAGCCTAATTTAGCTTTGTTCATTAAAGGTAATGAAAATTCATTATTAAATGGATAATTAGATGTATCAAATTTATCTAGATTACACTTAATATCGTCATATATATCATCTGTTTTAATTTGATATATTAATGAATCTGTATCTGTATACAACAATTTAGCATTACCTTTATAGATTTTTTTTGATGAAATCATAATGAAAATCGTATATTAAAGTTTTTTGATATATCAAGTACACTTAATCCTAAATACAATGGTTTATTATAAAAAACTTTAAGTTTTTGCATTTGAATAGCAACTAAGTTTTCATGAAATATAGAACAACTATGATAGTTTGGTTTACTTATAAGTGTATTAGCACTCATTGTTTTTCCTATATTATCCCAATGAGTTATTAACTTTACATCAACACGTTTATCTACATTTTCCATTGTTTTACCATAAACTGAATTATTCATTAATTTAAAAAAGTTTTTTCTCAAATGTATTTGCAGAGTTCTTTCTTTTTAATGTATTTAGATCAATATAACTTTTTAACCAATCAGACTGTTTAAATTCCAAAATTCTATGAATTTTATCTATTTTAAGACATTGCTTTAACGATCTATTGTGAAGCACATAATTATACTTGTTATTTAGATTTGGTATTAATTTAACGTCATTTGTTTTAATGCAAGGTGGTTTAATATTTTCGGCACAGAAAGGTAGATCATTGTGTTCATCGTGCAAATAATTAGGATATCTTAAATCGACTTCTAATATATAACCAACATCTGAGTTATCTTCAATAGCTTTAGTTATTTGCATCCCAATACATTAAATATTGAGAATCTTTATTTGAATCATAATTGGACATATATTTATTATTTGCAATTCCATGTCTGTGAGAGCATTGTGATATTCCACCTCTTATACCTTTTTTAATAAAATGTAACATATCAATATCTGTTAAAAGTTCTAATTCAATACATGTATAATTTAACATAGCATCCCAAGAAAGTCCTGGTGCTGTATAATATTGACAGGGATCTAAATTATATGTTTTATAGCACACATCTCGAAAATTTTCAAAAATATCTGTTAACAACAGAACATCGATCTTTAAATATAAGTCTGAATATTCCCCTAATGTTTTCATTTCAAATGCATACCAAACCATTTTGGCATGATTGTAATCATCGTCAGATATATTACAGCCATTAAGTGAGCTATAAAAATTATTTTGAGATGGCAAGTCAGATTCATTAAGCATATCCCTACTATTTACATATTCATAAGGAAATACACCTTTACGTTTTAATAAATTGAAATGATTTTCATTCGGATAGAATTTTTTAAATTCGAAAAATTGTTCTGATAATAAATTTTTTGCAAGTGTTTCTAAACTAGAATGCATAAATCGTAAAGAATCAATAAATCTAAGTTTAATATAGCAGTTATGAACTTTATCATTTTTATCGGCTTTTGATATTTTCAGATTATTTTTAAGACATTGCTTTAACGATCTATTGTGAAGCACATAATTATACTTGTTATTTAGATTTGGTATTAATTTAACGTCATTTGTTTTAATGCAAGGTGGTTTAATATTTTCGGCACAGAAAGGTAGATCATTGTGTTCATCGTGCAAATAATTAGGATATCTTAAATCGACTTCTAATATATAACCAACATCTGAGTTATCTTCAATAGCTTTAGTTATTTGCATCCCAATACATTAAATATTGAGAATCTTTATTTGAATCATAATTGGACATATATTTATTATTTGCAATTCCATGTCTGTGAGAGCATTGTGATATTCCACCTCTTATACCTTTTTTAATAAAATGTAACATATCAATATCTGTTAAAAGTTCTAATTCAATACATGTATAATTTAACATAGCATCCCAAGAAAGTCCTGGTGCTGTATAATATTGACAGGGATCTAAATTATATGTTTTATAGCACACATCTCGAAAATTTTCAAAAATATCTGTTAACAACAGAACATTGATCTTTAAATATAAGTCTGAATATTCCCCTAATGTTTTCATTTCAAATGCATACCAAATCATTTTGGCATGATTGTAATCATCGTCAGATATATTACAGCCATTAAGTGAGCTATAAAAATTATTTTGAGATAGCAAGTCAGATTCATTAAGCATATCCCTACTATTTACATATTCATAAGGAAATACACCTTTACGTTTTAATAAATTGAAATGATTTTCATTCTGATAGAATTTTTTAAATTCGAAAAATTGTTCTGATAATAAATTTTTTGCAAGTGTTTCTAAACTAGAATGCATAAATCGTAAAGAATCAATAAATCTAAGTTTAATATAGCAGTTATGAACTTTATCATTTTTATCGGCTTTTGATTCCACCAAAATATGTTTCGTAAAAGATATATACTTTTCCTTATTTTCTGGAATAACTTCAATTTTTCTACTATCATTACCTAATTCTTTTACAATTATATGGTTACAATTACTTAAGTTATGGAATATTACAGGTATAAACTTTGGAATTGTAAATTTTAAATTGCAATGATTATGAGCAGCTCCTCAGTAATTACCAGTTAAATGACAATAATCTAACACTTTATCACCATTGAGGATACCTTCACAAATATGACAAATAGAAGCTTCATCATATTCCTGTTTTTGCCAATCAGATAATTTATTTAAAGGCTTCACTTTATTTAAGACTTTATAAATTTGTTTAGCGTATTCAGTTATTGTTTCAATAAATACTTTAACGCAATTAATACCTCTGTACGTAACAAACTTACTTAAGGAATCATTAAAGGAACATTTAATATGGTTCATGAATTTGAATATTATTTGAAAATGATGTATTAGTTTCAGGATAACAAGTACTAATGGGTTTTAATAATGTTTCAAAATCTCCATATATCACAAATGGAACGCGTAATTGATTCTTATGATTATCGAATTTTAAAATGTTTTGAGATATCATATTACCTAATTTATCTTTAGCGTTATACTTAGAAGGAAGGATTGTATATATCTTATTGCAATCATATTCTAAATGTCTATTTAACTGATCTTCTGTGTTAAAAAATGAAAAGCATCCATCACACAAAAATTGTTTACTAGTATGCTTAGTAAATTGACTTCTTATTAATCTTGATATATTTTTAATCCAACAATAATGTCCATTACTCAAATCTTCAATATACAATAAATTAACATGTTGTTTCTTCTTTTTAGATGTATAATGCAACGGTCCCACAATGAAATTATTTTCAAGTCCATAAACATTCACACTTATATCATTATTCTTCTCAAATGTTCTAATATCTTTTAATTTCATCGGTAATTCTATGCCATTTGAATTAAGTACTTTTGAATAATGTGGATATGATGTAACTCTATCCATACTTTTTGATGCTGGATACAATGCTGAAGTTATAGCCTACATAAAGCAAGCTTGATCATTATTTACTACATTTACTATAGCCTTTTTATCTTTAACTGACAAAAGAATGTTAATTATTAGGTATTATTATACTTTTGCTGTATATGAACATGAATTTCAAAAATAAACAATTACACAAAATAATATTTCGATTTTCTTTTTATCTAAACTAGAAACACTTTAAAGACTGCGTTCATTAACAATGTATAGTGGATTTTATTATTTCTGCAGGATGTCATCTCACTTGCTGACACTAAAGGTTATATTTGATAACCATGACTTAAAAGGCTCCTATTTTGTAACTGCCTACCTGACAGCTGATAACTTCTAACAATTTTTCAAAGGCCTATATTTTACAAATTACGCTACTCATACCAGTTCCAAGGTATAGGATCCGTGTTGCTTTTTATTTAATGTCTTCTGATAGTTTTGTCTTAACTTACATAGCTTAATTTAGAAAATATATAGACGTCCGGTAAACAGTTAGAAAATAGGAGCCTCATTTCTGTAAAAGTATGTTTATAAAGTTGGCTACCAGAACCTCAAATATTTAGTTATTTTTTAATATATTGCAATACAATAAGAGATATTTACACATCTATCGTAACTATTTCAATAATTTATAAAAATTCATTATATATTTGTTATTTTACTATCTCTTTTATATAAGTGTCTAAAGCAAAAGATTGTACACTACAGTACACTATGCAGAGAATCTATAGAATATTGACATCTCAACATTGTATATGATGTAGAGTAATGTATTAGAAACAAAAAGTGTTTAGCAAAAAAGGTTAATTAATCATTAAGAATCCAATCAAGTGAGTCTTGGCTCTCATATCCAGGGTCTCCAAATTCAGATATAAAAAGTAACCCGGCTCTAAAAGTTTCACAGAAATTATTCTGATTGATTATAATTTCATCAAAGAATTTAAATTGATTAAACATATTTAAATCTATTAACAAATGACACTGTAATCCACAATTTAACTTTAAATCAATGCCTAAATTAAATTTATTTGGTATATATATTATGTTTAAATATATCTTACTTATATTATCAATTAATATCAATAATAACAATTCTTTTCTATCTAAAAATAAATTAAAATTTACTTCAATATTTAATAGTCTAGGTAAAATAAACATATGTTCACCTTCATTTATTTCAAATAATAAACGTGGAGAAAAATTTTTAATATACATTTTCATAAAAATACGCTTAACTTAATCTTAATACAATCAATCACTTCCAATTTTAGTACTTTTCTATAATCACTGACTAACCTTCTTCTTCAGAGTCAACGATTTCTATGATTTCGTTGTTATCGTCAGATATATCAACAGTTTCTTCAATCAATTCACAATCTGAATCTAAATTTGAAATATTTTCACAGTTAGATATATAAATTTCCTCATGACCAATGGCGATTTCTTCACAGACAGAGTCTGAAATATAACTACACACAGTTTCTTCAGTACTGTACCATTTATAAACTCTATTTCATCGTTGGACCCAGTAATATCACTTTCAAAATCACTGCACTCATCATCAGAACTTATATTTTGAATACAGTAGTTCCCCGCTTTGCATAAGAATAATTTATGAACACAAATACCCCGAGCTATGTTCAATTTGCGATGTGGGTAGCAATACAACAAAACTTGATAACAATCAATGCTTTTACAACGTCAATGATGTCTCTCGGGCTGATGTTGGTTTCTAAATTTAACAGGGTAGCACTTTACTTATTTAATACTATAATATATTTACCATCAGACTATCAATTCTTAATTCTATGATCCCCGCGCATTCAAAATAAATAAAATTCTCGGGGGCCCCGACCCTTCGAGCAGTTTTATTTTAAAAAGTTTGTTTCAACTTAAGTTAGAGCTTTTGGTTTAGCTAATTGTGATTCTACTATTATCCACAACCTATATAGCCTCATACATATGGATCAAACCGCTACCTAATAAATTTGTATAATAAAATATCCTCCTACTATTTTAACAGTTACTGTGGTGTTATAACCTCATATATGTAAAACAACACCATTGTCTGACTTATAAGACTTTATGATTATTACAACACATAAAAAAATAACTGTATGCTTTGACAATCATCAATGATTTAATGTACGTATATTATAACTTTTAGTATACTTAAATAAATAATCTAATAAAACAATACCCAATCCGGCCCTACATCTTGGTTAAGTCATGCAATTTTGTATTCATATTGTTCAAGTCATGTAAATTCAATGGATGAATTAGCACCCTTATACTTTATGAATTATCCTTATTTGGATATATTTTCTATGTACAACAAAATTTACAATCTATTAGTAATTAGTGCAATAAAATTAATCATTAAGAATCCAATCAAGTGAGTCTTGGCTCTCATATCCAGGGTCTCCAAATTCAGATATAAAAAGTAACCCGGCTCTAAAAGTTTCACAGAAATTATTCTGATTGATTATAATTTCATCAAAGAATTTAAATTGATTAAACATATTTAAATCTATTAACAAATGACACTGTAATCCACAATTTAACTTTAAATCAATGCCTAAATTAAATTTATTTGGTATATATATTATGTTTAAATATATCTTACTTATATTATCAATTAATATCAATAATAACTAAATAAATAAAAGAATTATATACATTTTAAATTTTTATATATTATAAATTAAGTAATTACAATAGTTTTGATATTTCTTCTAATATATACGACATGTTTGAAATTATTATCATTTTGCTGACGCCGGCTAACACGTGTGCTTCAAGTTACATTCGAAGGAATGCGTTATAAATACACTGTTATAAATAATTTAACACTGTCATAATCTTATAACCAATAACAAATCAAACATAAGAATTAATATCGGTATCTCACTCTTTACCATTAGATATTAATTATTACACACGTAATAATTAATATCGCTATCTCACTCTTTCATATTACCCCACTATTATCCCCAACATTGTCTAGCCACGCCACCTCACTCCCCACCCCACCCTTACCCCCTTTTACATTCTTCCAAGTCTAGCCACGCCCCCTCAGTCTAGCCACGCCCCCTCTGCATATCGTGACCTAAATGCATCCCCACTCCAAACTGTCCTGGAACCCGCTCTACTACCCTACTTGTATGGATACCATTAATTAACTTTTGAGGCTTCTGCATCTGTTTATTCGCTTAGATGTTGCAACCCCAAAATTGATATTACATAAGGGTAACATCCCAACATTTTTTAAACATATACAAAAAACAAAAAGTTGAATAAATCTAACTCAATAAAATTAACAACGTACTGTTTTTTTTAGAGATTCTTTTCAAATAATATTTCACCTTGATCAAGTCGACTGTATGTACACGGGTCCAATAATGTAATTTCGAGAAAAACGAGTTCAAATTTAATTTAGACATTGCCTATACATATAAATAGTATTATACAAACTGTTGTAACTAACGGGGTTAGTTCATTGAATTTCTATCTATAATTTAATGGTGATATTCTTGACCTCAGCAAACTTTAGATATTGCAATTAAAAATTTGAATTGTAGTTTTAGCGCTAGAAATAGTCGGTCATATTTGTATAACGTGAAATGCATTTTAACGTCAGTTATTTGTTGAGTAGGTCAGTGCTATGGTAATGTTTTGTAGCTGTTGGTAATCGAAATCATCAAGTCAAGTCAAAGAATAATAAGTTTTTATTTTATTTAACCCTGTTACGGCAGACATAATATTGAAATTTTATTGTTCCTTGAAATAGCTGTAAATAATATTTGATAATTTGATATATAAATGTTTGAGATATGTATGTCACAGTTCTTCCAAGATTTACGCTCTGTTGTATAAAAGAGATTGTGAGGTCACAAGCATTTGGAATGTTGTACAACGTTGAATCCTTTAATAATTAGAGAGACAAAATTACTTTTTTAATTGTTAATATCTCCTAGCATATTAGGTTCACACCTGAGGTTCTAGTAACCCGCTTTATCACACTTCACACACATAGTACACTTTTATAGAAATTAAGATATAGGACACAAACCCATTTAAGATACGTGAGGGTTGCCCTCTTACTTTGGGAAACTCTGAGCGGCATACTCGAGTTTACTAAAATCTACTGTCAGCAGAAGTGCATCGCATCCTTCATGCATGGAGTTTTAGGGCGAACAGGATAAAGAATTGCTCTAGTAGTAGTTTGTAGTTGTAGTTTGTTGTAATACTCCAGTTCGACATCAGTATCTGTTTGACCCTGCGTCTGACAGCATGTGTTCCGTTTCTGTGAAATTTGTTTGTTGTATCTATTACTGTTTCACTGTAAGCGCAGTTCCAGGCTCCAGTTAATCAGATCCTGCTTACGCTGTATTACTCGTGTATCAATTACAAGTTTGAACATGTCATTTACTCTCGCGATGTTAAAACCGTGAAACAGTGCTGAAACAATAACGAAGTGAAATTTTGTTTGATTTAAAAGTGATTATAAAACTATCAACATGTATATTTTGGATAATTTTCATTTGTACGTATATTACAATCTATTTATTTTATCTTATAGCAAATTCTTTATGTTTTTTCCGAGTCAAATTACAAATTACAGAAACGAAACCTTTTTTAAGAATTAGTAATCCATGAAATCATCTTTTATTTTTACTTAAACATTTAAGCTTTTCTTTTTTATCATTTTTGTTTCAATTCGTGTGGTCCTAGTATAAGACATTAATTTATTATTTCTGTAAAGGATTATATACATTTATTTATGCATCCTTTCACAGTTTTAAAAGAAAGAAAAGAATACTCTTAAGAAACATTAAACTAAAAGAGACATTTCTTTTAAATATGAATGCTACAAAAGATTTAAAAAAAATTTAAATAATTTCTTTAAGAAATAGAAAATAATGTTACATTTCTCTTTGTTATATGTTGAATAGTAGACTAGTAAAGTTGGACCCAGATAAATCTCGGTGAACTGGAAACGTTTCGAAAAAACTTCTATTGTTGTAAATGTTAACATGTTATGCTTCGTCCAAACCAGTGCAACATGTGCATGATGTGACATCCAACATAACTGAAATAACATGAGCACGCTTTGTCGATATTACGTATTCACTACGACAATCTTTCGTATGAAATACTCATCTATTAATGCAATAATAATCAATGTATAATGTACAATGTATAAAATTTGTCTAAGTCAACTTTTAATAAGACATTCTGATACACCCTGTGCTTTCTAATAGATTAAACAATTAAACTGTAATTAAAGTTAATTTATATTTGTTCTCTTGCTGACGTTTCTCTGTTTTGTTACATCAACAAATTAATCTTTTAATTTCGTGCATTAATTTTAATTACTATTACAGCATTATTATGTTTTCTTATTTAATTGACATAGTAATATGTTTTTGTATTAAGCAAGCGGTTTTACTTAAAATTAATAAGGCATTGTATATAAACAATTTAAATTGACAATTGTTAAATATAAATTTGTTGCGTGTTAAATTAAATTTATTTAAATTATATGTTCGACGTGTTATCGTTGTTGCATTACCTGTTTAAAAGGCGTTTTTTTTGCAGTAAATGCGAAAATTACATTTTCTTTAACTTCATTAATAAAATACAAGAAATATTCAACCTCTACTGACAGTTTGACATTGCCGAGGGAAAACTTGTCAAATGTAATCCCACATCTACCCCTAGATTAAATAGAATTCGTGCAACTTGTAGGCTTAGCTGAAGACGTTTGGGATCTTGGGGTATTCTTTTTTATGATACACCGCCTGAAAATTTAGAAAGCTATGTACAATTTATATAAAACTGTGACATTATATTTACCATAGCTACTTCTAAACTCTACAATTTATATCTTACATCTTGCATCTTAAAATAATCGCTAAAAAAAAATTAAATAAAATTAGTTTTGTCGCCATAAAATTCTAAAAAACACACCGAGTATTCACCTAGACGATTCTGAATTAAATGTCTGGTATTTCTCATATGCAGTACTCCTGGCATATGTTTACAACTTACACTTATCTAAAAAGTTATTTACAAACATATGTCAATATTCATAGAATATTTTTAGTTATTTAATTGTTTATTTTTAACTTATTTAGAATATATTTTTTTATTTTGATTATTAGTCTTAGACTGGTAGTACTGTTTATTTTAAAATTAACTTTCTTTCATCTGTAGACGTCTCCCAACTTGCCGACATCCACGTGCTTTCGAATGACGCTTGTCATGAGACGCCACTTGTCAGTGAAGTTGTAGGGACACCCATTTTAAAGTTTATATTTATTTTATATTACGTTGCTTGCAAAACTCAACTGTAGATAATTATTTAGTAATGTGTATTACAACAATTTATTTCGTTCTATGTATGTTAGCGTAGATACTGACATCTCTGCTCTTGATTTATAATTAATAAATTTGTCAAAGACAAAAATGAATAATTTAATAATTTCTTTATCTGTTTGTATAATGGGCTTGTGTCCTATGTCTTAATTTTTATAAAAGTATCCTATATTATAATGTTCCAACTGTATGTTTATATTCTTATATGTTTACGCGATTCGTATGGTAGCTCAAAAACGGCTATGTCAATGTTTTTGATGCAGTTATATCCATTTATGTTTAAGAAGACGAACTGCATTAAAAAATTTCAAATATCTTAACTATTTTAGATTTTATAAGGAGTTCTAAAAATTCATGGACTTTTTTTCCTGATTTTCAACGCCTGATCTACATGCAACTATATATACACAAATAAAAGTATATATGGTTGCATATTGATCAGACGTTATAATTTATAATATAATATAATTTCAAAAAGAAAAATTATTGATTTCTTAATATTTTTTGATGCAGTTTTATCCATTTATGTTTAAGAAGACGAACTGCATTAAAAAATTTAAAATATCTTAACTATTTTAGATTTTATAAGCAGTTCTAAAAATTCATGGACTTTTTTTTCAAAAAGAAAAGTTATTGATTTCTTAATATTTTTTGTTGCAGTTTTATCCATTTATGTTTAAGACGAACTGCATTAAAAAATTTAAAATATCTTAACTATTTTAGATTTTATAAGGAGTTCTAAAAATTCATGGACTTTTTTTTCAAAAAGAAAAGTTATTGATTTCTTAATATTTTTTGATGCAGTTTTATCCATTTATGTTTAAGAAGACGAACTGCATTAAAAAATTTAAAATATCTTAACTATTTTGGATTTTATTAGGGATTCTAAAAATTCATGGACTTTTTTTTCAAAAAGAAAAATTATTTATTTCTTAATATTTTTTGATGCAGTTTTATCCATTTATGTTTAAGAAGACGAACTGCATTAAAAAATTTAAAATATCTTAACTATTTTAGATTTTATAAGCAGTTCTAAAAATTCATGGACTTTTTTTTCAAAAAGAAAAGTTATTGATTTCTTAATATTTTTTGTTGCAGTTTTATCCATTTATGTTTAAGAAGACGAACTGCATTAAAAAATTTAAAATATCTTAACTATTTTAGATTTTATAAGCAGTTCTAAAAATTCATGGACTTTTTTTTCAAAAAGAAAAGTTATTGATTTCTTAATATTTTTTAAAGCAGTTTTATCCATTTATGTTTAAGAAGACGAACTGCATTAAAAAATTTAAAATATCTTAACTATTTTGGATTTTATTAGGGATTCTAAAAATTCATGGACTTTTTTTTCAAAAAGAAAAATTATTTATTTCTTAATATTTTTTGATGCAGTTTTATCCATTTATGTTTAAGAAGACGAACTGCATTAAAAAATTTAAAATATCTTAACTATTTTGGATTTTATTAGGGATTCTAAAAATTCATGGACTTTTTTTTCAAAAAGAAAAATTATTTATTTCTTAATATTTTTTGATGCAGTTTTATCCATTTATGTTTAAGAAGACGAACTGCATTAAAAAATTTAAAATATCTTAACTATTTTGGATTTTATTAGGGATTCTAAAAATTCATGGACTTTTTTTTCAAAAAGAAAAGTTATTGATTTCTTAATATTTTTTGATGCACTTTTATCCATTTATGTTTAAGAAGACGAACTGCATTAAAAAATTTAAAATATCTTAACTATTTTGGATTTTATTAGGGATTCTAAAAATTCATGGACTTTTTTTTCAAAAAGAAAAATTATTTATTTCTTAATATTTTTTGATGCAGTTTTATGCATTTATGTTTAAGAAGACGAACTGCATTAAAAAATTTAAAATATCTTAACTATTTTGGATTTTATTAGGGATTCTAAAAATTCATGGACTTTTTTTTCAAAAAGAAAAATTATTTATTTCTTAATATTTTTTGATGCAGTTTTATCCATTTATGTTTAAGAAGACGAACTGCGTCACTAAATATGAAATATTTCAACATTTGTGGATTTTATAAGGGTTTCTAAAAATTCATGGACTTTTTTTTCAAATTTTTTTTTATTGATTTCTTAATATTTTTTGATGCAGTTATATCCGTTAAGGTTTAAGAAGGCGAACTGTTTTAACAGATTTGAAATATCTACAGTTTTGTGGATTTTAGAAGGATTTTATAAAAAATATTTTTTCATTTTAAAAATCTTATAAAATCCACAAAAGTTGATATATTTTAAATTTATTGACACAGTTCGTCTTCTTAAACTTAAATGGATAAAGCTGCATCAAAAAATATTAAGAAATCAATAATTTTTCTTTTTGAAAAAAAAGTCCATGAATTTTTAGAAACCCTTATAAAATCCACAAATATTGAGATATTTCAAATTTAATAAGACAGTTCGTCTTCTTAAAGCCCAAAGCAAATAACTGCATCAAAAGATATTAAGAAATCAATAATTTTTCTTTTTGAAAAAAAGTCCATGAATTTTTAGAAACCCTTATAAAATCCACAAATATTGAGATATTTCAAATTTAATAAGACAGTTCGTCTTCTTAAAGCCCAAAGCAAATAACTGCATCAAAAGATATTAAGAAATCAATAATTTTTCTTTTTGAAAAAAAAGTCCATGAATTTTTAGAAACCCTTATAAAATCCACAAATATTGAGATATTTCAAATTTAATAAGACAGTTCGTCTTCTTAAAGCCCAAAGCAAATAACTGCATCAAAAGATATTAAGAAATCAATAATTTTTCTTTTTGAAAAAAAAGTCCATGAATTTTTAGAAACCCTTATAAAATCCACAAATATTGAGATATTTCAAATTTAATAAGACAGTTCGTCTTCTTAAAGCCCAAAGCAAATTACTGCATCAAAAGATATTAGGAAATCAATAATTTTTCTTTTTGAAAAAAAAGTCCATGAATTTTTAGAAACCCTTATAAAATCCACAAATATTGAGATATTTCAAATTTAATAAGACAGTTCGTCTTCTTAAAGCCCAAAGCAAATAACTGCATCAAAAGATATTAAGAAATCAATAATTTTTCTTTTTGAAAAAAAAGTCCATGAATTTTTAGAAACCCATATAAAATCCACAAATATTGAGATATTTCAAATTTAATAAGACAGTTCGTCTTCTTAAAGCCCAAGGCAAATAACTGCATCAAAAGATATTAAGAAATCAATAATTTTTCTTTTTGAAAAAAAAGTCCATGAATTTTTAGAAACCCTTATAAAATCCACAAATATTGAGATATTTCAAATTTAATAAGACAGTTCGTCTTCTTAAAGCCCAAAGCAAATAACTGCATCAAAAGATATTAAGAAATCAATAATTTTTCTTTTTGAAAAAAAAGTCCATGAATTTTTAGAAACCCTTATAAAATCCACAAATATTGAGATATTTCAAATTTAATAAGACAGTTCGTCTTCTTAAAGCCCAAAGCAAATAACTGCATCAAAAGATATTAAGAAATCAATAATTTTTCTTTTTGAAAAAAAAGTCCATGAATTTTTAGAAACCCTTATAAAATCCACAAATATTGAGATATTTCAAATTTAATAAGACAGTTCGTCTTCTTAAAGCCCAAAGCAAATAACTGCATCAAAAGATATTAAGAAATCAATAATTTTTCTTTTTGAAAAAAAAGTCCATGAATTTTTAGAAACCCTTATAAAATCCACAAATATTGAGATATTTCAAATTTAATAAGACAGTTCGTCTTCTTAAAGCCCAAAGCAAATAACTGCATCAAAAGATATTAAGAAATCAATAATTTTTCTTTTTGAAAAAAAAGTCCATGAATTTTTAGAAACCCTTATAAAATCCACAAATATTGAGATATTTCAAATTTAATAAGACAGTTCGTCTTCTTAAAGCCCAAAGCAAATTACTGCATCAAAAGATATTAGGAAATCAATAATTTTTCTTTTTGAAAAAAAAGTCCATGAATTTTTATTTTTTTTTTTTTTTTTTTATTTAACGTCGGCCTATTTCCGATGCTGAGTCCTATCACCGACGACCTCCTTCAATGTTGGCAGTATTTTTGGTGTCGTGGCCTCATATATGTGGGCTACACCACTGCCTAATAACTGTACGATTATGTATGACCATAATCAATATAAGTTCATAATAACCAAACCCAGAAAATATATATCTGGTCCGGGGATCGAACCCGAAGACACAGCAGTCGGCGTCAAGCATCAATGCTCTCGCCCACTGTGTCGTCCCATGAATTTTTAGAAACCCTTATAAAATCCACAAATATTGAGATATTTCAAATTTAATAAGACAGTTCGTCTTCTTAAAGCCCAAAGCAAATAACTGCATCAAAAGATATTAAGAAATCAATAATTTTTCTTTTTGAAAAAAAAGTCCATGAATTTTTAGAAACCCTTATAAAATCCACAAATATTGAGATATTTCAAATTTAATAAGACAGTTCGTCTTCTTAAAGCCCAAGGCAAATAACTGCATCAAAAGATATTAAGAAATCAATAATTTTTCTTTTTGAAAAAAAAGTCCATGAATTTTTAGAAACCCTTATAAAATCCACAAATATTGAGATATTTCAAATTTAATAAGACAGTTCATCTTCTTAAAGCCCAAAGCAAATAACTGCATCAAAGATATTAAGAAATCAATAATTTTTCTTTTTGAAAAAAAAGTCCATGAATTTTTAGAAACCCTTATAAAATCCACAAATATTGAGATATTTTAAATTTAATAAGACAGTTCGTCTTCTTAAAGCCCAAAGCAAATAACTGCATCAAAAGATATTAAGAAATCAATAATTTTTCTTTTTGTAAAAAAAGTCCATGAATTTTTAGAAACCCTTATAAAATCCACAAATATTGAGATATTTTAAATTTATTGACACAGTTCGTCTTCTTAAACTTAAATGGATAAAACTGCATCAAAAAATATTAAGAAATCAATAATTTTTCTTTTTGAAAAAAAAGTCCATGAATTTTTAGAAACCCTTATAAAATCCACAAATATTGAGATATTTCAAATTTAATAAGACAGTTCGTCTTCTTAAAGCCCAAAGCAAATAACTGCATCAAAAGATATTAAGAAATCAATAATTTTTCTTTTTGTAAAAAAAGTCCATGAATTTTTAGAAACCCTTATAAAATCCACAAATATTGAGATATTTTAAATTTATTGACACAGTTCGTCTTCTTAAACTTAAATGGATAAAACTGCATCAAAAGATATTAAGAAATCAATAATTTTTCTTTTTGAAAAAAAAGTCCATGAATTTTTAGAAACCCTTATAAAATCCACAAATGTTGAAATATTTCAAATTTATTAACACAGTTCGTCTTCTTAAAGTTTAGTGGATATAACTGTATTAAAAGTTTTCAAAGATCTTAAATTTTCTTTAGAAAGAAATGTCCATGAATTTAAAAAAGGTGGCATAGAAACCTAAAAAGCATTGATGTTTAAAGTGTAATAAAGCAGTTGCATCAAACCATGAAAAACAAATAGAATCTTATTTTAGGAAAAAGCCTATGAATATAGAAAAGATTACAAAAAGCCAGAACATTAGTTTATCAATTTAACGGTAGCGGATATTTCTCTATTAAAAATTAGACAAATAGGAAATAAGATTTCTATAACAAACGTATAATATACACCCATTGCTAGGCAATGGGGCGAAGAGCTAGTACTATATATTGATAAAGTGGGTTACTAGAACCTCAAATGTTCAATTATTTTTTAATACCTCCTTATATGTTAGGAGATATTAACAATTAAAAAAGTCATTTTGTCTCTTTGATTATTAAAGGGGTTCAACGTTGTACACATTCCAAGTGCATGTGACATCACAATCCTTGTGTAAGATTACCAAACTTACAGCTCATAAATCCCTGCTATATGAATATCATATATTATAATGTCCCAGGTGTATATTTATATTCTTACTAGCGTTCATCCCCGTCGCAAAGCGACGTCTGTCTGTTATATGTGAATTGAATTTCATCTCAAATTTTAATTTCCTTTTTACCGTGACGAGATATTTCTACCGTAACGAGATATTTTTTACCGCAACGAGATATTTTTACCGTGACGAGATATTTTTACCGTGACGAGATATTTCTACCGTAACGAGATATTTTTTACCGCAACGAGATATTTTTACCGTGACGAGATATTTTTACCGTGACGAGATATTTCTACCGTAACGAGATATTTTTACCGCAACGAGATATTTTTACCGTGACGAGATATTTTTACCGTGACGAGAAAGTTGGCATCGTTACATATTATATTCCATTCTATTCTATATTCTTTGCTCTATCTTCTATCTTTTACGACTTAAAAGTAATGCAGCAAAAAAGGGATCACTTTTTTTCTAGTTTTTCCAAAATTACGGGTTTCCAGGAAATTCAGGGAAAAATCCGGGGACGCCAAAAGTCTTAGAATTTTTTTCTCTACGAAATAGTAAATTTTTAAAAACTTCCCTGGAGCCGTTTTCGAGATGCCATACAAAATTCGAACCAAACATATAAGAATGCCGTAATAGCTAGAAAAGAAAAAGATCGCGAGATTTAGATTTTTTTTAGAGAAGGCTTCATGATAAACAGCTGTTACAGTCTCGTTATTTAATAGCCAAACTTCGTACATAAATATGCATCCATAACATTTTAAATTTTCCTTTATTTGTATATCAGTAATATTAAAAATATATAAAAAGTTAACACAACTATAACTTTCAGAGATTGTTCATATAAATATCTTGGCATCATTTTTCATATTTACAATACAATACATAAATGTATTACAGAATAAATGCCGCCATTTTGTCGCCGTTATCTCGTTAGAATAAAAGGACATTAATATGAAAATTTTACATGGAAAACATCTGCAATAGGACCCTAAAAGTATAATATAAATAAATACTTATACAAATGAATATATGAGATTCACAAACCATATTCAGGATGTGATATCCTTTGAAGGGTATTTATATTCAGAGCATTTCCTTTTCCTTTTTCCTTTCAACTCTAACATTTCTATTATTGGTTTACTCTTAAAATACAAATACCAAATTAAAATGACTGTGCAAAGAATATAGAATAGAATGGAATATAATATGTAACGATGCCAACTTTCTCGTCACGGTAAAAATATCTCGTCACGGTAAAAATATCTCGTCACGGTAAAAAATATCTCGTTACGGTAAAAATATCTCGTTACGGTAAAAATATCTCGTCACGGTAAAAATATCTCGTTGCGGTAAAAAATATCTCGTTACGGTAAAAATATCTCGTCACGGTAAAAATATCTCGTCACGGTAAAAATATCTCGTTGCGGTAAAAAATATCTCGTCACGGTAAAAAGGAAATTAAAATTTGAGATGAAATTCAATTCACATATAACAGACAGACGTCGCTTTGCGACGGGGATGAACGCTAGTATATATATATATATATATATCAAAATAGCAAATATTATTTACAGCTATTTCAAGGAACAATCAAATTTCAATATTATGTCTGCCTTAGCAGGGTTAAATAAAATAAAAACCTATTATTCATGATTTGACTTGATTATTTGACTACCAACTCCTACAGAAGATTACTACAGCACTGACCTACTCAACAAATAACTGACGTTAAAATGCATTTCACGTCATACAAATATATCCGACCATTTCTAGCGTTAAAACTACAATTCAAATTTTTAATTGCTATATCTCCGTCAACATTTAGATATTTAATAAAATAAACACGCTAATACACATTTATTAACATCAATTTCAATCAAAAATCGAAAAATCGACCACTAAAAAATGAGGACACAAGCCCATTGTTTAATAGAAATTAAGATCGAGAAAGAAATGATCGAGATAAACGTCATTAAATTTAGAGTAACCGTATATTACTACCTATAGTTTCGTTATTTGATATAATTTCGTCAAATTTTTCTAACAATTGTCATTTTTCTTCCAGGGGAGATCGCCAGCGTCTCGGCACAGTAGTTGCAGCTTACATGCAGTACTCCGCCATCTGTGGATCAGAAGATCAAGCTCTTGACAGGTACTCCATGAAACGATTCCTAGATGAATCTGTTGGAGCTTTGCGGATGCCTTCACATAAACGGTAAATTACCTAAATTTACATAACGATAAACATTTAATAGATGAATATATATGTCATAAGTTAATGAAATATTAGTTATAACTGTCATACGTTGTCAACAGAACAGCCATCTTTAAATTTAGTGGATAATTAAAATACTGCATCCGTTATTACATAATCTTTCATTTATAAATATATTAATGTTTATTTATTTATTAAGATGACTACAAATATCGCTATGAAGTTAATGATGCTAAAATCGTTTGATCCGAAATTATTGTTGCGTATAATTTTAACAAGGACGTAAACAAAAATGTTTGTTTGTACAGAGACATCTTGTGATACAAAATTGAACCAAATATTATGTTTTCAGGGGTCTATAAATATATATTGGCATTTTTATTTTAATAAATATCTAAATGTTAACGGAGATATAGCAACTGAAAATTCGAATTGTAGTTAGTGCTACAGATGTCGGCCATATTTATGACGTAACATGTCTGTACCATGACCGAGGTAATTTAAAAAATTAATCTCTAAGAATTTCCAAAAAGAAGAAATCTTAGAAAAAGAAAATGTCTATTCGTTAAAGTAAAAACCTTTATTAAAATAATACAGCAACGCTTTTGAATTTGAAAAGAAAGTGTGAATAACATTATCCTATCTGAACTCTCTTTCAACAGGTATGTAGAGTACTTCGCAGGTCTATTGTCTGGCACTATTAAGATAAACTCCGCCCCCCAGTACCTGACCCACGTCACTGTTCTCGGAGCACCACATTTTAATGCAACAGGTGGATGTCGAGCCTTCCTCAAGATCTACGAAGGGCTGACTCATGTGTATACGTCAGGTAAGTTGAGTGGGTGGTTCTGATCTCCGATAAATCCTTTAAACTAGTTGACAGTCAAAGCTGATTTAGATGTCATGTCAAACAGAATTAAATCTTCTTTAAGACAGAGATAGAACTTTGCTAAAAGTTGTCATGTTCTTTTAGGTATTTATCTAGTATCCCCAGAAGTTCGTCAATTCACCGTTAATTTGGGTTCACTACGACTTCGTGGCGACATACTTATCCGGTGCTATCATCGAACTCCATCTTCTGGAGTTCCCGGTGCTCCAGACACCCGTGAAGTGATATTCAGCTGTCAGTTCCACACATGTGCTGTGACTGACTTCACACTACATTTTGGAAAACATGAGCTTGACCAGGCATGCGATGGTACGTACGAATAAATATTTACACTTGTTTATACCAGTATTAAACACACGTGCTTTTTTATTTTATGTTTATAAATGTATATATGTGTTATTTACAGACACCAGATTTCCAAAAGATGGTGGTGTTACACTAAACTTTTCTGCAACACCTAATTTATCTCAAAGTCGTGCACCTGCGCCTACTCCTGCTGTACCAGTAGAACAAGGGGATCATGTCACCAGGTGGGACAGCGTTGCCGAATTAGCAGGACCAGGACCAGATTCTAGATGTGGTAAGTGGTATTTTTGTTCATGTAACTATAATTGCATAAATTCCAGGCGCATGACATTTTATTATAAGATACTACAGCGAATTTAATCACATGAACAACACTAGAAAACGTTTTTCATTTACTTTATACTTCTATTTGAACTGTATGAGATACAGTAGGCGTACTTTCACAGATTTCAAGTTCCCGCATCTTTGCAGCATTCCATTTAGAGGATTAGTTTATTTTCTGAACATAAACACATCAGGCCAACATTCCTCAACACTTTCTTTGTCGTATCTCTAATATCTACAAACTTCACAGTATGTAAAACATTTTCATATAGTTAAATATCTTACAATGTAATGTAGATGTCGGTAAAGCAGGCTACTGTTGTTTAATACTCGTAATATATAAATTTAGTTGTTTATTAATTTGACATGAAACACGTGTAATGAAGATGTTTAACAGATTTTGACAGATTCAACATTTTAGGTTAGGTAAGACGCGCAGATTGACAGCTGGAGATAATAGACATAAAGGAGATGTTGATTTAAAATTAATTGTAATTTATACTAAAATATTTAACGCCATATATTTCATTTGTATTATTTTAGGTTATGTTAATATTACGGGCAAATATTGTTTTAAAATGGTCAACAAATTATTATGAAAATAGTTAATTATATTGAAATGTTGCACCGTTTTAAAAATAACATCTTTAACAAGGATTTCAATGTTGTTTATTTGCTAGTGTTCATTAGGCGCCATTTTGTTTTGGCAGTTTGTGGTAAAACTATCAACACTAGCTAATTTATGATATAGATATCATTTAGATAAATTATGTAATCTACTTATAAAACTGTAGGTAATATTTTTACTGTGATATGAGTCATCCTTAATATCATCCGGGAGATTGTTCTATTTAGGGTTACCAACCGTTTTCCTTTGAGAAAGACAGCTCTTCTTTCTAAGATTTTGTCCTTCCTTAATATCGGGAAGCACGTGTTTTGTTTTTTTCGGACTTATAAGGTAAGCGGCTATAGATCTGCATCGGATTTATCGTTCAAACATGGATGAGAAAGAAGATTGAGAGGGAGACATGAGTAGGAGGCTTCTGAGACAAGAGGTTAGAGGTAGACAACTTAGGAAATGCAAACGATATCAAATTTATACAGCGTACCATTCAAATTCCACTAAAAGCTGTAGTGATTGTGATTATTATTACCAATATTCGTTTGTCAATGATTACGATTCAACTACCTGCATGTCTACGATGATCTCAGACCTATGGATTCTAATAACTAGTAAGACGTTGCTAGGAAAGCGTCATCTGCGTCATTTGCATCCTAACTTGTAACATGCGGTGCAGCGTGTAGGTGTTTAAGACAGTTACCAGTGACTTATTTAAAGCGCGACATAGAAATGGAGAAACAAAACTCTAAGATACATTGGATTAGTGGTGGAGTGGGTTGATAAGTATTAATCCTCTTAAAAACGGATTATTTCTTTATTGTATTAGTATATTATTGTTATATACTAGTAAATAAGACAATGTATAACCAGAGCCGGTTGTATACGCAAGGGTTTAGGCAAAGTAATAGAAAATTCATTTATTCAAATGTGTTTCAAACAACTGTAGTCATTCTTTATAAAAACAAATTAAATTTCTTAAAATATTAAGTATCATTCCCACTCACTGCTTTAATTTTATTTTGTATTTAATTTAAATTGTTTAGCATATGGCAATACGCGTAGTCATTCACAGTACCATTTTTAATATAATTTATTTTTTAAGTTTTCTTAGTTTTTTAGAACCTTATAAGGTCCAATGTTTTAAATGAATAATATTAAATTAAGAAAAACTATATTATATTATAACAACCAAAATGTGACAATTAGTCAAAATGCTTTAGATTAATGTCACTTTTTGAAAAATAAGAAGAGAAAACAATTTCTATTACTAATTGTTATTAAAAATAGCAATTTTACTAACGCTGCATAACTAAATAAACTAAACTTAAATTAAAAAACAAATGTGAAAAGGAATGTTTAATCGAGAACCTGAAATCTAGATTACAATATTAAATAAAAACAGTAAATTAAGTATCAAAAAAGTAAGTGGGAATGAAGCTTTTCAGCTCTATTTTTAAACGAAACGTTGCACTGTTTTTAGTCTCATTAAAAAAGTCATGACCTAAAGAACATTTTATAAATTGTGTAATACCTTATTTTCGATTATTAATTGCATAACCTAATAAGGCGATCAGTTGAGTCACAGCTACATTGACCTTAAGGCAAGGTCAACTGGATAATAAAGCAAGTCACGTGGCCTTTCACCTGTATAAACTTGTAATATAATATACATGTAAAGGTTGTCTCAATAGGAGCTGATTATTTTAAATTCGAACCCATTTCACATTTCAAATTTGGCATATGTAGTCTAGATATACTTGAAATTAGATATAGAATGCTAGAGACTAACAAGTCGTGAAAATTTGTGATTAAAATAATGTTTCAGTAGTTCTCGGCTATTTCTTTTGATGTTGCTTGTTTTAGAAACATCATTTGTCTCGGAGATTATATGTTTTATCATAGTTGCACTTTTTTCTTTATGGTTATCTTCAGTGAAACTTCTGCGCTAATTTATTCCTGGCAAAAGACAAAAGTCATTAAAATATATCCAAACAAATAGCAGCCTGTCATAAAAGTCTGGCAGCCATTTTATCGAATTTATACACCATATTTAACTCCCATGTTTTAATTTTACAATAAATAAAAAAAATTATAAATATTCTTCTTCTTTTCCGTGTTATTCAAAAAATAAAACAGTCATCTCTTATTGATTCATTTTGTTTTGATTTCCAATATCAATCGCATCCTTACCTTTAGTAAAAATTTTGACTTGCATATAAATTCCACCACTGCCTAATAGTAGCAGCCTTCCTTTAATAATACTCACCGTCTACTCGACGTCGACGCGTATCCAAGTTACTTTTAGCTCGTCTCCGACCGTCTGCCCCCACCTCCTCTTCTCTGACCAGTATTGGTCCAGGGCCTTCTATTGGGGCCCTCGCGCTTTGTCGCGTTTCGGCAAGTACCTTCTCTCTGAGTTCTGATAGCGTCTATTCGTTTAACGCTCAGTATTGTGTTGGTCCATTCGATTCTCGAACCGTCGTGTCGTGTCGTGTGGTGATTGTGATTCACTTTTTAATTAGTTATTGCAACTGCAGTTGAATCTCCAACGTCTCGTGTGCTGCTAACTACGAAGGGATATATTTATTACGATTATGTGAGTTATATTTACTTGTTATTATTGAAACTATTGTCAATTAATAAGTATACAATATGTGATTATAATTAGCAGAGATCGATAATCCAAGCTCGACTGTGTGTCAAATATTGAGAGAGATAATTATTCGGTTGATATGTTGTAAGGTTTATTTACAAACTATAATTATTATACTATATTATAAATAAGGAATCCTTATTTAATTTCTGACTGAAATATACGTTAACATATGTATTAGCATTTCTATTTAGCTAAACATCCAAAAGTTTACGGAAATATAGCTATGTAACATTTGAATATCACTGTGCCGCTTCTGTTACTTCTGCGTATGACGTCACAGAAGTCATAAGTAATCGAAATCGTTGTTTTTTAATCACAGTAATCGTAATATAAAAATTGATATGTTGCACGACCAGCTGTTAGTAGTAAATGACGTATCAACACACACACTGGTATGTGTCTTTGTTGTATAAAAGAGATGGCAAATTATCGGATGTGACATCCTTAGAGCATATATATATGGAGAGTGAATGCTGGACCTGAAAGAGTGTCCAAAATGTTTGCGAGAGAGAAAGGTATATGTTCCTATTTGTTCTCTATGTGCATGCGTCGAAAGTGACAATTCTCAAGTCAAAGCTGTCTAGATATAATACGTGACAGTTGTTAAATATGACATTATATGGATGTAAAATAATGTATATAGATATGTATAAATATAAATAAACTATATATATATATAAATATAACAAAAAACGTGAGTTCTGTCCATTCCAAAAATCGACTGTGTTGACCGTTATCCCTACAGCGCAATCTATGGCGTTCATGAGTATATGTTTTCAAAGTCACTGTTTTACAGACAGACGTGCTTTGTACCAACTAAAGAAATATAATTTCTTTACATATATGTATTTTATTTAAAATATTCTAAATGGTTTCAACTATCATCCCGTTAAGGCTTTGCACCTTGCTACCAAACACCCTGTATATTAATAGAATATTAATATTTATTATATTTAGACAGCTGTCACTTTCGACGCATAGAGAACAATTAGGAACATATACCTTTCTCTCTCGCACACGTTTTGGACACACTTTTAATCTATAGGAAACATAGGCTATTCACACTCCATATATATATATATATATATATATATGCTGTAAGATGACATCACACGCAGATTTAATTTTTACAAGCTTGGTTAAAAATGATTATTTTAATTGTTAATATCTCCTATGATATTGCGACTTATTAAACATATAGTTAGATATATTTAGGGTCCTGCTAACCAACTACTGTTTTATAGAAATTAAGATATGGTTATCAAGCCTTTTGGGGACTCCTGATTTAAAAACAATCTATATAATTTTCTAAACAATCAAACACAGAAAATAATAAAATCCGTTTAAATTATTACCTCTTTCACTACTGCAAATTGCCAGATCATCATTTAATATTTTTAACAACCATTTCTACTTAAATACATTACAACTTTTTAATCTTTAGTAAATCGCTAGCTTTATAAATTATTCATAACATTCACATGCAAATAACAAATTGAAAATAACGATAAAACATAAAGACGTGCAGAAAGTCACTTTCTGCTATATTTTAAATTGCGGTCACAAAGTGTTTACAAAGAAAAAGTTTCTTAAAAGAAATTTATTGGCCATTTACTTATAGAAAATAGATTCTAATCACCATCATTCATATATTTAAAATGGCACACTGACATTAAAACCATAAAAACATTTCAAGTGTTTAATAAATACATAAAGGAACTAAACCAATAACAATTAAGTCTGATTATCTAATACTACATGCATTAATTATTGCGGAATAATTTGGCGCCTTACATTTTTAAATCAGGCTACATCAATAACATTATGTTGCATAATTTTATCTAAATTACAGATCTCTTGACATATTCAATATTTAATGTGCTGTTATAATTTCTGCAGTATTATAATTACTCGTTTTTAAATGAATTTCTTGTAACACTATACCTCTCAATGCAATATGCATTTCAGATTATGAGATATCAGAAAAACAAATCCAGACAGAAGCATGTCGGCTCATAATATTAACTCGCTTGTTGAATCCTTGTTTTTTGTTTAATGTATTACAGTAAATGTTGCTTGTGTAATTATGGGATATAATCTGTTTTAATTCATCGAATTATGCTCTTGGTTTATTCGCACTTAATAGCTTACATCACTAAGACCACGAGCGTATTTAAACGTACAGATTGTGACAACGGTCCACCCAAAGTGAAGTACATAGGCCTGAAAAATATCTCCTGAATCAGCAACAGAAGTTCTATACAAGTCTGTATTAAGTCTAAAGTATATCTAAAACAAGTCTGTATTAAGTCTGCGTAAAATATAAGCGTTGTCTCTGTTTACTCAATATGTTCATATATTGTTCTCTCTATCTTTCTACGAAAAAGGAAGAATTGGCTTTAATAATGCAATATATGGAGCAACACCAATGTCCAAAGCTTTAGAAGTCGTAACAAAAACATCTTTACCCTATATACAACTAAATTCACAACCCACATTGGTCTTGCCACATACTAATGCTATTCAATGACGTTATAAACTTCAACAATATACACCTTCGCGTGAAAGATACATTTTTAAATAATTAAACTCATTACTTGCATCTTACAATTTTTTTTTAATCACATAAAAAATAACTTTCTACTTTAGTTAAACATTTTAGACTTTGGAGTGTATTATTAACAATTTAGTTTTCTTGTCGTGTCCAAATATGGTGTGGTCAGGCTTGCGCGTACTGGTATATGTGCAGAAAAGATTATGCTGGCGGATTTGAAGGCTTTGAAACACCGATATCAATAAGATATAACATTACACATACATCTGTTTAGTATTACTAAATTAATAATTCATTACCTGAAATATTACTGCATTAAAAATGATTGGAAAGTATGCTAATATATTTGCTCCAACAGTTTTTTGTAAAATCAAAGGTGCAGCTCTGCGCAACATATATTTGTGTTATTCGACGACATTCTCCATTATATCCAGTGTGAATTTAAATCCAAACCTTAAATGACTATCTCCTTGTAAGTAATTCTGTACGAACGTTAACTGAAATTATTAATTTAATTTTTACCATATGTATTTAACTGTTATTATCGTAGTCTTTCTCTTGAGATATGGGAACCAAACTTTGCAGCGTTATTCATTCCGATCTTACGCACAAAATTAAACACTTCCAATGTTATTAGATAATGCTATCGGTTAATAAAACAATACGTAGCAAATGGGTATTTTCCAAGGTAATTTAGATTGTATACGTGATATGGATATGGTACTTAAAGCAATATCATATATTAGTCATTGTGGCTACTCCAATTTTACTATATCATTCATTATTTAAAGTCTACTGATGTCATTCATAAACACCATTCATCAATTATCTGACTAATTGCGGTTGTGTCAGGAATTAAATACTTCAAATGACACCTATTAACTAAAAATACGCTGATGAATTTTACATAAATGGATATCATTCAACAAAATGGGCCAAGTTGTATGATTTCTACGTTTTCTAACCTAAAATTACTGATCATATTACTGTAAATTGTTAAATTAGAGGGTACTTAACCGGTATACACCCGAGAAGGAGATATAAAACAATTCTTACAAGGCGGTGTATTTCCTCACGAGAATATTTTTAGAATAATTCCAATTTCCTACAATTTGTGGGCGATTACTTTTATATGGTTATTCTGTTACATATCTTAAAATAGTCCGAATGGGAAGACAGCATCTCTAATTGATAATAACGTAAAAAGAGATAAAAAAAAAACAAACTGAGCGTTGAGCGTGGTCTGCCCACATACATTCGCATATAGAACGGAGATGAAGAAAGAAAGAGAGAGAATATATTATTATAGAACATATGGGAGAGACCTGTCCGAAACGCCTGTAGCTAATGGAATGTATGAAGTTGTTTATTTCTAAGATATTCATGACGTCATGTGATACGAAATACGTTTTGCTAAGGAAATGATGATGTCATGACCAATATTGATAGTAAATGGTTGGATAGGTCTTGTGCAAATTGACAATTTAGTGCTGAAGAGATTGTAGTTGTCAGGGTGAAACATTGATCCACAAACAAATAAAGCACCGGCAGAAAAATCTGTTTATTCTGCAATGTTTACGAATTATTTGCCACAGCCTTGTAGCTCTACTTCTGTCTTTTATCAACGTAAACAATCCCTAGATGCCTGGATATTGCTAAGTATTCCTGGGAACGAGAGGGTGTTCATTATAAAACAATCAATATAGAGCATCTTACATCTTGCAGTTTCTATATTTGTTAAATAAATAATTTAAACGAATATTTTTATACTTTTTAAATATTTTAACGGTTTTCTAAGGCTGTTTGTTGTTAGTGAGAAAACGTTGAGAAGCTCGAATGAAAAAAAAATTATTTGAAATTGGTTTTAAGCGACTGTGTTTCTAGGTCGCAGGGCAATTACGTTGAATGCTTTGGATGGTGAACATCATGAGCAGAGATGTGCACAACTGCTTTGCAAAAGTATTTAAATACATACATAAACCTCAGAATACGACACAATAAAATCCCCTATTATGCTATTGTTAAAACACGGCTCATTTTTCGTTTTCGTTGGAAACTTCGTTGCGCGGCTAGTTTGCAATCAGTCGACCCGTTGACTGATTTTACTAATCGAAACGGACGTTTTATTATTCTATTAATGCGAAAGTAAGTCATTTTATGATTCTAACAGCAATAAAATGTTAACTTTAGATACGTATGTACATGTAGGTGTATAGTAAGATTTAATAAGATGCGGTATATTCGTAATTATAACAAATTATTGGCAATGATGTAGCATTAATTGTAATTATAGGATTTGATATGCAATTAACACCGACCATTTTAAACTTGAACCGAACAAATTAAAACAGACTTGCAATTAAAACCAAACCCACTACATATCTTATGTTAATTATTATTATTAAATGGCGCCAAATTTAAAAGTACATTTACGAAATAAAAAGATACTTGTTAAAATATTAAATAAATATAAAATGAAGTATTTACTTAAATGGAAACGTGTCCATCATTTGATAGACATAAATCAGGTAGAACAGCTCCTACACTAATATAATAAATAGAATAGAAAATTTATGTGAAAAGCTGTCTTTCTTTACTGACTTGCTTCAAAGACGTACATTGTTTTGCTTGACGTAAATGGCCTTAGCTGTATTTCACTGCAAATCAATTTGCATGCGTTTCAACCAAACGAGTTATTAGTTGTAATTGTATTTATGGATGTACGTATACAAATGTAAACAGATGTAGAATTTTAGTAGCAAATTAAATAGAACTATGAAGATGTTAAAGAAATTTGACAAAGAACCTACTCCCTAATCCTGCGAACCATTACTGAATTTATATAGTTCAAATTACGAGAGTTCGTCGGTTACTCATGCTTAGAAGAGGTTATAGGAGCCGTGTTAATTTACAATACGACAGAAAATTTTATCTAATTTAAACTTTTATAAATCTTCCAATATAAAATGTTATGTCTCAATTATCATCAAAAATACTTACTTACAATTTACGTAAATTGTACAAAGAACAAGTACAAGTAAGCAAAGGTTTTCTGCCCGAGGCCTCGCAATGACTAAGGCCGCCCTTGCACATATATCATAATCGCAAATGTCCAATTATTTTTATTCAATTCGTAATGTTATAGAAGTTTAATCATTAAAAGAATATAAAAATTTGCAAAAAACTTCAAACCCTTTAACGTCATTTATTTTTCTACACTCTTCTACTATTAAACAATGAGTGCAAAAGAGATGCAGGATCAAACGTCACAATACGGTCGTGACGACCCATGAAGTTATCATATAATGACGCGGTATACAACAATAAATATATTCGAATACTTATTATACAGGTAGCAAATGTTATACAATGTAACACTTATATTATTACCTTGTAATAATCTAGCAAACTTGCATTGCTAGACAATTTCTATGAGAGATGGGGAAAATGAACCTTGGAATTGGTTTGTGGTAATCTATCAAGTATGAATCTTGCACTGCAGGATGATTTTCAACTTGGTGTATTCTACAGACTTTGTGACGTCAAGAATATGGCTAACATTTAAAATTGGTCACAGATTAAAGAGATTAAAGGTCATATAAAAGTATTAAAGTATTAACCATTTAAATGTATTAAGACATTGAATGTATTTCAAGCCGTGTAACTCATATAGTTTCGTTACAAATTGCTTTAAT
The DNA here is from genome assembly GCA_963678705.1 of Panorpa germanica. Lineage (NCBI taxonomy): Eukaryota > Metazoa > Arthropoda > Insecta > Mecoptera > Panorpidae > Panorpa > Panorpa germanica. The sequence continues at coordinate 18,307,281 of OY783211.1, read as the reverse complement.
AACGAACAAGGTTTACATATGTTTATTTCACAACGAAGATTTATTTTAGTTTTCTTGATGAATCATACACACACACTTAGTTCTGGTTTTTGGCAACAGAGCACTCTGTTTTGTAACACTAGTAAGCGTATATGAATTCAAGGACGTTTGGTTAAGAAAACATTGATTCGAACCAATTTTACTGCACCGCTCTGGCTTGTGTTTTAAAGTAAACATAAACAAATTCAGATGAATGCGTGCGATGAATGAATTAACTGAAGCCGCATCAATTAAATAAGTATGCAATTATTCTATCAATCGATTCGGTAAATACATTTAAATTTGCATGAATTTTTGGAACATATTTTGAGGTTATTTTTATACATATTCGATGGTCTATATTATCCAATATTATAGTTGTTTAAATTCTAAAGTAACTGACGTAATCCTCCGTAAACTTCTTTAGTAATTGCTATTGCCCCTTGCATAACTGTACGATCAATTGTTGCACATCTGACTGCGTTCTGTATTGCAAGTTTTTGCTACGGATTTTACAATGTCACTTAGTATTTATTATTACGTGAGGTTGTTAGTTTTATTTAATTACTTAATTAACATTGTATGATATAATTATATAATATTTTCCACCTCCGGATAAATTGCAAAATAAAATTGTAGGTTATGTTACGCATATGTCGTGTATGCTAAGGTTTTTTAAGATGCAGCTTAAGTTTTCTACAGAAATTTATTTTTCTGTAATGATTGAAAACGAGCTTCAGTTTCCAAAACCCCAAAAAATTGCGATGTACACATAATACGTGCTATACACTTAATAGTTTACCTGAGCAAGTATACCTGACAGATATACCGGAGTGTTATCCCAGAGACCTGTGCACCAGTCAGGAAAAAACAGCTTGTCAATCTAGCTTCAACATACGTTATTAAATTTTCTTGAGACACTACAAGATTATGATCCAAATTCTTATGTCTTAAGATATTTGAAATATTTTCACTTGCATTTGACGAACTTCATCCTAAAATTGTCGCACGCTTTAGTAAAGTAAGTGATGCTGTAAGATTTATCAATGAATTTATACCCTTACTATTAAAACATCAATGTTTCTGCCTATACCAATGACAAATATATCACAGAAAAGTAAGGACAAAGAATGTGTTCTTGCTGTAACGACAAATAAATCCTGGTCTAGCGGCTCTGGTACAGTTGCCAATCTTGAGCATCGTCTTCATTTGAAATTATTTAGACTTCCGATTAACTTCGACTGCACCCAATGGATCTTGCTTTTGTGGAAAATTATGATGAATATCTTGTGTTGTACTGATGAGAAGTGGGCGTGTCTGAATAAAGTAGATTTGAGTAGTTATGAATAGTGAAAATTAAATGAGAAGTTAGTGTTGTTGTCGGAATACTAGGCGCTAATGTACAGATGTCAATGTTCGTTTCTTTGCTCGTTAACCTTATAAAAGTTAAGATACTGTACATTAGATTATCATTTACTATCTCCAGAACTATGTGTACTAAATATAACAAACATAATTATATAAATTGAAATGTGAAACTCTAAAAATTTCTGTTTACTGAAGTTGTCAACTGTTGAAATTATTTGAGGTACTTCTACTTACATTTAATTAGGTTTTGAACTTGGATACTTTTTATACGATTTCAATATTTTGACAATATAAATTTGTGAGACAAACCGCTGTTGTTATAAAACGTGAAATAATTAAATTTCTTACCTTCTTCATTGATTAAAGAAGTTGCAGATGCTCTACCTTTGGTTATAAGTTGTTGTAATTTCTTGTATTTATTTAAAAAGTGTACGCGTATTAAATATTATTTTGTTTTTTATTGTATTACATCTGACGTACTCGATAGATGTCAAATTTGTTGCTCGAGCCACGTCTCTGCCAAATCTCGCTGATTTCAAATCGAATTCTATACGAATAGCGAGATGGAATTAAAGACACAAGACACAATTAAAGAAAACACCATCGAAGTGCAATTTGCATCCAATACAAAGAGAACAGTACCCACAATATAAAGTATAATGATTTCTCATCTTGTAGAGAATATCAACACATATTCTTTTTAATTAATTACTTTCATTTCCAAATTAAGGAATATACTAGTATTTCAAAATGAAATTGAATTATGCTATTATTTTAAATACATTATTAATTTATAATTTTTAATATACATCTTAATATTTAATGTACTAATAGCAAAACTTTATTTTTAATTGTATTTTGACGTGCTTCTAAAACTAAAAGTATCTTTCTTAATAAGAACTTTATAGCTCAAAGTCCAACTTATCTAGTAATAAAAGTCTAATTGCAAATCAGAAGAAAGACTGCTGATCACTGGACCAAGTTATGATCTAAGTAAGACATATATCTTTTCCTGAAAAGTATTTACAAGAAGAAAATCTGCAGTTATTGTATTATAAGTTACACCAGCTAAGACATGTATGTTTTCCTGAAAAGTATTAACAAGGACAAAATCTGCTTAATTATTCTAAGTTCAAATTGAAGACTGCTCTCTGCTGCTTGGGATGCTCCTCCAGTGCTAACAAAAACCTCATTAAATAAATAAATGCAAATAAACAATTAGCCATTTTATTGTACTCTAAAATATGTTCACAATTCATACATATATACATGTCAATATTTAATTTAGAATTTATGTATTGATTTTTGTTATTTATACAATAAATTTATTTCATAAATTTAGAATTCTTGTTTAATCTGACTTACTGCTATTATTTCGAACTTCGTTAGTGATTTGATTCGTTCCATTAGTTGACTCGTTCCTTGGAGCATGCTTGGCGCTGTAGTTGTGGATATGATTTGATCCATGGTGATGGTGGGATCCGTGTTTCTTATTGTGCTTTGCATGACGTTCAGTATCTTCTGGATTTTTTGGTGGTAGGTTGTCCCATCCCCCTATTATGGCTCCGGTTGGAATCGTGGCACCATCAGCTACCTGTACGGCTTCGCAACGTGTGTAACACAGAGAAGAAACTTCGTCACCTGGTTTTCCTGTACAACACGGCTGATCTAGCGTAGTGCCACATGTCATATTTGTTGGTGGAGAATCACGATATTTGCTTGCATCCACTATTACGAACCCAGAAACACCAAAGATTATAAAAAATAATAAACGCTGCATCTTTAATTTAATATTATATTCAAACTACGAATTAATCTTAAATTTCAAAAAAAAAATAAAAAAATTGTATTGCCCAAAAGGACTAAACAGTTCGAGTTCTAATTTATTTCTAAATAATTCTTTTTTGTTTTCTATTAATTAAATTCAATGACTACTAGATTAATTATGTCCTTCAGATTACTAGATTATTGTTAATTATACAAACGCTCGTTTATTTTTGTCGCAGCCTACTTCAATAAATTGTCGAATTGTAAAAACATATTTTACATTTATTTATTTTAACAAAAGTGAAATAAAATTATATTAAATAGAGAATACCTGGAGAATACAATGTCCTCAGTGCGGTTCAAGTTTTTGAGTCATTCCCTACAACAATACGCTCACAGGCAGCGATGTAGTTCACTTATACGATACTTTGATAAACTGCTAATATATGGAAAAAAAGAGCTAGCAAAGTTGAGATTACTTATTAATGAGGATCCGAAAAAAGTTGACCTGTGGTTCTTTGATGAAACAATAATGCGTTCTCTGTTACTTCAGATGTGTTACTTAAGCTAAAAGGAATTACGTGTTAAGTATACAATTTTATCAAATATACAATTCTATTGCTTTATTGAAAAACAAATATACCTTTTTGCAGATTAATAGAATCATAAATGTTCTTAAGAAGAATTATTTCCCAAGATGTCTTTTATAAGAATATCTTTACAGAAAAATTTGAACCAAAGTTTAGATATTATTCGCAAAGATTAACTGTTGTTTAATCAGGTAATATTGGAATTCCCTCTGAATTTCGATTTCGAATCGAGCACGCAAACGCAACGGTAATCAAAATCAGTTTCTACTGACACCGACACGGCATTGCAAGACAGTCTGGAAAAAATATCAAAATTCAAAGGGCTTGTGTCCTATATCTTAATTTCTATAAAAGTGTACTATATATTGATAAAGTGGGTTACTAGAACCTCAAATGTTCAATTATTTTTTAATAACTCTTTATATGTTAAGAGATATTAACAATTAAAAAAGTCATTTTGTCTCTTTAATTATTAAAGGGATTCAACGTTGTACACATTCCAAGTGCATGTGACATCACAATCCATGTCCATTTATGAGCTGTAAGGTTACCACCCTTACAGCTCATAAATCTCTGCTATATGTATTTATATATCACAATATCAAATATTATTTACAGCTATTTCTAGTAACAATCAAATTTCAATATTATGTCTGCCTTAGCAGTGTTAAATAAAATAAAAACTTATTATTCTTTGATTTGACTTGATTATTTGACTACCAACAGCTACAAAACATTACCACAGCACCGACCTACTCAACAAATAACTGGCGGTGATCTGTTCAGGCGAACCTGTCAGGTTAACCGTTGTGTTATGACAGCAGCGTATATTTTTATACAAAAATTAAATGCTGCAAATGCCTTAAGTAACAACTAATAGCTGCCTATTTTCTTAAATTAATCTTCTCCATTTCAATCATTTCGTTTGGATACGTAGCATATATTCTAGAATACTCTACTCTGCTTTCTTAAAACTTTAGTCAGAAAATTAATAATTTAAGAGTAAATGTTGAATGTTCAATTGTTCGACATGTTAAAAGAGTTTATAATTTAATTAAATATATTTGTATCTTGCAGAAACCAATGCACACACCTATGGACCTCTCGATGGATCTCTGTATGCTACCATCAGCAAATCCAGGTCCGAGCAGTCTTCGCTGACCCCCTTAACGGTGTCTATGGACTCAGGAATCTCTTCCTCTTCCACAACAGGTCCTGGAATCACGACCCCTCACAACACGTGCCATCTCTCGCAAAGGAGCACTGTAACCTGCAGGACGGCTTCCAGCATCTCGTCTAATAGTCCTCCTCTGGCTACCCCTTCCAGTTTACCCAGTCAACAATCACCCGCAGGTAAAATAAGATAAATATATTTGCACTTTTTTAATCGAAAATTTTGTATTGTGAAACGAATATCAAAAATATTAGTTTCAACCTTTTTTTATATATTTTTTTTATATTTATTTATATTATTGTACAACATATTAAGTTTATTGTGTAAAAATATGAAGTCGATTGGAGTAAAACTGTCGGAGATATAGAGTTTTAAGTCTTCACCTCTCTAGTCTGCTTTCATGTTACTTTGAAACTTTTAAATGCGGTTTCTCACACATAGCTTTTTGAGAGTCTCTAGCTCAAAATCTACTGGACCGATTCTTTTGAAATTTTGCACACTCTTTCTTTACATAAATGCCGAGGTAACGCTATCGATTTTTTTTTTATTTTTTTATTTTAACGTATTTTAAAATAACAAACCTTCTGATTTTTTTCATGAAAAATCGGTATTTTGACTTTTAAGTGCTGTAAAAAATTGAAAAATCAGTAAAAAGAGAAAAACTTGACAGCGTTACCCGCAGAAACTTATCAACTAATGAAATCATTTTGGATTTTCGATTTTGGAAAATCCAGTGATGAGTTATGAGTGGCACCGCAATGTTACTTTTTTATTGTGACGCCTGCGGAGATTCGCTACCAATGCCTCATTTCTTGATATTTATTTATGAAAATTTCACAAAGTATTCGTCAAATGTTGTTTTATTATGTAGTACTTAAAGAAATAATTATATATTAACTGTGTCGTCAAAAAACATTATCGAAAATATGCTTCTTTTTTATTGTTTTCACCTTTTCACATTGTTGAGGATCAGTGGCTAATTTTATCAACTACTATACATGCTACAATTTTATACAAATAAAAACAAGGTTTAGAGTTGTATAGAAATGAAGACAAACCTATTGAACATGGTATCGTCTCATTTAAAACACGTTGTATACCAAATTTTTAATGCTTTTGTAATTTTATTATTTCAGAAGATCGACACCGCGAATTAGACGAGCTCTTATCAGACATGATGATGAACGTACAGAATATACCTGATATACATCCACACTCTGCCCCACCATTGCTTACCCCCCACCAACAGTACAGTACGTCACGTGATCATGTTCGTGACGTCACGGGTAGCGAATCAACAAATACTCATTTCAGTTACAAGTCATCGTCAACCGGTGGAGTTGGGTCTGGTGCAAACGCTGTAAACGGTGCAAACGGCGCAAACGGTGCAAACGGTGATCTTAGAAACGGCGGCCGAGACCGCGCAATGTCCAGTGCTAGTAACGCAAGTGGATTTCATAAAATAAACAGTAGTCCCAGCGGTGGTGATTTCAATAAGAGTGGTTATTATACTGACAGCAGTATTAGAAGTGGTAGTGCCAGTGATATTAATAAACAAAATTACTATCGGGTGGAAACGATAACGACTACACAAGGTAAGAAAAAGAAATTATTATAAAGTGTTTTTTTAATTTCCGAAATTACATCCCCGTCAACAAACACGTTTTCTGACATATTTGGGTCATTTATAGTGTCAAAAATTCGAATACATCTAATTTATTAAAGTCCAAAGGCGGTCATTTTCATAAAGAAAGATCCAAAATTAAGAAATATTGATTATAATATTACTGGTTTAATATTTGGAAGAAACCTCGATCAAGTGTTTTTTTTATAATTATTTTTTAATTGAATGACTTCCTATATCCACAAACCATTTCTCTCCATATAGGGAAATATCGCTGTGTAATAAATATTTGGATATGACAAAATTTTCATTTTATCAATAATACGATACGGTTCTAGCTACAAATAATGCACGCAAATATAAAAATAATAGTAAAACAAAAGCATATTTTGTATGTTGTCAGAATTACGTAGAAATAATCTTATAGGAAACATTAATAACTAAAAGAGCAGTTTAAAGGGACACAAATTGGTAAATACAAGTCAGATCTAAAATAACAGTGACGTCACAGTCGTTTTTTTTAAGAATTACTTGGTTTGAAAAAAACGATTCCTCTTGATTCGGATTCTTAATTTGCAAATATTTAAATATTTTTTCAAGTCTCTCTCCAGATTTTAACATTGTAAAAATTCTATTTCTGCAAGCAATGTATATTAATAATAAAGAAAATTTTAATTACTTCAATTATTTTTTTAAGTCACACGAAATCTCTAAAAATAAATGACCTAGTAGCTCCGAAGAGAGTTGGCTAAAAATAAAACTTTTAGCTATAATAAACAAAACCGTTTGAATGTATCAGTGTGTTTTAATTGTGAAATTCTTTTTGTATCACAATTAAAATTTGAATAATTAAATTTAGCGGTTTTTTTTTAATAAAAACAAATTTTTACTTTTTTGTAATTAAATATAATAAGTATAGATAGTATAGATTCTTTGTTTTTGTTCTTTTTATTCTTCAAAAAATATTTCACAGTGTTGTTTTCGTGTATCATGAAGAAAAACTGATAAAAAAAATGTTTTTATTTCACTATTAAACCCAGTCAACATTTTGGAGGCAGTTTGCCATCATATTGAAGACGCGTATAATTTTTTTGTCATGAAAGAGTTCGTTTACACAGTCGTTCATAAGGAATGTATATTTTATCGGCTACAAATGGTGAAACCACTCCACCTGTCGGAATATAAATGAAGATAAAGTTGATGCGAACTATAATTGAAGTGCAATAGTGATAGAAACGTCACAAAACAGGACACTTCACCAAATTCTATACTGGGAAAATATGTGATTTAACGGGAATTCCTAACTCTAATTATTTTATAAAATTTTTAGTAAGTTAGTACGCCTGTACTCAATTACTAACCTAAAAATAAGCAAGATCAAGCAGTTGTGTATGCAGATTGTATTACAGCTTGGAAGTTCTTTAGGATCTATTTGCGTTGTTAACAACACAATACATTTTCTTTAAACAAATACAATAAATTCTTCAATAACATACGTTAATTAACCATCAATTAATAATAAATTACTACGCGAATCGATCCTTAGAAACTATGAGATTATTAGTAATTAAACATATAAATAAATCAAGTTTTATAATGATCTGGTCTGTTGATCGCCGTGAACATTAATTACCTTATTTACCTGGCGCACATCTAATGGGATAAACTTTTGGCAACTTCTCAATGTTTGGTGTATTTTGAAATATTTATTTTTAATTGATATAACAAAATAAACATCACCGGGTTATGTACATATTCCGTAAATTTCAACAAGAATCACTTCTATTCTAAAAAGTTGAGATTTCTTTTTAACGGAATATTATTGCACCAAAGTGTACATAGAGTTTAAAGTGCGATGTTGCTCAGGTACCCAGTAACTAGCAATCATGAGTGTACATGCTATTTAAGAAATATTTTTATGTCATCTTGAAATTAGATAATAATTATCGAAAAAGACGCGCACGTCGTAAAGGTTACATTTAATTTATTTTTACCTAACTATTATTATTACATGATCTCATATCATATCCACCATGTCCTTTTTATCTCCCTAGATAAGCCTGTGGACTTTGTTTTTATCTTTTATTGATAAAGCAATTTGAATTCTTTTTAAAACTGCGCTTATTGTTCGAATTATTTTTACTGGAATTTACGTAGGTTTTTTAATTTAACTTAATCTATAGACTTCATGTCTATTGCTGAATTAATTGTAATTTCCAAGATGTTACAACCTTTTGTTGTACTCTTACTATAATATATCCGTTCATGCCAAACACAGTAAGGTTTATTTAGCATTGATAAAGTTATCTTTTACGTAAAAAGTTTTATTTAATTTCTTGTATAAATATCTATGTTTTTTGCTATAAAAATATCAAAGCATGTTATTGTATGTTTACCTAATATACGTATAACATTCTGTGACATTTTCACTAATAAAATCATAAAATAAACCTTTTTTGAAATAATACAATCATTAAATATTCCTCTTTTGGATTTCAAAATATTAAGAAAGTCATTTTAAAGATTATAAAGAATTTTAAAATCCATAAAATTAACCGAAAATTAAAACTCTTTTTGATTTATTATTACTAGGTTTCGTTAAAGTAAAATGTACTTTGTATTTATGGTGATGGTTATGGATATTGATATGGATGGATATGGTTTAAAAGGTGATGTTTATTTTACTGAAATTGCAGTAGAGAATTATGTTTTTTAATCGAATTTAAATTGTAAACTAATAAAATTTTTAGTTCCTTCCTCTATAACAATTTTTTTGTAATATATCGTTTTACGGCGATTTTGGTTTAGCATAATATCTTGACATTGTACTTAGATGTTGTGTTTTTCTCGAATAGCTTCATATGATTTACAGGTTAACAGTAGGTGTTGTTTCTTCTTTGCACTGTTTACTATATAAAGGTGCGCTTGACATTGAAAGCATCTAGATTAATTACAAAAAAGCTATTAAAAATAAACAGTTCATCAGTTTTATTTATAAGCCGCGGTTCATAAAGAGGTCAATCAAATGGAAAGCTTTTACTGTAATTAAATTTCTTCAACCCCACAGTGAACTACTAAGATTAAGGGTTGATAAAGTTTGTTCCAAATAGATAACCTAAACATAAAATGTTTTTATGTAATATATTTTATAAATAAAAACCTAACCTACAAATTTGAATTGACAAGACTGTACCCAATTTCGGCAGTGTTTACTTAAGCATCTTTTAATTGGAGTAATTAATTTACAACGACTATCTACGATGTCCACTAATTATTTTAATTGGAATATTTGGGTGAAGTCACGGTTTATTTTATTTATTTATTTATTTATGTAATGCCGATGAAATAAATACATCGATTTAACCATCGATAAAAACGCTTATCTTTATTTACATTTTCAAGAGGATAGATAGAAAGTAACCGTTTTATTATAGTAACGATTTTTGCACGTAATTTGGTAGATTACATCGTAGTAAATTCGATTAGTTCGTTTACATTTGGAAATATGTTCAAAGCCCGCAGGTGTTTGAGGTTATGTTATCTCAAACGATTCATTTTAAATTCAAATCAAGTAAAAACTAGTATTCAGTTGATTTGCATATAGTACGTATTACAGTATAATATTGAAAATATTTGTTTAGTGAGTATTCACCAATTGCGCATGAAGTTAGCAAGCTATATGTTGCGTAGGTGGATAAATAATCAAATAAGGGTACAAAGATTGAAAGCATCAGCTAAGATTTGACAGCGCACTCAGTGAAATCGGAATATCAAAGTGATTTACGACCTGTCCGTCATCTTTGCGTATGACTTTTACAGAGCATTGAATTTATGAACCAATCTGCAATAAATAATTGCAGAGAACATACAGACTACAGTTATTTAAGCAATCTTTTGGAATATGTCAATATGAATATGTTTGTATATGTTTGAGGTTAAGTTGAAAGGTAGAAACGTTGCAATAGAAACTATTTCTTATTTAGTTGCCTACAGTCTCTTAATGTATCTAGATATGTCAAATATAAAGATACTTTTACTATATTTGGAAACGTATCTAATAGCCCAGTAAACATTTGGTGAAGTGTCCCTTTTTGTGACGTTCCTATCACTATTTCACTTCAATTATAGTTCGCATCAACTTTATCTTCATTTGTATTCCGACAGGTGGAGTGGTTCCGTCATCTGTAGCCGATAAAATAGACATTTCATATGAATGATTGTGAGAAACTGAACTATAAATGAACTCTTTCATGACAAAAAAATCATACGCATCTCCAATATGATGTTAAAGTGACTCCAAAATGCTCCAACATGTTTACTAGGAGAATACTGGCAAATAGATTGGGATTCCCTTTTACATAAATATGAATGAAAAAACCTTTGGTCTAATTTGTGATAAGACTTATTCATGTATTTAATTATATATATTTGTAACTTTTGTGGTTATGACAACATTTCTTCAACATAATCGTGTATTTCCTTTGTTTAATTATACCGTGGTCATTTCGATACATCATATTTTGTGGTTGATCTATTTTTGTAATTTCTCGTTATATATATTACAAATTCATTGCGTTGTCTTTTTTCCAGGAGAAGAAGGTGGGGAGATTCCTTACCACGCCCGAGAAGACAGTACCCCATTCACTTACGGAGCAGTACCTCCTCCAGGAACACCACAACAAAACGCTTCCATCATGATTAAAATGCAATCAGGCCTAAGTAGTCCTAGCTTGGTAAGGAAAGCTGCAGGACGCCCTTCAAGTATCCAGCCAAGTCCTACAAACACATCATCTCCTTACACAACAACGCAGAGCTACAAATACTCGTCGTACAACAACAACGTCAATGAAGATCCAATTGAGAAATTGTTCACTCAGCAAGCCAACGATTCCTACAGGAATAGCGAGTTGAGTGACGACGTCTTCGTGGACCGCAAATCCTTGGATACGATGAGGAGGTCTCAGACAGATGGCGCGCTTAGGAATCAGCAAACTGATGGAGCATTTAGAAGCCAAAGTGTGTCGACTTTGAGGAGCCCGATTAGTCCAACCAGTACTAATGGGAATTCTAGTTATTCGTCGATCAGATCCAATGAATTCGACAGGTGAGTGTTTCCCAACTTACATTATTTTGTGTTCTAAAAGAAAACATGTTGCCCTTTTTGTGGGCCAGAAATATCTCAGCACTGTATAGATGAAGGCCGTGAATTTATACTTCAATTCAGCTTGATTCCTGGTGCAAATTGAGTGATAAAAATTAGACCATTAACTTACTTACACTCTCTTAATTTCACCAAGAATTTATCCATAGTATTTGTGCCCAAATTCAGAAGATAGCTACTTTTGCTAAGTGTTTGAAATAATATGAAAAAGAAACACAATTATCCAAACGCGTTACAAAATAAATTATAAATTTCTCATAGTTTTTTTTTTGTAATTCATTATTTCATCAAATAATGCGTTTATCCACGGCGCCATCTTTTAACGTTGGCGTTAGTTAATATAGAAATAGAACTCCTACTCATTATAGGTTGCTATTAGGTTATCAATAAACGAAACCATGTTTTTATAACGATCACTTCGATTAGACCTTGATATATTCGAAAATAACGGTCGAATTTTTATAATGTTACGAGTTCTGCTATTGATATATCTCTGGTTTGAGAACTGTGAACTACAAATCTTGTCGTACATTTTTTTGATTGTTTTATATAAAAAAAACCTACTTAAAGTTGCAATCAGGTATTTGTGGTTTTGATGGTTTTGATATTAATAGTCTCAAGGCGAGAGTAGATGTCCAATGAAACCCCGGAGTCGGAGTCGGACCATAACTGACAGATAGCTATACGGGTGAATTGATATGTAATTGATAATGATGAATGTTTGATATATTTATTGACTAAATCGTTTAGAAATGAACGCTGATCAATTTATTTCATAATTTTGATTTGAATAATTGATTGATTGATTGATTGGTATTGATAAATATAAATCAACCTTTACTTATGGAGGATATCTCTTCCAATTTCTTGTTGTCTTTTTCTTCTTACTAATATCCTTTACCGTAAAAAATATATTAGAATATATTTAAAAAGCAAAAATAACAATGTAAGTTTAATAAATCGCTTGGCTGAATGGCGAATCACGGGGGCGTCAAAAATTAAACTCCTCTCCAAACGCATTAGTATGCAGATATTGTTATTGACTTACACGATAATAGCTGCTAGCTATGATAGTTTAGTAAATTAAGAGTTGATTTCAAGTTATTCAAGGTCATTGCAAAGGAGCAACTTGAAGGCAATTTGCTGAACGTTTACATTCATTCATATATGTACTTTACGTAGGATTACGAACTCGTTATGTAATAAAAATGTGTTGGTTATTTATATGGGGGTATCACGAGCACGAGCACGGCATTCATTGAGATTTTATAAATTAAATTGCACTTAATGATTTGTTTATGCCCTCATTCTGGTAATGATAAAGTTTGATTTTATTGAATACAAATTACAGCCAAGGCGCCACTATAAATAATTTAGTTATTAACATGCGTAGAAATCTAAATAGCACGGTCAATGTCTTTGTTCGACGCAATAAATTCATTAAAACTGTTGTTGCCCGTCAAAAGCCACTTAAAAAGCAACAACAGTTAAATTGTAATTTACAACAAGCCTGATATTCGATGCTAACAATAAAAACATAAATTTCTTGAAATTCGAGTCGTTTTTCCATATTTTCGTAGCAGTTGGCGTTCAACCTAGATTTATACAAATTTCTGCTCAATTGAACAACTCTACTGTTTGCTGCAGATGCTTGGATGCTGGCTCGACAGTATGGGAAAGTCAAACAACGAGAGAAGGGACGTAGGGAGGTACAGCGGGAGGTTCTGTTTGTTTTAAAATCTCAAGTATTTACAATAAATCTTTAAAACTACATCTACATTACCTTCAAGGCGAAATTAAAATAAAAAAATCATAAAATTTGTTTAAATCTTTTGTAAGACTTATTTTAAAGATTACGTATTTTGAAATCAATTCCTGTGTTGGTTTTATTTTGGTGGAGAAGGCTGGGTCATATCCGGAATAACAATTTTACATTGTTCTATACATAAATTTCTTTAAAAGATTTTATGACGGTAACATTCAAACTGCTGTATCTTCGAGTTCGATCTTCGGACAAGCGCTATCTATCTAGGTTTAGTTATGAAGCGTTAAAAATTAAACAAGAATAACATAAACTATAAATTTACATGGGACAAATTGAAATTTAATGTAAAAGTAAGAATCAAAACCATTAGATGCTCTCACGAAACCAAAACGAACACAAAGTCAGCTAATCACCACGTTAAACATCCGTAAACATGTTGATTGATTTTTAATCTCTTGATTTACATCTAGTTAGCTCTAATTAGCTATCGTACCAGGTAATCACACTGCTCATCAGTGCGTGCATCAGTTTGTGTTGTATTGGCGAGAGCAATTATATTAGCATTTGATGGGGTGTAATCATCACAGAATGGTAATCATTGAAATAATTGATGATTGGAAGATGAAAACCCGTAATAATAGATAATACCTCACGCTGATGATGCGAAATAAATTTAGCCCCGGGGTTCGCGGAATGTAATTGTGTAAGACAAACTGAACTCCAGTAAAACTATGCCAAAGAAGAAGAAGAAGATGCATTAGATCACCACTTATTTAAGCCATTGAAACGTGGATTTAATTCTGCAAACGAATGAATCTTTAATTGTTTACAAGGTTATAGAAGATCTTAGCTAATTTTGGAACTCATTAAACGAAATGGCACTGAAGTGAAGTGACATTCCATTATAAACAAACGAAATATTAATATAGATCTTCCCTTTCTAGTTGGGATCGATGATACTGCATCCCAATTATCCTATTTATATGAAAAGATTTCATTTTATGATTTTATAATCCTTAAAGCATTGCTTGACATATTTAAATGTCTTCCAATAGTTATCCAATATCTACAAACACTTGAATAAATGAAACACAAAAACTAACCTCAAATTTAATGAAACCATAACTTGACTCAACTATAATTGCGTGGTTGTTTCAAGACGGAAACGTCGACGAAGAAATCAAAGAACAAACCGCGACTTGCATGTACGAGTATTCTGCGCTCGACGATTTGCCGCAATTGTCTTCCTTATTTTTATTATTTAGATAAGGTCAGAAAGATTTATATCGATCTGTTGCCGGTATTTCATTCTAAACAGATACTCCTAAGCATTTAATAGCCTACTGCAGCACTAGTTGATACTATTGATTTATTAACTGTAGTGTCATGTTATTCAAAGAGTAATTTTCTTGCCTTTGATAATATAATACCTTGTGTCAAGCCTTCAGGGACTGTTGGAGGTAACGCCTTTCTCTTAAAATCGTTGGTATTGACATCTAATAACATTTTCCTATAAATCGGGAAATAGGAATTAAATTATATAATATTTACGCCTGTTTAAAAAAGCAAGGCAACTATAACTACACATCACCGGTTTCGTTTGATGTTTTTGTTGAATGCAGCTGCACGTGCATTTAACAATCCATATATTTCATTAATATCAATTTCATCCTACATCATGTCAACTAATCATTGTCAATAAGAGAATTGTAAACAACAACAGAGGACAAAACTTGAGAGCTCGAAATAAAAGTATATAGTATATAATAAAAGTATAACAATAAGGAATTATTTGAAAACTAAGGTGTGTGTGTTTGTGGGCGTGGGTGCCGCTATTTTATTGTTTTTTATCTAGATCATATGTTCAGGCTCAGGAAGTGTTTGGATAGTTTAGGTTATGGTAATAAATAACTAATATATAAATCATATGCATGCCTGTATTTGTACATGTATGAATATAGTGTAGAAACAGGAAGAGGCATTTGCGCATGACAGCCAAATTGCTTTATAAATTATTATCTGTGGTTTTGTTTTGTTTATGTAATTAAATAATTGCGCTTGTTCGTTCCTGAGTACAGCTATTTCAAATATTAGTTCGGTATGCTTGGGATTATCGGCAAAATAATATACTACCTTATACTATTAGCAGCTAGAGCTAGATTCAAAAACATTCTGTTTCTTTATAAACTTTATTTCGATTACCACAACTTGCTAATAAATAACATCGCAATATTAATCTAATAAATATTAAGTATAGCAATTATATTTTGGAGATATGCTCCCAGCATTCCAGCGGGATATTAATTAATAGACAATAAATAAAATCTAAAACTCGCCAAACTAGTTCCGTCGAGATATTGCAATAATTTTTAAAGATATATTATGATTGGTTATTATATACATATCTTTCTTTATTTTGGGTTTTAAACAGAACCAAATAAACTGAACTGACTATCCCATGCGTGGTGCCACCTACCATATAAATCCTACACTAAAAAATATAAAAAATAATAATATTAACCTTGACCAAGCAAATTTAAAGGTCAATTCATTTGAGTAAGTGTATATTACATATTTATATGTATATGTAAATGTTACAGAATTTAAAATATACACAAATATGGTAATAATAAAACGTATCATAAATCTTTATTTTTTTCACGGTTAGTTTTAAGGTTATATTCGTTATATTATATAAGATACGACTTGTGTAAAAGATTAATTAACTAGTTTTATTTAAATTAACCTGATGAAATATCATAGCACGCATTATATCTTGTTGCCATGCTTAATAAATTGATAAACACTAATTTATGATTGCATTTTAAAATCATATTTATAGTTTTTACCACCAGAGTAAAAATAACGAGAACATAAAGCGCTGTAATTTTTTGCAATCGTTTTTTATATTGTTTGTGTATCATACAACATATTCTACGCGCTGTGCAATATATCTGTTTTTACTTTACTTGAATTACAACTACGTATTTTCTTGTTACTTGTTTACATTTCTTTATTACTAGAAATAACTTTGAGGTTATGTTTTTTTTACTCAACTCTCTTTGTTTTGTACTTTTAATCGTAGTATTTTTGTTTCTGGACATGTTTGTAATCCAGGCAATATTTGCAATGCTTAAGCCTAGTAAGAATACTTAAAATAACTTAATTTGCTTTTATTTTGGTCATGTACTGCAATCTATATCTCAAAGTGACGCTGCTTTTAATAGTTTAACTACACGGAATATATCAGCTATTCAAAATTGTACTTTATTTGAAGTTAAAGCCTAGTTAAATAAACGCATATTATCAATTAGACATAACCTTAAAACTACAACATTTTCATTGATTTTTGAGGCCATTTCAGCGACGGTTTTTTGGTAAATTTACTGTATTCCATTGAGTTAGTCCACCCTCGTTCATTCTCCATTATTTATTCTGTCATTTTTGTCTTTATTTTCAAATAAACAGAAGTTTTGCACGGTATTCAGTTTCTCTGTATCCCTCGTATTCATTTCAAACTCGTGCTGTTTCTAGTGTCAACTTTCAAAGTTCTCTGAGCGTGACATGCGACTGGTTTTCTATTTCAGTAAACAAAATATTATATTTTTATTACATTTTATATTTACTATAAACCTTTATTTAATTAGAATGTCACTTTACTCAAATCTCTCAAAAATAAGGTTATATACATACTTGCAAATATTTTGTAGATAAAACAGTTTCCTATAATATTTATGCTATACCTTCTCAGGTTACCGACATGTTGGCATGTAGGCTTTGCTTTGACATCTTATTCGAACACGGATTCTGATCTTATGACCATATTTACAAACCTAACCTATAACTGTATTTTATGTACATATATTAAAAACACTCGAGAAATTTTTACATTGCAAGAAACATATTTGGTAACGTCCAGTATTTTCTCTCACTGTAACTGTATTATATTTGTATACATATGTATTTATGTATTTGTATATAAGAGATTATTTACTATACATCGTCATGTGACATTTTATTTAGTGTGTAGTACAGTAACTAGGAATACGCATTTAATGTCAATTAAAACTGAATTAAGAAAAACTGAAAGTTGCCTAAACATAATATCTTTCCTTGTTTTAAATAATGATCAGAATCGCATGGTCCTATACGCAGGTCTAGCAACAAACAATCTTAATGAACAAGTTACGCACTTAACATTACTTTTAAGAGCTTTACTTTGAACCTTCTCATTGCAAAACTGAGTATATAACCTTGATTATAGGTTGGCAGTACCATCTATTATCGAAATCCATTAGTTACTACAAATCAATCCTCTAAACTCGAAACGTAGTTCGAATTAAATTATTGAACGAAGTAGAAGATGTTTTGAAATTGATCTGCATCAACCAGTAGCCTAATTTGTTACCTGTTTTAACAACAAGCGCTGTTAAACGATGGACAATGTGCTTCTTAACTGGTGGTTATAATTTGTACTAATCCTTATTCAAAACTACGTAGTGGTAGATTGAAAAGTTTTAAAAGATTTCTTTACTTACGAAGATTTCGCTTTGCTCACTTTAATGATGTAATAATATAGAATTATTATTACTTTTAACATAAGTGATTAACATTGCAAGAATGTATTTAATATATAAAGATATTTAGCATCGTTTGCTGTTACTTCCTGATTACTTTGTTACTACGTAATAAATTTGCTACTTTGGATAGATCAATTAGAGAGTTCAACAAGCTCAAGCACAAGTAAAAAGTTCCCATGTTTAAAAGATAAACATAATGTGAGTTATGTTGAAAAAGTTTTGCACACATCTTAATATTACGTTCTCTCATGAATTTCGAGAAATATAGGTACGTACAGTTAAGTACGATTCTCAGAGTAGTCTTAATTTCTACAAAAGTGTACTATATATTGATAAAGTGGGTTACTAGAACCTCAAATGTTCAATTATCTCCTTGTATGTTAAGAGATATTAACAATTAAAAAAGTCATTTTGTCTCTTTAATTATTAAAGGGATTCAACGTTGTACACATTCCAAATGCATGTGATATCACAACCGCTGCCAAGCTTACAGCTCCTAAATCTCTGCTATATATATTTATATATCAAAATATCAAATATTATTTACAGCTATTTCAAGGAACAATAAAATTTCAATATTATATCTGCCTTAACAGGGTTTAATAAAATAAAAACTTATTATTGTTTGACTTGACTTGTTTATTCGACTACCAACAGCTACAAAACATTACCACAGCACTGACCTACTCAACAAATAACTGACGTTAAATGTATTTCACGTCATACAAATATGGCCGACCATTTCTAGCGCTAAAACTACAATTGAAATTTTTAATTGCTATATCTGCGTCAATATTTAGATATTTCATAAAATAGACACGCCAATACACATTTATTAACATCAAAATATAAAAAATGAGGACTCAAGCCCATTAGACGCTCCCCTTAAAATATTATTACTCTAATACCAACCACCGTGTATCCATTAGAAATACAATAAGTCTTACTACGTAACATGATACAAAATGTATAAAACAAAGCAATTTGTACATTGTTATGCATAAATATTATAAATTGTTGATAAAACAATATAAAAAGTAACTTGAAACGCATTGTAGTTGTCGGTTCCCATTGTTAAATGCGTTACGTACGGTTAAATTCAAATATGGTAATGTGAGTTATTTCGGCCACCTGTGGTCCAAATCCTGTACTTGTTACTTCCATACAAATGTGTGGTTATGTGACATTCTCGCATTAATTTATTTCTTACTTTACAATGCAATAAATGTATACGATTATATACAGACAGGCAATTACATTTTTTAGTTCAAACCAGATATTTCACGAATTTAATTTATATAAGTGATATTTGTTACGTAATATTTTATAAAATAAATCTTAAATTAGTTAAACTTTAGGTTATTTTAAACTATGATTTACTGTGTTGTAATATAATTTAATAACAACGGAATATAGTTCACTTAGGTGAATTTGATTTATGTAGTTAATTAAATGACCAGCAGGAGCGCTCCTAGTTATAAGATGAAGTGTGTAATATAAACCTAACCCCATATATTTATGAAACTATGTATGGTTTAGAATAAAGTTTAAGGTCAGTAGATAGTTTTGGATAATAGAATTCACCAAATAATTTACGAAATAGTAAAAGATGTTTCCGTTATAATATTCAAAAGAAAAAACGCCATAAGAAACGATAATATGCAACCATTCTTACACATCTATGTTCAGAGCAAATCAAATTTGGTAATAACAAGAAATTAAAAAAAAAAGTTACATGAAATTGAGCTCTCACGGAATATTACAATATATAATGACTCATGTTAGTAAATATTACGATCAATCGATATTAAATCAATCAATTCGTCCTCGACCCGGATTAAATAGAATACATTAAGGTAAACGAGATGACAGTGATCTGTTTTACCGGCATACTTGCAAGAACTAATGCACAAAACTCACTTCTATCGGATCGTCTTGTTTTTTATCAGACGAACGTAACGTGTGCTTCTTTCTAGATCCGGATCCGTGTTGCTTTCATTAAAGGAGTACTGACCATATTAATAAAATATCTTGTTTTTAAATATTGCAGAAAGTTGAAGTCAATTAATTGTAGAAGCTGTTAATATTAAAAATACACATCCACAAACAGATAAATCGCCTTTAATTGTTATTAGATAATGACTGAACTATTTTTGTTTATTAACATTTGAACTATTCACATTCCTTAAACACTGCCTTCAGCAATTATCTTAAACCCACGATAGTAATAATAACACTTTTTGGTTGCCATTTTGTACCACGTGATATTTGTATCCAATTAGAACTCCTTGTTTATTCTTCCTACTCGTTATTCAATGAAAATGACAACATTCTATTCCGTAGTGTTTATTGAACTAATTAGAAATTTATTAATTAAAATTCATTCATTGTTACGTATTATTTTCTTCTATGTATTATATTTTTATACTAGCATAATTAATAATTTAAGTTTATAAAGTACTCAGGTACAAGTTAGGTTCAGTAAATATGTAAAACAGATGTCTACTTATATGGTTGTGAACATGGGTGAATATGTAATGCAGGGTAACACCACTGTGGCTCTTCAAATGGAAGGTATTTTCGAGAGTTTCTTGCGAAAACAGAAATTCGTTTTTCTGTGGGGGGTATTTATTATAAACATGTATAAACTGCTGCTCTTCTACAATGGCTTATCTACAAGGTTTCTCAACTTCGGTAAGGCCTGACACAGAAAAGAAACAATTTATATTATTCGTTAGCTAAACAAAAGTCAATATTCAAGTAAATATTGTGTTGTAAATATTTTCAAAAATGCAGATTTCTCATACAAGTGATAGAAACCAATATAAAATTCAATGACACTTTGATTAAAAATCTAAAAGAGCCGCTTTTCTAAATCACGTAACTTTCACAATAATAAATAGAAAACAAATACAGATTAAATCACACGTTTTATTTGTTTAGCGGGTAGAAACGTCGCAACAATTTATTCACGAGTGCTGTCATTGAAATTTACTGCGTTAAAGATTAGATACAAATTGACAATGGACAAATAAATAAGAAAAGTGAACTAGATCAGTTACAGCCAGATGTTCAGCACGACCTGGAGCTAGGCTCCTAGGCTTAAGGACGTGCTTCGAACAAATAAGGGTACCGCGAGACTTAACTCTGATTAAATGATAAAACATACCATTATTAAAGTGTTTGAATAGATTTAGATTGTACGTCGCACCTTTGTGTGCTTACAAGAGAATTAAACTATGGCCTAGGCGAACACTAAAGAAAACTTTGCCATTGTGTAAATAGATAGAGAAAATATTATTTGAAAAGGTTGAAACATTCGTCATCATATGTTTCCATGACCTTAGTATCGCGTTATAACTTCGTGGACTCATTTGAAGTTTGACGCTTCTTAATTATTTTTAAGGTTAGTTCGTTCACAGTAGCCCTATATCCCTATTTCTGCTAAATCTCAGATTCCGTTATATCTAGTGTATAATCCTAGATTCCATGCCATTTATTTCTCTCATTGGCCGGTTTTTATCCATTCTAAGAGACAGACGCATAAAATAGTTTGCTACTCATCCTGCTATCAATAAGTATGACACATAAAATAACTTCAAATATCTTTATTTTTCTAACAATAAAATATTTAATAATAGATTTTGAAAATGATGGTGGTGGCACTCTCTTAGCAACCTAACAAGATGTTGAAGTCTAAGTCATAGTAGCGCACAAACACTTGTTTCTTGTAAAGCGTGCGCTATTTATAAATACGACGCAAAAATGAATCATTTCCCATCTAAAAATAATCTTTTAGTAGCAATTTTATTTAAAAATAAGGTTAAAATAACATCATCTTGACAGGATATTTAAATTATCAAACAATTGGGTAAATAAATGATTTTCAATGGCTAATTTACAATATTATATTTGTATTGTATTGATATACAATATTGTACACTTTCAAATACAACAGATGTATTAAGATACTTTATTTAACATAAGATACTACAACACCTTAACTAAATATACATATTTTTATTTCTAGCTCTGCTGGATTAACATGGCTACAATTGCAACAACAGAAACTTCGCGCGAAGAAAGAAGTCCAACTTCGTGAAGATCGTCGTCCTTTAGATACTCGTCTTCTAAGCGAAATTAGAACAACTTCTACTCGACACTCTAGACCGACTGCTAGCCATAGGTAAAACAATGAGTAAAATATGTATTTTAAATCATATAAAACTATTTTAGGAAAACAAAAATATATATATTTTAATCTTTTTTTATTATCAGACTTGATGGCTACACAAGCGACACCACTGCTTTTGCTGATGATGATGAAGATTTTTCAATTCCGCTCCACGTTAATACAGTATCTAATACCCCAAGATCACCAGTGCTTCCACATCGGTTAGTAATTCAGCTATCTCAATAACTAATTCTTCTTATTATTTATAAAATAGTATCTAATGTTTTCCCATTATATTTAGTACAATACGTTGTAGGTGATTACTTTTGTACATTATTCTAATGTACTGCGTATAAGACAGCTAATATTTAATATATGTTACGTTTCTTTAATGCATAGAACATCTTCACGAAAGTACCACACTCTTACACACACAACAACTACTGAAACTCGCCAAGGTGCACCATATGGAGGAACTCTAAATGGTACAGGAGCTCGTCC
This sequence comes from Panorpa germanica, assembly GCA_963678705.1. NCBI lineage: Eukaryota > Metazoa > Arthropoda > Insecta > Mecoptera > Panorpidae > Panorpa > Panorpa germanica. Next base: position 18,284,559 of record OY783211.1, on the reverse strand, counting down.
TACCAATGAACGTCCATTTGTAGCTGTCAAACGAGCACATGAACAAAATCGAAAACTTGTAGGATCAACAGTAAGATAATTTATAATCTCTCAATGTTACAGAATAGAAGAAACTAAAGAATGGTTTGAGTATTGGGTGTACTAATAATTTCTTTTAATTTTCAGAGTCCTCCAATCTCTCCAGCTTCCGCTCTAGCTGCAGCCCCACACGGTTTGATCCGGTCAGAATCTCGTGCCAGTGACAATGTTGACATTGGATTATTATCTCTTGCAGAACGCGATAACATCAGCCCGAGGCGGTACAACGGCAATTCAATGGTATGTTGATTTACATTTATCTTATCTCTTCAAATCGCATGGTTTGTTTCAAATCATAAAGCACGATTTGGTGTTCTTTCAATTTATTTTGCTTTTTATTCATTGGCATAATTATTTAAAATTATTAACTAACTTAAACCAAAATAGAAATCATCATCTCTGTTTAACTTATAACTACCTATATAACTCCAATATAATAATGTTTGCATATATACAAATTTAGTTGCTAAATATCAATGTATATATATTTGTATAAGCATCAGGCGATAGAAACATTTAATGAATTTACTTTGTTAAAGTCATGTTTAAGTCGTCGTATGAATAATAAAATATGTTACATTTAAGTTAACAGAGGTTGAATGATTTGCTATTAATAAATAAAATCATAAAAATCAAATCAAATTTAAAAAACCCATGCATTTGTCATGATCAATCTATTTATTTTTCTAATATTTCCACCACCTCTTTTTTTTCATCATTAATGCACGTCTAACCCTCACCATCATAACCTAGGATCCAGCACAGAAACACGATGCTTTGGCTAATCTAATTGCTAGTCTAGCTGAGGTATCATCATCAAGTACATGTACATCATCAGCGTTGGGACAACCGTCTGGTGCTTCTGAGATATCAGGGGCTTCTGGATCTACTCCAGAACCCCCTAGTCCATTGATAACACCTCCATTGCCTCCACCACATGCGTGGATGGATCAGGTATAACGATAATGTCTCATTTTAACTCAAACATTTAACAGAACGTTTTTAAAATCTACATCAATATCATAAACACATTGCAATTTAACTACAATCAACATAAACATAAATACAATTGTTTTAACTAACATAAACTCATATAATTTAGCAATTTCTCCTGTAATAAACATATACTTATTTCGAAAACAGTTATCGCCAAGATACGATGGTCTCTCTAATGGAATTATCACATTTTTTAAGTGTGTAGTAATCATCCTTTCAAACATATACAGACTCCGCAAACAGCTTAAATTTTAGTTGCTGCTTTTTATTATTATTAAAAACATATATAAAACAAATTTATGGTAGTTTAATTTATAAATATTTATTTAAATAGATGCGAGAAGAATCTTTCTCATCATGGCGTACAATGTCAACCAGTGAGGCTGAAACAAGTCCAACAGGAGGTTCTCCACGTGCTCAGACTCCTGCATTCCCAGTGCATCCTCGCACACCATACAATCATGCTCCAAGCCCCGGGATATTTGAGAACCAACAAGTCACAGGATCTGGTGGACTTCCACCCAAGAGTCCGACAACACAACGGTGAGTTGATTAATTATTTTAAAAAAGAAAGCTGTAGGAATAGAAAGTACTTAAATAATTTCTACAAGGTATAGTATATTGCTTTAAATGTAGATTTTTAATTTTTTGTCTTCTGTACATATCAATGGCATAGCTTAATTACTATAATTTATGTTCAATAATATCACTTATGGATAAAATTGTATCTAACCTAAGCTATACATTTCTAACGTTAGTAAGGGCGATATAGTTGAATTTAAATTGATATATTTAGTCTGTAAACTAAAATTTACAGACTGTCTGTTACTAAAATTAAATATTTTGTAAATAATGCGAGATAGTCTGCATATATATTAGGCGGTATATAATAATAATATAAAATCAGGCATATAATCAGAATGTTATTAGGTATATTTATGCTAAGTCAATGATATGTAGGCTTTTAAAGTATATGTTTAAAACTCTCTCTTGTTTAGTCAAGCGACAGGATGCTAATAGCGATATCATTTTGAGTAGCAAGAGTTGATAATATTAAATATACTCGTATGTGTTTTAAGTTGCCATTTATTATTTATGTTTATGTTTTCTTAATTTACTTATATTTTGTGTGAGTCTAGTCGTTATAGTGGTTACTCCACAAGCTCAACACGTACCTCAAGTACCCTCCGAAGTCCACAATCACCAGTACCAGACTGGAGGTAAACATAAAGTATTTTCTTCGAATCAAGCACGAAAATAAATGTGGATCATTTGCATACTGTACATAATTAATACACACACAATTGTCTGTTTCTATTCTTTGTTTTTTGTTGTACAAAAATCATTGATTTTTTCCTGTTGCACAGATCATTGGATCATCATTTGCTGACTTGCTGGCGTATTTGAAATGCACCTGAATGTTAAACGGAAATTTGATGTTTATTTCACTTGTAATAACAACCATTTCATATTATTATACTTCTAGACAAACTACTCTAGGAAACATGTTCATGTTGTTGTTCAACCAACATCTTTCATTGCTTATTTCTAACCAATTTCTTTAAGATACTAACAGCATGCATATAATATTATCAGTATCATAGGATTAAATATACAGTTTGTAGTTTTATTAAGAAAACTGATAGCAATAAATATTTAAGTAAATATAAAGTTACATTCATTTTGGAATATATGAAAAATTTGCAATAGTAGTAAATGTAAAACCTAATTTTTATTAATATCTAATCAATTATTTATAAACTAAAATTATCGGCTAATCCTTGCTTTACCACCCTATTACTTTTATGCATTTTACATATCATACCTGATTTCTGCATGATATTATCTGTGTACTTTATTACTATAGTAATATAATATGTTCATAAATAACATTTTACTCTATTTACAGCAAGGACCCATATGGTTCACAAAGCAACGGTGACATTTTCCAATACAATCAATCATCAGTAAACAACGTTTACAACACCTACAACCGTAACGGATCTGCAACGCCTACATCTTTATATAACACAACATCCAGAAGGTCTAGCGGTACCATAAATGAAGCTTTACAAGAAGTAGCTCCAGCTCACGTTAAATTTGTAAGAGATTCATCGAAATATTGGTATAAACCAACGATTACTCGAGAAGAGGCTATTAATTTAGTCCGGGATCAACAACCAGGTTTGTGTCTTTGATATTTATTTTGTAAATGGAAATACAATGGAGAAATAAAAACTATTTCAAATAATTTCAGGAACATTTGTTGTTCGTGACTCAAATTCATTTGCTAACGCTTATGGATTAGCATTGAAAGTAGCATCCCCACCACCTGGAGCTGTAACTCGTGGAGGTAATCCCGGTGATGAGCTGGTGCGTCATTTTCTGGTAGAACCAACTGCTGCGGGAGTGAGATTGAAGGGCTGCAATAATGAACCAGTATTTAGCAGCTTATCAGCTTTAGTAAGTAATTCTAAATTATTTTAATTAAATTATATTTTATATGCTCATTTAATTATTTCTTTTAGGTTTATCAACATTCACTTACTCCACTGGCTCTTCCTTGTAAATTAATAATTCCAGAACAAGAACTAAATCCAGAATTTGGAAATTCATCTCCAGCTGCCATTCAGTTACAAAATCATGTAAGCATTAACGATTACTTTAGTTACTTTATATTAATTAATGAATTACGGTTGCATATATACCAGGCATTATTAGATTATTAAAATATGAAAGGGTTTGCTTAGTGAATCAAAATATCATTAACAAATAAGCAGTTAAATCAGTTACTTCTTTGTAAATTGTATTAAAATATAAATTTATTACAATAGGGTGCGGCTTGTAATGTGCTATACTTATACTCTATGGACATGGAAGCATTAACTGGACCACAAGCTATTCGTCGAGCTGTTACGCAACTTTATTCAACTTCACCCCTTCCTCAGGCCACCATTGTACATTTCAAAGTTTCAAACCAGGGTATTACATTAACTGACAATACAAGAAAATTATTCTTTAGAAGGCATTATAAAGCAGGAAATGTTTCGTACTGTGGACTCGACCCTGATGACCACAGGTGGAGCTTTAATACAGATAGTAATGGAGTACCTAGTTCAAAGTAAGTAATTTTTACTACAAAAATATTTAATATTTGAAACAGTTTTTAAAAGATATATTTTTAGGCGAGTATTTGCATTTGTGGCACGTCGCCCAGGAAGCAGCGCAGAAAATCAGTGTCATGTTTTCGCAGAATTGGAAGCAGCACAACCTGCTCAAGCTATTGTAGCTTTTGTTGATAAAGTACTTGGCGGAAACCAAATTTTACTTTAATTTTACAAAAATCATTTTATAAATGGCCATAAAAGAATTGTTATGTCAAACATAACTTTACTTAATATAAGAAAGTCGATAGAACACGAATAATATATCGACTATAAATAATGTAAGTTTTAAAACTTGATATTTAAAAACTTTAAAAGTTTAATACCTAATCTCAAATTTACCATTCAATGCCTCAATTATTTATATATCTATGATTTTGTACCGTTAATTACATCTCAGATTATTAAATATTATATTAAATATAATTGAAATTTTCAATGTTCATGTTTTGTATCGTTACAGTATTTGCATGCATATCAGGCGATATAATTTTGTGGCAATATTTAAGTTTTTATATATCAAGTTTTATTATAAATTACTCAATAATATATAATATACTCAAGTATTAGGAATCATAAAATTATTTTTATTTAAATGAAAGCCTCTATTTTTATTTTATTTTTGTAGAAAATTTACTGTTAACAATTTTATTATAAAATTGAAAGTTGTTAACAGTTCCCGAAAAACGTAATCTTACAATTTCATGAAAATTACAAATTTTATTTATTTTCTAAAAGTTGCAATTTTATATTGTTATATTTTTCAACTTCATAAGTGTATCATCTATATATTACAAACTGCATTTGTATTGTGAGATCATAATGATGTAATTTGATTTACGACACTTGAACAAAGTCAATTACAATATCCCATTTAATTAATTGATATCCCTAGTAAAAAAGTGTGTTACAAATAACTGATCAAAAAAATTGTTGCAAATTTTTGGAATTTAACCATAAACATAATTAATAAGAAATCTCCAAACAGTTGTTGTTAGTTATATAAATATATGAAAAAGTATAAAAATGTTGAAATATGAAAAGGTTTACAATTATTTCAAATGAAAAATAATATTTATAAATTACTTTAATTAAAACTGTAGACTCGTTTCCAAAATATTTTAGAAGTAATAATTTTGAAATATTAACAATACCTGCATAATAACTAATAATTTATTGAATATGTAATTTGAAATGAGAGCCTTAAATTATACAAATGTTATATCCGTAATTATAACTAAGTTCTTTGTATTTTGAACCATTGTTGAAAGGAACATATGAACAAAGTAATGTTAGACAAAGAAAAAAAATGAAATTAGTGCAAAGAAGATTAGTACTATATCAACAAGGAAAGATAAACTATTAATAGACTTTGTTATTTATTTTGAAAGTTTGTCATTATTTGTTTTGTCATTATATATATATATATATATATATATTCCAAAGCTAAAAGTGACTCACAGTAATTTAGAAAATACAAAGAATTTAGTTATTATTCTGTGCATTGAACATAAAATTCAAAGTAAATAATAAAAGTAAATTTTAAGTGGAAGGTATGTATTCTCAAAGTTATGTTAACGTATCTAGGTAATCAGATATAAATATAATCAGTCATTGATTACTTTTATTATTTATTTTCTTTTAAAAATACTTTCCTAGTTTATAGATTGTAAATAACTTATTATATTAACTAACTAGTCTTGTTTATAATTTTTATCTAAAATTATGTTTATTTTTATCATATTATTTTTAATTTTTTTTGTAATATTGTATTTGTTCTTATTGATAAATAAAAGTAGAGATAATTAAATCAAAAACAAAAATATTTAAAATTAATAATCGGAAGGGTAAATGATAATATATTGGATTGAATCTTTGCTACGATTTAAAATAATTTAAATTTTGTATTTGATTTGAATTATTTTTAATATATTATTAGTTGCTAAAATTTATGTGCCAAATTTGTGAAAAAATGGCTGCTTTCTTATGTTGAATGTAGATTCGCTATTTAATAAATGCTGCGCAGTATTATTGGAAATTATAATGCATTCTATCTTTGCCTGCAAAGTTACAATTTTTCTCTGTAAATTTATCTTGCTTAAAAATATATTAGGCAAAGTCAAGTCCTCGAGAATTAAAATATATGATTCATAGTGCAAATATAAATTACTTTTGCTTAATTTTATTATTGCGAACTATATTCGTTTTGTTATTTACATGTTTGTTACAACATGTGAATGTGTACATATTTTTATTTAATTTTGCTGTGAATGGTACAATAATTTCTTTTAAATTGTTATATTTGCATAACTTAAATATTAATTAGTTTTTATTTTATGATTAAGATTTTTAATCAGTTACACGCAGGTACCATATTAGTCATGTCCGGTTTATAGATTTTCATGTTCACTTTGTAAATGTAGTATTTCTATATTCTTTTAAATTGTAGCATTTACGCATATTTTTTGTTGTTGTAATTTTTATGTAGATAATGTACAAAATTCCATCAACTTCTGAAACACTAGCTTTAAATTTATTTACAATAATTCTATATATTTGTACCTATTTGAGAAAAATATCCCAGTAACATTACTTGTTGATGTAAATGCATGTTTACACATTAATTAATTAATATTCCGAGCTAAAATTAATCCAAAAATTGTATTCAGGACCAAAACACTAACCTAACGATACCCGATAACTTGTAATTAAATAACGATTCGTTACGTTACAAAAACGTTACAGTAACGGAATTTCGAGTTAGTTTCGGGTATCGAGTAAGGTTTGGGTCATTGAGTTTATCACACATAAAAATGTTGTGCCCTTATTTAATCTACACTTTTAAGAAATGATATAAAATATCCGGCAAAGCCATAGTTTTATATTTACTTTAAGTTTGCTCGAAAATTAAATTTATAATTATCATTATTACAATAAATACAAGAATAGAACACAACTCATAATTTTGTCTGATAAGAAAATAAACTACAAATAGAAACGGAAAAGAATTATTCTATTTCTATAATAAACACTTACAATAAGTAAATATCAGCTTTTCAATTAGCATTAATATTTATTTATAGCTTTACAGATATTATTTTAAAATAAATTGTGTAACAAATATACTTTTTTGAAATGTATAAAATAACAATATAAATAAAAAATAACAATAATAAAATATTTCTATTATTCCTGTAGTACTGATTTCAATAATTAAATATATATTACTACATAAATGTAAAGTTTTTTCTATCGAGAAATATATCTGAACAGTAGAATTCCAAAATGCTGACTGTATATTACTGATGATAAATAAAGGCAGTATTCACAGAAAAATGTCCTATATAAGTGGTCAAGCTTATAATTTGGATCATCCATATTTCTAATAAAAATAATAGTTTCAGTAAGAGATTCAATATAAGTGACAACAAATTATTTACTATAAACACAAGCACTTAAGTAATATTTAATGGGTGTACTTCCCAAACTTTACTTTCTTGTAACTATTAAATGCCTTTTGCAATCAATCTGAAAAGATATTTCACAATTTTCTAATAAAATAGAAATAAATTCAATTAAAAAAGTAGATATAAATTATATATTTTAATCTATTTATACAGACACTTATTAGTATACAAGATACATAATATTTACTTAATAAAATATAAAACACGGTATTGATTTATTAAGTTTTTTCCCAACATTTTGGTTTCACTCTCCTGTATGTTAGTTTTATACGCAAATTTCAATTTTCAAGGAACGACACAAATTCAGTAAGCTTAAACAATTGGTCCTCACTGCTGGCGGCTCCACAAGGCGGTGGAGGTGGCCTACACGGTGTGACCATGCGAGTAGCATCCTCTACAATCCATTCTTTCTCACGACATGCTGTAACTACTAGATCAGTATTTAACCCAGTCATTGCCGATACCATATCCACAGAAACAGAACTGTAAGCTTGCCCTATTAAAGCTACTGCCCGACTACGAACAGTCTCTGAAAATAGTAAACCGCGTTAAAATGCATATATACTTAATGTAGAACGGCTCATACATGTTAAAACAAATCTTACCCTGAAGTGCAGTCATTATTTCAAGAATGGTGTCGCTCCACGTATTATTCAGAGCTGCATATGTACTAGGAAGGTCCCTTTGCCACATGCATCGCCCAACTCCCCATATAGCTGCTAATTCCATATTTACTTTCTTTACTGAATCTGGTATACGTTGCCACAGATATTTTGCATTGCATCTGTATTAAAACATAATAAGCTATTACACGCAATATAAAAAAGGATGTTTGCAAACTATTAAATACTTACAGATCGTTTTGGTAAAGGTAAATTGCTAGTAATTGAGCATAAAGTTGTGGTGAAGGTGTTTCATTCTTTGACTGTAAAAAAAGGAATAAAATATAGGTTATGTTTAAAGAGTTTCATATATTTTTAAACAAATACCTGCACATCTAATTCCTGCTTTTCTAAATCAGCAGCTAATTTGCTAATGTTATCTGGTATCATATTGCTTTCAGTATTTATTAAAATTAAGAGACTAATTTACGTAAAATGAAAAAACCGTCACATATGACATTTGCACTTTAACAAATGGCGTGTTGGATGATTTTTCGTATTTATAAAAAGATTTTCATATCATACTTTATAATAGTAAACAATTTTAAACAAATAACATTATATTATCAAAAATAAGTTGAAACAACTAAAACGGAGCATTTATCGACTCGAAGAAATTGTAATCATTTGCTTCTAAAATGCTATTTTTTAGAAATGAAGATAACTACAAAATGAATTAAGTGACTTTTGTGTTCAGTGTTGCCAGGCATCATTTTGAAGGATGGATATTTGAGGATTCTAGAAGAAATGGATGTCTTATAATTATTCCCATATTGAACTAATAAGATATTAAATCTACAAATTTGTATATATTACGTAATATTATTGATCTTAAAATGTAAATTTTGTAATCGATCAAACATTTTTATACTATATTTACGTATGTATACATTGTTGACTGCCATCACATATTGCGATATTCATCCGCAATGTAAAAAGAACGCAATTTTAAATAAATGAATAATAAAACTTTTGTTTTGTAACTCATATATTTTATGTTTATATATTTGTTATATTTATAAACAAATTAATTGTAGTTTTAGAATTTTAGAATAAACATACACTTTTTATTATATCGTTAATGTAACAATTTTATATTTGAACTATTTATATGTAACGTTTTTATTCCGCCGAAAAAAGTAATTTCAGTTCTGGCAGCCCAATCTCACTTCACAGCCGGCTGGCAAGAAACAAGCACAGAGGAAGTGTATAGGGTGCAGTTCCTTTAATTGTGAAATACATGTGGTGAATTTCCTTTAAAATTAAATAAGCTGTAATTAAATAATAATATATACAACATGGAGCTTATACAAATTCTAGAAAAGACTGTATCACCAGGTAAAGTCCAAATAGATATATTTAAGGAGGTTATTTTTTTATGTAAAGTTCGTTAGATTACTACTCTTATGGCGGCATGTCGTGATGGAATACTCTTTAACTTTTATATAAGGGCATACAAATTTAAATTGTCTGTATTTCATTTAATTCTTCGACAGTGACTATTTCATTTCACATATCGATGACGTAGTAACTATAAAATGTCACTAGAAATATACGTATGTTACTAACCTTCTGATAAGGCAAAGATTATAACTAACTTCTAAAAGCATCCTAAAAGTTTACTTCTTACTAATAGTTAATATTTTTCAAAAATGCCTTTTTTTTTCTTTGATAGTAATGTGATTTTATGAGCAATGTAGACATTTTATGTAAATACTTTCATGCCGGTTAATATATTTTAATTACACCAAAAGCTAGGCTCGACGCGTAATGGCTTACAACAAGTCGTAAGTTTTATAAAGTTGGGAAGTGTATTTGATTTTTGTTTACACTAATGTAAATTATTTATCTTAAAAGTTATAATAATATTCTATCTTGAAAAAGGAACTTCATTATTACAGTTTTGTTAAGGTTATAAATGCATTAAAATGAAATGAGATCAATGTGAAAGAAATTCTACGAGTGACTTTTAATATAAACTATTGTTGTTTATTTTACAGATAAAAATGAGTTGGAAGGAGCCCAGCGTTATTTGGAGCAGGCAGCGCTCACGAATCTGCCAGAGTTCCTTAAAATGTTATCGGATATTTTGGTACATGGTGGAAATAGTCCGGTGGCGCGAATGGCTGCTGGGTTACAGTTAAAAAATCAGTTAACGAGTAAAGATGAGGTAGTGAAACAACAGTATCAACAACGATGGCTTGCATCTCCAGAAGAACATCGTAATTATATTAAGAAGAACGTTAGTATATTTTTTTTTAAGTTATCAGAATATTTTACAATTTACAAGATTTCTGACGATTTTTTTTCTTTTATATAGATTCTACAAGCATTAGGCACAGAAAACAGTAGACCTAGTTCAGCTGCCCAATGTGTGGCTTATATGGCTGTGGCCGAATTACCTGTGGGACAATGGCCTGATCTGATAAAATGTCTTGTAGAAAGTGTAATTGCACCTTCATCCACAGAAATGCAGAAGGAAGCTTCGCTAGAAGCAATTGGTATGATTCTTTTAAATATGTAGTTACAGTAGCTTTACATATTAATTTGTGCTATTCAATAATACATTTTATTCCACATTTCAGGTTACATTTGTCAAGACATTGATTCAGATGTTTTGATGAATGAATCGAACTCTATTTTAACGGCAATTATACATGGAATGAGGTCAGTAGAACCTAGCAATCATGTACGACATGCTGCATGTACAGCATTATTAAATTCCCTTGAGTTTACAAAAGCTAACTTCGATAAAGAAACTGAAAGAAATTTTATAATGGAGGTGGTTTGTCAAGCTACGCAGTGCCATGATTCAGCTATTAGCGTTGTGTCTTTACAGTGCTTGGTTAAGATTTTATCGTTGTATTACCAATACATGGAACCATATATGGCTCAAGCATTATTTCCAATTACTTTAGAAGCTATGAAATCTGACAATGATGAAGTTGCATTACAGGGAATTGAATTTTGGAGTAATGTTAGTGACGAGGAAGTTGATTTATCTATTGAAGAAACGGAAGCCAATGACGCAGGTAAATATATATTTTTTAATATAAAATTAATTAAAAGCACAGTAAAAAAAGTTGTATCACAATGTTTTTGAGTAGCCAGATCTTGATTTTATTCTTATCACTCACTCTACTAAACATAGAGTATATTTAATAAACATTTTAAAATAAATCATATATATCAATCTGTTGACGCATTTTACATAAAGTTTCGAATTGGAAGTAATATTTGGACACTCATGTTGTTTGTTATATTTGTTTTCCTTTGGACTCTTAGGTCGTCCACCAACAAGAACGTCGCGACATTACGCCAGGGGAGCATTACGGTACTTAGTACCAATATTAATGCAAAAATTAACAAAACAAGAGGAAGTTGATGATGAAGATGACTGGAATCCATCCAAAGCTGCTGGAGTTTGCTTGATGTTGCTGGCAACTTGTTGTGAAGATGAAATTGTACCACACGTATTGCCATTTATTAAAGAGAATATTAAATCTGATAATTGGAGATACCGTGATGCTGCGTTAATGGCATTCGGATCTATTCTTGGTGGTCTAGAAGCAACAACATTAAAACCATTAGTTGAACAAGCAATGCCTACAATGATTGAATTAATGTACGACAGTTCCGTTATTGTTCGGGATACAGCAGCTTGGACATTTGGAAGAATTTGTGATGTCATTCCAGAAGCAGCAATTAATGAAACATATTTGAAACCACTGCTAGAAAGTTTAGTAAATGGATTAAAAGCAGAACCAAGAGTTGCTGCCAATGTCTGTTGGGCGTTTACAGGATTAGCTGATGCTAGTTATGAAGCTGTAGACCAAGCTGAAGATGGCGCACAACCTGAAACTTACTGTTTATCTCAATATTTCGACTTCATTGTCCAGCGACTATTAGAAACAACTGATCGTGTCGATGGCGCTCAAGCTAATTTACGTTCAGCCGCCTACGAGGCATTAATGGAAATGGTTAAAAATTCACCAAAAGATTGTTACGTCACAGTACAAAAAACAACAATGGTTATTCTTGAGCGTTTGCAACAGGTTCTTCAAATGGAGGGACACATTTCAACACACAGTGATAGATCACAGTTTAATGATTTACAAAGTCTTTTGTGTGCAACTTTGCAATCTGTTTTAAGAAAAGTTAATCCGGAAGATGCGCCTCAAATTTCTGATGCTATTATGACAGCACTGTTGTCTATGTTCAGCTCCAACTCATGCAGAGCAGGCAATGTGCAAGAAGATGCTTTAATGGCTGTTTCTACTTTGGTGGAAGTTTTAGGAGATAATTTCTTAAAATATATGGATGCATTTAATCCATATTTGTGTATGGGTTTGAAAAATCACCAGGAATATCAAGTTTGTGGTGCTGCCGTTGGGTTAACAGGTATGTGTCTGATCAATTTTCTTTCGACAATTCAAATGTCATTTTGAAATGCATATGACATAAATTTTTTTTTATTTTTAGGTGACATTTGTCGTGCATTAAAAATCAAAGTTCTTCCATATTGTGACGACATTATGACCTTATTGCTAGAAAATCTTGGTGATACCACAATTCATCGGTCAGTTAAACCCCAAATTTTATCTGTTTTCGGAGATATTGCTTTATCTATTGGACCAGAATTCAAAAAATATCTTGATATTGTTCTTACAATGTTGGGTCAAGCATCTCAAGCACAAGTTGATCGTAATGATTTTGATTTGATTGACTATCTGAACGAATTACGTGAAGGTGTTTTGGAAGCCTATACCGGAATAGTTCAAGGATTGAAAGGCGATGGTCCTACTCCAAATCCAGATGTTTTATTATTAGAACCTCATGTACAATTTATGGTTCAGTTTATTACGATTGTTGCACAAGATGCGGAAGCCACTGATTCTAACGTAGCTGTATCTGCTGGTTTAGTTGGAGATTTATGCACGGCATTTGGTGCTCCAATGATACAATTATTGGATTTGGAACCTGTTAATGACTTGTTGACTGTTGGAAGGAGATCAAGAGTTAATAGGACTAAAACTTTGGCAACTTGGGCAACGAAGGAAATAAGAAAATTGAAGACTGCTACTGCTGCGGCTAGTTGGTAAGTTTTTGTGTTTGTTGTTATTGTATACTAAAACATATTCCTTTGTTTTTTAGATTAATATAATGTGTTACTATTGTACAAATAAAGTGTTATTACAGATTCCCTGCTTTACCATTTAGTCAAATCATAAAAAATGAAGAAGAAAAAGAGACATCTTTATCATCATTTAAAACGACTACTACTACGAAAATTACTACAACAATATACTAAAACATCATACAAGACGACCGACATAAAGACGACGATATTAACATAGCAGTGAAACAAAAATTAATCTCGGAAAACTAAAAAACAACAAAAGGTTAGTTGAAGGAAAGAAATCAATAGAAACAAAAAAAATATTTCACGAAAATTAATTACGTAATAAGTAATATGAAGATCAAGTAACAGAGTTAATTAATTATTACGTTAAAATTAATTGCCATAACTTGAACACTACACTAATTATGTTATTGTTCATTAATGAAAACTATATTGTTACTTTTTTATTTTATCATTTTTTATGTTTCAGAAAAAATATAAAAAAATTATATTGATTTTAGTCCATTACTTTAAGTACACTGAATTTATAGATTCTATATTCGTTAAATTTATTCAATGAAATTTAAATATATTATACGTATATCACATTATTGGTCTATAAACGTATTTGATTTTTTTACATTGAATTACAAATATATATTTTGATGTTTTTTTTATAAATATACTTTGTTTTTATTGACAGATGAGCATGATTGCTTCTGCATAACAAGTTTATATACAAAAATTCGTTTGGCTCTTTAGTAGTTACAAATAGATCACTAATATGACGACGTTTAGCATTCATAATGTTTGAATTTGCGAATTGAATCACAATATATTATTTCATTGATTAATTACATATTATTATATTTTAAGAATAAAGTGTGAAGAATATTAAAAATCATCAAATAGTATGAGTTTAAAATAATAAAAAAGTGAAAAGTGAAAGAGTGAATGGACTTATATGAACATCTGTGAGTCTGTTATTGGGAATAATTTGTGTAAGAAATTTGAGCGTCAGGTCTGAAAGAAATGAGAATACCTTAAAATGAATCTAAGCCGATATCATGGTTATTTTCTTGAGAATGCAGTTTAATGAAAGTATTTTGTGCTTGTGTTAATTCTTAAAAAAAAAAAATTAGAAAAAAAATTCGTGAGAGGTAAAAACTGATAATAATTAACGAATCAGTGATTAATTTCATTAGAAAATGAATATATTTGAATGGATGGTTTTTGTTGAAGAGTGTGTTGTACAACTGAAATATATGCACAATGCTTCTACTAATTACAACTTGGTTTTATAGCTAATTTATTTTTAATAATAATAGTTTTAAAAATTTAATTTATGTGGTCTGTAAAAATTGAGTTGTAAGTTTTATTTGTATTACAAAAACATGTTGTACAGCTATCTCAATAAGATTTTTTTATAAACATATAAAAAAGTCTTATTTTTATTGAAATATTATTATATTTGAATATATAATAATATTTTTGTAATCAAGGCCAATATCACGAAAAAGAGATCTTCAAAAATTCAGAATATTAGTTCTGATTTAAAAAATAAATATATATTCAATTGGGCTGAATAAATAATCCTAAAACAAAAACTAAAAATTTTGTTTTTATGAATAAGTCATTCCACGTATAAATTGTTTATAATAATATAAAATAGCAAACTATATTTGTCTCAGGAACAAATTACTAAATTTAATTTTAAAATTACTAAATGTAACTCTTGTTTTAGAGAGTAATGCACTTAATGTGCCTTTTGTTTATATAAAAATCGTTTGCTAATTTATTAAATCTCAGCAAAAGAATAATAATCTTCCAATTTATGAAGTTGTAGTACTAAATTTTGACACAGTTTATAGCAATACACAGCGTTTATTTCTTTTTTTTTAGGTATATAAGGTGTAGTCTGCGAAATTTATTTTGCACGATACAAAATGCTCAAAATAAATAATAACATTAATAAAATTGATGTTTTGAACTAAATACACGCAGAGTGAAAACTTCTCTTCTTTATCAATAAATTTTCTGGACAGTTACCTTTAATATGAAATGTTTAATGCTACTATGTTTAAAATGGAGAACTACAATTCATTAAATTTTGTTTGTAATTTATTTTTTAACTATTTTTAAATAACAAATGATCAATATTTTACCAAAAAGTTGGTGCCAAAATTATATTTTTATGTAATTTATTTATAATTAATTTAATAATTTCCAAAGTTAAATTACAATAAATATTTAAAAATAGTTAAAAGTGTTAAATAAATGAGAATATCCTAAAAAATAAATATAAGAAAACAATCTGAAGTATGTTTTTGGCCTTTTTTAAAAAAATAGAAAACTTGATGAAAAATAATGAAGTGTAAAAACTGAAAACTGTGATTTTTGAGAGAGCTTGCAATGAAAGTCTTTTGTATAAATAAAATAATAAAAAATTAATTAATAAGATTTTTTATATAAATAACTACGTAATTAATAAGCAAATATTTGAAATTTAAAATTGCGATAGCTCTCTCAATAAATAAAATATAACATTTCCTTTAGTGAATGGTGATATTGGGTCGTTTCCTCCAAGTGTGCGTCCTGTGTGAATGAGTTACGTTTACTGAATGTTTTACTCATTTATTTTCTTGTTAATATTAAAAAATAATTAAGCAACTTGTTTTAATTTTTTTTAAATTATGTATATAAATTATAATTGTTTGAACATGTACTTTTTATTTGTAAATGATTCTGTTAATTGTGTAATATGAAATATTTGGCATTTAACTGACAATATGTATAATATTTTTAATAATTAATTAAGATGAAATTGACAATAACATTTATTTAAAACAAATTATGTAAAAAGGTATTATTTTTTGATTTTAATTAGAAAATAAATAGACGATTGAATGTGACTATAAATAAGAAGAATTTTAAAATCAAGTTTCATCTAATAATTATTATTTAGAATCTTATGGTAAAATTCTTTGAAATTATTGAATGTATTTTTTGTGAGTTAGTATGTAAGATTATTTTGTTATGTATGTTTTAAGATAAGAATCTATTATCACTAAGTGAATTTGTCGAAATTTGTATGGCTATTATTATTTTTTTCGGATTGTTAAAATGTTTAGAATGTTTGTTATTATGCTTGTTATGGCTGGAGCTTGATTGAGATTGAATAAATTTTTGAAAAAATTCCAAAAAATATTTTTTTATTTAATTGTTCCATCATAAACTATAGGACAGATGATGTCCTCCTTTATGTGTTATCCAACTTAGTTAATTAAATATTCTAAATTTGGGACAATTATAGCTAAAAGTGAATCGGTTTTTGGGTCTGTTGATGGCAAAATTATAAGTATTTAATTATTTTTAATTAATACGCGTGGGAGCACAACAATTAAAACTACCTGTAATAAAATCTGACCTATATGTATTAATAGAAATAAGGCAACTGAAGAAGTACAAAGATAAATTTTTGTCAGTAAAATCCAATTTTTACAAAAAGAATTTTAATTGTAATACTCAAACGGAGAAATATTTTCTGCACTAAGAAATATTCTATAAGGTTGGCCAGGTATAATATTGAAAGTTTATAATTTTCTTTATATTTTTTAAGGTAAGTTTCATACTGAAATCTTTGGGAATTTGAAGTGCAGTAATTAATTGGTTTGATTAAATTGTCTGTCTCTTCTATATCGCTAAGAAATAAATTGTGTTAGCAGTTAATAAAAATTTTATAAATAACGCAAACACAGTGGTATAACTTTTATATAACTGCTACTTTAACTTATATTTCAGTTTACCTAAAATGTAGATAATAATCGACGAAAGTATTGAGGCGTTGACACCAGGCTGTTGTATATTGTGATTCTTATAATACATAACGTTTATGTTTGGTCTTATTGGCATCGTAAAATTGAAGCAAACTCTTTTACATATTTTTTCAAACAATCCTCTAAGCAAGTACTCAAATGTAATATCCCAGAACGAAGGAAAAACTGTCGATTTAAAAACGTAGCTTGTTCTTTAAAGTCTGAAGAAAGTTACAAAGTTAGGGCTGTGTCAGTTGTGCAAGAATAACAATTGCTAATAATAAATAACGATACATTATAATTTTTTCAAGTTACAAATTATAACTCAATTTCAGTTTGAGAAGGTAACTAAATTTAGCCATAATTATACAAAATAACGTACAACCTAATATTTAAAGACTAGAATAATTTGCTCAATTTGTTGTAAACGTAATCCAAATGAAAGAAACAGAAGTAATTGTTTTACTATCAATATTTTATAATAATTGTTATTATAAGATACCACTTGTTGTATGTTCAGGTGAAAATATGAGTTTTGCGATTAATTAATTTTATATTTAATTAAATAAATTATCAAGAGAGTTCCTTTAGTATTGAATAGATGGCAGCATTATTTTTAGTCGTCTATTAATAAAATACTCTTTATGTGTTTAATTAAATTTTAAATAATGTATATACAAATTATTTAATTAATGAATCGCTCGCAAATGTGATCTGAATACGTGATTTTAATATTTAATTAGTTTAGGGTAAATGCCAGTGATCTTCTGAGATAATTTGAATGTGATAAAATATATTTTTGAATGTAATTTTATATTATGATTTTAATTTAGTATGTAAATGAATTATAACTTTATTTAAAAGAAATAAATAAATAAAACATAAGAACATTTTAATTCATATTTCTTTTTTTTTATCAGTTACTTAGCGGTCAAGGTAAAAAAATTATCGTTGTACATTAGATTAGATTGCCCTTAATGACCTCCTGAGTTTTGTCTTCTTTAACGGATATTCTTCGCTTTAATTTTTTTCTGTATTTGATAAACATTTTTCAAGTCTATATTGAAAAATAGAGTCATCAGTAATTTTTAACACTCGTATTTTAGCATATTATTTTTACTTGGTATTGTTCAATATTTTTGAAGACACTGAAAGATGTTGAAGAACTACTGATTTATCTGCTAAGTTACGATGAATCAATTTTATTTTCATGAAAGCCATGTTTATTTAATTCATAAACTCACGCTTTCCTTCATGTGTAAATGTGCAAAATCAATGTGGAGAACAATTTTCTGAACGTGCACTTGCAAATAATCTCTAATATTAAATATTTTAACAATAAACAAATAACTTTTGTTTTCTCCATGTTCACTGGAGATTAGTTTGAACACATTTATTCAATAAAAATTTATTGTTATGTCAAACAATATTAATATTTTATATATGTAGAAAGAAATAAATTATTTTATTATACTTTTGTTTATTTTTCTATTTAAAAACAATCATTAATAATAACAAAAATTGTGTTTCTTATACAAATTGTTTGTTTTTTTTAATATTAGTCCTATCTTTTTTATGTAATATTATTTTTATTTAGTTATTTCCACCATGTGCATAGATATGCTTTGTTTTTTCAATAACTTTACATATTTGAATTAATATTTATATGTACATAAATATTTAAACTTATTTTCTATTGTTGCTTGACATTATTAGCAAGTGTGGAGCTTCTTATTTTAGAGCAGTTCATTTATGAGAATGAGAAAGCTATGAGCGCTCTCAGTTATGAGAACTTTTACTTCCATGAATTTAAAAATTGCCGAATAAAATTTAAAAAATCGCTGATTTTTCAAATTTTTTGAAGCAGTTTTATATTTTAAAATAACTATAAATACATATTAAAAAAGTGAAGTCTTTACTTTTTCAAATGTACCGAACTAAACACGTAGACTGTCTTAAGGCAGCTGTGTCTCTTGCATTATTAGAATATTGCATGCT
Organism: Panorpa germanica; assembly: GCA_963678705.1. NCBI lineage: Eukaryota > Metazoa > Arthropoda > Insecta > Mecoptera > Panorpidae > Panorpa > Panorpa germanica. The sequence continues at coordinate 18,265,257 of OY783211.1, read as the reverse complement.
TAGAATATTGTTAATAAATGGATAAATATTTCATTTATAATTGTTGTGCATCTCTACGCTTGACTGGCCACCAGATTGTGAATTCATTAAACTTTGAGTTTTAGATATTCCAGTATATTTAATGTTGCTATTGTCATCTATATGTCCTTACTATACACTAGTTAATTACAGATCTTATCAGTTCAAAAGTTGCGGAAAAACTTTTTTATTTATCTTTGTAAACAAGAAAATCCCGGATATTAATTATAAAATTAAATAATTCAATTATTAATTATAAAAAAATCATTTATAGTGTCGTTGAACATTTATTGTACTGCTGGTGACTATCTAGTTATGTAATATTTACGTTTATTATCCGTTTAAGGCATTGTGTTCACTATATCCAGTTCTATATAATTCACAACATGGTGTTATATTAGTTGCCAGCAATTCAGGCGTAGTGTACTCCAATTGCACATAGGAGAACGCGGTACTCCGATCGCTCTATGATCCTGATCACCCCGGGGGATGTCCTGACTGCCCCCATTTTTGGAGTTCAAAATTTATTCTACTTATTATATTTCATGCAGAATGTTTTAAATGTATTTTATAATATTTTAAATAAAGAAATATACAATTTGTATATTCGTAACATTATGTATGGAATATTACTCTGTATTATTTTTACTACAACTCTTATTGATATTTTTCAATAGCCAATAATAAATTTGATTTGTTCTTCAATAAATACTTGCGGCTGTTTAAATCATACTTGCTAAATTGATATGTACAACTATGTGTAAGTTACATAATCAAACCTGTATTCAACTAATTACACTGTAATATAAAAAAATATATATATTAATATATTTAAGTCAGTATTCAGTTTTTCTATATTTTGTTAGATATGATATACCACATTAGTTTAGTAGTCCTTTATGGATAAGAATTTATGTAGCACATGCGTTTAAATGTTCTTTTCTGACTTATTAATGTTCTTTAAGTTTATAACAGAAATGTTGATTTCATTAAACATATGTAGTATCTTTTATTAATACTCATAAATATTTTTAATAGTGTAATTTTTTTGTTGATATTGTTGTCAATATCTTAGCCTTCTAGTCTAGGAATTCAAACCGGTGTCTTCAAGTAACCACAACAAAATGAGTTTAAAGGTTAATTAATAGTGAAACGAATAACATGTATTAAATAAATGTGCCCGAATTTATACGGAAGTGATTAAGTATTTACATACAATAGTTATACGTTTAATTCAAAAATTGTGTTCGACGGGTTGCGTTATATCAAGTGAGCATGAAATATAAATAAATACATTATTTAAAAATAACATTTTACGTATGAGTATTTGTTATGTAAAAATTTCCTTTTATACAAGTAAACAATTTTACTCAACAATTGTATGTTTGTTTAGAAGTTGAGAAGTATGTTTGTTACATTTAATTTATGTTGTGTTATACAATTTAATTACATTATGTTGGCAGTTTTAATTGTGTCGTGGCCATAGCCCCTATTCCTGAGTCATGCGAGCAATGGTCGTGGTATTACAGATCTGATTTATATGAGTGAAACATTTTACGAATCACTTTTAAAAGAGTATTCCTGTACTATTCCTGAATTTTATTATTAATTATTATTATAGTTCAGAAATACTCTTTTAAAAGTGATTCGTAAAATATTTCACTCATATAAATCAGATTTGTTCGATCACGACCATTGTTCGCAACACTCAGGAATAGAGCCCCATATATATATAGAACTAAAAGCGATTTTGATTACCAATTTTGAACTGTTAACGAAGTTGCTCATACTACAGAATTCAGATTTTATTTTACTTTGAAGAAGATAATGCGAACTACAATTGATTTTTTGTGTTGTTGTCCCAATTTGTAAAACGTTAGAATTGAAATATACGAGTGACTAGTACTTCACTAAACAATCTTATTTCACCAAATGTTTACTGGGTTATGAAATGCATAATTAATTAAATTAGTGCATTAACATGTGTTAATGAATAATATATAAATAAATAAATACCAATTTATTCAAAAATGTTTATTAATTATGAAATAAGGCTTAGGAAATATATATATATATATATATATATATATATATATGTGGCAATATTTTTTCGATTTTAGCAAACAATTGTACTACACATTAAACCATTGTAACATATATTCACCAGTAATTCCCAAACTTTTCTACTAACATAGTTCTTGCTATATTTCGCAAAAACTGTGTAATCTAAATAAGTTGGCAATGTTATTGCCAGATTTAATGCTTTTTAATAATTTACCGACTACTACTTATTGAGAATCAATGTTATCATTAAAGTTAAGTTATCATAAAGTTTGTTGTTAAAATATTTAGAGTATTGGATCATAAAAGAGTATATTACAGGTTGGTTGCTGAAAGACTGAAGGGGGCTTAAAATAAACCGTCTTCAGTTTTGCAGAGAACACCATATATGAGGCGGAATGTTTTACACTTAGTATTCTGATGGAAATTCATGTTTTAGAAATTTACATTAGGTAGAAATAATCATTTATTTCTTTTTAATATTTTCTTTAGTAATCCCATCATCGGCGACATCCTGTTGGTATTTTAATAGTGTTGTCATCTCACTTATATGAACAATGCCTTACCTAATTAGTTCAGTATATAATCAGATAAACGAAATAACTATCAAGCCTGGAATATATAATCAAATCAGAGCTTGGCTAAACTGAACACGTTGACACCTCAATACATTTTTCAATATTTTCCGAATGGGCTGTGTCCTATGTCTTAATTTCTATAAAAGTGTACTATATATTGATAAAGTGGGTTACTAGAACCTCAAATGTCCAATTATTTGTTAATAACTCCTTTTATTTCAAGAGATATTAACAATTAAAAAAGTCGTTTTGTCTCTTTAATTATTAAAGGGATTCAACGTTCAACACATTCCAACTGCATGTGACATCACAATCGCTAGTTACTATCTCTTTTATATAACAGAGCGTAATAGAGATATATTCTTGACAGAACTCTGACAAGTTTACAGGCTACCAACCTTACAGCTCATAAATCTCTGCTATATCTATTTATATATCAAATATTATTTACAGCTATTTCAAGGAACAATAAAATTCAAATATTATGTCTGCCGTAACGGGGTTAAATAAAATAAAAACTTATTATTCTTTGACTTGACTTGATTATTTGACTACCAACAGCTACAAAACATTACCACAGCTCAACAAAATAACTGACGCTAAAACTACAATTCAAATTTTTAATTGCTATATCTCCGTCAACATTTAGATATTTAATAAAATAGACACGTCAATACACATTTATTAACATCAATTTCAATCAACAATTGAAAAATCGACCACTAACAAATAAGGACACAAGCCCATTCAATAATAAAATAGACGCGAAACTTTTGTTTAGTTAAGTTTGCTCCACCGTTCTGTGTTGTTCGTTTTCGTTTATTAATTAGACATACAGCTGAGAGCAGCTTTTCGTGTGGCGATTGTGGTGGTCAGTGCAGAGTCTAGAGTATAGCTATTCAGCACCCACCTATAGACGATTGGGAATTGCAAGTCTCAGTACATTTGTATGGATTCAAATCAACCTATAATCAGTATGGAAGTAGAGCCCAAGGCAAAAACATCTACTGGTATTAGGAGCCCAGCTGCTATTCGTGGCTGAAAATACCGTGTATCCCTTGTGGGTGACACTTAAAGATATATTAATTTGTGTGAAACTAATTAAGAAGGCATTATGGCGAGTGAAGGCGATACGAATTCCGCGAAAAAGGTGCAAGCCAATGGGGAGGCAACCCCCGATCCTAAGGATACTGTATGTACTTCTCGAATATTTTTGTTTTGGTTAAATCTGCACTATAATTTAAAAAAATATATATTTTAAAAGAATTAGTTTTATGGTAAACGTAATATTTATGTTGTAGGTACTTTTAAATATAAATTTTTTGTAATAGACATAATTTTTGTTTAGGGAGTAGGTTTTATAAATTTATACTGTTTATGACAAACTCTTGTTTCGCCGAAATTTTGCTTAAATGTGACGTAAACGGGAACTAAATTATATTTTTTGGTTCCTTCGGTTTACCGAAAACATTCTCTCTCTTCTTGTTTTTCGGCGACCCATTGTCTTTTTTGTAACTTGTTTAAAGGTACGTCCCAATGAAGAACTCTAACGGTTTTTGCAATCAACAATTAATAGTCAATTTCTAGTTGTATTTCAATATTTGAATTACTGTGTCGAAGATTTATATAAGTGACCTTCATCCCAGCCTAAAAAATATATATTTATATTTATATATTCGTGACCATAAAAAACACAACATTCAGACTTAGAAAATATAGCGGGTGTTCAGGAATTGAGCTCAACGTTCTTGCCCACACTGGCCGCCCATATTAATAAAGTGATCATTTCGAACCAATTTTTAGAAAGAACAAAAAAAACATTTTAAAACTGGTATTAATTTAAACAAGAACCAATTAACCCAGTAAACATTTTGGAGTCACTTTGACATCATATTGAAGATGCGTCATGATTTTTTTGTCATTAAAGAGTTCATTTATAGTTCAGTTTCTCACATTTTTTCATATAAAATGTCTACTTTATCGGCTACAGATGACGAAATTAATCCACCTGTCGGAATACAAATGAAGATAAAGTTGATGCGAACTATAATTGAAGTGAAATAGTCAGAGAAACGTCACTAAATAGGGCACTTCACCAAATTGTTTACTGGGGTATCAGTGCTGCCCTAAACATTTTTTTGCATTATTACAAGAAATGATAAAAGAATTCGGCGGCCTATAAAGTTATAATGCACCATCGCCCTGAGTATGTGTACTATACCTACTACTTAAATAATTCTGGTCCAATGATCGAACCCAAAGACACAGCGGCTTAGCGAGAGCATCAATATTTTCGCACACTGAGTCGTTTAAATATAAAATTAAAATATAAGATATTGTTTAAAGTAATATATAATTATTTGTATGTTTATCAAAATCGTGCCAAACCATGAAACTTGTTACTTACATTGCAATCCGTAGATAATACAAAATAATATAGCTGAGGAAAAATTAAAAGAGTTAGAGGTCCAAGAAAATAATTATATAAACGAAAAGAGAGAAATATTACGATATTATTTTCATTTTATTTGAATAAGTAACATCAGTATGATTACAAATGAGTTTTTCTAGTTTTTGTTTAATAATTGTATGAAAAATGCAAAGCCGAAATAAAAACACAATAAAAAATAAATGCATGCCATGCATACATTCAAAATAATATTTTAGCGATAAAATGTAAAACACACGAATACAGTGTATGCCTATGCTCGTCGTACATAACGAAAAGTACGTTACGTTGCTTAAGATAACCGAACCAATCAAATCAATGTTGATTTTTCTCAATTTTATTGATTACATTTTATGAATTAATGAATTACATTAAATATTTATTGTTATATATTTCATTTGTTAATAACATTTAAACTAATTAAATATGAAAATGTAATCATTGTAGGTGTTGTTAATTACAATCTAGAACTTGAAAACAAATTTCTAAATTATAAAACATTCAATAAAATATAAACAATTAATAAAATAAATAACACGTCGTGTTACAGAAGTTATAGAAAATAATATCAAGGTTTTTATGTTGGTACTAATGGTGCTAAAGCATCAATTGTTTTGTTATATACAAAGAATTTAATAACGAATAATTATTTTTTATTTATTAATTAATTAATTGTTCGTCTTTCGGCTTTACAATCTACATTCTTAATACATTTCATATACTTCAACTTACAATTAAATTTAAACTATTCTAGACCTTTTTTATTTCCAAAAGTACTTTCTGCTTCTTCTTCTCTTAACCCTCTTCCTTCATTTTCCCTAGTCTTCCTTCTGGACTGGTCTATTCCCTAGTCTATTTTTCTGGACTGAAGTTTAACTGTTTCCCCGCTACTTCTTTCTTTCTCCTGCTTCCCTTCACTGCCTCTTTTAGTACATCCTCTCTCTTCCTGTTCCTTGTGCAACCCAGCCATCATCTTATTTATTCTCCTGTTTTCTCTTTCCTTCACTGCCTCCCTTTAATAGCTGGCCAATATTCCTTTCGCTCGCTACTTTTTCCTTACACTCAAACTTAATGTGCTCCAGTGTTTCGTCCTCCACTCCGCACACTCTATACTTTCTTTCCTCACTACTTTCCCAGTATCTGTTTCCTTTTTCCTCATTTCCCAAACTAAACCTTGCTGTCCTTCTTATGTGTTTTATATCTTTTTCTATAAGGTACTGAGGTACATTATTTTCCCATAACCTTTTATATCTTGTATTATAGTTGCTTTTTTCGATTATAATAACCAATAATTATTAAATATTAAAATTGACATCACGACACGATTGACAATATTAAAGTTTGACATCACGGATTCTGTCTCTACAACCAAACAGAGATCGGTGTTTCTTTCTGATAACTGACCTACCTAACCTTATCTAATGTTATTTCAAGCTTCTTCATCAATCGAAGCTTATTATTTAAAATGATATATTTAGTATATTTTAAACAAAGTCAAAACGCAATCTGTTTATCGGGACATGCAAAAGAAACACCTTCGCATGAAACGATTACTGCTCTAAAAATACAATATTATTATAAATAGAATATTTTGTTTGTCGTTAAATTTAATAATTAAGAACCAACACAATAACAATTAAAATACCAACAAAGATACGACTACGACTAGTTAGAAAAAAATAGATTACATAATAAAATATTTTACAAGTATAAAGCCTCAATCTGTAAACAATTTATTTAGAAATATTTTCTTCTTTTAGAATTGACATAGTTTCATACTATTTCAATGTAAATCGTAAACTAATGAAACATGAACTATCGTAACTGAAAGAAAATAAATAAATACAAATATGTATTACATAAACTTGTATATGCACAAAGAATGTTGCATTTTGTAAACATTTACAAGATAAAAAAATACGCTTTACATTGTGTTAGTTAGATAAAAATTTATAGAAATTCTTTGCAATATGTTCAAGATGAGTAGGTTCAAAATTAAAAATTGACATTGAATGAGGCAAATTGGTGTAAACTGAATGAAAATTTCTGCATTCTTTTCAAATATTTTGTTTGCCACACTCAATTTTTACGATTTAGGTCATCACCTTGAAAAAATGGAGGTTAACAGAGATTTTTTTCAATATCTTCTTACCAGTGGGTCCTAACACAAAAATTGTTATTATCAATCTGATAGAGTAGTTAATTTTGTACAATTTGTGCATACAACATTTTTTTGTATGCCTGATATATATTTAGCTACACCACTGCAAAGTAGAGACACTTCATAGAAAATTACTAACTTGTCAAAACACCCGATGACATTTAACAATGAGTGAGTGCACAGTTTTACAGTTTTGTATTTAATCTGCTATTCAAGTCGCCTTCTTCAATTTGTTTCTTATCCTAAACTAACCCTGCATTCTACTTTATCCTTTCTCACCATGTTCGTTGGAATAAGAAAATAATAGTGAGTCACTATTTAATTCATATTTAAATCTTTCCAATAACAAATTGTTCTGTCTTAAATACAAATATATTCACATAGATTCTTTCCAGTCTGTAAGTTCAGAGAATATTTAAATCTTTTCACATATTTTGCACATCTCTTTGTGTCCTGGTCAATAATGGGGTTGTGTCCTTATTTTTCAGTGTGCCATTTTTCAATTGTTGTTTGATATTAATGTTAATAAATGTGTATTGGCGTGTATGTGTAAATATCTAAATATTGACGGAGATATAGCAATTAAAAGTTTAAATTGAAGTTTTAGAGCTAGAAATGGTCGGCCATATTTGTATGACGTGAAATGCATTTCACCGTCAGTTATTTGTTGAGTAGGTCAGTGCTGTGGTAATGTTTTGTAGCTGTTGGTAGTGAAATAATCAAGTCAAGTCAAACAATAATAAGTTTATATTTTATTTAATCCTACTAAGGCAGACATAATATTGAAATTTTATTGTTCCTTGAAATAGCTGTAAATAATATTTGATATTTTGATATATAAATACATATAGCAGAGATTTATAAGCTGTAAGGTTGGTAACACAACACAAGGATTGTGATGTCACATGCACTTGGAATGTGTACAACGTTGAATCCCTTTAATAATTAAAGAGACAAAATGACTTTTTTAATTGTTAATATCTCTTAACATATAAGGGGTTATTAAAAAATAATTGGACATTTGAGGTTCTAGTAACCCACTTTATCAATATATAGTACACTTTTATAGAAATTAAGACATAGGATACAAGCCCATTGGCGCCTGTCAATTGCTCCATTATGTCATTGTTTATATTCCTATTTATTTTATTGTTAAACGTGTCACAAGCATTTGTTATTCACAATAATATTGAAAAATATAACAATAAATCTCTGTACAAGTAAATTCATACTTAATGCGGTGATTCATACTGAAAAGAGATTATAAAGAGCTGTATAAATCCACAATGCGATGAAAAATTTATCTTATTCGTTCTTATATACATTATACGACAATAGTTTTCTATTATATCGTAGAGTTATACAACACAACTTGTTTTAAGCATGAGTCACCGTCATCTCGTAAGTTAATCTATAGTTAACTTAAAACTGTTGTTAACTTAACATTAACATTTACTTTTAAGACAGAGAATTTCTGAGTTTTATTGATCGCGATAAAATGATTTATATTTTGATGCATGTATTCAATATTTCTTATCGGTATGTTATTTGTGTATGCTATTGTATTTTGCAGTGCAAGGTACTCATGGTTATGATTATACATTACTATTTATTTATTAAGTGCCTTTCAGATTTGCAAATTTAATAATCAGATTCATTTCTTGATGTTTCCATTACTACAAATTAAATTCTGTTTTTCCTCTCCCTCATAACCGTTGCCATTTATTATCTTTCTCTTTCCACAATTACTGTTTTCTTAAGACTACAAAATACGTTTGTGTATGCAGCAGAGTGACTAAAGAAATTGGTTGATTACTTGGCTAATTGTTTTTATATAATTTTAATAATTATCTATATTATGTAAATTGAAATCTATAATTATAGACTAGTACGAGTATTACGACGGCGTCTATATAGGTTGCTGACTTCTATGGTATGTACAGGTAGAGAAATAAACTTTAAGAATGGGGTAATTGCATTCGTGCAACTAGTATGTCATTTAATTGTTAGCTTGGTATACACCGCACACATCTGCTAGATGGTATTTACATGGTTCGTGTCATGGCTAAAAGACCAATGACATACTTGCGTCATACTCTTGCAGCTAACAGATTTATTGCAGGTTTATACTTAAATTATATGACTTGACATACGTTAAATATCAATATCATATGTTCCCAGGCTCCAATGGATCTCGATGATCTACTTCCCCATGTGGGAGAGTTCGGCAAGTACCAGAAACTGCTCCTGTTTTTGATTTGTCTACCAGCGTGTCTTCCTTGTGGTTTTTGTGCGTTCAATCAACTATTTATGACGGATACACCGCCGCATTGGTGCTCTGTTCCTGAAATATTAAACTATAATTTGACAAATGAGAACGGGACCAAAGTAACAGCAGACCAAATCAAGGAAATCAGTATACCACTGCAGGTAAGCGAACATTTTGTTACTTCCCTACAAATAATTATAGTAAGAAAAATACCGTAGTCCTAATAATACTTGTCCAGGACATTGATTTCCCAGTAAACATTTTGGAGTCTCTTTGACATCATATTAAAGATGCGTCATGATTTTTTTGTCACGAAAGAGTTCATTTATAGTTCAGTTTCTCACAGTCTTTCATATAACATGTTTACTTTATCGGCTACAAATGGCGAAACTACTCCACCTGTCGGAATAGAAATGAAGATAAAGTTGATGCGACTATAGTTGAAGTGAAATAGTGATAGAAACGTCACTAAATAGGACACTTCACCAAATTGTTTACTGGGCTGCTTGAGCGGTAATTTTCCACTCCACATTCGAAATTAAGATTTTTTAATCGTTTTGAAAATTGCGAAAGTAGCGTCACTGTAACTCGTAGATTAATGGTCTAAAGACACTAAAAATTTTAGAAAAATGAATAGTGTTGTTAACTCATGTCCGTTATTTGAATCCATTACGAACTCGACTTCTATTTCAGTTCTCTAAATGTATATTTCTACCCCTGTCAATAAAACGTAACATTCAACTACGTAAATGCTACATTACTACGTATAGATTGAGTAGTGTCCTATTTTGTTTCGTATATGTTTTCATCATCACCGTATGACGACTCTAACTTAGAAGCCCTACATGTAATTAATTACGCTGACATATTACTGACGTCAGAATCTTCTTAATCTGACAAACTTTATTTACAAAGAAACTAAAATGTCATCGGCATTGGTTATTACTTTAGGTTTGGACTTAAGAGGTAAGCTCAACCGAGTAATGTGAATTACGAGCATTACGATATTGATAGGAATTGTATTCTTAATAAATTGGATTAGAAAAGAGTAGCATTTGACTTATTGATTTATTAGGTCAATGCTAGGTACAGGCAATATATTTCTATCAATTGAATGTAAAGAATATTGATATTACTAACGTTTCATATCAAAATCTTTATCGACTGCACAGTGGTCGAGATGGTTCAGACGTATATGATCTGTGTTTCAGTGTTATGCAGTTAAATTAATCACAATATAAATGTAGTCAGTGGTGCAGTTCACTTTTATAAAGCCTCGCATTTATACATTGCCAAATTCATCGTGTGCAATAGCACTAGTATCGGAAATAGACTGATGTTAAATAAAATTAAAAAAAGAAAACAATATAATAATTTATTTTAAAATTATTTTACAGTCCGACAACAAAACGTTCAGCAAATGTTCCCGGTATGCCGTCAATTGGACGGAGCTCCTAGAGGACACACCATTTTCGGAGATTATCGTCAATTCCACTTGGGAAACAGAGACCTGTCTAAATGGATGGATTTATGACAAAAGTGAAATTACATCCTCTATAGTTATTGATGTATGTAAATAATTGTTTGTTATTGTTTTTAACTTTTTAATTGCACTTCTTATTATTACCATCATTATCAAATAATTTCTTTATTATTATAATAAGAGAAAAAAATTCTTGATGCTTTGGAAATTGCTGCAATTAATTGGAATACGACGTGTAATTAATAAGTTACAAGAATTTTTTAATTTTAGTGAGTTGAGATTTATTTTTCAAATTTTTGGACCACTAATGTTTCAATTATATAAGATTATTTGCTTTTAGTTCAAAATCAAGAATATATATTTACTAATATCGCTGAAACTATCAAAACCTTCTCTTCTTAGGTGATTAAGGGAAACTACTCGTCTGATATTGCTAAATTTATATACTTAACAATAATAATATAACAATACTTATACAGAACAAATAGTGGTCCAAACTTAAGAAAAGAAAATAGCTTAATCATAATAATAATAAAATTAACAAACAATATATTTTGTTTTCAGTTTGACTTAGTGTGTGATAGAGCAATTTACCCTACACTAGGACTAGTATCTCTGAATATTGGGGGCCCTGTAGGTGTCTATTGTTTCGGGATGCTCAACGACAGAGCTGGACGTCGGCTTTCATTCTTTGCTTGTCTCTTTGTTCTCCTTGTTGGAAGTTTTCTAACTTGTCTTGCAACAAATTTCTGGTTTTGGGCTGGTAGCAGAATGATAGTTGGATTGACTATACCAGCCATATACCAAATTCCATTTATCATTGGTATGTATGAGATAACTACATCTCGTTATCTATGAATAGTTTTCTATTTATAAAGATAAATGTGACTAGGTTATTAACAAATGTAAGAATTATACAGAATGCTGTAAAATGTAGGTATTAGCAATCTACAACTTTCAACAAAGATGTTTATTATATCTTGTCTTATTAAAATATATTACTTATCTTCTTAAAATTTCATTGCTGAATAATTACACGTCACTTGACTTTTATACATACCTGCCAAAAGACTAATCAGTAATTTACAAGAGTAATTTTACAATAAGATCACTGAATTGAACTTTATTTAAAACTATATTTCTTCAAAAGTCTATATGTAGTATGTGGGTTCCTTTTCTCCAATTAAAATTTTTGGTTTTCTATTTTAATTTTTCCATGCTAATGAAAAGTGTATGTAACTACATTTCTTCTATGGTAAATAATGTATTTCTTCTAAGCAATATAAATGTTTTTTCTCTGTTTCAGCATTAGAATTAGTTGGTCCAAACTACAGAAGCTTTGTAACTGTCTTAACATGCACATTTTACACATCTGGAATGATGATGCTTGCAGTTGTAGCTAATTACGTTCCTAATTGGGTTCATCTATCCCTAGTAACATCAGCTCCATTTTTATTATACTTTTTCTACGCATTAGTCTTACCAGAATCGCCAAGATGGCTTTTAGCAAAAGGACGTTTTGAAGAAGCATTAGAAGTTTTAGAAGTTTTAGCTAAAGTGAATAAAAAGGATTTGCCAGAAAGTTTTAAAGATAAGTTACACCATCGAATGATATTACAACAAACAACAGCTGCTGTTAAAACGCCTGGACCTTTGTCATTATGTAAAACACCAAATATGCGCCTGAAGACTATTCTAATTACATTACTTTGGTTTGCAAATGAAACTGTGTATTTGGGGTTGAGTTACTACGGTCCAAATCTAGGAAGCAATCAATATGTGAGTTTCTTTCTATCATCGTTGGTGGAGATACCTGGTTATATCGTTTGTTGGTTAATTATGGACAGATGGGGAAGAAGATGGCCGCTTTGTTTGTCAATGATATTTGGAGGAATTTTGTGTATTGTTACAGTCACACTTCCTGATGGTATGTAAATATATTACATAGACATATGTTTGAAATACATTTTGGATAGATTTACTTAATCTATTTTTGTTAAAGATGCAATCTTGGAAACCCTCATACTCTTCTTAGTGTCAAAAGCAGCGATTTCAGCAGCATTTTTGATTATTTATCCGTTTGCGGGAGAACTTTACCCGACTCAGCTACGTGGTGTTGGAATTGGAACATCTTCATATATCGGAGGCCTGGGTTTAATTGTTATACCATTTATTACATATCTGGTAAGTTAAAACAATATTAAAATATTTATTTAAATAAAAGTGTTTCTATAGTAAAAGTAGTTGCATCATTTCAGGCGTTGAACTTAATATTATAGTATTCTATCTACCTATTATAATGTTTATCGTTTTTTAGGGAACTGATAATTTAGTTCTCCCACTTGTGATAATGGGTGTTGTGTCAGTTGTTGGTGGTTGTACAGGGCTTCGTCTTCCGGAAACATTGCATCATCGTCTTCCACAGACTCTAGAAGAAGGAGAAGAATTTGGCAAAGATTTAACTTTAGCAGATTGTCTAACTTGCATACCTCCAAAGTCAGTATTATATTTTTTATTCTTTAGAACCCTGTAGAAAGTTAAATTCATTATTTTTGTTTAATGTATTTTTTAGTCCCAAACATCCTAAGCGAAGTTATAGTTTAAGAAATCCCAGTATATCCACTGTTGCTGAACACTATTTGCATTACGTAAAGAATTAGTTCCATAGAATGTAATTATTCTCAGTTGATAAATTAGAATGCACAAATCAGAAGATTAAGGTAAGTGCGTTATTTTTTTGTTAAATAATATATTTGTTATATATCTCTTTCTCAGTTTTTAGTATTACATTTTCTGTTAGAATGTCAGTAGACGTTATTGTAGCAGTTTGTTTTTTCTGTGTGTTGGTATTGATTGCTTTAAATTTTAGACCAGGCACGATATCCACATCTGGTTCTTATGAAGACCTAGACCAATTAGAATTATCATCCTTAAGAATATCAGAACCAAGTGACTCACCAGAACATCGTGCCAGCAGCAGTAGTACAGGATTAGTAAAAGCGGGACAAGAGCGAGACAGAGTATTACGTCGTCAGAATACAATGCGAAGACTTGTAAGACAGCAAAGTATCATGGAGACTCAAAAATCTATGGATGGAACGATGAAGCTTACGTATTGGTTCTGACTCTTTGAAATTTTGATGGTGGTTTTAGTTTATCTGGTTAATGGATTGTTTTACCTGTTTCGAGTACTTTTTAGTCATAAATGGACAAAATTGTAAATCAATGTGTTAATTTAATATTTAGAATAGTTAATTCGTACGTTGGAATATTATTGTTTGAGTATTCATTTTATTTGTTGTCGTATAGGATATTTTAATTGACATATGTACGGAAAGGTTATGGGGGGTTTCCCTTTTTAATGGGCTGCTACGCTTAATAATTATTTTTATTTCAAGACAATTGTGCAGCATTTACGTATAATGTATCTGATATATAAATGCTACATTTTAATTGTTCTATGATAGTATTTATTTCTAAATTCAGTTACAGTAATAATGTTGCCATAATAACAAAGGTTCAATAGCAATATTGTGAACTTATTCTCATTATATTTAATATTACATAACTAACACTAAAGAAAAGACATGCAGAATTGGGCACAAAAACAAGTAGATATAAAAGTATAATTTTGTGGATTGTCATGATGAAGTTATATTTCTTAAATTATAATAATCAATCTATATATTAAAGTTGCGTAATAAAATTTAAGAGCCAACTCTCACAAATAGTTTAAGATCAAGAAAAAACCTGTAACAAAATTTTAAGGTTTCATTATTAGCTAAAAATCATTTTTAATATATGCTCGAATATTTATATTTGTAAAAAATCATTCAGCACATTTAATTCAATTTCTGTAATAAGTAAATAATACTAGAAGGTTAAGAAATATTATTTAAATATTGTTGCGCCTGATAAAATAGTTCCATGCATTCATTCAAACTATTTCCAATTTCTTAATTACATTTGTGTAAAAAAATATGTATTTGTAGTAGTTCGATTTAATTAGAATATTATTTAGTCCTAACACTTGTGGTGCTCTATTATTTAATAAAAAATCAGTATTTATAATATCTCATATTGTCACTCTAGTCTTTCAGATAGTTATACATTTGGTATTAGAATAGCAAAAGAATTTAAAACTAATAAATATTTTTTGATAGACATTACTATTATGTAATTAGAAAATATATGATATGTGTTAGTAAATATAGAACAAATAGAAATAGGATTTATGTAAGATGAACAAAAAAAAGTACTTATTAAATTATTATAAATATAAATGCAAATTTTTATGTTTGTAAGAAGAAGTTTGCGTTTTATTATTAAAAAGTAAATCGAATTCTTCCGAAAGTTATCGATAATGAACGACTAATTATTGCACAATGTTTTAACTAATAAAAACCCTCATCCCCAGACCTCAGTAGTGTTTGAAGGATCGGACGGTGTAGTTATGTCGCAATATTTTTCGGTGGACATTTTTTACAATAATTTTATAAATTAAATTAGAAAATATTATAAATATTTAAATAAATCGGTGTTACTTTATGTTCTTGTTACTTACGTTAAGTAAGATTGTGCCAATTTGCTTTAAAGAGTTGTGGTGAGAAATATTTTTGATTGTACTATTCTATTGCATTTTATGAACGTGTTCAGACTTGTTTAAAAGAATCTGGGAATTTATAATAGCAACAACGTTTTAAACGCGTTTGCAAATATGTGCCATGCAAAATATAACCTACAATAATTATTTTAATCATTTTTCGCTTGGGAAAGGTATTTTCTATATTGTGTTTATATGTATATTATATAAATAGCTATCAATTATATATAGCTATTAGTTGTTTAATAAATTAATAAGCTTGAAACACTTACAGTTGTGGTTAACTCAGCGTTGAAAGAAATATTTAAAGTATCTGTTAAAATTAAGAATGTACATGACATGACAGTCATACATTTAGATTGTTTAAAATGCTTTTATTGTAGTTTACGTGTTTATATTTTATATATAGCACTGTAATTATTTAATTTATTTATTGTCAAACAATTTGAGAGATTCTTTCAAACAATTTTAAATATATAAACTGAAGTGTTTAAGGTTAGTTGCCATCTGCTGGTAACTTAAAAGTTAGGTGCTATAAATTATTTGCTAAATTTGCGGTTTGTTTCATGGCTCATATATAAAAAGCGGCATGTTCGTAATTTCAAATAGTTTTCGTTTAGAGTTTAAATAATATTATTTTTATAATTAAACTTTTATATAAATTATAGTGAAGTGATAGTGAGTGAATAAAGACTTTTTCTAAGTAGTTGCTGAAGTCCTGTGTTCTAACTCATCCTTCTTAAGTACAAGGTAAGTGTTCTTTTCACTTATATCAAAAGATAATTATTGTTTCATTTATTATTGTGATTATTGTGACAATATACATTACGTTCTTGGTTCAGAAAGTTCTTCGTCGTATAATTTTCATAATGGCATCTAAATTTCTTGACATTTTTGTCATCTTTCTATGTATGTGGATAGATAATGGTACATTTATATTATAGAATAAAACAAATGTGTTTAATTTATCTGTGCAGAATTTATTTCATATATTACTTTTTATAATGCATTTTTTATATATGTTTTTCTTTTAACATAATTATTACTTTTGTCATTGCTGCTTTTGTAATATTAGAACTATTTTATAATATATATTTTTCTCATTTTGTTTGTTACAACAGCGAAATCATTTTTATTATTATTTATTTATATGACTACAATTTAGTTTATTTTTGTTTTGATAATAACTAAGATATGTCGGTAATTTATAGACTTGTATTTATTGCAGGCGCTTTGTTTAAAATATTGCCTGGTTGGTACATAAAACGACATGGTAACTTATTTTGCAATACAGGTTTACGTGAATGCCGGTAAAATAGGTTTCTTACATTACAATATAAACCTCACAAAAATATTTAATTAATATGTATTTAAAATATATTTAAATATTATGTAATTAAGTATAAATGTTATTCTCGAGAAATTATCCACTAAACACATTTACGTGGAAACGTATCTGCTACATAAATGTTATGTAAATGCTACTTTTGTGTTTACTGGAAAAAATTAAAACATTTAAATATAGAAAAAAATTTCTTATACACTTCTGGTTGTTAAATGCATACGTAAAGAAATTTTTACCTGCAGAACGCATCCCAGTAAACCAAACTCTACGAACAATTCGGTTAAGATTCGTGTAGGATTCTTTTAAGATACTCTTCGACTTTTGTTAGACTTCGAACAGACTTTTCGGTGACATAGGTTCAATGTTCGTCAGCAAAAATGAAACTGAATACGAAGAAATGCGGATAATTTAAAGATATATATGAAAATATTATATTCTTTTTATATATATCTATAAATTATCGGTACATTATAGGTATGTGCAAATATAGACAGCATGGCAAATTGTTTTTAGGGTAGTTACTCATAGTTAAGTTAACTACGCAGTACTTGCAGTACGATCTTTGAAGTCGTAGCGAATTCCATAAGAATTCGAGTTCGCTTACTTTGATTTACTGATATGCGATCATGCAGTAACAGTTTTATATGCGCAAAAGTTATGATATGCATCGATTGATTTAGCTTTCAATTTAAATAATATTTTTTAATTACAATTAAAATTGAATTTCTAATATAGGTATATATCAAAGGTTCTTTAAGTATACTTTGCCGTTAGAAGTACATTTGTATAAGTATTTGAAATATATTTGATTTATTTTGTAGATTTAACAATAGGTGTCGGACGGCGCAGGCATTTACTATTTACCTAATTTAATACGAATTTTAATACATTTTCATATTTTAGATTTCTATCAAAATTATATTTATTTTCGTTGAACATTAGAATTTGTTTTGTTAATTTATGCTATATGTAAATTAACATAGAAATTTCTGATAATTTTTTCAAAAAAATCTATTAAAAATCGTATATTTGTAAAATAGTACTCCTTTTAATTTGTTGTGGTAATGTATTATGCACTATTAAATATAATAATTAATAATATTTCTTAAATTACATGTAATTAAATATATTAATAATATATATGCATCTCTATATTAATTTTAAGGAAGGTTTTTTCACATTAAGTTACAATTTCATCATTAAACATAGTTTTTTAGTTTTTTTCACATATAAAAATTCTTTTTTTCATTTTTTATTTTATTACAATTTTCATTTAAATTTAATATATTTAACAAATGGTTTGTTACTCAAATTTGTTAATTATACTAATTTTAATGCAATCTCGTTATCTTACATTTCAGTCTATACGTTTTTTTTTCTAATAGCAGAGCTCAACTGGTACAAGGCAACTTTCTTTCATTTTAAATTCTGTCTTCTTTAATTATTAATAATTATTTTTACCATAATTAAAAACGCTTTTTATAGATTCAGTTTTAAATTATTTGAAAATGAAATTGGTATAAAATAATTTAAAAATATTATAGGTTTTTACAAAACTCAAGAAGGGCTCAATGTTGTAGAAGTAGGTTGATGAATATTTTACTTTTCCATCGGTTGGATTTTTTACTTTGAAAAGTTAATGCGTGGATGATTTGAAAAGGGTGACAAAAAGTACATAAAATGTTTAAAAAATGCACCAAATAAAAACATAATTTTCCTTCATTTAATTATATTTGATGTTTATTGTTATTTGCTCTTAAACAAACAATAACACTTATTACT
This sequence comes from Panorpa germanica, assembly GCA_963678705.1. Classification (NCBI taxonomy): domain Eukaryota; kingdom Metazoa; phylum Arthropoda; class Insecta; order Mecoptera; family Panorpidae; genus Panorpa; species Panorpa germanica. The sequence continues at coordinate 18,246,508 of OY783211.1, read as the reverse complement.
TTTCTAAATTAATTACATCAAATTTAAACATTGATAAAAATATATTTTTAAAATGTAGTGCAATAATTTAATATGTGGTAAAAATATTTATTAAACATTTTAAAAGACCTTAAATTTAATTTTTAAGTATATATAAATATTTCTTTTTCTAATTACACAGAAAGAAAATGGTTTTCGAAGAGAAATGGCACTTATTTTTAATAGATGTAGATACCGTGTAAAATTTTCTTAACATCATTTTCATTTTTCAAAATATTTCTTCTTTTTTTTAAATAGGTAAGGTACATACTTCGGCAAGCGCTTACACAGTAGAACTTGGTCTAATTTAATAATCTCATAATTAATTCTTTTTACACAGTTTTAATTTTTTTAATATCAAACATTCAAGATCTTTTTTCTTAGAATAATAAAAGCTTAAATCTATTGATCATACATACATAATGGTCATTTATTTTAATTGTATCTTAACATTCAAATCTAAGTAAAATATTTTACTAATAATATATATTATTAACTAACAAAAACCATTTAAATTTTATATGGCAAAAGCAGTTACTAAATTAAAAATTGGCAAGATATTTATTTATTTTAAATATATTTTTCTTACATTATTTATTTTTATTATATTCAAAAAGTATTCGTTTAATTTCGGAATAATTTATTTTTAATTAAAATATGGCGTAGTTTTAGATCGAATGGCACAATTTTGTATTTAAATTTTGTACTAAGAGTAATTTCGCTAAATATACAAATTTTTATTTTACATTGTTTAATGTAATTATTTTTGTTTAGCAGATTTATTATACCAGTAAATATAGTTATATAAATTTTACATAGTTTGTACGTTACTGTATCTACTAGTATATATAAAATAGACTTTGTAAAATGTTTGCATACAAATGTTACATCAATATTACGTTAAATGAACATATATTTGTTTGTTATATAGTATTTAATTATTATTTACTGGAATTTTTGTATTTAATATAAAGTATGGCAAATGTTTGATAAATTTTTTTCCGAAAATTAACGAATACTACCGAAGATTTACTGGTAACATTTTATATGGCAAGATAATAAAATAATTATAATTAAAATTATGTTAATAATAAGATCTCTTTTTTAATATATTTAATACTTAAACTATATTCTTATAAAAACTAATATATATATTATATTAATAAAATTCAAATTTAAAATTTGATTTATTACTAATTCTCACAATAAGTATTTTAAGTAAAGTAAGTTTTAAAAACCTAAGGTAACTTAAAGTTCAATTAATTTAAAATTAAAATTTATATAGTTTATTTCGTCTTGTAAATATAAAAAAAAAATCTGATAAAGTTCTAGCGCTTTGACTAGCATTGTATATCGCATTCATTTTATGTTATTTGCAGAATAATTGTTTAAAACACGTTTTATTTATATTAAATACTGCCATCTATGTACAAGAATTATTACTTTGTAACAGGAGGTGCTGTGGACAGGTATTTATGATATATACAAAATTTGTATTTGTTGTGTTTCTTGTTTAACAATTAATCTGCTTGGTAACTCACAATCATTATTATATTTAAGCAGAAATTTTACTGCATTTTTTAAGAAGTACAATTAATAGTTTCTCAAATTTATTGCTGTAATATTTTTAATATATTATTTGAATAATTATTAGTAGAGTAACGTGTTATAGTAGTTGCGGCTGGTATTAGTGCAGGCGCTAATTTACAATACAGTTTGCATTCAATAACAATTATTCAAAATATATATGTTATTTTCGCAATTATTATCAAATTATTATTTTGAAAAATATATACAACAATATAATTAAATTAATTAAACTATTTATCACGTTTTTGCGCACATTAATACGTTTATATACAAAAAAAAAGAAAAAAATCATTTGCTTTTAACTTATCAAAATTAAGATAAAAAACACTTATTAAATTTTTAATCAACATCAAAGAAAAGAAGTGTGTTATATAATTAAAGTTCTTACACTTGGATTTCAAAAGAATTAATTCTAATAATATTTAAAAATTGTTTTTTTTTATATAAAACCTAATATCAAAACAAAAATCACGGCCCTTAGAAAGGCAAACTGGCAACAAACATATTTTCAATAAGTGGAGGAGCAGGAACAAGGTCCTCTAGCTTCAGGTAGAAGATCCTTTGCAGTCCTTGTACACTGAGAGATCTAAGTTCTGGTAACTTGCCCAATAATCGGCTGAAATAATGGGCTTTACGTTGCGCCTCTGCGTTATACGTCACATGATCTCGAAGGGAACTTATTATTTTCATTTGAAGAGCTTCTACTCGGCGAGGTTCTTTTAAGCCATGGCGTTCTGAAAGAAAAAACAAAGACAAAATGTTAGAGCAGTTATAAGTCTCATCTATATTTGTATATAGAGTTACATCAATATTCATAAAGTAGAATCCCGTTCAATACGAAACGTATATATTCAGGGCTGGATTTGAGGGGGGCAAAAAAATAGAGATAAAGCAATAAATTTTTGAAAGACTTGACGGAAAAGAATTATTTCTTCTATTCGTAAAATAATTAGGGGCCTCCGCTCATTCGGGTCCCGCTATTCTTGCCCCTGGGCCTCCACACCTTTAAATCCAGCTCTGTATAAAAAGAAATATGTCTATGTAGGTAGGTCGCATTTGATGATTTCATATTTATGTAAATTTTACATAAAATTTGAGTTGATTTGAGATTTGACCTCAGAGAAGTTACGACTAAGTTTTGAAACATTGTTGCATCTATTTTTGCCACTATCATAACAAATATTTGTCTATATAAATGAATTTTAGCAAGTTTTTTTATTTGTTTATTACGCAATAAACTGCGCAACTTAAAATGCATAATTTATTACTAACACAAAGTATGATGGCCATATCATTCCTGAATAATCTTACGTAATATTAATTTATACATATCACACAAATACAAACATATATATGTATACATAATCAAATTTCACGCCATATTAATTTATAGTAACATAAAAATTTTTAACAAGCGTATACCCATTAAAATCTTCATCCGTATCATTTCAAATAAAACTACTACATCAGATACTAACTCTACTAATTTCAAATATGCATTCAAAAATAAAGTAAAAGTATACTTATATGTAGTTTTTATTACAATATTAAAATTAAAACATATGACGTCATTATAAAATGCGTGACGTTCATTGACCAATGCTTTGATGATTAAAATAATTTCCCATGTATTATCTATCGTGAACGAGTAATAGTAGTAGTATGCAACGTAATTTGTAGGCGCGTTTTGCTTCTTTTGAAGGGTCTAATATTAGAGTAGTGTACTATGATTTAATTATAAGAAGTTAAAGTAAAAAATATAATGATTTTCTTACCTGTAACTAATGTGAGTGCGCAGAGACAAGAGAAGGCAGAGATATCTATGTCCATTGCATGTAAACTATTACTAAAATCCAAAATGGCGTGTAACCAATCCCCAAACGATCTTTGGCATTGTTGTTTATCCAAAACAACGCCGTTACAAAAGGTCATTTTAGTTTCATCCATCCTCGTTCGGTAGGACAATCGTAAAACAAATAATTCCAAAGAAGCAGATTGAAAAAGTAATTCTTGATCTTCAATACATAAATCTGTAAATCCAGGTAACTTATCAGCAAAGTGTTTAATAACATCCACAGATGTCGTTAGTAGACTATAAAACTGTTGAATTTTATCAGCCTCAGACATAGCTGGATCATTTGGGCTAGGTTCTCTATATTGCGAATAATCTAGACTTGCTAAATCCGGGGTTGTATCAACGTGCGCTCGTACTAATGCAGTTATCATAGAAACAGGAGGTGAGGGGGGAGATTCTTGAGGAGATTTAGGTTTGGAAGGTAATCTTCCTCGTCTTCCTTTCAAGGAATCCGTCCGTACAACTTCTTTCACCATTCCAACAGCTAGACATTTTTGGAATCTACAAAATTGGCATCGATTCCTTCGTCTTTTATCTACAGGACAAGCTTTATCAGCCAGGCAGACATATTTTGATCCTTTCTGAACCGTCCTTTTGAAGAATCCTTTGCAGCCTTCGCAAGTTCGAACGCCGTAGTGCTGACATGCTGCTGTGTCTCCACACACAGCACACAACTGTGATGGAGATTGCGGGGCTGGGTTCCGATTTCCTGGACTACAGGATGATAAGTCTGTTAGTCCACATCCTGGAGAACTTGACGCAGAACTTGAAGCAGAAGGAGGTGGACCAGTTAGAGTGCTGATTCGTAGTTTCGGACTCTCACTACTACTAGTTGATTCGCTTCTTTGTAAAGGAAGAGATGCTCGCCTTTGTCTAGGACTTAATCCTGTGGAAACATGTAACTCTGCTGCTGACGGGAAAGGAGGCAATGAATATGTATCTTGAGGGATTGTGTGCGACTCGGAAAATCCCGGACTGCACGATTGGGGATTAGGATAATATGCAGTAGGAGAATTATGTTGATATTGGGGGAAATCATACGTTGATGCATGCATATTTGTCACTGCCGGATGGTGATGGTGATGATGATACGCAGTTTGAAGATTAAAACAATCTTCATCCATTTTAATTCCAAATTGTTCAAAATCGGGGCGGGTATAACGAACACTGTAAGTTTCTTGAAAACTTGGTAAAGGTTGACCAGGGATTGGAGATTCACTTAAGGAGTGCGGAGATCCTTCTCCAGGTTGTTGTTGCTGCTGTTGCTGCTGATGATGTTGTTGTTCTTGTTGTTGGTGATGTTGTTGAGAATGGTGTTGATCGGGGAGAATAGATTCGGTTGAAGTTAATTGCGTAGTTGAAATTTGAAGAGGAGTACTTTGAAATATCACTTCCGGGAATGGATCCAATTCTTCATGTAATTGTATACCACTGTTATCTTCATGAAATGGTGCGGATAGCAAATCCGCAAAACTACTCGATCCAAAAGATGCCTGCAATTAAAAAGAAGTCGTTAATAAAATTATTTAATAATTTTATATGTTCTCAACACCTGTTTCAGGATAATTAAGATACGGGATATTAATTCGTAGAAATGTTGTTGTAGGCTATTCAATTTTAATCCATATGTTATCCTCGAGATTTGCATTTAATCAATATATTCAGACATGTGTTCAATATCACGCCTACATTCTATAATTAATAATATCAATTGATTCAATTGCAAAAAGTGATCTTATTCATTTCTTTGAAAGAAAATGATAAATTGAAAAGTTATTTTAATAGATGTTTTCTAATGAATCCTTTTGGTACAACATAATAAATGTATCTTAGTCCTTTAGAAATATATTTTTATTTTATTTAGGGTAATTATTAATAAAATTTATACTATTTCGAAACCTGTAAATGAAAGAATTAATTTACTCAGCATTTTCAAATTTCATGTTCATTATTAGAACGCTTTCCGTTATAATAATTCGGTAAATATTTTATACTATTAGGATTAGTTTTATAGATATTTATAAATCCCCAAATGTCAATCTGTCAAATTGCCAATTTGGCAAAAGAAGGGTAAAGTACCATCATCTAGAGATTGTCCATTTATTTAATCTAGATTAATGAAATAGAAAGATCTAAAATTACTGCAAAGGTTATTGATGAATAATTTTTTAATAATAATCGTTAATTTCTTCGATTAATTACCGACGTTTATCTACGAGTTTTCGTTATTTCTCACGAATTCAATACGCAATTCTATGTTACCCGAAATCAGTAAAATATTAATACAATTAACACGAGACCGCGGCGGTTAATTTCTCCGATGAAGTAAGGTTTCAAATGATGCGCGTTTGAACTCGTGACAATTCATACTAATATCGAATAGCGATAACACCAATTAAAGGGAAACAACAACCAGCGACGGGCATAGTCTAATGTCAGGTTGATTCTTTTAATTCTAACCCCGAATTCAATTCAACCCAGTCACAATTTCTGCAATATTCACTTCTTTGTATTTCCATTCTATTATTCCTATTTGATTGAGGTTAAAATTTTTAGCGCTCTACATATATTACCAAAATATTGTATCTAACGGTCATCATTTATTTTTATATACTATTGCACTATTTTGGTTTCGAGCCGATTTTTTAAATATTATTAATTAAGTCAATTTTAGTTTATGTCAATTAGGGCGATTTGGAGCTACAATAACACCAGTCAGTGACACATAGAAATTTTCTATAGTTCAGTTACCGACGGAAACTAGAAAATATTTTAATTTCGAAAATTTTGTCTTTATAATACATCTATTCATTATATAGAAAAAAAGTTAAATTAGTAAATAAATCATTGAAAAAAATTTGGTTGTATTTGTTGCCCGGCTCAGACGTTAGTTTTTTAGTTTTCAAACCGAGACTCTACACCGAAAGTAAACTCAATTCGGACCAAAATCATATACAAAAATATTCCGTGTATTAAAATATATTTAATATAAAGAAAGTTGCTTTTTATGTAAAAATTGTTATCTGAATACAATGTACTGCATAAAATTAAAAAGAATACCTTTTATAGGAATAATTAAGCCATGCCAGTACCTTTTCGTATCTTTAGAATCAAACAAACAAACCAGCACAAGCAAAATATGAGTCTGATTACTCGATTTCGTCCTTTTTAGATTACTACAATGTTAAATGACCTTTTCATGTTGTATATTTAAAATCATAAAAGTAAATCATTTTAAAAATTAATGCAGTTTAAATAAAATATTGTTAGATTGCCTTTTTTAAGGTAATATTAACATTTTATGTTTAGCGTGCATATATCAATAACAATTAAAAACTCGTAAATACATTTACACTTCGTTTAATAAAATATAATAAAATAAATATATAAAAACGCAATTAATAATACTAATAAAAATACAATAAAATTAAAACAGTAAAAATAATTTCTTATATTTAATATAAAATCTCACATTATGATTTTTCTATGACACTATAAAAATAAATATATCCAATGGCGGTAAATTTAAAAAATAAATTAAAAACAATGAACATCACCTTTAAATAAACATTTTAACACATGTATATCCATTATCACTACTTTGGTAATCCACTTTTCAACATTTCACAGCACAATTATTTTTATAGGTTTTGTATTCTGCCCTAAAATGTTTTTTATCGCCACACGTAATTCCCGTAATATTGTCCTCACGAGCCGTAATTTACGTCTAACAACGACCAACACTTTGAAACAACTGTCTGAACTGGCTTATTAGACCTTTCTATTCCTTTCAATAGGCCTATGTAAATGTAAAAGACCTACCTTCAATTTCTAGAGTTACTTGATCAATGGCGGGGAAAAGCATATCGCGAGAGAAAATAAGAGGGGATATTATTATTACCCCCACCATATTTTATCGCTAAATTTTTCTATGAGAGAAGGATGTATTGAGTTCAATAGGGCGGGAACATTTATTTTATGCTCTGATTTTTGTTGTTTAATTCAATTTTAAATATTGTTTATTTACTTTTGAATTGTATTAAGTTTGTAAATATATTCCGAAACTATTTATAGGCTAATCTTGATTCCAACAATTCATATTTAATGGCCCATATGTTTGCACATACAACGGTCTAACTTGACTAAAATAGCATTCTGCTATTACACATTGAGGGGCGGCAAATTAATTTCAAAATTTGTATCTTTAAGTGAATGAAACTTGCCATTACATTTAAAAAAGATTCACTAGGCGGAACTGGTTTTTAATGGTGGTTTTCCGATATGTCTCAAGAGATTTCTTAACTTTTAGAACATGAAAAAATTCTAGAACAAAAAACAATAACAAATCACTCAAAAGTTTGTAGGATGACTATCAATAAAAATCTATATGGTTTTTAGGTAGTACCAACTTTCAAACGATATGTGTTAAAATTTCATGACGTTCTGACCATTAGTTTACAAGTTACAGTGGTCTTTTAGTGACACTACTTTAGTAATTTTCAAATCTGAATTTCGTGTGCTGTATTTAGTTCGCTACTAGAGAAGTTTACAGTATTGAATGACGCAATATCGACTACATTAATTGGAGAATAATTAATAAATAATACTTTAGTACACTAGAGTATGATACTCGCAAGAGGGCGTCAACCTAGAGCGTCGGGACGTTAACCGCATTCATTTCATTCGCTGCAATGTGCGCATGACTGATTCCTCCTCATTATATCATAGCAACGGTAATGCTTGAATGCCAAAACATTATGTATTATGTATTGAATTAAAATGGAGTTTTGAACATGCGATATAGCGTGTTTTAATCATTTTATATTATTAGTTTATGTTTTGGTATATAGATGGCGCTAATGGTTATACAAAAATACTGTTTTTCCTGAATAACCAAAAGAATTTTGGTTCAGATTTTATAATAATTGCAAAATATCTTTAAAAAGTTTTAGGCAAGTGATGATTATGAAAGTAGCGGGGAGTACTTTGCGGTGGTCATTTTTAGACGCAATAAATTAATTTTTACCAGCGTTTGCTTAAATAATTTTTGGCCGAAAGGCTACATAGGAAACAAAGCAAACAGATATGAATACGTGTAAAAATGTATAAATCATTTCAATATTGGTAATGGAATTTCAATATTCAAATGATAATTTTTTCAGCTATTATGCGAAATCAATTATACCTAGGGAAACTTTTTTAGAGTGCCGTAATCCTAAAAGGAATGATAAGCTAAGCCTTTTTAGGCTTACTGATTTTACTGATTCATCTTCAGATTTATATCTAAACAATATTATACTTTTTTTTGGGTTTTCCATCTAGAATCTCAGTCCTTTCACTCTTTTGTAGATAGATTTTATTTTAGACAATGAGCATATGACTGAAAAAATAGAATTCAGGATGGGAGAACTTAAAAAGGAGTACTCCAAAGACAGGGAACTGTTTTCCGGTTTATTTTTATTATCGAGCGAGCGCTGGGAAACTTTTTCCGGAGAACAAGAACTAAACATCAATATTATTTCCCGGGAAATCCCGCCTGCCATTCTCTAACCACAAGAATAAGCAGAACATAGACTATTTCTTTTAAAAATTGATAGTCGATGTGGCTTAGGGTGTATATAACAAAAAAATTATTCAAATAAAAAATTGATACGTTTCTTTACGTAATATTATATCAATATTTATATTCTTTAGGTTTAGCGGGTATATACTATGTATATATAATATTTGAAATGATTTTATAGCATACCAAACCTTGAGAAAATTATAAGGTGTTTAATTAAGTTTCATTAATACTGTTATTTTTTCTTAATTTTACGACTATTCTTTTTAATGATAACAAATATGAAGAAATTTAATGTACATTTGTCCTCAACATATATTTTTATGACTAAATTATCGACTTTTTTTTAAATTCTTAATTGAATTTATAAATAAAATTCATACAAATTGAAATTTTAGCCTAAAGCGATATCCATACGTTAATAATATACTGGTAGATTCATTTAGTTCCTTTTAATTGAAAATCTATTTTATCATTTTATAACATTTTGATTGTTATTAATTTTCTTAAGTTAAAGCTACCGTTATTCATTTATTTCATCTTTCTCAAGTACAAGTTTTTAATTAAATATTATTTGAGAATGCTGTTAGAACATACAAATATCTTTTTCTATTTATTACTGTTTTTTTAATTCACTTGTAAATAAAAAACTATTAAACTAACTATGAAAAACCAACAAGAAAGAAACAGTGTGTATTATATTCGAGTTTAGTAATTCTTCCAAGGATATGCGCGTAAAATTTTAAAGATAAATTAAAAGAAAAAAGTTTAAACGAAGTCTTTAGGCAAAACTACTTTGGCAATACATTTCGTACTTTTCCATAACTAATGTCCCATATATCTAGATTGCATATATCAAATTTCAACTCTCAAAGTAATACCTGAACAAAATGGCGGCAAATATAAAACAGTCAGCTCTTGTTGATACACTACTTAATTATTTAGAAACTCTACAATTCATGTGAGCAGACTACATCCAGCTTCGAATTAAAAGATTTTGGGCCGAAAGGATACGTAGGAGAAACGCCAAATATATATTAGTAATATTTTTGGAGCTCCCACGTGGAATAAATTGTATGTAACCACAATTGACTTTAAGACTAGCTTAAATTACTTCTTCTTTTATCTTCCGCACGCGAAATCAATTGTATCTAGTCAAATTCTTACCAGAAGGTTAATCTAGGCCTGGCTTCCTCACTTCCTAAATATTGTGTGATTATATTTAATACGTACTCAACAAATTAAACGAAATAACACTAAAACTCAGAAATAATTTAGTTCTCAGGTTTTGCAATCGAATGTGGGAGGACAGCGGTGTCGTGTAATCGCCTAAACGCGCTTTGTTTAACTACTATTATGATAATATAAAATTTAGTTAAAAAGTTGATTATGATTGTTTATAATTACTAACAAAAGTATCAAATATTTCTAGTGATGTTAACGTTGTAAATTAAAGAAATATTTATAAACATTTCTCATGTTGACATTTTTATCTACAAATAAATATCATTATTTTATGAGCCAGTCTCTGTTTTTATCGGTCATTTAAAATATTATTACTCAAGTAATAAAAATAAAACATTTCATAGATTTTTATCAAAAACTTTAATGAATTTAAATATTATCTTTTAAAATATCTGCATTTTGTTACATACACGATCAATCCAACCTATGCTAGTTCCGTATTGAAGTTAGGACTTTATGGGATTGTTTTTTTATAGCCAGAGGTGTGCAACCTATATTCTGAGAACTATATTTGTTGTTAATACAAGTTACGTAATCATTCTTTTGGTGTGAAATGGTTACATACCTGCTCTGTGTAAGTGACACTTGTGTTTTTGATCTCACATATAAATTTTTATGATCGTGGAATAGAAATAAATTATAAATCAATTTATGGTGTTTATGGAAATGAGTCGTACCGGTTTCTTTGAGAAATCTGAGCAGTTTCTTGATGAGTGTTCAATTAGTGATGGACAGTTTAGTAAGTAACGAAGAAAAGGAAATAAGTTACAATTATAATTATGATAAATACAAAACTGTTAATTTACTGTTAACGTTACGCCACTGGCTAGCTGCCACTGCATAAATGCAATGTAAATTTATTCCAGTCGGTATTTCTTCAACAGAGCTATATGCCTAATCAATAAATGTTAATTTTAGCAAATGATGATTATAATTTTATAAAATTAAAAAAAATAAATAATATGTCTCCACGCCCAAATTATGTATCACGATTTCTAAATTGTGGAATTTTTACATTTTAATAGCGTTATTAAACTTCCAACAATAAATTAAAGAGTTGCAGCGGGCTGAGTTAATGAACGTATCGTCGTATCGTCGTCGTATCGTATTCGAAACGGATCCGATGAGAAACCGTTTTAAAAGTTAATCGCATCAGTGCTGGAATCAGAGCCGACGTAATGTGATATATATGATACAGGTGAATAGAAATGTATATACAGTGAGTGTAAAAAGTATTCGTACACCTCGGTATGCAAGAAGAAAAACGAATTTCCTAGGCTTCCTGGTATATATTTTCTAAAAAACAAAATAGTATCAAACACTTCAAGGTTACAGCACTTTATTTATTACAAAAGAAAAAAATTAAAAGAAAGACTGAGTGCGTGGTAAAAATAAATACGCACAATATATTCGAAATCACAAACAAAAAGTATTCGTACATTTCATAAATTCGTGAGAAAATATAAAGAATTAGTGATAAAATAACAAAAAAAAATAGTAATTAATATTTTGTTGATCCACCTCTTGCATTAATAATAGCTTGGAGTCTTCGTGGCATAGAATCAACTAGTTTAGAAGTGTAAGAAGACGGTATCAGAGCCCATTCCTCGCGAAGCGCGATTTTTAATGTTTCTTTATTCGAAATATGTCGTGTTCGAATTCTTTTGTCAAGATAATCCCACACATACTCTATAACATTAATATCGGGTGATTGAGGAGGTATTTCAAAGTGTTTTGAAGTGTTAAAAGGATCCACATATTGGTATTCCATGCTGTGTGCTTTGGATCGTTATCTTGTAAAAATATCCAATCATTATTAAAACCCATTTCTGTTACAGTGGCGGAAAGATTTTCTTTTAAGATATTAATATACACTTTTTGATCCATGATTCCATCAATAAATGCAAGTTTCCCCACTCCAGTAGCACTCATACAACCCCAAACCAAAACAGAACCACCACCGTATTTTACCGTTAGGTTTTCTTCATACTTTATAATGTCCGTCCGATTTAAAAATATTATATTTATATAATATTAATATAATATTATATTATAATGGAGAAAACCTAACACGGAATTAAATAAAGAAAATTTAGTTCCAACGGTAAAATACGGTGGTGGTTCTGTTTTGGTTTGGGGTTGTATGAGTGCTACTGGAGTGGGAAAACTTGCATTTATTGATGGAATCATGGATCAAAAAGTGTATATTAATATCTTAAAAGAAAATCTTCCCGCCACTGTAACAGAAATGGGTTTTAATAATGATTGGATATTTTTACAAGATAACGATCCAAAGCACACAGCATGGAATACCAATATGTGGATCCTTTTAACACTTCAAAACACTTTGAAATACCTCCTCAATCACCCGATATTAATGTTATAGAGTATGTGTGGGATTATCTTGACAAAAGAATTCGAACACGACATATTTCGAATAAAGAAACATTAAAAATCGCGCTTCGCGAGGAATGGGCTCTGATACCGTCTTCTTACACTTCTAAACTAGTTGATTCTATGCCACGAAGACTCCAAGCTATTATTAATGCAAGAGGTGGATCAACAAAATATTAATTACTATTTTTTTTTGTTATTTTATCACTAATTCTTTATATTTTCTCACGAATTTATGAAATGTACGAATACTTTTTGTTTGTGATTTCGAATATATTGTGCGTATTTATTTTTACCACGCACTCAGTCTTTCTTTTAATTTTTTTCTTTTGTAATAAATAAAGTGCTGTAACCTTGAAGTGTTTGATACTATTTTGTTTTTTAGAAAATATATACCAGGAAGCCTAGGAAATTCGTTTTTCTTCTTGCATACCGAGGTGTACGAATACTTTTTACACTCACTGTATACTCGTAGATACATACTAGGCATTTGTTAGCAACGAAAGATACATTTTCACACCTACAAAACTGAAGAATACTTATGCTAAACAAATAAAATAAATTAAAAATAACGGTGCAGTGGCTGAGAGTATTTAAGATTGACGCCAGACAGCGAGACACACGCAGGATCTACGACAAAGACGAGAAGATGTCTTAAACCTGTACAACCCAATGTGCAACTGATAATCTGTTTTATACGATATATATTTCTTATTTCTCTAAGATCATAATTTTCGCTCAGCAAAATTATATTACAAATCAAATAGTGCTATACAGAGTAAATTTTGTTTTTCTTTTAATATTATACCATCTTAATTAAGATATTGGCACTCTACTAGGACAACTTTTACATCAACCAAAGAGAGAGAGAGAGAGAGAGAGAAGAAAAGTTTATAGTTTGACGCCATTTAGCGCCATCAAATAAATTGTACAAAGTAACAATTAAAACTTATTTTGAAGCGTTCAGATAACCGAGGTTTATAGTTCAAAGTCCAAAGACGTGTAATTTCTAGTTTCATTAATACTGCAAAGTTCGTGTGCAAGCATTCTTACAATCTAGCCTTTTTTGCAAGTTGTTGAGGACAAGACAATCTTGGCTACAACGCGGGCTAGAATAACATTTAGATAAAACCAGACGATGCTGTCTGGAAGAAACGAAAATTAAAAATTAAACATTTTCGTCTGCACCTTCTATATTAAAAGTTGCAACAAAATCAATAATGTCTAATTAAAATAAATTATTTCAAAATAATAATATTTTAATAATAAAATTTAATGCTTTTGCGTGAGTTACTAATTAAGATTATAACTTATTTATAATGAATAATTAATTTAAATATATTATTTATGCTTTAGACTTTTTTAATAGAATTGCGTTAATATAATATTAATCCTATTATATCAAGGATAATAATAGAGGTCGTTAATGCGGTTTAAATTTATAGATTTCTTAATTATACACCTCGCCTGGGCTTAACATCACGGTTTCACCCACACTTATCTAACGAATTTCAATATTTATTGCATTTCATTGAAATTTATTTTATATAACTATAGTATATAATTTGCAATAATTTTTTCTCATATGAATATTTGTCTGACTACAAACAATATTTAAATGTGTTATATATATATTACGTAAGTACGATTTTGGGATATCAATTGTACTCTATTAGAGGATCTAAATAAATACTAAACTTTTACAGGTCATACATAATCATACTTTTACCATATGTGACATATGTGATGTATTAAACTATTAAAAGTAATTTGATATTTACTGTTATTTGATATGGCATCTTCAAAATAAATCACACCCTATCATGATAGTAACAATGTTAGCTCCCTCGTGTAGTTAGCACCCTTGTTAGACCCTTATTACTACCTTAAATGGTTTATCTACGCCACTTTGTTATATCTGAAAGGTGCAACAGTATTGTAATAGCAATAACAATAACAATTGGGGAGAGGGTGCAAGTGTAATATTATTTTAAGATGATGTGATAAGCGTATACATATACTACTGATTAATATCTTGAATGTTAGGGGAAGTTGACGATAAATAAACAGTTTAACAAGTATTTGAATAGGGGGAGCCATATATCGGGTGCTACATTTTAATTGGGTTTAGATCCTTTTATCAATTGAACTGGGTTTTTGTAAGGGAATGTAATAAAATTGCAAGTCAAAGTAAAGTCAATAGATTTACACTAGAATAAGAAAAATAGATGTGAAAGAAATCTAAAAAAATGAAGGTCTATAAAATATTAGATATTCCAAAGTAATAAAATCATTCGTCAGAATCATATCCCAACGAGCAAACCAACTACAATTTCTCATACCTTGTGAATTCATTTCACGTAGTGAGCTACAACAAACTGATATCAATTGCTAATTGTATGTCATTACCATAACCAACGGTCGGACGGATACATAAGATGCAATTTTTTTTCAATTGTTTTTTATTTCCACTTCCATTTTTATTGTTTTGTTGTGAATAACAATACCCTATTTGACATGTTTTATTCAAAACGGTTGTGCTTCTATAATTATCTCTAATAATCAACATGAACCTTCAATTAGTAACGTTTTTTATACACACATATACATTTTGTTAAAATTTATTGTTTTAAATTAATATTAGAAATTGCTACTCTCGTATAACACGGCCTTGTTGTGATTCTACCTCAACCTGCTCGAGAAATGTTCTGCCGTTTATATACGTATATTCAACATGCATTTAGCGATGTTGCCCAATGTACCACCCGCGCTGGACGAGGCTGACCTAATATTTTCACAGTAACGAGTATTTATAAGCATCTGTCTATGTGATCTCTTTTTGTTATACGGTGTTTCTAATCTACGCGTTGTACAGTTTTGGGAATTGAAGTTTACCTGTGTTTGCAGGAGTAGCATACTTGTCGAAGCTCCACCGTGGCTGTACTGTGGTTGTGACGGAGCAGTACTGACCGCTGATGTCACTGCACCTCCACCACTTAAATCAGCGTCGGCGTCGACCTCGACGTCGGTAGGGGTTATAGGACTACCTGGAGGAGGTAGTATTGCTCGGGAGAGGCCTGTGTGAAGCCCCACCGAGCTGGTTAGTAATCGTGGGTTGGCTGTATGTTGATGAGGATCTGAAATAATAATAAAAATTATTATTATTTATAAGAATAATTAATTATATGACTTTACAATTGTTAATATAACTATATTAACTATTGCATTGTAATTATCATGGATTTTGTGTATGAACCATACCCATGCAGAAAATTATCTTGCAGTGCAAGGTCACACTTCTTAGCTTGCCACAAGCTAATTCTGTCTGAAGACAAAATTACTAGCTTTATCTCTGTTAGTACAATGTGTTTATATTATGTTGTCTCTGTCTTCTACGTGTCTGCACTGTACGATCGCCCTAATTCTGAAGGTACGACAAATACAGAATTTATCCTATGTTTATATTATATGATAAAACCGAGGATGAATTCCTTATCTAAAATGACTTTCTTTTCAAGTTACTTTTAAATAATTTACTTAAATTACTTCTGAATAAACTTCTTAAGATATCTATAACGTTAAATTAAGGATGTGTCATAAAATTTGTTGACGTTTTCTTTAATTAGCATATTTACATTCACCAATGCCGTCTCTTGTTAACGCACCTTGAAATTTTTATTAACAACAATTTTATGCTTAAAAACCTTGCTAAGAATTTTATGGTAATCGATTTTATTTTAATTAAGTTATTAATTTAGGATTAAGGTAATTTACTAATAAGTTTCACTTATTAATAGAATTGTTTTTGAAGTTTAATTATACCTGAAAAGTTGTTTAGATATATGTGAACAAAAATATAATGCCGTGTGATTAGAATCGAGTATCTAAGGCTAAAGTGAGTAGAAGTTGCAGAAATAATGGCTGGATAGAATTGAAATAGAAGAGAGACCTAACAAAATTCATAATTTAATTAGAAATATGTATATAAAAAATATAAGGAGACAGTCAGGCTGTTATACTTTTGGGTTTCATCTGAACCAGCACTATAATTATGTTTGTGCTTTGTTGTCAAACATAATCATGCATTTATTATATATAGTAAAGTTGATGCGCTAAATTTTACAGAGGTCATAAATTTTACGTTTTCAGTTGCAATCTTTGAAACGGTTCTGGTACCCTAAGTATGTACTATCTTTTTGATTACATTTTTCTAATTGTTTTCAATGGTGGCACATTAATTTGCTTTTTCTTTTAAGTCCTGTTTTGTATACAATAATTTGAATTTACCGCTCTTTTATAATTACCAACTATTTCCTAATTAATATAAATACAATATAATTATTTAAAAAAGCGTAATTTTAAAAATAAAAGATACACTATAATATAAATAATTTCTCACATTTTTTATAATTCCAAAAGAACTTTTCATTTTTCATTTTTTATGAAGTGTATTGTTTTAAATAAACAATACAAAAACTACGTTAATAACAAAATAAATTGTCTTTTAAAATGAATAATATCACAAACCGTTTGATATCATAATCACTTAAAAAATGATTGCACAAATTTTCAAAATAACACAAATTTAAAATGCACTTAACTGTTTTATTTTAGCTAACATAGAGCTCTAATCATGCTCGCTGTTTATTATAAAATAACTTTAAAATGAAACAAACATATCCCTTATATACCTACTAAATCTATTATATATTTCATTATACATACAGTATATTAACTATAATAATAATTTTCACGGGGGGAGTTTATTTTTTTTTTCAACTCACCGGGGAGTCGTAAAATCAGTGATATTTGCAAACAAACCCTCTTTCACTGCTTTCGTTCATTTTGGATATGTATTCTTCATAGCGTTTAGTCTAGCTATGGCTATAACTATGCTACTATGTTTATGATCCTGTGTGGAGATTTGATTATGATTTTGATATACATAATAAACGTATATGATTATTAGATTTAAAGCATTTCGAATACAGCGTTCAGAATGAGACAACTCAAAACATCAAACAACAACAAAAATTTGAAAAGACAACATAGTGACCAAGAGTGTTGTTTGAACTCGGAGGGGTTGGAGGGGGGGGGGGGGGACACTTAATACCAACCAAACCCAGAAAATATATTTCTGGAGATTAAACTCGAAGACACTGCAATCAATGTCCTGCACCAATGTTCTCGCTCACTCTGTTGTTTCTTAAATATATTTAAATTTGAATTATATACCATTTAAATTAAGGTGAAACATTACTTCATGGTTATATAGTTAGATCCAAGTCCTAATGTGTAATAATTTATTTAAATAAATTAAAATTATTTAAAAAGAATTGCATAAAAACAGTACATAAGTACAAAAAATATATATGGTAAAATGTTATGAATTTAATCCAGAAAATGCCTTCTTCTGACTTTCTGAATATTCCAAAAAAGGTAGTTTTTTGTCGATACTTTTTATGTCTATGATACTTTATGATCTAATAGCAATAAGATAGGTAATTGAACAATATGTACTCATATTTAGATAATAAAAATTATGCAAAAGGTATTTCAAAAAATGTAGGTAATATAAGTTATGTAAAATACTGTTTTCTTTTTAATCAACATCTGATCTTCCCCGTGTAATTTTATACAAAATTATATGACGCAATTAAATAATTATTATTAATTGTTTAACGACACACCTGAAAATCACACGCACAACAAAAATACAAATTAATTATTAAAAAGAAAAAAAAAAGTTCTTTTAAATCAACTTGCCATTAAAACTTGTTCACACAAATCAAGCGTTAATAAATCTATTGTTATGCTTTAGGCAATGTTGTTAACGTTCTCCTTCTTCTTATTCTTCTTAGCACAACACAACACAATGCGCAATACGTAAATGTTTAGACATGTGTTCTTCTTGTTTCCGGTTCTCGTTTTGCACTCTTTGTTGTGGACTTGCTTAATCTCACCTCACAAGAATTAACTTTCTTTATACGAATAAATTATTTAAATTGAATTTCGCTTCATAATTTAGGTAATTGTTTTCTTATTGCGTGGGAAGGGCCCGTCGCGAATTATTTATTACCAGTTCGCCCCCATTGTGTAAGGAGCACACTAAAAACATTGTTTTTTTAAATATATTTTTGCTACTGTTTTGTTATTCTTAGTAGGCTATGATTAATAATTAAAAGTGTGATTTAAACACCGTATTTGTCACCGTACTTTTAGTTTTAGATTACAGCCTTGTGTAAAGCAAATTTCTGACTGAAAAAGTTTTCATTTTAGAAAATTTGCTAATCGTGTATTTAACATTTTAAACAAAACCAAAGTTGCCTGTTATATAACCGATTTTGCCTAATATATAACACTATATGGGTCCCTTTCAGAATAATTGTACCTTTCGCTTAAGGGGGGGATAAGGTCAATACGATGAAAAAGAAACATATTTTTTATAATATTTTTTGACGACACAGTTAATATATAATTATTTCTATAATTACTACATGATAAAATTACATTTGAAGAACACTTTGTGAAATTTTCATAAATAAATATCAAGAAATGAGGCATTGACAGTGAGTCTCCGCTGACGTCACAAAAAAAAGTAACATTGCAGTGCCACTCATAACTAATCACTGAATTTTCTGATCTAGAAAAACCAAAATGATTTCATTAGTTGATAAGTTTCTGCAGGAAACGCTGTCGACTTTTTCCTTTTTTACTGATTTTTCAATTTTTTACAGCACTCAAAAAATCAGAAACTTTGTTATTTTAAAATACGTTAAAACTAAAAAAAATAAAAAAACTCGACAGCGTTACCTCGGCATTTATGTAAAGAAAGAGTGCGCATAATTTCGCACCGACTCTGAAAAAGCTATGTGTGAGAAACCGCATTTAAAAGTTTCAAAGCAACACGAAACCAGAGACCAGAGAGGTGAAGATTTAAAACTCTATATCTCCAAAAGCTTTACTCCAATCGACTTCAAATTTTTACACAATGAACTTAATATGATGTACAATAATATAAATAAATTTAAAAAAAAGAAAAAAAAAAAAGTTGAAACCTTACAGCTCTTAAGTTAAATATTACATGAATGTAAAGTAACATCAATGTTTAGTGTTTAAATATTTTTGTGAAATTCGGATTCAAAGGTTTTCTTTCATTAAAACAGCAGACGGTGTAAAAATATCGCGATGCTTTGTCAAATCCGTTGTCGGCGTTGCGGGACCGCTAAAACTTATGGGCCGTAACGGCGCTAGATTGGTTTGAAACAAAGACTGCTAACTTCGTACCGAAGTTGCAAATAAAACTCTGCACGTACTAATAATATTTGTAATACTTTTTCAAAATATTAAACCAATTCAAAATGTTATAATTTGTATAAAAATGAATTAGAAAAAGTGATGGAAAATATTAATTAACATGATTTGTTCGTATACATATTTCATTGCCTAAAATCAAACGACCGTATAAAAATACCGCATATTATTATCCGTAATAATTTAATTTAAAAAATTCAATAAAATATAACTAGCCTATAATCCTATATTACAAAACTGATGTTATTAATTATCATTATTAATAAATGGCAATTTATTCTTCAATGAAATCATTGATTTCATTTTAATTTGATAGTATCTTAATTTTAAAGTTGTTAAAATATAATATAAATAATAAAATATGGTTTATTATGTAATAAAGTAATAAATAATCGTAAATATTTGTGGTTATATTTTTTTAATTTTCTTATAAATAATTATTATATGATATTATGTTTTAATTTAACTCAGGTCTATTAAAAAGAAAGAAAGTCTACAAAGTAATTCGAAATAGTGATGTTTAAAACATAAATTAAGAGCCGGTTGCTATACTCATAGTTATCACATTAGTTCAAGCAGCTACAAAACTTTGCAACGTGGTTTTACAAAAACTTTTCTAAGAATAAGTTTATAAAAAAAGAACAGTTTAGTAACAAGTTATTCTCAAATAATGATATTCGTAAAACATGTTAATTAGCAGCATTTTCAATGGCTTGTCCGTTAAATAGCGGCAATTGTTGATGATTAAATTGATGACAATGGAAATACTTTACTATTGTTACGGTTGTTTGTTACATGAGATATGTAGAAAGTAAAAATATTATTTACCAAATAATTCTTTAATATTATTGTATGAATAATGGCACATATATTAATATGTAGAGGTCTATACTTATTTGTAAAAATAAACAACAGCGTAAACTAGCCTCAAGCTACTAGAGACATCTTGCGGTAATATTAAATAATGTATTAATTTGTAAAGTGCCTGAAGCTATATATCTTCTTGTAATAGTTTCTTTTATTGTTAATAAATATACATTGTTGTATTTTGAACGTCTTCTTGTGTCCGTCTTTGTGAGACACTATACTTTGTTTGGGATAATAATAGTAGCTTTATAAATTCCAGTTTTTTAGATAAAATTTTATTAATATTGTCTATATTTTGCCAGCAGAATTGTAATTTTCACCAAAAACTTAACACGTGTTTCTGAATCAAATTTAAAATTGTGCTTTTTAGCTACTAATTTATTACACAATCCAAATTTTCCCCAAAGTTTCAAACCAAGCCCCCCGACCCCCAATGGGCTTGTGTCCTATGTTTTAATTTACATAAAACCTATAAAAAATGTCCCAATTATTTTTTAATAACTACTTATATGTTAGGAGATATTAACAATTAAAAATGTTATTTTGTTCCTTTAATTATTACAGGGATTCAACGTTATAGAACATTGCAAGACATGTAACATCACGTCTACTAAGTTGCTATCCCTTTATAGAAAAAATAACTGACCTACCCTTAATAGTGTATACATGTTACGTCATAAATATGGCCGACAACAGCACCGCCAAAAACTACAATTTGAATTTTTAATTATTATATCTCCTTCAACATTAAGATATTTATTAAAATAAAAACGCCAATATACATTTATTAATATCAATCCCATTTTTCAATATTTTTGTCTATTACGGATTTAAAATTATAGAACAGAAAGTGCCTAATTTTATTTACAGTTTTTATAAAATTCAAAGGCGGGAACGGTATTACAATTTTTCTCTACAAAATAGACATTTTTCACAAAGCAAATTTTAATACCAAATATATAAACATACACTTGCAATATTATCAATCTTAAAGGCATATACTCGTATGTATTTCTTCAATCTATTTTTTTTTTTGATAATGTGTCATGTAGATTTCCGTGCGTCATGGCTTTCTGTGGATAATGTTTGTGTCAGATAGCCTTCTTCAATTCAGGGAAACGTCGACTGTGAAATGACAAGTAGAATACGACAGATTTTATCCATGTAATATTTATATTCTTAAATAAAAAACTCACAATAACAAATACAACACAAAACAAATTTATATTAATTTATAATAATATTTTGAAACGTCTATGCAAATTCTTCTTCAGCGTAGGTGGATGGGATGAATCGTTTTATTAGACACTTACCAAACAATGATAATTGAAGAGAAACGTTTTACTGCTACATTGTTAACTTTTTCTATCCAAGCGTTTAGCAAACAATAGAAAAGTTTTGTAACTTTAAAATTTCAGCAATTTTTTTTTATTATTTCCTGTGATTCTATGTTATACATTAGCACAATGAGTTCTTTATTAATTTTTCGTCATTTCTGTTAAATTTATATATTTTTCACTTCGTTGAGCTAGGCACTCCGCACATGAGGCGACTGACTGCAAACTTTAGCTCCGAATCTGCCCGAATCGAATGAGAATGCAACCGTGTTGTTAGTGAGAGAAGGCACGTGTATACGAAAACAAACAGCACGAACGAAACTAAACTGGTTTTGAGTACGTTTTCAGCGATTCTGTTTCTCGGTCGCAGGGCGTGGTTGGTTGCACGCTTTTGATGGTGACATCATGAGCAGAGATGTGCACAAATACTTTTCAAAAGTATGTAAACAAATACATATACACACAAATACGGCATAATAAAATCCCCTATTATGCTAGTGTTCAAAATTCTATAGAGTCACGAAACACGGCTCGACATGGCGTTTTTCGTTTTCGTTGGAAACTTCGTTGCTCGGCTAATTTGCAACCAGTCGACTCGTGTGCGGAGGGCCTTATAGTTGAATTATTCTTTTCTAAATTATTATTTTCACTTCGTTTAGTTTTAATTTTCGTCATTGCTCAAAAGAAGAGAGCGTCGGTTTATTCCCTCCACAAATATGTAGTATAAGAACATAGAAACATACTTCATTAATTGTTTATTCTGTTCATTCTTTCAATGAAATTTTAAGAAATATATTTAAGGTAGTAGCCGTTTTAGAAGCCTCAGGGATAGAACGTAAAAGATTTTACGTGTAGTTACACCACTTTGCATTTTTTATTAAAAATAAATTGGTACAAAAACGTATAATGATTGATCGGATTGTTATTTAAGTAATACAACATTAAGATGAATAATTTTATTAAATATAAACATATTTTGAGATAACTATGAAAACTCGAATACTTCGAGTTTCAAGCTCGACAAGTTTGTCGGCATTTTTATTTTGCTTGGGTGCATCTATGAGTTATCTGAGTATAGAATCGGATAGAGGACACAAATTTACATGTAACTGAGTTAAAAGACGACAAAGTCGTCCAGCCAGTGCAATGACTGAAGTCAATAAATTGTTCATTAGATTAACATTAATTCAAATGAAATTTCACAATTTGTTTAACGTTTAATTAGCCAACTTCTTTGATAAATTATCGCGTTATACAACGGCTAGACGCACACGTTGTGCGTTACATCAATAAACAGTGTCATACCTTCATAGAAAAATCAACAAAACTGGTTAATTAGTTTTTTATTATAAGAATAAATCATCATCTTTTACCCAATACCCGGAAAACTAAAGCATGGATTATAAATTGTTAAAATTATTACAAAATAAAATAACCATAACATCATATATGTATATGTATATATAAATTTAATAAATAAGTGTTGTAGATTATGCTTTAATGATAATAATAATGTTTGTGAGATGTGTTTTTAAGATGGCAGGAGATGAAATGACTCCCGTCTTGAGTCTTGTGTCTTGACCAAGAGTGAAAGTGCTGACCTCAAAATAACATACTAACACATTCAAATAAAATTAAAAAAAAAAATAATATAAGATGTAAAAAAACATGTGAAGCGACTCGCACTGTGAGCTGTTACAAGAACAGTTAAGATCCAACCACGAGATCCATAAAGTCAGATGTACACTGGGATGAAATAAGTCAGTTTCCTTAACAAATTATGCGATAGTTTTCTGTGGTTCCAAATTACGTTGTTACCTAAGTCATAGTTCATAAATCATACTTTAAAGAGGTTATAAGAGCAGTATAAATCTATGATAAGATAATGAGAAAAAATAAGAATATTTAAGGAAAAATAAGTGAGTCAGTGCTATTTCGTTGTAACAGCAGTTTATACGGCACAACTTGTTTTAAGTATTAGTCGTCGCTGAACTCTCGTAATTTGAACTATACCAGCATTTTAATGTGTTGAAACGTTACGTTAAAAGTTTGTATTTTTATTAATATTATAAAATTGGTGGAGATCAATTTTGGAATTGTTTTTAAAGAGTAAAACATTGTTTGACCTTTATTAGTAATTAATATCATAATTGTGGTTTGTGCTATAATTTATGTTTATTAATTATTAAAACAGTTCATTATTGATACTACCAGCTAAACACAAAAAGTAAACCCTTGTAGTATTTTTATTTAACGTTGAGTTTTGTTATTTGACTAATTTTGTCATTAAATAAGTTCAAAATACCTTTAAAGTCTTCTGCTAAATCACATTTATCTTTGCCTTACCTTTTAAATTATATAATTTAGCGCAATATTTTAATACTCATAAGATAACATATAATTTTTCTTTTCTCTTTAACATCTTGAGATGTTTTCAATTCTATTTCATAAGTAGTACAGAGTCTACTGCTTTTTAATATACTAGTTCAGATAAAATTATTCGCTGTTCAATTCTTTTTTACGCATTTTTATTACAGTATAATCGTTAGGGTAACATGGGGTAAAGAGAGAAACAGATAGTGGTTTATTACTTTATAAATTGATTATTGATGTATTATTTTTATTCAACTAATATTTTGCTTGTGTAAAACTGACTCTACAGTGTACAATAAGGCTCGTGTTAAGACCAGTACGAGACCCTTTCCCCGGGGCAGTTTGCATGTGAATATGAGAGTTTGATTTTATTCAAGCAATTCTGATACATTTGTATGTGTTTATTTATCTTATGCATGTGTTTTGTATCTGCGTATAAATAAGAAGACGTATAAAACTGTGGGTGAGAAATATTAAGAATAATCAATACCCAAAAAACGTTCTTATGAAACTTGTGTATCACCTTTGCCATGGAATGATCTGTGGATGAATTTGTTTGATGAATTCTTCATCTTCTTCTGTCGTTTACATGCTACTACAATCAATGTCAGATCTGTTACCCATTTGAGTGACTGACCTGCGTAAGAAAATATAACGAAACAGAATGTTTTTGACAAATATCATAAATATTTTGTAACTTCGCAATATTACGTACTGGTCTTTATTTCTAAATTTATAAAAAATCTGCAACTGATTTTTGGAGATTGTTGTGTAACACGTGATATAGACGTCATAGAACAAAATGTATTGTTTTATAATTTAAAAAAAATCAATTTTTACATACTAATTAAAATAGGCTGCACTCAGAGGCTGCAATAGGGGCCTCGCATTCTCGCGCAACAACCCAAGTACAAAATTTCATTACTATATATGTATTTGAATCTCGCGCCTCGTTCTTTAGAAATCCCATTTGAATCACTGCGCATATCTTTTAAGGCATTCGTGCTCCTTTTGCTTGTTAACTTTTATAAAACTTCCAATATAAAATTTTATTTCTCGTCAATTATCATCAAAAATACTTACTTACAATTTACATAAATTATACAAAGAACAAGTGTCTCGCAAAGATCTGCCGCCCCGGGGTCTCGCAAAGATCTGCTACCCCGTGGCCTCGCAATGGCTAAGGCCACCCTTGGCTGCACTGGTAAAAGTGTGAAAGAGATACTATGCTTGAAAGACAAGGCTAGCATGATTTACGTAATAATTGTTCAATGACACAGTAGATTTACATATTAGCATGATTTACAATACGTACAATTAATACAATACAAATAAATTTCTTGTCTAAAAACTCATAATTCCAGCTCCACTCTTTTATTTCCGTGAACCCTGTAAATGTGAGAATAGTGCTCTCGATTTTTCCATTACTCCACTGTCTATCAATATCCTATTCAATTTTAATTTAACCCATGAATTTCATGTTCGTAAAACATTAATTAAGATCCTTAAATAATTAACGTACCTAACAATTTTCATATAAAAATAAAATACCGGTTTTCGTATCATCATTTCTGGTTTGAAATAAATTTATACGCAACTGAATGCACGTCGTTTTTAGAAAGAGACAGAAATGATGGATCACTACTCTAGAGTTTATTGCGTGATTTTATCGAAAAACCATCTCTAATACAAATGAATTATTAATTTAATACAAACATTATATCTCTATCTGGTGTAGTGTTGTACTCGTTCAAGACAGGGGTTTGTAAGCTTTAATCCGTGCGTAAACAATAGAAATTTCGAAATTAACAAAAGTAATATCTAGAATATATAATAATACATCGATAGTCTAGTTTATTAGCGAAACATCGTCGAATATTACGTTTTGAGATAATGAAGAAAGCAATATTCAAGTGTCGAGCGCATTTAGCGGTATTCGACTAGTTTATCTACGTTATAATTTTTTTGGTTACATTTATGAGTTAAGTATTGAATCACTTTTGCATATAACCATGTAGCAACATTTTTTTCTTCAGTCGTAGATGTTAAAGATAAAATAGTTGTCTATTTTCCTTATGAGTATGAACACGAATTTTTCAACGTTGCTGAATTTTCGAAAACTTAAACAAGTTTATGCATTTTCATTGCGAGAACGAAATTTATAACGGCAGTGACCATGAATAGATCATTCTTGTTGTCGGGATATAAATTTAAAAAAAATAAATAAAGGAAGCAGAACATTATTGGGGCGATAAAAGGCTACGTGCCTAGGAAGCTCGAGAAGTCATAATTAAAAAAAATGCAAGTTTATGCAGCCCTGTTATACCATATATAATATATTGTACTTGTAATATTTATGAATGTAATTTCGTATGTATGTCGCGCCGCTGCCACACACACTGCTTTTACCATAAACACTTGCTTTCAAAATTACAATAAAACTCAAATTAAAATAATAATTTATTTGATGAAAATAGTATATTAAGAGCTGTTGCTCATTATTTAGAAGTGCGTAGGTGAACAAATAACTTAAGAATAGATTAAATTTGAATATTAATTTCGAAATGAAATTGCAAATTTACATTTACTAACACATTATTCACAGCAAATTTATTGTTGACTTAAGCAATTATACTTAATGGGTTTTTAATATAGACGAAAATTAACATATTGTTCTGAACCGAGTGCTTTATAAGATCGTGTTAACTTGTGAAATGAATTTAAAGTAGATTTTAAATAAAATAATATTTTACAATTGTTTATTCTGTCATTTTTTACATTAACTTGCATTATAAAAAATAATTTGTATGACAATGTTTACAAAATTGGAAAATATTTCGTAGGTACGTCTGCATCACGCGTACTATAAGTTGACTATCCCTAAAATAGCTAATAAGACAGAGATAAGCAGATAAGAAAGACTGCATTAGTTTATCTAGGTCCAACGATACAGAAAATGAAGTTAAGCTTAAAATTTACATATTAATATTTAATTTTCTAAATTAATCAGTCGTCGGTTTATCTTGAAAGAACAATTTCGTATATATTAGTAATTAATTATCATATTAGCCTGGCAGAAATAATAAATTAGGTATTTAAAATAAAATATTTTGATTTTCATTTAAAATTGACTCACAGCGTCTATAAATTATCATAGTGCGTTAATATTAGATGTAGGCAAAGCGAGAAAAATAAGATATACATAGGTTTGGTTTTAGCCGTCCGTTGAAATCTCTTGCGGGCACCGGGATCGGCTACATCCATTGACGTCCACAGAAAGTTGGAGAAGAGGAAAACAAAAATTACTCACGTAAATTAGTCCAAGACTTAATTCTATCTATTGCTGAACAAAAAATCCACGAGTGATGGGAAACTCTTAGCGAAGTTCTAAGTTTGTCCCTACCTGCGCACGCCCATGGCTACAGCATTCGATAAAAACACTTGTGGCTGTTGCCTGTACCACTCTCTTACATATATCACGTGCTAAGCATAAGATGTTTATATTAGATAACTATTAAAACCTTTTTAGGTTTGCGGTAAACTTCTAGAGCCGGGTCTAGATGTACGAACACGGCGAACCACGATTCAATGAATTTTAATGGATTCAAATTGATTATATTAATTCTTTGCTCTTCTTTCCCTTCCTAATGTCCGAACCCAGCTTAAAATGGCGTTGGCTCCATGGAGAGAATTCTATTAACTGATAGATCGGCTACCAAAGTTCATCGTTACACTAATTGCTTTATCAGTTGGCTGGAAACCAGTTATAACATAGAAATAGACACATACATTTTTTATATAGACCCCCTGCAGATTCTGTAACAGTTATATAAAACTAACTGCACTTTTATAGATAACATATTTACATATATTCAAAGTATTACATTAACAACGTCTGTAATATTTCATGATGAAAAAAGATGAAGCTTAATAGGTTTCATTTTATTCATTTTATAATAGGTATAAATAAGAGCGCTTATATTTAAAATCGCTAGACACTGTCCTAAAAAAATCATTAAACACTGCTCATGCCTTTTTAAATTTGAACTTCCCTGTGGAGCCCCCATTTCATATTCTTTAACGATTCATAGAGCTTTTTGTTAACAGTAACAGGTATAATAATTAATAAAGTATACACGCCAGTCGTTGTCTTATTTTAAAGCTCCTGCACACAACTTTTTGACCTTGCTTTCCGTTATTCGCTACCGCATTTGTACAATTTCTCTGAATCCATTACCACTTTCCATTGTTTTGTATTTTTACACCTTTTTCACACACACAGTCAATCAGTCAGGTGCACTTAAAAGATTTGCACCTGTGCCCACTACCTGTTATTGTATTAATTTTTAATAATATACCGTTAATCGAATAAGGCAGGTACAACTAATTTTTTATATTCACATCTTTATTGCCATTATATTATAATTAATAATTAAATATGTACGTTTTAAAATCGTTTTGATATTGATTCTTAAAGTGTAGGCATATGTATAGCATATTCATGTAGGCTTCATACAAAAAAACCTTACAGAAAGTACAAGTTCGAAGTGAGAAGTCTGTCTGCTGTGTGACACATTCTTAAAACATTTTTAATAGTGTTGAATCATCGCATGAGACCAGTTTATATTATTTTAACGAAAAGTCCTTGAAGATATTGTAGGCTTGGTTTTTTTTTAAATTAGTGTTTTTTTTACATTTATTTCATATAATGAATTTTTAAACATTTCCGTGTTTTTTGACAATAAAATTTATGTGTTTTTATTTAAAACAAGTCGAGACTTGCTAATGAATATGGATGCTTATGAAGCGTTCACAATTTATAGAATCTATCTTCATTAAATTTTGCGATACTGTAATATCTATATCTATATTGTACTAAATTACCACGTTATTGTTTTAAACCAAATGACGAATTAATGATGTGCTAAATTGGTATTTGTAACATAAACGAATGATATAATAATATAACATGTAAACTGAATCAGGGAACATTCGCACCTCACAATCTCTTCGTTTATTGTTATTAATTAACATTATTGAATATTACTTAATTTGTTGCTTACTATCTTTCAAAAAAATTACATTTTGTGGTAAGTGTCACTGGAAACTAAATAATTCCAACGTCACTAAGCTTCTGCTTCTTTAATACTATTAACTAATAGAATTTCAATTTAATTAAGAATCTATCTTATACAGTATAAAAACATTGTACAGAAAATCTTCTGAAACTAGTTTCTGGAGCCAGTATGGCTGTTCCCATTCTTGAAATTAATTAATACAGCAGATCTTCAATATAAAAACTTTTACTTTTTACCTATAAATAAAGTAATGGACCTACAACACGCTACAACATGGATCATAACATCCAAACCTGTATGATTAACAGCCTCATAAAGACTACTTAACAAGAAACTGTTTTTTGTAAGATATTCAGATGCTTTCAGGTATGTTACAAGTTGATACTGATTGGGAATTAGTTGAGAGAATATGCAACTGCTAATTAGGTTTTTGTTGATTTGTTTGTTACGACCATTATTGAAGCTACAATAATAAAAAATATAGGGAGCCATGACTTTCTTATTTAAACAACATTTGAAAAGGATTGGAGCGGGGAAGAAGTTCTATTATAAGCTTTAGCAAATGTAAATCTATTATAAGCTTTAGTTTAGTTCAAATTACTATTATTAAAACAAGTTGAGGGGTATAATCTTCTGATATAACTAAAAAGCACTGACTAACTTATTTGTCTATAATGTATATAGAAACGAATAAGATATAATTTATTATCATATTATAGATTTATACCGCTCTTATAACCTCTTTTAAGTACGCCACCGAACTATCATAATTTGGACTTATAAGTAATTTTTTTTAAGTATTTAAGTAACTGTTGAACCCTAATAAAACTAGCAAGTATGTAAGGAATAACGATTATATTCATTTGTTTAGAATTATATTTTATTTGTTCTCTGGAAATATTGTCCTGGAATCTAGTACAAAAAGTATCTAAAGAAAAGAATCGTTCTTGTTTTAAGTGTGTCTATCTATCGTTAAGGGAACACACCGTGTAGTTATTTTGTGTTTAACATAATTTGTTTCATTTCCTAGTAACAACAACATTGCGATAATATATTTTATTCAATATTCTGCATTGGATGTAAATGCTACAAGTGGTCTAAGTTTGAGAAAATTAGTACATGTAGTTGAATTTAAGCTCTTTTAAATTCTACATGTATTTTTTTAATTATTCTTGAACCCGCTCTGTAACACTACTAATATCTTAAATAAATAATCTTATATATGAAGCAGATACTCAATTTATTTTTCTTATCACTGCTATAGACTTGGTCCGATGACTCTGATACAACTAGCAATGATAGAAGTCTAAGTTTACAGTGTACTCAAGCCTAGGTAATTATAATGCATAAACTATGTGTGCATACTATAATTAAATGAATAAAAAGTGCATATAATTACCATGTAGAGAGTACTGTTAAACTTATTACATGGTGCATAAGTAAAGTTTATTTATTCGCCAATTACGTCCTACACCTATCCTACTCTCAGCCAGCTTCTGTGTGTCAGTTAGATCTGGTAATTTAATTAAACAAATCCGGAACAAATAAACACCGGGGGAGACTGTGATATAACTTGTGATACAACCATCTAATTCAATAACAAAAATTGAACACAATTCAATTTCTTAAAACAATAATAATAATCATTTTCAACCAGATGTGCAGGAATGTACCATAAGCAGTAATTTACACAGATTTTGTAATATAATTAATTACACACCACAAATGAAAAATATTTCCACACCATAACGGCAATCAATAGCATGTGTTCTGGCACAAGCCACAGCCACAGTGTGTAGCATAGCGTTCAATGGTATTCCTTAGCATAAAGCAAATTATTTTATCCAATTGGTAACAACAAAACAATATTCCAACTGGTAACAGGAAGGAATTGAAATGCAGATGATTTTATTTACTGTCTTACATCACACTAATGCATGTGAGTGTTTTCAATTATGGTACATGTGTTTTTCATATGTAATCATTGAATTATAGAATAGAATCATGCTTTCAACACCTTACGTACGAAGTAGAACGAACACTGAACTAAACTGGACGGAACTGTGTTATTAAATTACAGTTCAGTGAAAGATATCAAATAATTAATTAATGGATGGTGTATAATTAACGAAAGTTGTTATTTTTCGGTTGTTAAATCCTACACTTAATTAAGCAATGTATGTTACATAAATAAAATATTTTAATACATACATATTTATACATATACATATATATTTGCATATTTCATGTGCAGTAGACGCTATAATTATACCTCAGAATTATAACCAAGAAAAAATTAAACATCGTGGCTGGGATATGAACCCAGACCTTCATCTTAATATGATAGAGTACGAGTTATGCACTACACTTTGCGCAGTAAAAGCTTAATTGATTTTCCCTCCACTCCTAGAGGATTGCGATGCCAGCCTATATTCGCCATAAACTAGCGAAGCTTTGTGCAGAAATTTCATCTGCTTATGTACATGAAATGCGCAACATTAGATATGTAGCATGGGGAGATACATCCCAAACTAATATGGATATCACTGAAGCGTATTCGTCTTAGAAGGGGAACGAAGTATAGTGGTGAACCGAACACTGTTCACTGTTGGCATCAGGGGTTCAATGTTTAACGGACCAATGTATCAAGGGATTTACGCTGATTGCCCTAGCTCACCCATCTTAACCGTGACCGGGTTAACTGGTCTAGATATGACTAGAATAGATTACACCTCCTCTAAAAACCCTTCTACAATTTGAAATACTTTTGTCAAAATTTTGGGTATTAAAACTATGAACCTCAATTTCTACTGATTCAAAAAAACTAAGATATTTCTAACCTACTTTTTCTTCAGTTATTTATTAATTACCCTTTAAGCGACATAATATTACGAACTAATTTATTTCACAATGCTATTAATATTTAGTTTGTTATATTCTTTTGTTGTCTGTCTGCTTAAAATATTATGATTATACAATTAATTTATACCTTTATATATATCAAGGCTATAATTGGACGCCTGCTCAAATCAAATTTTCAAAAAATATGTAATAAATAATGACATATCTCGCGAACAAAACCTAGAAGGCATTTAATATAATTCACGATTCAATTCTTTATGAAATACTCGTATTATTTTGTAATAACTATATAATTATACACTAATATTTAAAAGAACTATTGAATATTTAAAAAACATTCATCAAGTGAGATCTTATCTTAACAATACTCGCATACGTCCAAACAGATCGTAGAGACACAGGCGGTTCTTAATTTAATTTATATCATCTATAAAAACATAATTTGTTAATATATATATTTCATCATTTTTTGACATAATATTTCTATATTTATCTCATCTCTTATTTTGAAATCATCTCACGATTTTTTTTAGTGTACTTCTTGAATTTTAAGTAGTGATTTTATATTGATGAAATATTTGCATTCATTTTAATCAAGTCATCACGGTATTTGGATCAAAATATACATTCACATTAAATATAGCCCACTGTACTACATAGGCGGCGATATCATAATAATCGGAGACGCTTTCCTAATAAGATCATCATCATCTTCGCAGGCTGCTTGATCTAGCAAAGGCAGCTTCAAACCAACAGTCGTACGCTATTAATATTAAATCAATCACTTTTGTAACATTTAAATGTATATCTTACATAACAGTAACATTACAAATAATATAAAAATAATCTGCAAAGTACAGTCATTTGTATTTTACGTTTAATTGATATAAAAGTGACCTCTTGCTATGGCATATTTTATTGCTATTATACACTAAAAAGGACCTTTTTTAGATTATAACACTTAATTTATTCTTTCATGTGCTTTAAAATTTTGTATTTAGATACAATACTGTTTCAGCTCCATGTTTAAATAGTAGAGAAATTATTAAATTTATAATGTTTAGCCGTGGACGAACTGTAACATAATTATAAATGAACCTTGGTGTCCCAATTACCGCCGCCAATGGACAATGTGGCTGTAAGCATCAGTGAATGAATATTTTAAAAATAAATCTACATGATAAAAAGGAAATTGATTGTTGATATGTGTAATACATAACAAGAAAGCCTACACTGCACATGGCTGTCGTTTGAGGCAGTCGATTTAAGAAGCTCTTCAGGCAATATTTTAAAAGATGAATTACTCATAAAACAGTATAAATCATCGTTACAACATATGCAAATGTTTTAAAATATTACAAAAAATAAAAAGTAAATTTACAGTGTACTCTTGTAATTTGACTGCCTGTGGTTGTTTTGAGACAACAGACCTGGCATTTTTGATTGATATAAAACGGGCCTAAATAAACAGAAAATTATCCTGTAATTTAAGCTTTACATTTCTTCACTAGTCACAAGGTAATTCATAGATTAATTTTCTACTTCTCATGTAGAAACTTTCTTGAAGTACAAGTTTCATATTTGCTAGTTTATTACAATCTAATTAAAGTGTTATATTGATTAACTGTCGCTACATTCCACCATTGTGTTGTTATCCACAAAAGAGTGAGCCCTAAAAAGCTGCAATGTTAAGCTTAAGTTTCCCGATTAAGAATTTGAAAACATATTTCCCACGGCTTCAATGTTACTTATGTAACCTATAACACAATGAGTAAGCCAGATTAGAATTGTAACTAGAGGAAATAGAAAAGAAAATCGAAGTGAAACAAAGGCGCCTTCAGTACAGATTAATTGATGAATTTAGTTTTAATAAATAAATATCGACAAGGTTATAATTGCGTGTTAACCGATATTGATAAATCGCCTAAGGTCAAGAAATGCTGTTATTATGATAAATACGAGGTATGTTCACGTCACAATACTCGTATATCGTATAATTACAGAGTGCAGTATGAACACAACGCGATGGAACAATACGGAGAACAACAATAAACAAACAAGGAACAAAAAAAAAACGAAGTGCAGTCAGTAATTAAACTGAAAATGTGTTTTTAATTAACAAAAAAGTATTAATTATTGTTGGAGTGAATGCATGCATTAAATATACTCAATTCTATATATATATATATATATATATATATATATATATATATATATATATATATATATATATATATATGTATATATATATATATATATATATGTATATATATATATATATATATATCCATATGTAAAACACATAATCCATTAAAAAAAGTTATTTAAATTTAGGAAAAAATGAGATAATTTCACAAAGAAGATTGTAATCAAAAACACTGCGCATGATTATAGACGCACCAAGCTATATTACAAATTGAACAATGTTTCTAATCTAGCTATAGCTTCGTAAGAGATTGAATTAAGATTCAAACGATGATACTCAAAGACCACGTGTGAACCACGTGTGAAGATAGGACAACTTTTGCCTGGACTGGCACCTCGAATCAGCTTGTAGCACGCTAGCAAATTTAATCTTAGACGCTACGTTAAAATATCTATCTGTGAGAAGTATAAAATGAACTTTGGAATTAGTTTGTAACAGGCTAGTAAGCTTGTAACTTTTCGTGGAAGACAATTTTCTACCTGGGGCAAGATTCTTTGTTAATACATTAAAATTTAGAAAATACGTTGTACTCTTGTTATTGAGCTTTTCAACGTTATGTAATGTTTGAAGTGCAACTTCTCTTATTCATTAATATTTTATACAGAAACAGCCTCCTCCGTTACGCCGCCTCTGACGTATTCCGTGTCTTGATATAGGATATAGCACGTGTTCTATCGAACTGCTGTGCCGCATATCACATATAATCAAATGTCCAATTTACAATCTTATTTATGTACCATGAGTCGGTACTAATCCATGTGTAATAAT
Organism: Panorpa germanica; assembly: GCA_963678705.1. Classification (NCBI taxonomy): domain Eukaryota; kingdom Metazoa; phylum Arthropoda; class Insecta; order Mecoptera; family Panorpidae; genus Panorpa; species Panorpa germanica. The sequence continues at coordinate 18,211,038 of OY783211.1, read as the reverse complement.
TATAGCGGTTTATACAATAACACTGCATTGTATTTGTATACATTTAAGTATCTCTATATGTATGTATACATATAGAAAAAAATCGGATTTGAAAATAATAATTTAATGATATGGTTCGACTTCCATTGACGCGTTGAAATCTCTGATGAAAGTTTGTATCAAATTTTGGATGAATTTATAATGAGGTATAATGAACCTTCAGATAGTTGAAACAAGGTTGGACATCATGGTAATGGGAAGTGTACAAGGAGAAATTTGCAAAAATTGATCTTAATAGGTTAGTATTCAAATTGACAAGGTCCTTTGTCTTAATTTGGATACGAAATTAAACAGGTGCATTAAAAAAGTGTTTTATAATTTTTTATTAAAACAAGTTAAATATATATATCCATACATTGCATATATATGCATATAAATATACATTGCAGTATAGTGTAAACAGCACAATACAAATACGCATTTGTACAACATAGCCGCAATAAACTAACTGTGGCTCAAACAATAATAGTCTTGATTTAACTGAAGTATACTTTTTTACAAAGGGGCATCTAATAATTACATCCCACAAAAGGGGGAAAGGGTCTTTAAAGTGCGACATGTGACATGAGAGGGAGGAGGAATCTTTATATTAGTGATGTCACAACTAATCTAAAATTAGACTTAAAAAAATAATAATAATAAAACGAAAAAGAATTTATATTTTTTCAAATGTGTGACGTCACAACAGGGGGACGGGGTATGCAATGTGTGGCGTCATTTATGGATGATTTCCAATTGATTCTGCTAATTTATTGTGTAAGGATTATTATTTATGTAGTGGCAACAATTTTCAAGCTGTTGATTTTTAACGTAAAAGCTTTTGGCAAAAATTTGTACTTTATTACTTTACTCCAGTACTTTTCATGTGTGTGTGTGTATGTGCAAAAATCTTAAAAGTCATTGTGTAGCTAAGAATTCAAACGTTTTTCTAATCAACGGTAATCAATTTCCTGATAAAAAAATGTCATTGTAATAAAACAAGCGTTCACGTACTTGTAGTAACTGCCCTAAGGGCAAGTTTTATTTCTATAAAGTGATAGTGTTCAATAACAATTGATCGCATTGTGTTTAGATAATTGAAATAAGTATTTATCTGCTGTCTCACGTGTCATGAAGTGAAAATTATTTAATAATAATGACAGATGCCGACAAAACGAGCGTACCTGAACGCTATGCGCCAAACTGATACTAGGTAATGATATTTTATGTAAGGTTTATGTTTATTTGCAACTAAATATTTGAAAGGAGATAAGAATGTGTCTGTCTTATCAGTATTTTAATAATCAGCTGCTTTTATCAATTTATTTTATAAATACACTGTTAGTGCAAGAATTATTGCAAGTTGAACGCATTTAGCAAGAATATTATTATGTAATGAAAATTTATTGTTACGTATTACGTATTTCTAGCTAGAAAATGAACTTGTGATAAGCTAACAAGTACAAACCTTGTACTATAAGATAATTTCTATATGAAAATTAGAAAATTGATCTTGAAATTAGCTTGTGACTAGCTAGATATGTGTGATATTTGCATTGTAAGATAATTTTGTACTGTTTACAATTGTTTCTCTTTGCAATTTTTAAGTTAACGTGTTACAAACTAATTCCATTCATTTAATTCTCTTAAAAACAAACTCTTGTATATTCCTTTCCTCTACTCTTCCTCCTTACATCCGCGTTCATTCTCTTCTTTCCCTTTTTCTTTTCCAAATTGCCTCCCGGCCTAATCGACTTTCCCCTTTCTCCTTTTAATGTGTTCTAACTTGTCATCTTCTTTCCAAACATTCTGCCAACTTTCTCTTTATCCTTTCCTCCATATCTACCCTGTATCACATTACACCCTCTCCCTGTCTTCTTTTCCATTATATTAATTTTCCATATGAATTTAAAGAAGATAAAAAGCATGTTGTTGAATAGACAAGTTGTGAAACAAAGCCAGTTGCCGACAGTAGAACTGTCGTATCACTTTCAATATCATTCCCTTTCATTATCTATTATTATTTTTCCATCAACGACAAAGGTTCTACAATATTTTTATATGAAACTAATTTAATCTCAGTAGCTGCCAATTCCCCGGTTAAAAATCACTGATTAAATATATTCTAAGCATAAGCCAGTCACCATTCTAGTTAATAACCGTATCGTGATATTGATATGGAACTTGATATGAGATATTAACGACTAGATACAATATACTTGCACCAGATGCTTACGTATGGGTAACATAGATAACATCGTGAAATATAATAATTTTCACGACTCCAGGAGCAAAGCTGCACCATTGCGCCATTTAATCGATTAATTCATTATTGCTTGATCATGTTCTTGTTCATAAACATTAAAATACAATATATTGCATTATAGTAATATCGGTGCATGCTTGTCAAACGTAATTGATTCATATAAAGGTTTAGTATGATCAGTGGTAAACAAATTACGGTCTTAGAAAATAATTAGATCACAAAGTTTAAGGGAATTGTAAAAACAATTCCTAATTTAAACAATGATGTATATTAATACGAGCTGACTGTTTTAAATTTGTCACTATTTTGTACATAAATCGTTTTTGACATTTTTAACTTTACATTTGAATCCTACAGATATTGGCAGGTATTTCGCTGAGCTTAAGCTTCACATCAGTCGTATTTTAGTAGCTAAGTCATTGATATCTCTATCATAGAATTATATTTTATTAAGAAAACTGCCAGAATGTGATAGCGAAATATTTAGAGCAAATAAGAAATTAAAAAAATATTTATTCACATGTAAAACAAGCTTTATTACAGAGAAATGTAATTTGTAACTCTACCAATGCTCAACCCAAGAACTAAGAATCGTTGATGAAACAATTAACTCAAGTTCGTTATACGAATTCATTACGAATTCCATACGAATTCAAACTCGTTATAAATTATATTTCCATTTAAAATGAAGTGATATTGCACTTGGCAATAACTGGATACAAATAAAATTGATCACTTTTATTTGAAATGTATTATGTATAAAATCGGCATGTTAATAAATAAAATATTTATATATATATGGATTTGTATGGTGTTTGATGTTAATGAAGCTCACGATATCAAGATATCGGATGGGAACATGTGTGCATCTTGTGTAGTCCCAATCTCTATCTCTATCAAGATCGTACTTACTTACTACTGGTTATTAAATTATGTGAATTTATCCATACATATTCAAAATTAATACTTCTAGTCATATAATGTTAACATAGGTTAGTTACATACACTATATTACTTGCACGTATGTATATAACGAGAACTTTATCATAAACAACTGTAAAATCTCAATCAAATAATCGAACGGTGCGAGAATTTCTTATTTAAATATTTGAAATATATGATATTTGTTTTCTGGGTTGTAGTTTCGTTCAACTAAACGTTGTATAATTACAAAAGTATTAGATAGTAATGTTTTAAACATATGAAGTGATAGAACTGGTAGAAAATAAGCCGATGTTAAATAAACTAAATAAAAAAATAAGGGTGATTGAGAACATTTTCCTAATAACATTATTTAACATGAAGTTAATTGTAAAACGAACGTCATTTTTATTGATGAGGCATTATATCTATCTATTTATTTATTTAAACGTTGATCTGTTCCAAGTATAATTTAAATAGCGCCACTATAGCTACTTGGCGCCATTTAAATTATACTTGGTCCACCCCTTATGAACGAACTCTCAAAAAACTACGTCTATAAAATATAATTATTTTCTTTGAATTTCTAATTCCGTTTATTATCTGTTAATTTTATATGCTAATTAGTGTATAATTAAAATCTTTGTTAAAGTTGTTTTATTAAATTTAAGAAGAATATGCAAACCATGAAAAAATACATCGTAAAATGGCGAAATTAGCGAAAGTTGTTCGATTGTATCGATTTCAGCCACTTTCTTCTGATTAACAGTTTTTAAAAACTATCTTTTATAAATAATTACTTTTGCTAAATTCCTAGAGGACTATTCATTGTCCTCTATTGTCGTTACAATATCAATAACTTCTCATACAGTATTTTAATTAAAATTAAAGCAATTGTGATTTATACGGCAGCGATGTAGTTCACAAATATAAGATAGAAGTCAGTATCAGAGATAGGCCGATGTTAAATGTAGTAAATAAAAAAAGTGTTTTGTATAGAATATAATTGCTCGAAAAAAAGCTTTATATGCCTTTCTCTTAAACCAAGTCTGCACTGCGATAATAAAAATATAAATAATAATTTTCGCGCGACTTTAAAATCAGCAGAGTGCATGTGCATTTATATGATTCAACGTGTTACAGAATTGCGGTTCTATTTCACAGTCTCAGAAAGAGGCGTCTAAAGCATTGTTATATAATCTTAACAATAATGAGGGAGTATATTTATTATAACGAGTAAAGATATTATATAACAAAGTTTGTTTAAATTTAGTAAACAATAATCTTGCTGTTTTAAAGCAAATGACGTAATGCTATCGATCTCTTTTGCCCAAATAATACATAGGATCATTGACTGATGTTCGATTTGTATTTTGCAATATTTATTTCGTAAGTTTAGAAATTTGATGCATATTATTATATACTCGTATATTAACGATGTATTGAATTGTTATTAATCATATTATAAGCATCGTGTGCTGTCGAGAGTTAACATTAAATAAAATCGTGTGCTGATGAAGATGGATGATTAATCCAATGAGCAACAAACATCAATTCTAAGTGTACTTACATATAACATGTACGTGAAATAAAATGGGTAATGCGACCTTACTCACCTGCAAAAAAACAGAAATAAAAAATGAATTAGCATAATTAGATATTGAGTAAAAATAAACAATTATTTTATTTTGTTAGATTGTTGTAATGAGGTGTATTGAAAGTTTTAAAAATTAGTGTGGACCGGCTGTTGATGATGTACACATATTGTACTAAAATAAATATCCTACTAAATTGTAATTATTTTATTTTACATTAACTTATAAACCCATCTACTTTTTAAACTGAATTACCGCATTAACTATTTTGAAATAAAGTTTATTAATATCTTTTTCATGTGTAATTAAGTTCTATATTTTCCATATGTGACCACAATAGGTATATTGCATCAACTATCAAGACAATTGCATAATATTAGTGCTAAAAGTGACCACAGTTTAACTACAGTCTAGACTTATTGTTAAAATACTTGTGCATGAGACAGTAATGACAAATTATATTATTAAAAGATTATTAAAACCTATTTTGAAATCGCTTTCGTATGAAGCTGTTTTGAAATCACAAATGTACTTAATATTTCTTATCATGCCTTAGTATTTTTTAGTATTTCTGTTAGTTACAATTTATATTTCGGTTTTAAATTATCTTTACATTTAGATTTTTTTTAATAATTCATACATAAATTAATTACCTTTATCTCTGCTAGTTACCATGCCAACTTAAGCATTTTACCTCTTGTTAAGAATAATTCCTTGATCTAAAACAATTACCGTTACATAGACTAATAATAAATAATCCTAAATTAAAGTTATGCACATATTACACAGTTAAAATTCCTGTTTTTATTCCTGCTCCCATTTTAATAGTGCATTTAATAGTTATTAAATCCCTAAGTGCATTCAAAGGTAAGTTACAGACACCTACATCTAGTTTTATCTACACAACCAACACATTAGTTCAGTCCCTCTGGTGCCTACATTGCGGTCGTGGTCGCGGTCTCTCTACTTCTTCATAGGTACTTCATCTAGATCACCTGTGTCGGCTAAGAAAAACAACGTTTTAATTTGAATACAGATTGTTTTTGCATTCAAATCACGCGTGACTATAAAACATTGTATAAACATTGACAACGGGAACTTAATTGGCTTGATGCTCTCGAGAAATACGAGGTTGAACCTGACTGTCAGAGATAAGTAGTCACACTTTAGAATTTGAGATCATTTTTTAGTGCTAACTAATGATATGATCCACTTAAAACTGTCAAGCAGATATTTTCCTGGGTTTAGGTGTTTAGTGTAATAACTTGTAAACCACTTGTTTTCATAAAGTTAGCTATCAGAACCTCAAATGTCCAATCATTTTTTAATAACTGGCTATATTTTAGGAGATATTAACCTTTAAAATAAACATGATGGAATGAAAAAGGAATCAATCAAATGGAATCAAAAATTAAAAAAAGGATCCTTTAAGAATAAGTTCACAAGCATAAATATTATATACAATCATATAATATTGAGATAACAATGTGATGAATATTCCATAAGACCTTTAATTGACCAAAATTGCCAATATTATTCGTAGGTGGTCGTCGGTTTTAGAACTCAAAAAAAGGAACTGTATATATACGTATATTCAAAATATAATAGTAGTATGTACGCGAAGTCTCCATTAATATCCCATACACATACAGACACACACATAAACAAAATTGCATTCAGATAATTAAGTGTAATAATGAGCTATAGTAAATTTATTTAATATTATTACTTGTAATATAAGAACGCGTAGAAGGAAAATCAAATATGGTAATAATTTGATTAAGATTGATTGAATTAAATCAGCGGTGTATGTAGCAGGAACATTAATCAATTAATCCATACAAATAGGTCTAGGCCTCTACATTTATATATAAATATGTGTATAATAAGAGCAGGGCCGGTTGTATGCCAACCTGATAAGAAAAATAATTATTATACAAGAAGAATTCTTAAATACATTCTTAATACATAATAATCCCTGAATTAATCCTGATGCTGACTAGGTTAAAACTTCATGGTAGGAATTACGGTTTGATATAAATGAATCAATTTATGAATAAAACTAAAGAATAAAATATATCACCCATGTAAAATGAACCTGGGATATAGTTGAAAGCAAGCTAGCAAATTGGAAACTTGAATTTGTATATGCACTGCATGAAGGGTAGAAAATGAACGTTGGAATCAGCTTGTAATAGGCTAGTACGTTTAAAATTGCAATGAAAGACAAGTTTCAACCTGGGACTTAACCTGGGAAATAGAATTCGTACCAAATCATAAGTAAAAGAGTCTTACGAAAATTGTTTGATTAGAGTTTCCTAATAGATTAATATAGGAATGTTAAATTCCCATTTTCCCATTCCACCCACAACTCAAGATATCCGGCCCTGAATAAGAGTAGCTGCTTTCTACAAGTAACGCATGATTACCAACCATTAGACAGAACAAATTACTCGCGTTAACTGCATACATTCATACAAATGGAGTACTTTGTGATATTATTCGTATAATCTTTAATGAGATCTACAGAACGCATTTACAAATGATTACTGCATCACCTGGTTGTCACCTGGTGGTGGAGCTGTTGTCCTGTTTATTTCAATCCAGTTTTCTGACACTGTGACACTGCGGTAAAGTGACATGCAGCCAAACTGTTAACAAGTTAACTGACTTCAAAAAATGTCACTATAATTATATAATAAAAAACTTAAATTTCTCTCGTTGTTGTTGTTGCTGCATTGGATTCTGTGAAATGATTACAACACAAATTGCATTTTTTATAAATTCGGTGGTGTCACAATCAAAATTTGTACAGCATGCACTACAATGCAATAGTATAACATTTATTGGTATCTTGTAAAATTTATGAAGCCATCTAAGAAAACTTGTTCTTGTCGCTAACTTATTTTATTTATATTTTCTTTAGATATAAGTCTTTAAGCAACCATAGACCAAAGATTAGATAAAATTCTATATCTAATTAATTTAATTTTTTTTTAAATATTCGATTTTTTCATGAAACTAATAGAGACATTTTCCTGGCGCATGCAAATGGTAAACCATTGCCATCTAACGGTGAAAATGAACACTAAAAGTAATTCAATCAATACAGCTGTTTTCTTATATTACAAAATCTAATTTACATTTCTAATAAAATGGAAAGTTATATTTGATGCCTTAAAAAATATTGCACGTGTTTTATCTATCTATTTAAATATTGCACGTGTTTTATCTTAATAGAACTACAAGAATTTCTTGTTTGAGCAATACGTTTTTTTTTTATGTTCTTCTTCCGTTAAATGTATCCATTTCCTGAGCCAGACTGTCTCTAAAATATGACCTCGACCTAATATTATTAATTAAAATAATAGAAAAACCTTGATTGGTATAAAACATTCTCACAATTTAATAATAGTATTTAATTTATAAACAGGTGCTTATTGAATATCCAAACCATAAAATGAAAATATATTTTTAAAGTAATATAAAAAACTATAAATCTAAATATATTGCAATATATTTTATAATATTATAATGAATTTATATTTGTTGCTAATTTTCAATGGTTTATAATTATATAGAGAATATGGTAATTTTAAAAATAATTAAAATTTTGTTTTATATAAATATAGTCAGGTTAAAAACCAAAATATTTCGCCATCTATTTATGAAATCATTAACTACTATATAATTAAATTAATAGTTACTATTATATTTTCACATGATAATCGTTTTATTATATATTTATTTATTAATCATCTTTAACCCCAGTAAACTGGTTAATTAGCAATTAACATATTTTATTACTTATTATACATACCATAATTATTTGCTTCTACGTGTGAAGAAATATTAGAAATAATAAGTAAAAGTACATTCTTCGTGAAAATGCTGAATTATAAAAGCTTCTTTTGAGAGTAAAGGATCATAATTGATTGAATTGAAAGAGAGAATCAACCTCATTGCTTTCTAATGTTTGTTTGAAAATAGCAATGTTGTATCTTGTTATAGCATAACATTGCCCTCATTTTGTAATTTTTTTGATCTTCCGAAACACAGGACGTCACAAGATAACAGCCATTTTGCAGAAGAACACAAAAATTACTTCACTAATTTGAAATTAAGAAGTGCAAAAGGAGTGCACTTAAGAAGTGCAAAGGAGTGCAACAGTAAAATTATAATAAATTACATCCAGATGTTTTGTTACCGTCCTTGAAAGTATGCAATATAATATCTTCCTCTACAAGTGATAATTATTTTTAAAACAAATGACATATTTGATATTTTAAATGTAACTGCTCCTTTTTAATGACTTATGACTCTAGAAACAGATCGTGAGAAAGTGTTTCTTATATAGAAGTTTTTAAATTCCGTTACATAGAAATTTAAAATCCAGTGTAGTTGAACCTAATAGAAGTTTATGCTCTTAATTTCTCGCACTCTTTGAAGGCCGACTCTGTAAATACAATAGGAATCGAACCCGGAACCATAGTATCTGCGTAATCAATATGATTATAGTATGTAACTTAATATATCATATTAATAATATCTCTATAAATTATTACCATCAAATTGACAATACAATTAAATGTATTATTCAATCGTTTAGTAGCAACAAAAAACAGTTACATAACATCAGCTCATCTGTACAGCGACTAACATCACTTCCTAGTTACTCTGGTGATGCATCGCTACAAATTAACGTAAACATCGAACATGGTAACCATTGATTACCAATAACTTCCATGTTAGGTACGGCCATTAGTTTCATGGTATAAACTGGTTAAAAGTTAAACAAGCGTTTAATCAATGGCTATGACCTGGGTCTAGCTGTAAGCATCTAAGATGTGTCAGTCTGTAGCTAACCAAAATAGACTGACTTGACTAACATTATGTTAATTCGTGTTTAAATTATGAAAATCATTTTAATTTATTAGTTGAGAAGTTGGGATAGGTAATACAGGTTATGCAGGTTAAATGATATAAATTATTGGTTTTATTAAAGAAGCGCCATAACACATGTATATGCGTGGGTTTCGTTTAGAAGGTACTCGTGTTTCAAAATATTTGCGAAATTCATTAATCAACCTGGTAAATAGATTTGTATCAAACAGGAAAACAATCTTAGAGGGGAACAAATTACAAGAGTATCTCTAATGAAGGATAGATCATTTAGATGTTTATAAAAGTTGTAAATCGAGAGTAAATATGAGAGACTCATATCTACACTCTCAAAAAAAAAACTGTATTAATTTAGAACAGGTTCTAAAGCATATTTTAGAACCAGTTATTAAAAAAATTCAGATTCAGATATATTAATTTTCATAACATATACAGACCATTTTCAAAGAATTGTTTTACAAATTCAGACCAAAATGTATCTATAATAATAAATGTATCTATAATTTATTAATAACTGGTTCTTAATTTTAATACAAAACCACGAACGTATTCAAATGCAACGTTATGTCAAAATTTCAAATCAATGCGATCATAAAAATACATTGGCTGATTTTTTATATATAAAGATTGATTTTGTAAAATTCTGCATTGTAACATGCTATGAGAATATGTTGTTTTAAAATGTATCTCAGCTTTCATCAAATCGTTTACCGATAAAAGATTAACTATTGTGAAAATTAACTTCTGTTTCTTCCAGGGTAAAGCTGTTATCGCTATTTAAGCTAGCCATTTGTTACCACTATTTTTTTTAGGACAAACGTATTATAACATTTCTTAAGTAGAAATATACAAACATTTTACAATGAATCCTTTCTTTTTTAGTATATTTCTAAAAATATAATCGAAGAATAAAAAATATCGGTAAAAAAATAAATCTGCAACATTTAAAAATAAATTACAACACAAGGCTGTAATTTGCACCAAATAAATCAAAGACTATACCGTTTAATAGGCCGCAGTGATGTCATAAAAAAATAAGACTATTAAGAAAAAAACAAAAGCAAAAACTGCACATAAAATACAAGAAGATATAAGTAGGTAACGATGAAAACCGTGAGATTTTTTTATTTCAAAATGTCGTGTTTACTATCGAACATGGGCGCCCTCAGAAAATTTGATAGGGGGTATAGTAAAATTTAAGATTTCATTCTGTTTAGTTTAAATTTATTATAGATTCTATTCTAACTAGTGTAAAACTTTAAAGACAGATTGTTCCCTTTGGTCTCCTTTTACGAACGCTTCTGCTACGATTACAATATTAAAAACATTGTACCCAATTCCTAATGTATGAGCAAGATCAGAATTCAGAATATTAAATCATAGCCTGAGGTAAATACCTGACGGAGAGCCTTATAGAAATGAGATAAACGCTGACTGAATCAGCTTAGTGTTGGATATGAATGAAACTTAAATGGATTCAGTGAATGAGTAACACAGTCAATTAATTCGGAGGTTATTAGCTAGTCAAATCTACTGAGTGACTTCTGAACTTTTTAATTTTCAATAATTATTATATGTATATATTATTTTATAGCACTATAATCATTGCTATTAATAATTATATCTTTAAATTACATGTATAATAAATCACGTAAGAAATAAATCACATTTTACAGGGGCACATCTAGAAAAAGCGTTTATGTAGTGCAGCTAAGGCATCCGTTCAATCAAATGATTTATTTTCAGTAAAAAATTGTAGCTTTAGTAACGTTAATTTTTTGTGGACTGTACGATTTTTCGAAAAACAGCTTTTCGACCTGTATAATTATACCTGTTTTAATTTGGGTTAACTTTTGTTAATTACTTCTTAGCCACTAAACTCAGTTTATACTTGAGGACAGTATTACGTAACTCTTAAAAGAAGTTTCACTTCAAAAATATATTTATATTATTTATCGTGTTTCTACTAGAGATTTTTATACGTAGTTCCAATACTACGTCTATTCTATAATTCACCTATTAAATAATGCATCTTATCAAAGCAAACTCACAAACTTTAAATTACTCATATATTAATTACCCGTAGATAGTCTAATCAACCATTTAGCTAAATTTAACATTGTCTGTAAGTTATTAGTATTTATGTGTATCCATACGAAATAGTTTATTGCTTCTATTTCTGTTCTAAGTGGTTTTCGATTTCGTTTTCGTTTGATCACCTTCACGAATTACCTTCAGTTTTAGCTTTGTGTTTAATTGAATAAAAACGTTCAAACTAAATCAGAATTCATCATTAATCATTTCTTTATTAGTTTTCTATAATTGGAGTGATTTGTTTAAGTAAAGGTTTCTAATGTTGTTAACTTTCTGGTTTTTATTTATTTAAAACTCTGCTCTTAAAATATGAGTGTTAAAAACTTAAAAGAAAAGTTTTCGAAACCTTCTTACCAATTTTCGCTTGTAAAATTAATAGCTTTTAAAGGCCAAATATTCAATTGATACATCGTTTTGGATATCATACATTATATAAAGGAGTATTAAAAAGTGGATTACTGAATCCACAACTCACAAGCCAGTAGTTCAGTGTCACAAAATTTACTCAATATCATTGAGTTAATAGTGCGTAAAATCTAATAGTTAAATAAAAAATAAAATTAAAAAAGAGTATTAAATAGTGCTGTAGCACTTTGTAACTTTAAAAATTATATGCTAACATACCTAACATAAGAAAATTGGTCGCAAGAAAGTTTTTGCATTAAAGGATATCATAACTGTATATTATGACACGTCACACTGTTCGCTGGAAAGTTGGAACCCTTCTTTATTTTATTTTTAAAAAATGGTGCTTTTTACTCACGCAAAATTTAATTATGGAAAGACCTTTGGATTTTATCTAGTATACTTATATTAATTATACCACTATAAACTAGAAACATAAATTTATAATGCATTTATGTTCCATAATATAGTCAATCTAAGCATTAATCCGAGATAAGCATTAATACATTGTAAACAATTAAGAAAAAGCTCCGTGTAAAAAAACTCTGTGCAAAAGCTCCGTGAAAGCGCTATTTTATTATAACATACTGTACAACTTTCCAAGACTAATTTCCTGTATCTCTAAATTACGTGTATCAAGTTTCAAGTACCAAAGTGACACCTGTAGAAAATGGCGGTGTTTTTAAAATAGTCAGGTCTTACTGATACACTATTTAGTTAGTATTAATACTCATAGAAACATCACAATGAAATAAGAAGTAAATATTTATAATTAGATGAAACAACGCGACTTTTCAAACGTAGTTCTCGTGATAAATTTAACTGATGACTCTAATTTATTAACTTGACACCGTTGATTACATTCAACTGATTACAAAATAACAACATGAATTTTAACTATTTCTCACTTATGTTGAAAAACTAAGCATTCTGAAGGAGTGGTCGTCCGCGATCTTCCACGGTCTGTCGAGCAGCCATCGCCATCGTGGGTCTCTTTGTAACTCGAAGAACACCAAGAAAATTTGTTGCTCTATTATTTTTTATTGTTTATAGAAAAATTACCAAACGTATGTAAATGTGTGGTCCAAGTCTACGTCCACGTCACGCACAAAAAAAAAAGTGTTAAGTAATATTTTAGTTAAAGTAATTAAAGTAATTGTGTGCCTGTTTATTTTGTTTATATTGCCATGATGAATAGTCTCTACAATAATAATTGCTTGAGTATTTTGTTGCAGCATAATTTTAAATTAGTATTATTAAAATAATTTATATAATTATTGTTTTAACTATATTCATTTTATAATTAATATGTCATATTTAATAGGAGTATATCTTAAATAAGAGACCTACTTTTCATCTTAATTATTTCATCGAATTTATATTAATTCGAATTTCAATGGGATTATTTCGCAAGGAGACCAAACTTTGCACCTTCTTTCAGAAGGAAGAAGTTAATTAAAAATATATGGAAGTAATACGAAACTCATTTTTTTATAGACTAAATTTCAGGTAAAAAATAATCATATCTAGAGAAGTTTCACATCAATAATTTTCGAAAGTTTAACCCTGGTCCGGGGGTCGAATCAGAAGACACAATATCACAATGCTCTTTCTTACTGTGTCATTAATAATTCTATTATAATGAATAATATCAAGAATAGATCAGCTTTGATTAGAAATTAAAAGATAATCTATATTTAAGTCTGAATCAATATGAAGAAGGTAAGAAACTACAAATAACTGTGATTATAGAAATATATATTTGTTAGTCTCTAATTGGATTACGAAAGGGAAGTTCATAGTATAATTAATATATAGAAAATCAATTGGCTAGAATCAATTAGATGAAAATTGGGTTGTGTAGATTATCAATAAAATTTATAAGATGTAATTAATAGATAACCCCTTATTAGTAATAAACAAACCGACAGATCAATCATTAGGAACAAAAAGAATGACACCAGAAGCTTTTTAAAATGACAATAAAACAAATAAGTAGTTTGTATGATATTATATTTTGAATATTCATATGAGTAAATTAGTATGCGTGTAAACATATTCATGTATTTATAAGTAAATACGAAGGCATGTTCTTATGTTATCCTTACCGCTGCAATATTTGCTCAGCCAGGTATACCCGTACCTGTCCGACAGGTATGCAGGTATTTTACAAATAACAAATTAAATATTTGTACAGTTATTTTATTAGCATATTGATTACTCTATTAATTTTATAAAGAACAATTATTGGATATTATAAGAGGTGTTGTATATAAGTATACAAATTGATTTACTCTATTAACATTTACTAGTTCCAAGTTTGTCACAAGCTAATTCCAAGGTTTATTTTCTACTTGTCATATAGAAATTATCTTGCAGTGCAGTACTACATTTGCTAGCTTACTATCAGGTAATCAAAGTGTTACAATGCGTTATAATTTATCAAATTGAAAGTTAGATGTTTTAGACACCTTTGTTATGTATCTAAATACGATAACAATTTAAATATATTTGAAAACGTATTTGATACTCTCTCGCTAAACACGTAAACTCGTGATTAATTGACGTAATATTATTTACTTAATGTTACAATTTCGTATTTACCAAAGTTTAACATAATTCTGTTACATAACCATTAAATAAACGCAAAAGATATTGAAAATATTTTCTAATATATTAATTTAATATATAACATAAAAAAATTTACACGAAAAGCAAAAAATAACTTTCGTTAAATAAAAACAATAAGAAATGTATGTAAAACGCTAAAAGGTTTAAGATATTTCACTTCAAAAAGTTTGATTTTAATATTACCTACTTATTAAAAATGTTAAATTAATAATTACAACCAACTAATAAATATGTATATATGTATATAACGTTTAACTGTATAAAATAAACCATGTAATTAACGAGACATAAAACAGTGATATATACTTAAATAGTGACGAATTTATTACACTGTCTTATATACCATCTTACATATATAGTATACTATATACAAAACTTAACTACCAAGAATTAGTCATCGTCTTCTAACTGTATAAGTAGTATATACTATCAATATAGCATATACCTATATACATTATATACAAACACAAGCGTTTCTTGAAAATAAATTGATGGAACTATAACACGCTATAAGTGACGTCACCAGTACATCTGACGTCATAGTTAACTCGTGATTTTATCAACAAAGTCTAACTTCTGACGGCGTCCATCGACGCCGCGACGGAATTGGTTTTTCTAAGTAATAACGATAAACACAGTGTTCGGTGTATTTTGACTATAGGGAAAAGTAGAGACAGTTGGAACTGTATCGGAGAAATTACTTATTTATGAAAGAAACTTTTTAATTTGAGATCTGAATTATTTAATCAACCTTTATCATCATATGTGATTGAAATAATCATTGATTTACATAATCCAAATAATTATAATTGAAGTTATATGCAAAACAATTGCTCATTTTTAGGTTAGTAAGTTATTTAAAGATATATTGTGTAATTGAAACTTATTCTGTTCTATATTGTAGCATTTACAGTGAAATTGTAACATTTAAAGTAAATGATGCAATATAAAGCTGAATTTGTGTAAGTTTAAAGAGAAACAAACAATAATTTATCCCTTTAATAAACTAATTAACAATACTGAAACGATCCTGTATGAAAAGTCACATTATGTAACATATTCTGTTAGAACGGATAGAAGAAATGGATTTAAACAAGACATACGTCACACAAATAAACTGGGGAGTGCGGGGAAATTAAATTTCGAAATCTTCGTGGTGCATTCCGTGTGACGCGTGACGTATTTTATGAATTAAGGTTAGCATATATAAGTTCGCATGATTTGCATCAAGGAGATGAGACTGAGACGCCAACTGAGACTGGTTTCCTATCTAAGATGGAGTTAGGCCGTCCGCACATGAGTCGACTGATTGCAAACCTTAGCCCCGAATCTGCCCGAACCGAATGAGAATGCAACTGTGTTGTTAGTGAGAGAACAAACGTGTATACGAGTGAGAGAAAACACACTCCACGAACGAAACTAAACTGATTTCAAATTGGTTTTGACCATGTTTTGAGCTACTGTGTTTCTTGGACGCAGGGCAATTACGTTGGTGACACCATGAGCAGATATGTGCACATATACTATTCAAAAGTATTTAATAAGATACATACAAATACCTCAGAATACGACACAATGAAATCCCCTATTATGTTCTTGTTAAAAATTCTATAGAGTCATGAAACACGGCTCGACATGGCTTGTTTTTCGTTTTCGTTGCGCAACTAGTTTGCAATTAGTCGACCCGTGTGCAGACGGCCTTGTTCTTCAAAGCAACTTTGTATTTTACGCCTTCTCTCGCGCTTCCCTCCTCTTCCATGTTTCATTCGTTAAATTCAAAGCTAGTCAAACAAAGCTTTGGACGTTTGCCTTTACAATTGAAGCTACAAAGCAAAGAAAGTCTTCTACTATAATAGTGTAGATACTTCTAGCAATCCCCTTCCCCGCCCCTTCAACAAATCTGAAGCTTCCGACACAAATATCACTTTACCAACATATGTTCACTACGTGTTAACAATTTGTATTTTCATTCAAAAACAAAAGTGTCTGTCTGTCTATATGTAATGTAATTATAAAAAGAAACCAATGTTATAATTAATTAACAATTTATTAAAATGAGGAGAAACTATGCAAAGTGTTAATCGATTAGCCGGTACAACATACAATGTATTAATAGTTTTATTATATATTTATTATATTAATCCAAAAAAAAAGTTTAAAGAAACAGGTATTTAATTCCATTAGCCTGTATAGTCTATACAGGTATATCTACAACCGCAGCCGCAGTGTGTTGTGTTTGCTATGTTTTTAGTATTAGATTCATTGTACATACAAATCTTACACCTATACTTATATTAGTTACAAATACCAACGCTGGATGACGCCACATGTTTGCAGGTATATATATATAACTACCTCATACTGTTAGTTATTGGGGTTTTATGCGAAATTAAATTATAAGGTGTCTAAACATTTTGCAACGTTAGTTTTATAAAATACTTGTAAAAATATATGGCACGCTGTTCGGCAGGAAATATTATCCATTGCCGATTGAGCCCAGACCGTCATGGACAAAGCAATTTTCAGTGACATCCGATAAGTGTTTATATCTCGAACGCCAAGAATATCAGACAACTTGTAACGACTTTTATTATGCTAAAAACTGGCGGAAGAAAAAATTCGTCAGAAATAATCATGATTCGGTAATTTCAAATCATAAGCCTTTATAATATATAGGTACAGATTTATTTATTAAAGAATATAAGACTGTATACAATGCAAGACTTGTACTATGAGTCTTAGGGTGAAATATTGCTAACAAATTGGTTTAAAATGCGTTAAAAAACGAAATAAGGTGCAAGGAAATGGTGCACATGTTTAGTAAGGTTTTCGACAATCCAGTAAACATTTTGGAGTCACTTTGTCATCATATTGAAGACATGCATGATTTTTTTGTCATGAAAGAGTTCATTTACAGTTCAGTTTTCTACATTCGTTCATATGAAATGTCTATTTTATCGGCTACAAATGGCAAAACCACTCCACCTGTCGGAGTACAAATGAAGATAAAGTTGATGCAAACTATAATTGAAGTGCAATAGTGATAAAAACGTCATGAAACAGGACACTTCAAATTGTTTACTTTGAAGGATCCTATCTTGAACCTAAAATTTTTCTGAATGGAACAAACGTTTTCAAAAGAACTGTGTTGACGTGGAAGATCACAAGACAACTATATCATGGAACAAATTGCACGGAGCACTATTAGAGCCGGTTTCTTAAGAAGTTTGCACATCCTGCGACACATTTTGAAAGCTATAGATGGACGATTTGGGCATGAGACAAATGGGAACTAAATACCTGTCGAATTATTTAAATATTGGCCATAGAAAACACCGCCCTAATACGGTAGCCATCAAATAACTACTGGCTAGATTGTGGATAAAACAAAGTTCTGCAAGAAACAATTAAAAGTAAACGTATTTACAAGTTCATTACTGGTTTTGCAAATAAAAGTTCTAAACAAGTACAGATGAGAAGCAAATATATAACAAGAAACCATCTGCTTTACAAATTTTGTTGCACCCTATGAATATATAGGCGCGTCACAGCTTTGACAACTGATTGATAGCGTAGGTTTGATAGCTGAGATAAAGATGAAGAAAAGAGATGTTATATATCTCTACTAACACACACTCAAACTTGTTTGTATGTATGTATAGAGCAACACACATCAACACTTAACAAGCGAAGAAAGGTTTCTTATACTTAATGATTTTTCTTGGGATTATATTTTTAGCAAAACATAATATACTTTTGTATATATGTATAAACACATTAAAGAGTTCATTACATCATGAAAATACGTATGACGCCATTATAATTTTGTCCTAATATTGGTTTTATTTATTATTGTTACGTAGTATGTAATTTCTAGTTTACAATAAAAATAATTAGTATTATATAATTAAAGATCACAAATTATAGATGTAATTGTAAATTGTTAGTTACTTTAATTTAACTTTGTTCAATAACTATTATTATTAATTACTTATTATACATATTTCATTGCTTAGTTAATAGTACAATTAATAATTTAAAAATTTAATTTGTTGCAGAATATGAACGATGAAATACAGAATATGAAGATATTGCACGTAAGTTCTTTTAAATAAATTAAATATAATGGTTGTCTTGTATTTCTATTTAATTGAGTCTCGGAGTTGAGGCCCATCTATGTCATAACATTGCCAAAAGTTTGTGAACCCCTGCTCTAACCTTTTTTCATATTATATTTTTTTCTTTTTTCTTTTTTTTATTAAAATGCAGTTATTTGCATCATTACACTATATAAATAATTTTGCATAAATGCATTCTACCATAACAATCATTTAATAATGCCAATAAATTTGTATCTGAATTATTTTCCATAATATGCAAATAAAGTGACCTTAGCCTGTCATAGAGCTGCGTTGAAAAATATGCGTAAGTGTAATATGATGAGTGGGTTGCATACGTGCATGTATGTGTCAACTCTACACGTGTTTGTATGTGTGTGTGTCGTGTGTTTAAAACAAAACGATTAAATATTTATATCTATTTAATCAGCAGCAGCCACAGAGACAGAAAGACTAGAAAAAAAGAACGGTATGCTAATAGGCATAAGCGCTGTACAATTAGCTTGCGTAATTAGATTAAAAACGTGTAATTGAAATGTTCAAGAAAATAAATTAATCATGTCAGGAGATATGAACAGGGTGTTGGGTACATCGGTGTTATTCTTGGTACAAATTTAAAGTTTTTTTGTTTCATTAAAACGACTCTACAAAATTAAAATCATTATAATGATCTTAAGTTCAAATCAGGTTCACAGGTTTAAAAATATAATAAATTTAAAACAAGACGAGGATCATGGATTTCATTTAGGATGAGGCGAGGGTCATATAATAACGTTTAGGATGAGACGAGGTTCACTGGCCTAATTTTAGGATGTAAAGAGAGGCAAAGGTCCATTTTAGGATCAGGATACGTCTAAAATTTCTTAATTTCTACAGAATTCAAATAACTCAAGAGAAATTTTATTTAAAAATTGAATCCACTACAAATTTAAATACCATGACGTATTATGTCATGCCCGGCGCGTAACGGCTTCACAAAGAATTTAATAATAGGTGGTGGAATGACGAGAAAAAGAAGTTGTGTTCGCCCCAATCTTTCTTCGTAAGCAACTTCTTATTCTATATGTGGCTTACATAAAATATAGAGTAGAATAGAATAGAGCATAGTCTTAGGTAATAAATAAAATTATGTCTTGCCTTGATACAATTGTGAACTCTTTGAACAATATAGATTATATAGATTTTCTATTAACTACCGTAACTTCCTTATTTCACTATTTAAATAAACTAACGTGGAAAGTGAATTAACCTTGGAGGAGTTATGCAAGAACAGAGAGGAGGAAGAGTATGAGGAGGTAAAGAGAAAGAGAAGGAAGAGTAACTTTGTAAGCAGAGGGAGTCGGGAGGAACAATTAGAAGAGCAAAGAAGAAAGTAGGTAGGTGGTGGAAGTAAGAAGGAGGCAGAGGAGGAAGATAGCAAGGAGACGAACATAGAAAATGAAAAAGAGAATTTAAAAAATGTTAAAAATTTGTAAATAAAAAGGCCGTAAATGCAAATACAGTAAAATACAATACAACTAACTAATTAATAAAAAATAAAACAAACCGTCACATAAAATATATAAGTTTATTAAGCTGATTAAAATTCTTAAGTAGATTTAGAGAAGTTACTAATAAAAATAAATTAGAAAATAAAATCATTAATCAAAAAACATGAAATAACATAATGAAATCAAAAGTGCTAACAGAGAAGAACTGGAATTTGTGTCCTAAAGCGTTTTAGATTATCTTTATTACATTAGATATTTTTTCACTTTTTTTTTAATACGGTAATAATTGTATATCAAATCACATGTCGTAGTTATAGACTACTGATTGGTGTCTACTCGTTCTACGACTTCCATCTCCGTGGATTACCGACCCAACGACCAGCAGCTAACCTAAGCTAACTAACTGTATTGTACTGGCGTATTTTGTACTGTATTGGTATATTACTTGACAGGTGTTGCCAACGGAAGGTTCATGTGTCGAGCTCTAATTCGTTGAACTTGTTGACCCATATTGAATTATTCACAAAGGTGACTATTACTACTACTATTTAAGTTTGCTAAGAAAGATCGAAACTAAAGAAAACATTAGAGAACAAAGAAAAAATTATTTGGTTTATAATAATAATACACAAAATTTCTACAAAAGAACTGTTTTATTTAATGAACAATATACAACAAATAGCACAGCAATTAAAACTAGTGTTACCACAGATCAGTGTTACAAAAGTATCAATAACTGGTGTCAAAAATAAATAATACAGCTATTCTTCTTTGGCAGGAAGCTAAGACAGAACAATAATAACTCGTAAAATAGTTTAGGTAAAATTTATTCTATCTTACTCTTTTAGAAACAGTAACTCTTAGAAAACAATTAGAAACCCTTCGTTTATATTAATACAAAATGAACCTTTGGTTTATCTGTTCTAAGATAAAGGATGAGATATTAAACGATCTTAAATGTGATTATGAATCCGATTCTTAAATAAAAACTATTTTTCAAATTATTAATTTTAATTCTACGTTTTAGTTCCTCTGGTCCTGGTGCCATTTATTATATTATCAGAATATCTTTCATAATCGATGCTATACAGATTATAAAATCATACAGATTATAAAATGTATACAAATCGAATATCGTTTTCGTTGTTATCAAAAATCTAAATATTTGCAGATGTTGCCTAAGGAACTGAACAATTGCTTTCCTTATTTATATTTTTTTCTTTCTCTCCACACCGTGGTCATTAATTTCTCTCCTTCTATCCACTTTTTAACGATCAATTCTTTATATATATTAAATAATATCTGCATCAAATACAACATATCCTTTACATATAACTAACTCATTTATACAACTTTTTAAATTTCCCGCGAAATTTGTATCCGATTATAACCATACACTATTTTTTGTAATAAAGTGTTGCGGAGTTTGCTATATTTCAGTAATTTGTATTAATTTTTGTGTTTTTTATTTTTGATTTTCTGAAATTAATTTTGGTTACGCCCAGAAAAGGTTGCTCGAACCTGAATTATAGTGTCTTATTGACAGATATTCATATAGCCATTCCATGTATACAAACAAGTTCGATTAAAAACCGCTAAGTGGACAACGGTGAAGGAGTGTGTCCAAGTCACCGGCGACGCAGCGCCACAACCAAGCACAAAGATACAGCAATCCAGCATCCACAATCCAGCTAAAGATCTAGTCTTACTGTCTCAAGGCAAGCGGCCTTGATGTACTCTGGACATTGTAAGAAAGTTGATAGTGGTATGTCTAAGATTATCCATATAAGAAAATAATTAAGAAAAAAAGAAGAAAATTAATAAATTAAAATAAAAAAAAAGTTGCATTTATTAGTGAATATTAAGTTATAATTAAATGGCGGGAAAAGAACAAGGTGTCCAACAGGAAAGTGTAAATCTTTTGTGGTTTTGGAAAATACCAAGCGCCAGCAAAACATCCACCGTTATATACATTAATCTTTAAAATCAAGAATTCTTCATTAATTTGAAATATCATATTTACAAGCATGTTTTTTGCTAATTACTACAGAGATAATCACGTTTTAAGAACCGTGCCTATCAGACAAACGTTTTACATAAAAAACAAATATATCAATGAAGATGTGACTACTTCTTGTACTATTACAAATAATATACTAGCGGTGAAGTAAATCAATCATCGACAGATTTGCGCAAGTATTTATATACTTCCTGTAACAGTGGCGTAGTAATCGTTTTACTAAATTCACTGCCGCTTCTGCTTACAGTCACACCAAACAACAAATTCAAATTCAACCTTATGCTTGTACATTTGAGTACAAAAGAAATGTTTACTATTTGTATTTGTAAATTTTGGATATGTTTTAATATTTGAAGAGATACAGCTCGATAACTATTATTACATAGATATTTTAATACTTCAAATTTAACCTTTTAAACTTTAATTTCAAAATTTTGATAGCAATTTGTTTTCCAAAAGGTGCTAGGACTATAGAAAAAACATTGTAGACAAAAATAGTATACTTATTGTGAGATTGATTGATGATAGTACAAAATCCGAAGCTACAACTCTAATAAATGGTGAACAATGAGTTATAATACATTTATGAGAGGTGAATATTAAAATTCAGTTATTGCTTGACAATCATTCATACATTTCAAGAGCCAAGAACAACGAATTATTATTTCATAAGTTTGAAAAAAAAATTGTAAAAGATTTTTTTAATTTTCCGCCATTTGTTGTAAAAGAAAGTGATGTGTATCTACGCTGCTGTGGAAAACAAGACAATATTCTTCTTCTTTATTATGTATAAGTGACTACATTAAAAGATAAACAACATACTAATTGAAAATATTTACATAATGATTAAGTATTCAGTTTAAAATAATTATATATTCAATTTTATTAGCTCATATGCATAATAGAACTTTGAATGTGTTGAAGTTAATTAACTCTATTACTACAATGCTTTTAATTAACAAAATATAAACTGTTATTAATTAAAGTTCGCGGAAAAATGTTTAAATACTAGGAATAATATAACGCTAAGCAGTATTTCACAGAAGCGCTAATTATAAAATACAGAAACTCGTAAAAAATTATAAATGGTTCATATTTAAATTACTGACGAAATTAAGATATATCTTTAACTCACAAAACAATCAAAATGTCACAGACAATCAAAAAACTCAGACAGCTTCGATTTTATCAAGCAACGTTTCGCTAATATTGCCTCGCGCCATTGAACGGTCGCCTTAACTGTCACAATGATTTAATTTGATAATTAACTAAATAGTTGTTTTTTTTTTAATTTAGAATATTTTACAACGCGTTGACCATGCAGAAATAAATTGGATAATTCGTTAGAATTTGTGAATAAAAAATTCATATATACAACACACTCATATGTGTATATCTATATATGCTACATTGTTGTAAATGTTTATAATGACCTTGCAAGTTTAATCATGTGTGTGTGTGTGTGTGTCCAGAATCCAGGTTTAGCCACTATGGTTCTAATAAAATCTCTAACGCCGGTTAAATAAAAAACCAGTTTAGGACAACATGCTCGATTTCAAGGATGCAATTATTTATAAGACGTGGTAGTGCGGTGTGGTGCCAATATTAAATATATTTTAAAAGAAACTTTATTCTTTGTATACCACACTGTTGTATATACAGATCTGAAAACAAACGTCTATTTTATTCGTAGAAATGATCGCTACATAAGTTTTAAAAATGATGTAGTAATTGCTATGTTTCAATTACATAACTGATTTAGTTCTGTTGTTTTACCTTTGATTTAAACAGAAAACAGACCAGTCATCTTCTATTGATACACTTTACATGTAATGTTAATCAAACTTTTACATTTTAGTAAATTAATGGCAGCTATAACTTTTATGTATAAGTAAAAGATCGTAAGAGCATTTATCAATATAACTTCAATACATATTCATCATCATCATCATCATCATCACGGCGTTGCATGTTCTGCGTTAGATGATCAACTAAAATCACAAAATAATTTCAAAGTATGTACTCTTGTTAATTTTTAATAGCTTCAATTCTCTAATCAACAATTATGCAAATAATAATAAATTCGCATGAACAAAACGTTTTTAGAGGTTCAGACAGATTTAATTTAGATATCTTCCCACAAGCACACACCCAGTACATACCCATATCGGGCTTCTACAACTGCAACTAAACTATAATTAGTTTTTTAATTGTAGTTTAACCAATTAGCACTTCAAATTCTCATTAAGACGTTTACTGATCTAAGGAACTGTGTCTATTGTTTACATTCTGTAGGCGGACAGTTTATATCAAAATATAACTGTGTTTTTTTTGGTTACTTATATTTTTTTAACAGCTGTCATTTATTTTGTAGTTCGTGCACGTATAATACGTAATTAACCTGAGATCAGAACTCGCGTCAAAACAAACAGCGAATTGAGTCAAAATCATGCTGAGTTCTATCTGCTGTACGGTACCTTTTGTGAAGGATGGTCCAACCGTAACAGCAAGGCAAAGACAAGTCTTATTCGAACTTGATATGTTTTCCAATTAAAAAGTAAGGCTTTATCAACATACTTATCAACAAACTAATGGTCGGAATGTCGTGAAATTTTAACACATATCGTTTGAAGGTTGGTACTATTTAAAAATCAAATGGATACATTTGCATCAAGTTATTGTCAGTGCCATAGATAATTTTATAAGTACTAATTTACTTTGTTTAATGTGTAGAAATATTTGATTCGATTTCTAGGAATTGTTGGGCGTTCGCGTTCGCGTTCGCGTTCAGATCCAGTTGTGGTTTTGAAATTGTAAGCAAAGTCTTCCTTTGTGTTTTTCTAAAACTGTTAATCTTGTAAATGTTTTAAACTACTGAAGCCATATGAAATCCCTGAGTTGATTTACAGGACGTTATGTCAAGAGAACGATTGTCACGTGGATTTAAATATTTTGCAGGGTTGGCGGATTAAATGTAGTCGTTGATCTGGCAGTACCTGTAACTTATATTAATTATTAAAACAAAGTTTTTATTTAGTTAGGATTATAAGAATATCGCGCATAATGTGAGGGACTGCTAATATGCTCTTTATTTAATATAAAAATTATCCAACAAAATTCAACACCACTTTTAGTAGTTGATATCGAATTTATACTCTTATTATTATGTTCTCCTATAATCATGTATATTATGGATCGGATCATCGCCGATTTTCTCTTAAAATAATTAAATACAATTTTACTTTCGCTATCAGAACCTAAAATATATAATTATTTATTAATAAGTCGCAATATTATAAGAGAAACATTTAAGGGATCAAAATTAATAAAGAATCAGTAATCCTTTTGAGGTCATATCCGGTTCCTACACAGTTCCTTATTGAATTACCACCTCTGTTATATAACAGTGTATAAAAGAGATGAATAAAAGTGTGGACTCTAACGTCAGATACTGTCGTCTCGAGCAAAACATAAAGTGTTAATATTATAAAGATGATAAACAAGAATAAATAAGACCCATTACTTATTCTTCTACAGATATCAATACTACTTGTAAGACTTCAAAAGTATGACAAAATATTAAGCGGTAAACAGAAATAAAATTTTAAATTAAAAATGAAATAGCCAATACTTAAATAACACTTTAAAAAACCGGAATATTCAAATTGAGTCCACAACCCCGTTCTGTACAAGATACACTGTCATCTGGCTTTAAAAGTAATTAAATATTTAAAACGAGACGCAAATGTCTTCATTAATAAATAACAATTAACGATTGTTAATTTTCCCTCAAACCAATAACAATTTTCCATGTTAACATAAATTTTAAATGAATATTATTCCATTTTCAAAATCAAATCAAATATTCCCAAACAAATCTTTTTTAAGTACCTATATCGTATAAAGTTCTCGGCCCTATAATTACATTAATTACATTTAATTAACTGTTTAACTAATAAATGTGTTTGTTTTCCCGCAAACTCCGAAAGATATTACACGTACTAAAAGAAAAACTTTTTATAGTCCCCACAGATAGATTTTCCCAACCTCAACAATAAATTAAAGACCACATGGCTTATGAAAATATTGACCGGCTGTTACCACAGCTGATGTGCGAAAGAGAGAGAAGATGTGAAACACACAGTTACAATTCTCTGAGATAAAATCCATGACGTCATCAAGAGTATATTCCCTTAGTGTGGGTGAAGCCAGCACAATTTATCAACGAGTGAGAGAACATGATATGAAACACAATTAGTTAAAGAGAGAAAGAATATTAGTGACGTAGCAGGGTTAGAAAATGTATTTATAGTTAAAGTGTGAGTGAAATAGATGTATATATGACGTCATAGCGGATGGAATAAATTATCTTACACCACACAGCTTAGAGAGAGAAGAGGTTATATTGATTAGAAAGAGATGGGGGTATACAGTGACGTCATTACAGTGAGGTAGCTCGTGTTTTGCAACCAGACTTGTGATTTTTAGTGCAATAAGAAGTCTAGGTATACTTTTTCGTAAATTTTTGTCTGAACACATAGCTCGTACATAGGCGACATGAATTTTCATGAAATACGAATATAAATGTCTAAAAATATGTTGCCCATTTTAAATTTTTGGACCACCATAAAAACTGTCGCATAGTAGATAGTCGGTGGTGATAACATCATAAAATGTAATACTTTAATTAACTTGTAATAAGCTAGCAAATGGGAAATTGCAATGTAACATAATTTCCATGTGAGAAGTAGAAAAAGAAACTTGGAATTACATTGCGAGAAAGTATCAAGTATGAATCTTGCATTGCAGGACAATTTTTGTAGAAGAATATACCAGCTTTGAATATTAAAAATATGATCAATTTCATTAAAATATTTTCTAATCATAATATGAAAATTCAATGACAATGTTTAATGATATACCATAATAATAAATTAGTATAGTTTTCATTTAATAACGCCCATAAAGCTCTGTATTATAAAAGCTTTTAAAAGTTCTTTCACATATTATTAAAAATATAACATTTCATACTATCAAATTTTTTTATTACATTTTGAATTATAAAATGACCTTGACCTAGTCAAATCTTTACTTCATGTAACAGTGATAGGAGATGCGCTAGCAGCGTACAAGAAAACATCTATTTTATGAAGATTAATTAATGTTCCGTACTAATCTTCTGTAAAATATTGACTTTTTAAAAAGAAGAAAAATTGGGTTAACTCAATGCATTTAGTAATTTTTAATGAATTACAGACAAGAACTAATTGGAAGGTAGGAAACAAAAATAAAATCTGATTTTTTATGTATATGTTTTATCCCACATTAAAGCACACCGGTCGATTTTCCAACACACACACACACACACACCAATACTAATACCAATACACATATACAATTTTCATTATCTATTTCTAGTTCGTGTAAATTTTCTGTATTACTTATATTACACCTGTATAGGCATTTTGTTATATCTATTTATATTTTGAATCGATGCCCTAAATATGACGTCACTTAGTCACATGATCATATGATGGGCGTGGTTTATATTTATTGACGTCATAGGCACTATGTGACGCAATAAGTTCAATATTATACCCCGTCGTCGTTCAGTATTCAACCTAAAAATGGTTTGACATTGAATTTGTAAAGTGAATTTTATTGATTCGTTGCAGACTGTTGCACTCTTCATATGGCATGGCAAAGTATTAACAATTATTTCAATCACATATAAAAGAAATGTAGGAACTATAGTTCAAAGTACGAGAGTTCGGCGGCGACTCATACTTAAAGCACTGACTCACTTATTTTTCTATAATGTATGTAGAAATTAATAAGATAAAATTCATTATCGTATTATAGATTTATACTGCTTTTATAACCTCTTTTAAGTATAACTCGTCGCTGAACTATCGTGATTTGGACTATACTAAAAGAACATTGAACCTTACATCTGTACTGCGGTTCGTAAAAAAATTGATTCTGATAACATAAATACATGAAAATTTCTTTTTCGTTATATTATATAACAAATTCATACAACTAGATATAAATTCTATAATACTACTTGAAAAAAATATGATTTTCAAGTAACATTTTTAAACAATATCTTCAATAACTCGTGATATTAATTAGTAAAAACTAATTGCTTATAAACACCTGCTAATAAGATTATATTTATAATTATGCTTGAAAGCATCGCTGCCACGTGGAACACTATTTTAGCATTTACTGTTAGTTTTAGCTGTAGCTAAATATTTTTGCCATAAAAAGGTAGTAATTTAAAAAATAAAAATATAAAATTATCATATTGTTTTTAAAATTCTATTTATTAATTAACATTTCTTGAAGAATGATAATAGCAATCGATGAAGAGAGGAGGGATAGAATCTTAATTGATTAATAATATTTGCGTTATGTTGGTAATAAATATTATATAGTTAAACCAGCTAAACCGAAATCAAGAAATTTCATGAAAAAACTTGTTATATTGAAATTTCGTACAAAACAAATGCTCTATATTTTTCTTTACAATTTCAATACCAGGGAAGTAACCTTGCCGTTGCACAAACTATACAAATAGGTAAGCTCTGTTTATTTTGAAGTAATCGGAAATAAGTACACAACATTATATAAGATAATCTATTCTTCAAACAAAAACTTTGCAACGTCTAAATATTTCGCGAATTTCTATTTATATGTTAAACGAACACGTAATGAATGAAGTCTGTTCGATGTGTGTTTGTATTATCATTAAATGTTTATAAATGAAAATAAAGCAGTGTTTTTTATTTAAGTTGATAATAAAACGTAAAAATAGCAGGGTATTCGTATAACACGTACGTATAGCGTTATACAGTTACTTGCAGAGAATACTGTTTAATGTTTTACGATTTTAAACACTTTGTTAGTCGTTACTAATCAGATTTACTCGTATTTTATGATGTAAACAAATTGAATACGTCATGGATTAGTTTAAATTCGTCATACCTTCATCATCATCATCACCACTATCGGCATCATCATCCACGTTTAAATATTTTTAACTTTGTTTATTTATTTCATGTTATTCAGATGTTAACAACATATATCACACGTACCTATAGATATTTTGTGTTTACTACGTGAAAGAAATTAAACGTAAAAACGTTTTGTGAAAAAAAATGTTTACCGTCTTAAGTGTTCCCCCACAAGCTACGAAACGTATAAATTTGTTTTGACTTAACACCCCTTCGCAGCAAACGTGGATGCAATCTAAAAACATCAGAGCGGGGTACAATAAAAATTGCGTTGGATAGAATTCAGAAATAAATACAAAAAAATTAAAAAAACAATATTACGAAGAAAATATTATTTTCTTAATGTTCAAGCTTAGTGTATATTTCCACTGACAAAAAGCACACACAAAAACAGCTGCTATTTCAGGTGGCACATGGTTTCAAAAATCTCGTGGTACAATACGGGCCGTAGAGGGGGGAGGGGTAGGTGGCCGTCCTTGTCCTTAAGGGTGAGTATAGTGTTTAACTATTTCTATAAGGTGGTGGGCTGTATTACCATACTATCAACACAGAGAAACGGTCTATACAGCCTATATCTAGACGAGAGTATAGGAGTTGGGGGGTGGGGGTATATTTATGACGTCATTTACCCTTGTGTGATGATGATATGTGCTTTTTATGTATAGAAGTTTATTTCAGTATAAAGGTGTATACATATACATATAAATCTATAGGGGTAATATACGGCCAAGGTCTCTCACGAAGTTCTAAGCGAAGCAATCAGCTGTTTTGTTATATTGTGCTAAGGGGAGGTTTTTTTATTCTATAGATATATTAAGAATAGATTGCTACTTTAGCCCTATATGAATATATGTACTGATTAAATAATGATTACTTGTGAGAAAATGTTGAAAAATTATATGGAAAGAAAATTTTGAAGTTATTTTAAATATTGATATTCTTTTTAAGAAGATCGTCGCATTCTGTCTGTCAGCGTAGTTAAGATTTTCAGTGTAGGCGAGTGATTTTAGTGAGTAAAATAACTGAAAAATTTGGCTTAGTATTTCTTAGTTTATACTTATAAAAAATAAGCAAAGATATAAAGTATTAAAGCTATATATTTAAAAAAAAATCTGTACCTTCTAAGGAATTCATTTATACTAGTTATAATTTAATTAACCAAAAAACCAAAAGATATTTTAAAAAGAGAAATTGTTTGTTAATAAATTCGAAATACGAAAACACTATTTTTATTTGTAACCTTCTACGAGAAAATCAAGTTAATAACGATTTAACTAGTTCGACTCTGTCTTTGGATGTTTTATTGTTAGATTGGCGCTGAGCCCTTAAGCAACAGACATCTATCTAAGTAATGTAATATTGAAAATAAAAACATTTGTGTCTCGTTGCCAGACCAGACTATAGTTCTAACGCTAACGCTAACGTTAAGCTAATATGCGCTCAGCACTATTTAACTGCATCAGATCTTTAATTATAAATACGCTGGCCGATATACACTGTGCTTCTTGTAGAACACTGCCTGATTATTTTAATTATGTTCATTACCGCGGTGCACGATTAATTCAACATTGTTTCTATTGTTGTAGTTATAGTAAAAAGAATAACATGGAATCCACAATTCTAACTGGGCCCTTAAGGTCGTTCTATTAGTGAACAATCATTTTTGATTGGTAGGGAATTTTTGACACAATTGATAAAAGCTTAAAACTGTAATACAATTTAACAATATTCTTTTACTCAATAATTCAATAATTAGCATATCATATTATTCATATTTTATTAGCATTTGAAATAAATATAACTATATATGTAATATAAATTCCAGTATTAAGTTCAGTTTTAGTTCTGTTAAGAAAGTTTTTCTTGAAAACCAGTTCGTTATCTCCAAATTTTAGCTATTCTAAATGCAATGGTTATATAATTAAAAAGTACTAAAAGCTCAGAGTAGAGCTTTTTTATAAGCTTTTGAAATGAAGAGTAAATTTCTTACAGTATTTTGTTAATTTGATATAATTATTGAGATAATTGTGAACTTGTATTTAGAATAATAGTGTTTGTAGCCGAATTATGTTTCTGCCGGATTAAAATAGCTTTAATTATACAGAAGCATTTGTTGAGTTCAGACAGAAATATATCACGGAAGCTGTAACTAATGTTACTATAATGTAATATATATATATATATATATATATATATATATATATATATATATATATATATATAATATATATATATAATGAAATGTATAGTATACTCTTAAGACAAAATTTCGTATAAATTTTACATTTTCTTCTTCCCTTACTTTCCTTTACCCTCAATTCTTAGCCATTCCATTTCCCTCTCTACAAAAAAATTGCAGTTATTTCCATATTCAGTATTTTCTCTTTTCCTTAAAAAAATCAGTTTTTTATTTTCACAACCAAAAATCTCTTAATAATTAATGTTCACAAAAATTATTTTGCAGTTACACAATTTATTTTTAATGTTTTTGTGACAGACATTTAGAATCTTTGCAAATTATTGTTATTAAATTATATTTATTTATAGCTATACATTCTCTAGAAACAAAAGTTGTTGTAAAACCAAATTTAAAATTTAGGCTTATAATGAAATCCTAAAAAAGTTATTTTTTAAATTTCTTAGTACAAAAATGTTTTACGATACGAAAAGAGTCACATATTAGGTAATATTTTTTACGCAAAGTGTAGCTATTTATATTGAATGAACCTGTGGTATACAACTAATGAAATATACCAGTTTAAAAGCACTCAGTACTTTTCCTAAATCCGCTGCTGTATATAGTGTATAAAAACTTAGTACGAATTGTATTTTGTTGTCAAAGAAAATTCATGTTACAGATCGTTGCCAAAATGTAACGTACAACTTATATCAGTCAGATGTTAAGTCATATGTTGTATAAAGAATGTATCTAAATATATCCTGGGCAGGACGTTAACGCCTTTAATAATAGAACTGTAATTAGCGCTCAAAATCCACTAAAACGGATGTAAATATACGAGAAAATAAATTTGATGGAACTTGTCTCAAAGAGTGACACTTTATTGTTCTACCTGAAGACAGTGTTTCAACCAACATAATCCTGGTTATTTTAAAAATATATATTATTTAATTTAACAATAAAAATTTTAAGTCTACAGATCTGATTCTTTATTTACGTATTACAAAAAACAAATTATAAATTGTATCACTCGTTGCCGGGACATATTAGAAAGAAAATAAGTTTAAATAGAGACTGTACGACGGAGCCTTAAAAGAAAATAATAATGATATATATATAAATAATAGTCTCATAAATTATTTTGTCAAATATTTTACAATATACGTAAATTTATACGTATGACTTTACAACCTTATAAATTTACGGTTGTTGGGTATGTAATATAAAAGGTTTATATTTATAGCGATATTTTCGAATTTTGGTTGTTCTGTTGTCACGTACTCAATTAAAATTTTAGAAATAGATATTTTGTTAAATATGCAGTTAAATTTTCCTGGTACACACATTGATACACTATCAGAAGATACGTTCAGTTTCCGGTGTCTATCAAATTCATTTAAAAGCAATTCTAGTGTTAATGCAAAATAATACTTTTCCTGCTATAAATTGCAAACCATGCAGTAAATTGTGGAACTCCTCCCCTATTACACATATATATACATTTTCAAAATGCCCTTCACATTGTCATACGAAAATTGCTCAAATAAGTAATTTTTTACACTAAATAAAATTTATTAGCGAGTCAATGGTATACAAAAAGAAAAGTGAAAACTAACAAGCCAATTATTTCCCAACTAGTACATCTGTCAGGAAAATGATATTGTACTTTATCGTGGATTTCATGTTGCAGATAATTTTATGCTGTACTAAATTTCTTGCATCAATTTCGATGCAAATTTGATCACTTAGAAAAAAAAAGTGCAACTTTTTACGTTTTCTTTTTGGTGATATTCATAAATTTATTTACGATTTTGAAGAAATACGTATTCATATTTTTAACAAGACGAACATACATTTAATAAAGAAGATAAATAATATTATTAACAAAATTATACATTTGTTAATATTATAGAAATGTTATGTATATTTAATATACCATTTATATAATGTTATATTATTTTTGAGAAATGTTTAGTAGATTAAATTGATAAATTTGTTTATCGAATCAATAGAATCTCAAAATCAATCTTTAACAAATTCACACTAAAGAGAATGTCATCGTAAATTTTGAACAATAATCATCCTTTTGAAAATTTTAATAATTAATATTAGAACTGATTAATTACAGAAATTGAGCCACCAATTAACAGTAGGAACTTAAAATAATTGTTCATAAAGTCATGGAAATTAAAACTTAATAGGTTCCAAATCCAGCGCTCCCCGTCACTGACCCTTTTAAATTAAAACACGAATTTTTGAAATTATCAAACAGAAAGTATTAATAAGAATTTAATTATATTTAATTATGGTATTTATTAGAAAAAAATCTATTTTTTTAAATTCTGAATAAAGAAAAATAATACAAAATAATTTTTTGCACAAGAACTAGTTTGTTTTAAAATTATTTAAAGAAACGACAACTTTGATGTGAACTTTTATGTCTGTTACTTTTGAAGCGAAGATACCGATTTCGGTTTCGGTTTCACTTTTAAATGTACGTAAACATTCATAATGTAATACGTAAACAAATAAATGATATAGCTAATGAATTATTAGTAAGATGTGTTAGTAATATTAATATAACTCAATTAAAATAAAATTTTACGTACACTTTATATTGTAATAGTCTTGAAGATTTCTGGCATCGGAGTTATTATTTCTATCTGTTGCGGAAGCTTGAGGCAAAGCGGGGTTCAAGAACTCATGGGGTTCTGGTTTTTTAGTTCTATTGGATAGTTTTGTTCGCATTTCGGTTTAAAAATGAATACATTATATTCAATCGTCATTGAAATAAACACATAAATTGAAACACTTTTGAAAACTCATTATAAAAGTTTAGTTTACACAATCCTGAAAGTTTTTCAAATAAATCTTTCAGTAAAAACAGTTTGTAAATTTAAAAGTAAAGTCATGCATTTTTTAAATTGTCTAATCTTTCATTTCGTTGTCTTTTAATATATAATATCTAACATTGAATACAAAAAATACAACACCAAAAATAATATTAAGAAAAAAAAAACAAAAAAATTGTTTACTACAAAAAACAACTAGACTAGGTCACCTGTAGTAATTTTGCTAGTGCTAGAGGATTCTGTTTCTTCACATGAATCTATAATTTTAATTTTTTCTTCGGCCAACGGCCGCCTCAACTGTTCATCCAGTTTTATAGCAAAATTTATAAACTTCATACAAATATTCATACGTATAACAATTAGCTAATCCATCACTTTCATATAAAAAGAACTTCACAAATTGCACTTTATGGTAAACAGTTAAAATTAACTCTTCAATTATTTTCACAAAAAACACTTATTTTTAATTTTAATATATTGATTGTCACAATTAGTTACTAATATATATTTATATTTATTTCTTTACAAGGAGGTAAAAGTAGTTTTTATATATGTTAATTGATAATAATACAATATTTTATATATACACCAATACTACCGCTTTGAGAGTCAACGTGCAACTGAGGAATACTCGTGTTTGCTTTTAGACTATATCCATTTCTCCTCTGCAGAGTGAGTTCGCGCATATGACGTCACCGAACTGTTACGTCATTAATAGAATGTATAGGTCTAGTATAATACATATAGTAAAGTACAGTTTCCGTGTTAAATGAACACTACGTTTGTGTGCTTATATATGTGTGTGTGCTAAGTTTATTTAACTTGTATGTGTGCATACTATAAAAAATCATTCGTATGTGTGATTTAATAGACTTGTATGGGTTATATCTATACATATGTTTGAGAGGATATAGGGGAACTCTTTTGGCTTTGTGGTCAAGCTGTCCGCTATATCTAAACCTATCTATATATAAATAAAGATGATGACGTAATTAATTTTGTGCCGTCCGTCAGTGCAAATTATGCACGTGTTATATTGATATGCCATTAAATTGAGTAATAAATGTATTAGGGTGATACTAAACTTCCTCCCCTCAAACAGGGATGCTTTTCTTAAGGATGTTGTCCGGAAAATTTCGATTGCAATGAAAAGTCATTTATTTATAATCAATTCCAATTGAATATGTATAATATCAGATCTTTTAACCGATCTGTATGTGTCGAAGCGTTCTCTGTGTCCAACAGTTGCCATCAGACTCGTGGCCTGTGGTCCATAAGTCCCTGCATCCGCATTGTGATGAAAGGCCCTGTGTTCCTCTGCATGATGTTCTCACCAGACCTGGGTTGAAGTCACAGCGATGTAATTGGATTATTCGTAAACAGTTAGCACAGTTCGCACTCGATCCCCGGACCAGCATTATATTTTCTCTGTTGAGTTATTATCAAGGTAATTTGATAATGTCCTTACATAATCATAAACTTATTATGCAGTGTTATAGCACATGTTTAATAAACGTTTATAACCGTTTTTATAAATATTGCAATTATAAGAAGTGCTTAAGAAGATTTTTTCAAGGAATAAATGATTATATTACTAGATTTCCTTAACGAAAATGTTGCAAACAGACGTATCTATCCCGCTGGCAAAAACATGAATGTTACCCTAGATTCTTGCAATACTTGTACAAAACCTAGTAATATTTAATCTAAAAGGGTGTCCTTATATTATTTTAAAAGCCTTTAATCATTTAAATCTATCATAATCCTTTATGAGAAGTTTAGTTTTTAATGGTTTTTCAAAATTTGAAAAAATAGGTGACAAGACGTTGTATATTATATAAAATTGTTTACGTAGATGGGTAATTTTTGTTATGTTAAATACACTTTACATATACATAACAGTAGCGGGATATTTTGTATTTAGAGTGCAAAATAATTACCGAAGATGGATTTAAATTCCTCTCATTAGATCATGAAATGATTCAGGGATAAATATATTATTAACTAAATGCATCTAATAATAATCATAGTATAATTAATTTACTGTTATATTTTTTAAATTAACTTTGACCTTGAAGTATTTTGTGTAGTCATTACACAACACTTCTTTTTAACACTTTGCGTTCCAAATGAACTTTGTGCTACTTATTTTTTGTGTCGTTTAGTTTCTATTTGCCACTGTTGGTTGGTTTGTTGTCAACATGTGGTACATATTTTTTTTCTTTGCAACGTTTTCATAAACACACTGTTAAATAATGTAAACAAGTCAAATGCTCATGCTCAGCATCCTATGTACCATCATTTAAGATTGGCGAATGACAGATGTGCTGTCTGCTATAGAAACAATTAGTTTTGTTAGAATGCGCAACGCTTTTATTACTTCCGAGCCTACCATAATGTCACCTCACTTTCGCTCTCATTGTCAAGAGTAAATTATTAACAGCTATTGGTTCATTTTATTATTGCCAAAAGTACAATAAATTTACCAGCGTATAATTTTTGTCTAATTATAAAGTTTCTTCCTTTCTTTAGCTAATCTTAGCTAAACTTGCAATTACTTACAAAATTACTCATCTTTCGTATTGCAGAATTTGGCATTTTATTTTAAAATTTGGAGGCGATTTCAACGACAAGGTCATGTTGGTCTGAAGTTATTTTATTTTAGTTACATTTGATTTATTAAGTATATATCAGTTAGGAATTCAAGCACTTTTTGAATTTCTTCTAAATTCTCTAAAAGCATGTCCTTGTCACCACTGATGCTGTGTTTTGTTCGATGAATTTGATATTGTGGGCAGGTTACTAGTAGATGATGGACTGTTATTTGCGTCTGACAGTTGCTGCACTGCGGACCTGTTATTTTACTCATTAAGTGTTGATGCGTTAATCTTATATATCCAGTTCTTAGTCTGAAGATGGCTTTGTTGAATAGTCTGTTGCTCTGATAAGAAGTTTCCCACTTTTCCGGATTTTACTTAATCAATTTCAATTTGTTGCTACTTAATTGCGTCCAGCACTGGTTTTGAATTTGCCTCATACCCTTTTTTTACCATCTTTGACCTTATATTTCATGATTTGTTTCCTTAGCTTTTGTTTTTCTCACCTAAAAAACTTTCTGAAGTCTTGATTTTTTTTAAATTTTAGTTAACTTACTTATCGTCCTATTTCTTCCTACTACGTTGGCAGTGGCGTCATATATGGGACGCCAGCGCTGCCTAATAAGTTTACATTTATGTATATAAATAATCAATTTAATTTGATAACAACCAAATCTAGAAAATATATCCTTGGCCTATGAATCGAACTCGAAGACATAGCATTTAGCCCACTATGTGATCCTGAGGTCTGCAACACATACTGTTCTAAATATAATTATTGTTTTTACAACATTTCTATTTTTGCGGTGAAAACAAACGGGGAGGAAGCTGCACGTACTTTCAATAACAATTCTGTCCAACTGATACAGGCAATAATAAGAATAAAAACGAAATGTTGTGTGAAAAATAGCACTTTATTTTGGTAAATCGTAAATTGATCTGGTATCTGTAAATATAATTTCATTAAATTTTACAAATGTTTTATTTTTAAAAGTATCTATTTAAAAAGCTCTTGCGTCAAAATACGCATACGATGTACCGTAGCTTAACAAACGCAGCTTTAATCTCAAAGCTCTGAAAGTTCTCAGAACTTCCCACATTGTTGCTGCTTGTTTGTTTGAAGTTGCTTTAAAGTTCCTTGCTCTTTTCTCGTTCATTGCGTTCTCTCTCTCGTTCTGAACGTGACGTCATCAATTCAGAGCTTTCTGTTTCCATGGTGTTCATGGAGATGAACTTTACAGGTACACCGACGCGTTATGCGTTCTACGGCGGTTGTATTTGTGCGTGGGCGTGGGCGGACTGCGTGGTTTCACGTGCCATGCCAAGTGGTTGGCTACAGGTCCCATATCATTTGTTTTCAATTTATAATTCAAATATATTATTTTAAAAACAACATATTTTTTACAAGGATTTTTAAAGTATAATTAATTTCATTACTATTCGCTTTATTGCATTTTAATATTTTCTCTTCAAAAAATATGTAGGCGGTGCTTTTTAGTATCCTATAGATTTAATATCAGATATAAAAATGTTAAGATAAGAAATTTTAAATGTTAAGTTTTCCTGAATTATTCTCATGGATTATTAGGCATAGGTCAGAGCCTCACGGGGGCGCCACAAATTTAAAGGCGATTGTAATTCAAAATTGAAAGGGTTTCTTGTCGACTGTGAGAATAAGTTTTAAAGCTTGTGGGCTGGAGCATCATAATTTGAGAGACAACACAATTTAGAATGTATATATGTATATATATAAAAAATCTAAGACTTTTGGCGTCCCCGGATTTTTCTCTGAATTTCCTGAAAACCCGTAATTTTGGAAAAATTGGAAATAAAGTGAGCCCTTTTTTGCTGTATTACTTTTAATTCGTAAAAGATAGAAAGTTGAAATTTTGCATGTGTATTAAGGTATTCAATGCTGACATTTCTCAAAAGTTAGAAATCCAAAAATTGAAAAAGGGGGGGTTGAAGAAATTCGGGGGTCCGGTAGGGAACTTTGGAGAAAGTTCATATTCTGGATTCTAGAATAATTAAATATATTATTAATTAAAAAAAAATCAAAATTTCAAAATTTTATTTGGAGGCACGGGGGCAGTATTTGCCGAGAGTAAAAATTGTGCTAGAAAGTTCAAATTTCGTATATAGGCTAACCTTGGTAACTTATTTACGAATCGAAAAAAAAATCACAAATTTTGAAAAAAAGTTGCTCAAATAACGCATAAATTGAAAATATTTTTTATTTTGATAAATTGAAAAATTATTTTATTATTGTGCGAGTTTATTATTTCAATTTAAAAATAGAAGTAAATATGAAATGTAATCATTACAATCATTACAATTTAAGAAAAGCGCCTTATCGGAATGAGCCATCTACCTTAAATCCATCACTGCCTGAAGACATTGCTGTCTGGTATTAAATATCAACGCTCTGACCACTGTGATGTCTAATTTACTAAGCACAATATCAAATGCAAAGAACAAAACACAACATCAGTGGAGAATTAAAGGACATACTTTCAAACAAGACAGAAAAAATTCAAAAAGTGCTGGAATTCTTTAATGATATAAATATATTAAACCAAATTTAATTAAAATAAATGAACTTCAGGCGAATATGACCATGTTGTTAGAATCGCCTCAAATTCTAAAATAAAAAAAAAATAAAAAACATTTACTGTTTTTTTAATCTATTAAATGTAATATAATTTAACTGTTATGGGAATGTACTCTATTTTTTCGTATGTTATAAATATAAAATTAATTATTAAAAATCTACATAACAAAAAAAAACTTTTCAAAAATTTGACAAGCTTAATTGACAAATAATATCAAATGAATTTTTATCGTTAATTAAATTGAGATTGACATTTCTCATGGTTGCATTTTACCTGAAATTTAAACCGTTGTTATCATAGTAGAAAAATCCCACCTACTATATCTCCATTTAATCCAGATATGTAAAACAGAGAAACCAATATACGTATATATTTTATCTCTTTCATTAAAGTAAAATACCTGCTTCATAGCTTTAAAGAGTTTTCCCCTTTCCATTAGATCCCCTCTACATTGTAGTCACTAATATATGACGTCATCGTTGTGACGTCATACATATGACGTCATTATAATGTCGTATAACCCGAACGGTTACGGAGTTAACTTTATTATATGGTCGATAGAGCACGAGTGTCTCCCGACCTATCTACGTAGTATACCGTAACTGTTCAGTGTGTGGCAGCCAGTCAGATGAACACCGAGTTACGGGAAATGGAAAATGGAAAATGGAAAATGGAAAATGTGTGGGAAACAAAGTGCTTAAGGGTTGTTATTAATTTATTTATTCATTCGAAAATATATGTAGTATGAGAATTTTTAAACAATGAAAGATTTATAACGTAGGACTTAGTTGTTTATAAGGGTGTTAGATTTTCCTGAGCTTTTTACTTCAGTGCTTCTCTATTGATGTGCTTTAAGCTCAGACCTTGGCATTGAAACATCATCTGATAATGAACTTGAAATTTATTCGTAGTAGGGTGGATAGGTTCGTTATTTTTCATTTGTAACACGTAGAGATTTATTGAAAGGTTAATTATGGGTAAATGTATTAAAAATAATACATTTTTAAAAATATTCATTTTTTACAGGATGTGTTTTCATTTATTTGAAGCAGAGTGTAAATTTCAATTATTCTCATAGGACATTTATTATTGTACTTTCATTTTTTCAAGTGATAAATTTATATTTCGCTTTTAAAAGTATAACTTTGTTAGAGTTTTATCATCGGCAAAAACGTTAAAACAAATACAAATGAATAACATCAAAGTTAATTTACAGGTAAAACAACGTTAACAACTTTTCTAGAATCGACGTAGCTGTCAATACTTTCAATAGTCACACATTTTATTTCCAATGAGTAACTTAAGATGAATTGCTGTTGTTGACGCTGTTTGATCTCGCTTCGCATTTCGCATTTTGCATTTCGCGGGTAATTGTTTCGTGATTTAATTTGCATCATAACTTGAATTATTAATAGTGTTATGGTTATTAATAGCCGTGGAAACGGAGGTGTTCTGTTCACTACACCAGTGTACAGTGTACGCCGTATTCAGTACGGTATCTGATTGAAGGCCGGTCAAGGTTTTATTGAATGACTATTGTTTATTACTATTCCAAATGCGTCATGGGTAAATACCGCAATCTTTTGAATGAAATCAAATTATCAGAGACACTCGTATCAAGATGGGTTACAGGGATTTGTGATGCTGAAGAGAATGACATTAAGTACCAGGTTGTTATTTGGGTGACTAAATGAAAATTACAAAACAATATTCCCGGATTCAAGTTGCGTAATTTATGTTGCAAAAGGTTTGTGAGAAGAAGTATTAGTGTATAGGGTCTGTCAACAATAGAAGAACGCAATATTTCCATGAAAAGTAGTGATATTTTTATTTTAATCTAAAGTAAAAACTCTGAGGTTAGAAATGAAACACAATATCTCCAAGTGCCACCGAAATATTATGGTTTTCTATTAATTTAGTCTGTAGTAACATTTCAAGTAGAAAATTAACCTTGAAATTACTTTGTAGCTAGATAAGAATGGTAAAACTTCCATTGCAATGCAATTTCTAAATAAGAAGTAGAAAAGGAACAAAATGAATGAATGGAATTAGTTTATGAGAAGCTAACAAGTATTCCTAGACAATTTTCTACCTGGGAAATGACATTGTAGTTATGAATTTATCTATTCTATTACAGCAATTTTCTTATAGCTTTTGGGTAAAACAGTTTAGCAATCTTCTTCGGCCTACGAGTCATAGTTTGGGCAACGCTATTGACACTGTTTTACGTTCAAAATACGTCACTACTTCAAACACATAATACATAATACCAAGAATCGTTATGAAATACCTTTATTAAAATAATAAATTAAATAATATAAATTAATAAACACAATTCCTCGATGTACATAAAAAATAACATTCACATTCATACAATACTCGTACAACAAAATCCGTTTACATTACCTTAGCGTTTCCAATTAGCTATTGTAACCGCAATGACTGGTCACTTCAGTAAGCACCTGGGATCGGGGAACTGTGTACCTGGGGACTCCACCTGGGACTCCTTTAAACGTGTGAATACCGTAAAAAGAGTCACTGAGAGATGATGTTGAAGTGACATGTACGTCATAGAAATAAATTACAATAAAATAAAGGTTTAAGCCGCGTATTCACCAGGAAAACCTTTTTGTTGGAGGATAGAAGGTTCGCGAACATTTGTCATGGATCTGTGTTATTGTTATGCCGGTACCAAACGATGGTACGAGCACCTTCCAACGTTGGACGCTTAATGATTGAACGCATTGTGTGATTGATGATGGAACTAAGTGTGTCGAACGTTTATGTTGGAAAAAGTTTGGGCTGTTGTCGGTCTTTTGTATTGTACGAATCGTCCAACAATGGAAGGTTTATATACTTGAAAGTTTTTGTTAAACAGTGTCAGTGTCAATAAAATCAACAATTTAATAAAATAAATAAATCATTCGGATCAAACATTCGTTCCACCGTGTAGTATGAAACTTGCCATGTCAATCTTCCAATACTTGAATCAAACGTTCACCGCATCGTTTGCAGGCGGCTTTAGTATCTATATTTTTTTAATAATTCGCACTTAAGCGTACTTCTTGAGTACTCGGCTTTATTCGAATTACAACTTGCTAAATGATGACATCACTGCTGCTGCCATCATTATATTCGCGGCATTTCGGAAAGGTTTTCTTTATATCGTTTTGCAAGTTAAATGGACGTATACTATTACGTATTTAAAAAACGTGGATTCCTAATAATTTAAATGTATAGTTATTAGTATTACGCTTATAGATACAGACGACTCATTCGGTACAATTACTGGAACGGTTATTTGCAGAATTATTCAACTTTTACATTTACATACTGGTATATATTATTAATAGCAGAGTATTACATTATTAGAGTAATAATAGTAATATTACCAATTTAAACAATTGATAATTTTGGTAAAAATCGGAGTAGATATTATTATTAATTACATATAATTTTGTTCATTATCAAACAATAATGTAATATGTAGATTATGCTAGTTTGTTCTCTTTGTTGACTCTTTGTGGAGAGGTAATGTGTAGTGAAAAATCACAGAGGAATAAGAGAGAGAGAGAGAGAGAGAGAGAGGGAAAGGATAACGAATAGAACTGAAATTGAAGGACAAGAAGAACGAATTAATAAGATGAAACGGACAGTGAGAAAAAGAAAGCAAATAAAAGGATATAAAGAAATGTTAAGAACTGGTTTAAGCAAGATCCCAGTAAACAATTTGGTGAAGTGTCCTATTTGGTGAAGTTCGAGTCACTCGTACAATTCTATTCTAACGCTTTACAAGTTCTCTACCTGTCACAGATTTTGTGTTAGTTTTTCATAATAATATTCTTTCTTTTTCCAACATCATTCATTAAGTATTTCTGTTTCTTTCCCACATGGGTATATTTTTATTATCCGGTCATAAATCATAAACCTACTCCGCTTTTAATTCAGCAGTGAACCGTCGTTGCAATGTCTGTAGCTCATAAAAAGGGCCTTTCCTATGAACGACTGAATAGAAAACGAACACGTTCCAGACAAAAAATTCATGATATGTAATAGAAATTAAGTAGAATTTACTCCAAAATGTTTACTGGGATATAATTTAACTAAGAAAAGAAGAGAATAAGCCACAGGATCAAGGAGAGGAAGGAGACACAAAAAAATAGAATAAAGAATCAAAATAATTATGAATTAACTTATTTATTTTTATTTTTTATCTAATTATTTAAATAATTAAAAGATTAGGTAATTATTAGATGCGACTATCCTCTTTTGTTTTCACTTTGTAAAAAACACTACTGCATTTTTACATGTTTTATTATGCTTATTGTATTCTCAAAACATGTCAAAATCACTACGTAATATTTA
Organism: Panorpa germanica; assembly: GCA_963678705.1. NCBI lineage: Eukaryota > Metazoa > Arthropoda > Insecta > Mecoptera > Panorpidae > Panorpa > Panorpa germanica. Next base: position 18,166,954 of record OY783211.1, on the reverse strand, counting down.
TTAAAAGCGCCGCGCTTTTTTTATACCAAAACCGCCTTTTCTTATGACAAAAAAAAATTTCTCACTCTATATACTTAATCTTACATGTTTCTAATTTAGTAATTATATATAAGTTATATGTATTTAAAGAGATTTAGAGTGAGAAAAAGTTTTGAGTTTTGAGAATACAATAAGCATAATAAAACATACAAAAATGCAGTAGTTTTTTTTATAAAGTGAAAACAAAAGAGGATAGTCGCATCTAATAATTACCAAAGGTTATCTAAATAACAGAAATGTAAACCCTCTTGCCAATTTTGTATTGTACTCTATGCCTAAATTCAATGCCGGAACAACCATTTATTTGTACACATTGGCAGTCTGGACCACATGCACAGAGGAAGCTTTTATAAAAACTGGATACGATTGGAAAAAGATAAAATAAAGCCTCCATTATCTTAATGCGGTACTGCGTATATCTATTCAACTATTATCAATATTTTGAAATGAATCACTTAATCTTAAGTACACTTGCACTCTTCTCTATAAGGTAGTTTATCCATAATTCAATGCGACATTTCTCCGCGATCATTCAAACGTTTGTGGGAAGCCAATGCGCTAGCGTCTTGTCACAACTAGCAAAGCATATGAGTATGACCTTAATAAAAAACAATTACATATTATTTATTTATATACTCACTTGTTTAATTGTCACAAAGTTCTTGGGAATTCTTATTTAAAAAATAAATATTTTTAGGATTAATCGGATCTATTCTTTGTTGCTCGGATCTATTTTTTTCTAACGTTCACCATGTGATAAACGTGGAAAATATTTCGTTCAAGGTTTGTTGGACTAATTACTGCTTTGTTTTATATGTAAGATTGACTAGTTGTCAATTAAGTTTTGATCCGGGATTCAGATAATCTACAATTAATTCTTCTTGTAATATTCATTGATAATTAACTTTTTCTCGAATGTATAACATGTAGTCCCTATATATCTACGAGTATGCTTCATGTAAGAATACTTCAAACAAGGCAGTATTCATAATCTATACGAAGCTTCTTTCAAGGCATTCGGAAAGTGGATACGATGATACTTTGTATTATGAATATTAGTGTCGTCTGCACACGGGTCGACTGATTGCAAACTTGAAGTTTCCAACGAAAACATGTCAAGCCAGGTTTCGTAACTATAGAATTTTTAACAATAGCATAATAGGGAATTTTTTTGTATCGTATTGTGAGGTATTTGTATATATATATATGTATTTAAATACTTTTGAAAAGTATATATGCACATCAAAAGCATGCAACTTAATTGCCCTGCGACCTAGAAACACAGTCGCTCAAAAGCAATTTCAAATCAGTTTTTTTTTCATTCGAGCTTGTGCGTTCTCTCACTCGTATCACCAACAACACAGTTGAAATCAGTCGACCCGTGTGCGGACGGCCTTAATGTTTTTTATATTTAGTTAATTCTTGTGGTTTGGTATCTGGTCTCTGGTCACCTAATCCTCACAGCTACAAAACACTTCCGTCATTTCCAACTCCAGTTAACTGTGTAAATGTTTTTGGTTGAGCGAAATACGATACAGCTTCTTCACGTCTTGAGATCAACAAGTGTGTACGCCGTACACGTAAACCGAGACGCGCCGTTCGACTGAGCCTCTAAACCCCCCCAACCTCGCACTCTTCACGCCATCTTCTGTATCTGGTGGTTATGTAATCATATGAGATCACATTCAACTTTAATTCACACACAAAACCCATTAAATCCCATATGATATTGATATCGAGTTTATTACAAACTGTGTAGCCGACTGATCATGTGTTTGTTTGCTAATTGACCGCATCTGATCGTGAAATACTCTCGCTTTCTCTCTCTCTCACTCTCGCGCTCTATTGCAAATGCATGCATCTACTAAACATATGCAATCTAAATCTAAGCTTTTAGTTTATTGAAATTGTTCGAACTCTATCGTAACCTAATTCAATTATGAATCACCTTTTACTGATTGCCTTTGTTGTAATATATTAGAAATATTATTTTAAAATAAAACATTGTCTGAGATAATATTATTTGAGATTCTGGTTTTCGCCTTCTTTGTCCGCCAATTTTCTCGTCAGTATGTTTATGTGCCTATGGAGTACAATGACATGTTCCTTCGTGTTATTTTTAAAGCTGGAAACTATGCGGTTAAGGTTTGATTGAACGATGTGTGCCTTCAACGTGTGAGTCAAATATTGGAAGATTGATATGGCAAATTTCCAGCTACACGGTGGAACGAATGTTTGATCCGAATGATTTATTTATTTTATTAATTTGTTGGTATTATTAACACTGACACTGTTTAAGAAAAACTTTCAAGCAAATAAATAAACATTCAAGTATAAAACCTTACTTTGTTGGACGATTCGTCCAGCAATGCATGATATGTGGATCAAGTGTGTGGTGGGGATGGAAAAAGCCTTTGTGACACGGGTCAAAAGACCGACAACAGCTCGAACTTCTTCAAACATGAATGTTGGACACATGACATTGGACACACTTACTTCCAACATCGGCTACACGATGCGTTCAACGTTAGAAGGTATTCTCCTCTCTATTACAAAAAAGGGGTGGAAAAGTCGGTGTCGGTAGGACGTAGGTCCAGACAGGAGGTTTCTTTAATGATTCATGTACAAAACGACTATTTTTTATTGTTGTATCTAATATTTTCTGTAATTTTATACTGATAGCATTTTATAGAAATTAAGACATCGCTTAAAATCCAATCTTTATACAGAGATGTAGGTTTCTTAAATCAATATAATACAGTAAACTGTTCTTGAATCTAAGAAGCTAATTTAAACATTTCATCGAATTTTTCAGATTATTTAAAAACGTTTAAATTTTGTCTAAAATCGTTTTCATAATCGAATAAAATGTTTTCTTTTAATTATAATAATCAACACGTAATGGAATCTTTTTTATTTCTATTCGTTAAGTCATTGCATAAAATTCGAACATTTAATGGCCTTCATTTCTTGCATTATGTTACAACATCTGGAAATATGCTAATTTTAATATAAATTACTTTACCAGATGTGTCCAGATCAACATTTTTTAAAACTGCATCAGGAACTCCGAGTGATAAAGAAAAATATAATACTTTTCTAATCTAACTTACCTCGCGTTTTCGTATTGATTTAAAAATGACCTCTCTTATTGAAAGACTCTTATATAACACTACCTTAGCTTCAGAATAAAGACAATCCTTTCCTTTCTCCCTCTTTCGCTCTCTTCCTTAACTTACTACATTACACGATCTACAAACCTATCGCTTTAAAAATGAGCTCAAATCTTTAAGGTTGTGAGATCATCCAAAGTAATTAAAAATATTTAATGAACGTTGCTAATTAGTGTTAACCAAGAGTAAATTGAATAATTCACCAGCGCAGAACAGCACAGGCAGCGGTTTACGATCTTACCAGTAGTGTTTTCCAAGAGAAGATCGATTACTTCAGCTGAGCCGATGTCCTATTTTACCAGTTTAAACGTTATGAGTATAGTGCCATTTTTTAGGTTGTTCAACTTTTACCTCATTTAAAGATGGTCATGTACATCTTGAACATGCATGTACAACTTACTCTCTCTTGCGGAATTATGCGTGCTGTGTGTCCTTCGTTTAAAATAAGTAAATTACAATTTTCAGCGTCTTGGCTTCTTTCTCTCTCTATTAAAATATTCATAAATTGAAACGTACGTAATTAAACATACAAATATACATAAAAATACTCGTATACTTTACAATGTGGAAGACCTCTTTATACGGTTAAGTTACGCGTAGAATAAATTCGCGTTGTAAGAAACGTATGTTACGGTGCAGAAATAGCGAACACTTTTGTTCAGTGCAGTTATTGAAACATTTGATAAAACCGCAAAGAAAACTTGAAAACATCGCTGGTTCACACTCCATGATCTACACAATAAATATGAATAATTGTGGGCGTGTCTAGTATTTTATTCTATACACTGTTTAATATTGTTTTAAGAAAAAAAAGCTTCTGTATAACAAAAGAATATTTTATTTAAACAAAGAAATTGAACGTAGAAAAAAAATTATTGTTAAAATGTTTGTTATTAAATTAAATTACTTTTTAGCCAATTAAATTAATAATCAATTACCCATTCAATGTACCAATTAATTGATCAATGGCAAAGGTCATTTAAACACAAATCTCTCAATATACTATATTTAAAATGATGTCTGTCAACTTAAATGTCAGACTTAGGTTTTCATTCAAACATTTTAGTTGATTTATAACCTTTTCATTTGACAAATCATTCATAAAATTTAATGCACATAATTGGTTTGGATAAAACAGGTCTCACAGAATACATTTACGTGTTCTACATTTGAGGATCTTTGAAATATTTATGGGGTTTTTTGTGTATGAATATTATAGTTCATATAGCATATTTATGGTATATTTATACAATTCTATTGAAGCGAACTCGTTACGGTGAAATTATTGAGTCAGTCTGTTTCAAAATTTTTTTTCGTAATCCATTCCAAGCGACGCATACTGGTTACTTGTGCAGTGTGTGAAAAGGATTCAAGATGGAGATGCAGCTCATTGAAGTAAAATATTGTCTAGTTAAACCTAATAACTCTCTGGACAAGTTAGTTCAATTTTATTGGTCCGTGACTCATCCCACTCAATACAATCTTTTAATCACGAAAATCGTTTTATCTTAATTATCATGTTTCCGCAAAAATCGAAATTTCTCGAAAACAAAAGTAGTAATTATGACAATTTAGTATTCATTTTATGCAAATACTGTTACTTTCATTGGTTACTCTCTTTGCAAATGTAGGTTAATCAACTTGTAGGTTATCAACTATTTTTATAAAAGAAAAATTTCAATCTAAATTGGTAAAATATTAATATTAAAGCAACAAATTAATGTTACTAAATTGAATTACAAATTTGTTATGAATTATAAAAAGTAATTAGAAATATCAATGTTGTGGGTCAGACTAATATTAACCATGTTCAATAATCCTATTGGATTAATTTGGTTAATGGTAATTGTTTAGGATAAAGGTTATGTGTAATCCAGATTAGTAATTAGTATAAAAACCTAGCGATCTTTGAATCGCTTTCTCCTTGTAAATTTCTGTGTTGTAGAGAAGAGATATGTTTTTGTAGCTACTGAATATTATGATTTAATAAATAAAATTTTAATTAGTGATTTAAAATGTTTTTAAATCTGCTTATGTATGAACTAAGTTTAAAATTTCTTTACTTTCAATTTCTCATGATTTAACTCTTCTAAACCGAGAGTATGATTCAATATAAGTGTATATAATTATATTAAATATGCAAGACACTTTGACTTAAGATGACGTGTTGTCACATTTGCATTTGTAATGGTTTCTTTGGCGGTACGACTCAGCCAGTTGGGAATAGAGAATAGCGGCCAGTATCCTAACGTTGCCATTGTTGAAGCACTCTTTACGTCTTTACACATTTTACAGTCTTTACAAGTACTTAAGATTATATGACACTTGTGCTCAAGTCTTTAGTAAGGTATGTCTTTCAATGTCTCATGGAATTTTATAATAAATTCAGTGAGGTTTGTAAAAATTTATATTTTAAGAAAATCTAGATGGAATATTATGCCAAATTTGGAATTAATCGTCACACAAATTCATGGTTTATCATGGTCTTGTTATATATTGTGAACTCGCTCCCCACTATTGTGTCACACTTTTGAAAATTGTTCTGTTTTTGTCTTGCGCTTATTTAAAGTAGCCATTGCACACGATGTTTCTTAATGTGTTGTAAATTTGATTTGTTATATGTCCCATTAGCAGACTCTACATCACGCCCCATACTTTTATGCTCTAGAATACTTAGACTCTATATAATGTTTGACAATAGCATAATAGGGGATTTGATTGTGTCGTATATGTATGTATGTATCTAAATACTTTTGAACAGTATTTGTGCACATCTCTGCTCATGATGTCATCATAAAAAGCATGCAATGTAATTGCCCTGCGACCGAGAAATAGAGTCGCTCAAAACGTGCTTAAAATCAGTTTAGTTTCGTTTGTGCCATATGTTTTCTATCGCTCGTATACACATTCGTTCTCTCACTAACAACACAGTTGCGTTCTCTTCGGTTCAGGCAGATTCGAGGCTAAGGTTTGCAATCAGTCGACCCGTGTAAGGACGGCCTTAGTGGTACCCAAGTAAATACAAATGATAGCTTCACCTTCTATACAGCGTATAAAAGAGAAATAATAACGTTAAAATAGTTGCTTATAGCTAATTAATTTCGAATCTTGTAGCCACCGTTTTCTGTGTTAATTAATTAACATACCTTTATGGAACAATGCATTGTAACTAATTCATTGAATGAATATAATACAAATATTATATATTTAGAAAATAAATTTAGAACAATTAACACGTATACTGAAAAATTAACAAATATTTAAATAAATAATTAAATTATTTTAACCTAAAAAAAATATAATCAAAATCAACAAAGAAAGAAAAAAAAAATTTGAATTAAATACTCGTAATATGAAAAATAAACAAAAACCATTACACTGCAAGTCTACAAATAAAAACAAAATGAACCAATGCCACAAAAACATGTGAATTGTTCGAGTTATTTGTAAATAGTGTGTCTGTGTGTATGTGTTGTTAAATTGCCGAAATGTTAAAAATCCCTGACCTAATGCCTAGTAGTGGCTATTAATTAAAATCCGGCCGCCAATCCGCGCACCGCTGCGTTGTATCGTATCGTTCACATGCATGCAAATATATCTGCGTTTCGATGCTGGAACAACAAACGCAAAAACCGAAACAGAAACAGAAACATAGAGCCTTCAGAAAAACTTAAGATGTACTTACAAATTCCAGGCGCAAAGTTGTTAAAAGTGGCAAGAGTTTATAAGCTTAAAGTGTGTTCACAATTATAATAATAAATAGCTAGAAACATTACTAAACATTTTTATATATGTTTTCCACTTTTTATTAAATTTCTAACAACTCGAAAAACCTGAAAAACCTTTGTGGAATTAAATGTGGAAGAGGAGGAAGCTACTGTGACAATAAGGCCGTCTGCACACGGGTGACTGATTGCAAACTAGTCGCGCACCGAAAACGAAAAACGCCATGTCGAGCCGTGTTTCGTGCTTATAGAATTTTTAAGAATAGCATAATAGGGGATTTTAGTATGTCGTACTATGAGGTATTTGTATGTATGTATGTATTTAATCATTTTTGAATAGTATTTGCGCACATCTCTGCTCATTACGTCACCATCAAAAGCTGCGACCAAGAATCACAGTCGCTGAAAACGTGCTCAAAACCAATATCAAATCAGTTTACTTTCGTTCGTGCCGTGTGAGTTCACTCACTAGTATACACGTGCGTTCTCTCACTAACAACACAGTTGCATTTCTCTAAGGTTTGCAATCAGACGACCCGCTTAACTGTGTTCAGAGCTGGTCAATGCCGACGGTAGCACTTCTCTATGACTAAAATATACAGGTACATCTAAAACCGTCACTGAATCTTTTATACATCTCTTTTACACTCTGTATTCTTGCACTGGTATAAAAGAGAAAGCAATACATAGAAGGAAGAGGATTCGAATGGGTAACAAAGTCGAGGGATTACTGAATCTTAAACTTTTTGATTGCTAGCATGATTTAGGACACATCTTTAGGTTGATGAGTCTTTATTTGGGGTAATAGGTGACAATTTCTATTACAATAGATTATATCTGGTCAACACTATTAAGGATCATCCAATGGGGATCTATTAGTCTCCATTATTATGTCTTGTCACACATTGCAGACTCCCTTCCACTGTTATGAAGTCACATCTTTCAAAAAGAAATTTAGTCTTTTAGTTTTTTAGTCTTCTTTTGTTTTTTCCTTTTTTTGGAAATCGAACTTTACATTCGGTTTAAGACTATGACTCCCCCCGTTGTCATGTCTTGTCACATTGTGGGGACCCTCCCCCTTTGCTTGTGACGTAATTAATGAATGGCGCTTAAGCTAAAAGAAATGACATAGTTGTGAAGTCACTTTTACATCAGGCTTATGATTTAGGATGCTGTTTGGGATATCTTAACAGTGTGTTCGTTTTGCGCGTGAGATAATCGCAAGAGATTTGTACATTGACGCTGACGTTAACAGTGATGATGTGCCGAGATGTGATGTGACAGATCTTGCGCTTTATGTCCATGTATTAGTATTTGTTTACACACGATTTTTTGTGTAATGCAAGTGTATAGTGTGTGTTTGGAACTCGGAAGTTGTACAATGTGCGATATGGTGTTAGTTTTATGGCTTATGGCAAATAATATGACAGTATGTATCCTACAGTCGCAGTTGTTCATTATATAAACACAACTTATGTCATACACGATTTTAGAATGTATTTTTTTTATTTGGGATCTATTGTAGCTGTAGGACGTGATTTAAACAAATGATTCTGAACGATCACACATTTTTGTTAAACTTGTTAAGTAGAAAGTTTTTATTTTGTGTTTATTTATTAATTTATGTGGCGGTTCTATTTTTATGTCTTTTTTATTTTTAGTTTTAATTAAGTTATGGATATTCAAAGAAGATGATGACAGACTGCAATCTCTATAGAACTATTACTAGTTTTAACCGATTTGGTTGTTCCCAATTGGGTTGCGTCTTCATCTAACATCTTAAATAAGGCGTTGAACATACGTGCGTAACTCTCTTAATTGGGCTGCATTTGAAATATTTTCTTAGTGTGCTTTTGTACGTATAGTTTTGTGCTTTAATACGTTAAAGGGAGTTAAAACCGATGGTATATGTTCCACTTCGTTTAGATTGAATATAGGTCTTCCTCTCCAGAGATATAACTGTGATTGAACTGTGACTTGATTTGCCGTGAGACGGATGAAACACTTCTTTCAAGATGCCTTTTTCATGAGTATAGCGCAGAGCCCTCTAGACATTAAACCTAGACACCCAGCGAGCTCTGGAAAATTTTGAAAGAAAAGTTAAGCAACCTCAAGTTATACAGGTCTTTCGAAGCAACAGACTGAGACGCTCGGCCACGTCTGGACATCCCCTGAAGAGAATGTTACTAGAATATACACCTTTAACAACCCTACGGGATCCCGTACCCGAGGACCACCAACAAGATGGCTAGACGACACAGTAGAGGACATCAAAACTTTGAAAATAAAAAACTGGCAAAGAGTTGCTTTGGACCGATTGAGTTGGAAGAAGCGTGCTGTTGAGGCAGCTAAGACCTTAAAGAAGAAGTCTGACAGTTTGATGAAGACACTGTTAGCGTTATTTGGCCCTATGAATACTCGCAGTGCATCGCTGTGATTTCAATCTGGACTTGACCCATGCAAGCGAACAGAGGTGCCAATTCTCAGAATGCAGATGTAGTAAGTTGGACCAGCGGATACGCAATTACACGTGGCTGAGAGCAACACGCCGACACGTGTAACACCTATGGTTTTGGCTTTAGCGCCACAAGACCACGGATTCGCCATTAGAGCTTCGACATATACAGACTGTTTAAGAGAACTGGCGTTATATATATATCAGATTGGAATTGATTATTAATAAATGATTGTTATATAATTATTGACTTTTAATTGAGAGAACTCTAACAATACAAACAGAAAAACAGTTGATATAACCGGAAATCGGAATCATTGTTTCTTTTAAATTTTATTATGGTTTAACTTATTCAAAATGCTTGCCGAAAACTTTTTGTTTTTAGTTTAACAATTTCGTTATTGTTGTTTACGGCTAGGCTTATAAGCCTGTAGGCTTATAACAATTACCATCAAAATAAGATATGTAAATCAGTGTAATTAGTATCTTTTGCTCGCAATGAATGCAGTATACTCCTACAGCTTGATCTACGAATAAATCATAGTCGATGTGCATTCTGTAACTGCGCATGAATTAATTTCAATTGCATCTCGTTAGGATAAATGTAGCAAATATGATAAATGCAGTAGAAAATAAACAAATAAACATTTACGAAGCAAGAAAGCAATCTGAGAAGACGTCTCTAGGTCTAACAAAACACACTTACCGTTCGGTAGAAAACAGGTTAGGAATTCAACATTTATAAAAAAAAAAATCTCCAACGTTTTTTCTTTCTTATAGATTCTATGTGTCAGTTTGATTGTAATCCTGATCAATAGCACATGCTGAGATGCAAATTAATTCACATATATAGTATGGAATTATAGGCTATAACATGTTGTATATGCAAGAAGCGTATCCTCCTACCTATAAGACATATGTATAAAGATACAGGACCAAACTCATTTTGGAATTTAGTTATCAGTAGTGCGTAAATGTCTTAAGGTCGGAAAAGCAAAATAATTATATTTCCATATGATATAAGAAATCAATGATATAAAATATCTATTTTATACGATGCTCCATTTTTTTTATAAATATAAATGTAACACTTGAATTAGCTTGTAGTAACCTAGCACGTATGAAATTCAACTGTAAGACAATCAATATAAGAACTAGAAAATGATTCTTGGAATTACATTGGGCCAAGCTAGCAAGTGTAAAGCTCGCATTACAAGATAATTTTCTACCTGGGGCCATGAAAAAAACAATTCCGTTTGCATAACACGAGTATGTTTGAAAAATTGACAAAAATAAAATCCCATTTCTCAAACAAAATTTCAGTTGAAATCTGCCGTAAATGGTATTTTTTTTTTCAAAATATTAAAAATGTTAAATTTCTGAGTATTCTGAGGTTAGACTTTTATATTGAAATTAAAAAAACGGTTTGAATACTTGCTGAATATTCTACTTAATTATATTTAGCCGGAAGAGTGACAGGATTCAGTATCGCAAGTAGACTGACGTTGAACAAATTAAATGAAAATATATAATTTACATCATTTTTAGCTCCTGTTTATGTAACTATTACAGAACTATGCTTAGTGAGCAATAATTTTCTTACCCAGTCCACCACTGCCTAATTCTGTCCATTTTATCTCGTTGCCTACATCTCCATGTTAACACACTTGTTTTTTGCAATCCGATGGCGGCTGTATCAATACTCTCATCTGCATATTACGCATTGAATAGTTCGCTCTCCCATTAGCAAACTATACAACAGAGAATACGCTAAAGAATAGCGCTTTTGAAACTAGGTTTTGGTTTTACATACTCGTACGTCTATACAATATACAAAATACAGTAAAGCAAATATTCGCATGTGGCACTATCACCATTTTTGAACTTTAATAATATTGAGAGCGTGTGATAAAATTAGAATTTTTTTATTTAACAGTTGGTAACAAAAACTGCATTCATTTTTTTAAGATTAGAAGTTATTATATTACTGTGATAGATTAAGAAAAAATCTTTATTTTCGCGAGATCATGTTAAAAATTAATTCTTTATTGCCATCATTTATTTCACACATTGACGACTCTATGTGTAAAAACAAAAACATATTGTTTTAATCTTTTGGAATATAGAAAGATATTATTGGTACAGTGCCTGCGAATTCTTGACGAGAGGCTGTAGCACGGAGACTGATCTGAATGTCTTGATAGTGCTGTGTTAGTAATCTGTTATTTAAATTAAAAAGTAATAAAAACCAGTCGGTTTCGTACGAAGTATTTATAACAATATCTTAAACGGATCATCATTTTCGTCACGATTGTTTGTTCCATTGCATATGTTAGTACTCCAGCGTTGTTGGCCAGAGACGTACGAAATAATATCAGTCCATAGCTAAGAAATTTACAGATCTATTTATTTATTTATTATTTTTTTATAGTAACTTTATGACTATATGTAACACATACATGTAGTAGCAGATTTGTCTCGAAAAAATACCTTCTCTGAATTTGGTTAACTTAAGGCTTAGTGAATGAAACAGCTCTGGGTTTATTATAACACACTTATATTACACACAGAATGGGCTTGTGTCCTCATTTTTTAGTGGTCGATTTTTCAATTGTTGATTGAAATTGATATTAATAAATGTGTATTGGCGTGCCTGTTTTATTAAATATCTAAATGTTGACGGAGAGATAGCAATTAAAAGTTTGAATTGTAGTTTTAGCGCTAGAAATGGTCGGACATATTTGTATGACGTGAAATGCATCAGTCAGTTATTTGTAGAGTAGGTCAGTGCTGTGATAATGTTCTGTAGCTGTTGGTATTCAAATGATGAAGTCAAATCAAAGAATAATAAGTTTTTAATTTATTTAACCTTGCTAAGACAGACATAATATTGAAATTTTATTGTTCCTTGAAATAGCTGTAAATAATATTTCATATTTTGATATATAAATACATATAGCAGAGATTTATGAGCTGTAAGGTTGGTAACCGTACACAAGGATTGTGATGTCACATGCACTTGGAATGTGTACAACGTTGAATCCCTTTAATAATTAAAGAGACGAAATGACTTTTTTAATTTTTAATATCTGTTAACATATAAGGAGTTATTAAAAACTAATTGGACTTTTGAGGTTCTAGTAACCCACTTTATCAATATATGGTACACTTTTATAGAAATTAAGACATAGGACACAAGCCCATTAAGTAATAGAATCTATATGGTACAAAAAATGTTTATTCTTAATTTTATTTAGTTTGACTTATTATTCTGTTGTTGTTGGTTTGAGAGCTGTATTATGAGTGATAGCTTAAACCGGGAACAGAACGTTTAAACCTTGTTATTATAAAACAACAAAGTACAAAATTAACTAAATATATAATAACAATAGATAAAGGAATGAAACAAATAATCAAAATAACATAACATTTCAGATAAACTACAAAATACAAAACATATTAAATTAAAGTGTGATTTTGTTTTACCAGTACGTACATAATCAATATAACTTAATAACAATTAAACCCACAAAATAATATAACTCTGATCCGAAGATCGAGTTGATATTTTAAAGTGAAATACATTTTTCAACATGAAAGGGTAATATTTATAAACGCTAAATCGTTGAACAAATGACTCAAGCGCTTCATATTTATAAAGTCTATAGTTCTCTCTCTCTCTCTCTCTCTCTCTCTCACACACACACACACACACAAACACACATTTTTTTAATAAATAATTTCGTTTTGGAAAATATTTGTTGTCACTTTGCTTATCTCCCATGAAGCGTACATAAGACTAACAATTAAATTAGGTACGATAGGTTGTTTTGGGTACGCCACTGATATTTCGAATGTTTGTGTGTTCTATGGTTGTTAAATTAGATTCTGTATAATCACATCCGGGTTCTAAAACATACTCTATACCACAGGTAGAAATACAGGTGTCTCTGCATTACTTATGTGTATAGAAATTTGATTAACATATTCATAAGCTGAGTTTTGTTTTCTGCTTTGACAATATTTATATTTAAGTACTGTAGAACTTGCAACATATACGGGTATATATATATATATATATATATATATATATATATATATCTATGACACAGAAGATGTCCTTCCACAGAATTATGTTTGTTCGGTTTTAAATTAACAATAAAGTATTATTTTGGAATAATTTTACGGTATTATTTGTGGTTTTTTTAATTAAATGCATAAATATAATTAATCGTTAGAATGATATCACTTATTATAATTATCTTGAAAACTCGTATAATAATAATCTAAAGATTTAAGATTTCTTTATAGAATGTTTGTGCACGTATCTTAAATTGTGAATCACTATTTGTCGTGTCTTAAACGACGCTATTCATTACGTCACATGCAAAGGGGGGTTAATCGAAGCAACAAGAAGTGCCAAGGGGAAGGAAATCATCATTTCTTTTAGGTGATATCTAATTTAAATTCGACTTACAAAAAGACAAGACTAAAAATCGAGAAAATAAAATAAGATTCTTTAAACTGCAGCTACATCCTCGTACAACTGTAAACCCAAACTTAATGAGTGCATTATAATTGAAACAGAAACCTTACTTTTATTATTATGTAAATTTACAATATATATATATATATAGTTGAATTACACAACAACAGGAGTTATAACAAATGATTTATTGTGATGATAAATCATCTGACTCCAGCAGCAAAATCAAATTTGTATCGTTCATTTGTACAACTTCATGGAGATGCGATAACTGAGCCTTATGTACCCGTTTTGAAATATTTCTATTTCCTGTATTATGCACCTAAGTGTATCTTCATCTTATTTAAATACGGTTAGTTTCAGGCTATGGTTTCCCATCGCCAGGTTATGCAGGTAATCTTATTTGCATTTACATCTAACGACATCAGCTTTATTCTTATTCTTACTCTTCTCTCAATGTTTCCTGGGTTTTACTTTTTATTTGTTTGATGCCTTGGTTTAAGATATGACCTGTAGCTTCAGTTTAAAACATGTCTGTAGGGCACGAATGGTTTTAAAAATTTAATAATATAATAATATTTGGTTTAATGTTAAATTGTATTTATTGTTATTATTAATTCAGTGAAAATAGGGATTCTATTTTAGCATTAATGTATTTTGCATCAATGGAAGATTAAAGTAACTTAATCTTTTCCTCAAGTGCATCGTAACTCTCTTCTTTTAATGACGTTGCTTTTTGTCATACAAATATGTGGAATGACAAATGTTAATTAGTTTATTACAATATTCTTCAGTTAATGAACTAAGCTTTTTGTACCATAACTTCTGTAAATCTATTGCAGTCGAACGATTTATTATTATTATTAGTTATAGTATTTTAAATGATTTAAGCAAATATTTAACCGTAATTAGAAATACCAGTGTTTATAAGAGTCAAACTAAAATTGACCATATCTAGACATAACGATTAGATTTATTTATTTAAGATAATGTTTTATTTATTATGTGAAATAGTTGTTCATTTTAAGTGAAGGGATTTTCCAATAGAGTAAGAACATGAGCGAGTAAAAGTATATCGATCTCTATAGTATAAAGGCATATTTTAGTCAATATTTTAATTGCTAATTCAAAGTTTTTTTTTAATTCTGTACATACATTTATGTTGACGCTCAGTTCGTGTTAGCAATTATCGTCAAGCCGAGCACATTATCCACCCATAACCAACCAAGCATGTTGGCTGAGACAAACAAGAGACAAGACATAAACTATTAATAGACGGTGTAAAAACTTGCTCTGATATCACATATAAACGCAAATACAAAACAACATATTTTACTATAGATCATAAATTTTACAAATGAACTTTTATTGGTCAGTAAAACAAAAATACCTGCAAAAACGGTAACACATTTACCTAGTAGAAACCGCTAATTAATAGTCATAAAATCAATCAACTTCTAACTGTCTATTATTCTCATAAAATCAGTAGGTACTAATAAGTGTACAGTCACGCAAAACATTTATTTTAAATATATAAACCACATCGCGTACGTATAACAATTAACAGCTAAATATCAGTAAATGTCAACAAATATAATTCTATATAAATAAATAATAAGTTGATAATTATAGCGTGGACTTCTAAGAAAGTAACAAACTGCTTGTATTTATAGCTCACAAACTCGTGGATGCAATTAATTGCGAAATCGCCGCATTTTCTGATCACCGCAACTTCCGTTCAAGCGATTTAAGACTAATGGGGAATATTCGTTACTGCTAATATGACGACCATAAAACAGTGATGTCATACAAGGTCAATTAGGGTCAGAAGGAGGTGTGTTATTAACATATAGTAATTGTGTTTAGTTGTGCCATCATTTGAAGGAGTGGCTGGAATATAGACTGAATCAGAGATTCCTAAGTACTTTCGATGAGAAGATAAAGAAAGATTATTTGGGTAATATGTAAAAAAAAATATTTACCGTAAAAACGTTTTCGTTTACAGCGATTACATTGTTGCTTAGTGGCGAATTATCGCTAGTGCCTAGGTTGTGTGCCTTGAGAGAAAAGTTTAAGATGATACTTAAAAATGCTGAGGAAGTCGGTCAAATCGTATACTATTTTTGTATTTGTTTTCGCTTGATGTAAATTTCCTTTGACACTTCTTTCTCACATTGGCACTATCTATTTGCGATATCTGACCTTTTCAGTAGGGTGTAGCCGCTTTAGTTTACTTTATAATTGAAGAAAATTTCTTCTTTAATATTTATCAATATATCACTGTTGTGAAATAATTCTCAATTCATACGTATTTTGGTAAATGTACACACACTTCAACATAGAAAGGAGTCGAAGCATTTGATTTAATGAGTGAAACGTAGTAGAGAGGACAAAAATAGTAGAAACAGAAGAGGACGTATGAACTGAGAATCTGGATACGCCTCCGAGTTGCTAAGCATATTTCCCAGTAAACATTTGGTGAAGTGCCCTACTTTGTGACGTTTCTATCACTATTTCACTTCAATTATAGTTCGCAACAACTTTATCTTCATTTGTATTTCGACAGGTGGAGTGGTTCTGTCATCTGTAACCGATAAAACAGACATTTCATATGAAAATTGTGAGAAACTGAACTATAAATGAACTCTTTCATGACAAAAAAATCATACGCATCTCCAATATGATGTCAAAGTGACTCCAAAATGCTCCAAAATGTTTACAGGGTTGAAACTTTGAATTTAATAAATAAATGGAAAAATACTGCAATGATGTTTTCAGAAAACTTCAAATGGATGGGGAAAGTAGGCAGGAATAAAGTAGTAGACCAATCAAAATTCTTGGATAAACGTCAATTGCAGTTAAATTGCATTGGTTATATAAAAAAAAAACAATTAATCTAGTCGTATATAATATTGAAGAATGCCTTAAAACTAATATTTTGAGGAGCTCTGGTCTGGAGCTGGATTAATTATTTAATAATGCACATGCACCAGGATATACATAAGTATCACAACATTGGGAACTGAGAAATGAATTGTTGTTTTCCATTTTATTATTACACCGCAGCGCGGTAATAAAACGTACTAGAATTCTAGAATTGCGTAAGTGTAATATGGTATAAAGATGGCATTTATGTCTTTAAGCTACTGGATTGAATTTAGATTAATGATCTTTTATTTTATTTGCCAGCGTTTATACCTTATCTTATTTTATGGCCTACTGTTAACTAGCTGCATAAATTTATTAAATGAATAGACATTATATTTGCTAGTTTTTCAAAAAAAATAAACATAATTAAATATACACTACTGCACTGGCATTTTATTATTTTAATGTTAACATCATTTAGAATGTTTATTACGTAATTATATTCTTATTTTCGTCGGACACCTTAAACTATATTTACGAACCAATTATTTGTTTATAAGACTCAGGGGCGGATTAGGAGCATACATTGAAATTAAAACTGTTTTAATAATCCCACATTTTTTAACATTTACTTTTATAGTATAAGCAACTAAATATGTTTGACTCCGGACTCGAATATGTTCGTTCTATAAGTGGAAAATTTGTTGAAGTATATTGAAATAGTTATATCTAGTTAGCATATATTGATAGAAATTATTTGGAATGTAAATACAATTACCTACTCCTAATATATTCTCTGAATAAACAAGTTCTGTATACAATGTTATTCCGGTCTTTTTTCCAAGTGAACATTTTGAAGTTACTTTGCCATCATATTGAAGATGCGTATGATTGTTTTATTATGAAAGAGTTCATTTATAGTTCAGTTTCTCACAGTCGTTCATATGAAATGTCTATGTTATGGGCTACAAATGGCGAAACCACTCCACCTGTAAGAAGACAAATGAAGATAATGCTGATGCGAACTATAATTGAATACAATAAAGACACTTCACCAAATTGTTTACTGTGTTCTTTTCCGATTATAAATTTGCATATGCATCAATAGTTTATGAGCCCAGTACGATTGAAAGAATTTTAAGTAAGTAAATCTAGTAAAATTGGTAAAATTTAATTAATATTTTTTTGTAATATATTATATTGTAAAATTATTATGGATATTACAAGAGGATTAATAGCAAAAATTCGGCATTTAGAAGGAAAGGAAAATTGGTTGACATGATCGATCCCAGTTGTCCCTTTTCTTTACAACCCCATATCTTTCTTGTCTTCTTCGCAATAATTCTTCCTTTGCTGGGACGATTCTATTGACTACTAGTCCCCTTTTGATCACTAGTTTGTTTCACATACTTCATGGAAGCGCGAATATTTTCTTTAATCATATTCGTGCCAGATTGTTTTCAAATATGTACGAAAATGTGTCTACGAACAATCAGAACTTGAACAAATTCATAACCTACAATACTACAAATTGTAGTAGGACCCACTGTATATGTAACCGTCCCAGATTTTCTGATTTACGACAGTTTTGTTTTGTTTATTGCTTTACTGACTAGTCCACCTCTGACAACAATTGAAAGTTGTAAGTCAGAGAAGAGATTCAACAACAGAGATTCATACGCTGTTTGCAATCTTCAAGCACTATCATTAAATTTCGTTTGAAACTCCTTTATTATCCACGAAACAATTCCAGCTAATCAGCGGCTGCTTCAAGACGCAAGACGCAAGACACTTCTCCCAAGTAAATGCATGTAATTTATTTGACAACAAAACACCTTTGCAGTATTTTGGATGCACAACGTGTTATTATGATTACACTGAATTTTGGATTAACTTATTTAATTCGGATTGCAGTAACAAGTTCAACTTGCAAGAGATTTGAGCAGTTAAGAAGTGCAGTGCGTTAACTTAACGATTTTCTGGTTGAATATATGATTATAGAAAGTCCATTCAAATGTCAGATGAGATGCGCAGCAGATTTATTGTTTTACGGTGAATCAGGATTGTACACGTTTTTAAATTTCTTTGTTTGTTTAACGCATACGACTGTGTGGAAAAAAACCTATGATAATTGTCATGTGATTTTAATGCTGATTCAACAGTATATTACGAAAAATTAATCATTCGGGCTTTTGCACAGAATTTGTCTATCCTTTTTGGGTATAATCTGGGTTTCCACAATAATTTCTTTTACGTCGGCCTATTTCTGATAGTGAATCCTATCACCCATGACCTAATACAATGTTGGCAGTACTTATGGTGTTGAGGTCTCATATATGTGAGACCCAGAAAATACAGACTTATGTAAGGATAGTAAACAAAACGTACAATTCAGCAAACAGTAATGATAAGTACTCGTATGTTACTATTATCTTTTAAGGAAATACTTAGTGATTTTCTTAAGCATTTAATTATTTCTATATATGTAATTAATGATATATATATATATATATAACAATTCTATAAGTACATTAAGTATAATATTCTATAGGTATTCTATAAAGTATAATTTTGGAGCAAAAGAAATTTGTTATCAACTTAATTTCGTCTCGATGTTTTTACGAAAATGTTAATTTACCGCATTTTTGGTATGCGTTGCATCCGTTTAATTAAGTCCACGCCGAGGCCGTGCAATTTACTCGCGGTACAACTTTTACAAGTAACAAGAATTCGCAGATGCAATATCTTCTACAGCATCTCTTCTTTTCCAATAATTTTATATAATTGATGAGTTCGGTAAATTGTTTCTTTCCACTTATTGATATCGATGTTTATCGAATATCAGCCAATGGATTCTACCCATTACTTATATAAATGATATACGAATTTTAGTTTTTGTTGTTAATTCCAATTTCAAGCTTCCTAATTGAACGTTATGAACACATCATTAATTTTTTACGGTTACTTTCAATTCGATTAGTAAATTTTATAGTTTTTTGTACTTTTGCTTTTACGCTTAATTTCTCCATCGATTATAAATTTCTTTTGTAAATATTTTAAAAATGCAGTCTTTTGATCTTCTTCCTCTATCCGCTTTTTTAGGTTGTGTCGCACCGCGTACTCTTCCACAGGGTTGGACAAAATAACAATAAACATCCAAATGAAATATTAATATAATTTACAAAGTCCTCGGAAAGTAGAAAATTACTCTCGGACTAATCTTGTGGCAAGGAAGAAACTGTAAAACTGTAGTGCAAGACAATTTGCTACCTAAGAACCTTATCTTTTTTTTTATTGAGAATATCTTAAGTCAATGCCATAATTTCTTACTGATAATAAAGTCACTATTGAAACATAAAATATATTAACAAGAACTGAAACAAATCAGTTGTTTTCTAAACTCTTATATCATCCGAACAACGGGGACATGACTGTATTTAAATAATTTATTATTTATCGCAAGAAGACGGAGACAATACTGCATAAATGTTGTCTTAAGACACATATGATCACATAGCTCTTACAGAGACTGTCTTAAAACGGAGCACTTAAGTACTGAAACGTAATATGGTCTCTAGAATACATGTTCTTAATTTTGTAGAACCCTGCCCTTCTTCCATTTTCTATTCAATGTAAGATCTGCTGCTGAGACAAAACAAACACAACACAAAAGCACATATTTAGGACTTATTGGAACGCTGAGCATGGTAAAGATGGGCATGGAATCTGTATTACCCACGTAATGATTTCATGCAGTTTTACACAGTGGTATTGGTGCTGCTTCTTGGTTGATAACCGACCTGTGTACTGCAGAGGTGAAAGTCACTTTCTTTGCGACTGGATTTATGGAGAATCGCAGCATTCAGAGAGAATCGTAGATCCCACAGCTCGGCAGAAGAATCAGCCTTAGGCGCATAAGCAACAGTACGCCACGATGATTGTATGCAGAAGGAAAATAACGGGTTGGAAATGAATTGTTCTTTGATCAACATCTTCTAAAGATTAATTATAGTTATTTGTTTCAATTTTATTTATTTTATGATTAGTAGAAAATTCAATCGATAAAAACTTAGTTTATAATTGATCTGTAGGTTATCAGAAATCTAATGGTGTGGGTAAGATATTCAATACGATAAGAATATGATGCTTTTAAATACTTTTTGGAATAAAAAATTGTAGTGAAAATAGATGTAATAATTTAATTATAATATATTTAATCTCTATTAATATTTATAAACCAAAGCAAGCATTGTAAATATAGGTCATCCGAATCATCGTGGAAAACTTCCAACATAGTACATGAAAATTCCGCATGTTGCCACTATGATACAGTAAGAAGAAACTACATATTGATTTTAATATCAGTTTGAATCTCGGATAATCTTAAACATGAACAACAACCTGTTATTATTAACATGTTAAACTTAATTGAAATAAAATTAATTACCATTATCACGCACTTGGACCACCAACGAAAATTTTAATTAATTTTTATATTATCTCTTGTAAAAAATCAGTTTTAGATTGATTTATATTTTACACTGTAAAACTCCCAAGATTACAACCATAATTTTTGTGAAACATTTTTTAACAAATGTTATTTTGTATGTTAATTTATTGGCCATTGTCTTTTCTCACAGGGCGTTAATAGTTTAACGTAAAATTGCATTTATCGCTCTATCTTAATCTTACAGAGTGTCACACGAGTATTATTGTCTTTATATGTTTTTTATTCGACCAGTTCGTGCAACTTTGCTGTATTATAAATTCAATTTACAACTCAATTCATGGAATAACACAATCACGATAAATTGACAGTTGCTAAACTCGTATTGTTATTAGTGTTATAATGTATTTTACTAGACCCCTCCCCCCTGCTTCTGACACTCTCCCCTTGAACATACACGATCCAATTTATATCTATTGGCGTCATTCAAGTCGTTAGGGATTGTTATTGCTAATAGTTGTATACTTAACGTGATTAACTAACTCTTAATTAGTGAGCAGAAATATTAACACACTGTATTTGTTCGATTTGTGGTACTTGCTGCTAAAGTTGACATTATGCGTAGAACAAACATGCTCCAAAATTTTGATATTCTTTCAAAATGTCGCATATGTTTTACAAGTATCCAGCAAAGTCGTTTTACCGCAATTAGTTTACGAAACAAAGTAACTACAATAACAAAAAAGTTTTTAGTAAAACTGGGGACTCCTTGAAAAGGATAATAGATAACGTTTACAAAATAATTGGCGGTTAAATTTAACCTATGAAAGACAGGAAATTATTGCAGCAATTGCAGTATGTGATCATTACCGCACTTGAGATGGTATTTCAATAACTGCTAAGGAAATATTAAAATAAAATTTCTTTCGATATTTGAACTTTATTCCTCTTCCCCACAAATGGCTTAATGAGATCAACGGGAAATGAAACATATGAGGAAAATGATAAAGAAATTATTATTGTAACTTATCAGTTTCTTGACTTACCACAGAAATACCAATTAATTAACACAAGTTGCAATCAGTAAGGAAGCAAACACCAACACCGACACTGACACAATGACCAATGGGCTGCTCCCACACTCAACGAGATTTGCATTAACGGTTTGGTTTCTCTGCTTGCGTCATTTTCATTCATTAAATTCGGATGCAGATTAATTATTTGCGGTTTCCTACTTTTTCGTAAGGAGAAGCCATTTTTATCTGGTTTCCAAGTCACGTACAACGAGCAAAATGACTTCATTGTTTTATGACAGAATTAGAAAGAATTGACCACAAATTGACAGGAACTTAAGTCAACTATTATTATAACCTGATAGTATTTTGTATTTATTTATTTAAAATAGTAGGCAAAGTTTAGATTTTATTTAAATTAGATTTGTTGTTTTTAATGATGAAGTCATTTTCTCGTCCAATTGACTTCATCATTATAAATTTTGAAAATGATTGTCAAAATAAATTTAATCTAAAGTCATACTCGTATTTATAAATATAAGTCATAAGTTTGGTGACGTGTTAATAGGTGCATAACATAGTGTTACTTGCCATAAATATTATGGTAATATAATTTTACTTATGTTGAAAGATATCCTTGAAAGTATCAGCCTTATTGGATACTCAGTTCTCCTATAACAGCTTTTTGGGGATTCCAATGAACGAAATATCAATGTAAATAATTGTTCTCTCTCTCTTATACAAAATCCAATGTTTACCATAAAATCCCAAGCACATGACAAAGCTGATAACTCGCGGTCAACTCGAAACATCGGAAGTGTTGCAACTGGACGTGGACGTGTCACCCACGTTTTCTACTGTTTCGGTCAGATGCAACCCGTTATCTTTCCAATGACCATCGACCACACTCTGGGGGAAACTCACGAGTGTTATCACATGACTCGTATCAGTCAGGATAATTACACATGTCCAAAAATAGATCAATGTACAATGGTGAGTACAAAAACAAACAAGTGCGTTCGATGCATGTGACAACTTGTTTTATTCAATAAAACGGGGGATTCCATGATGTTTAACCCATATTGCTATTACTGTAATTGATAATTCAACGGCGGATTACATATGTCGAAATAAGGAAACTTGCTAAATATTTACTTGTGAAATAGGCAGAAGGAAATTTCCAGCAAGATTGAATTTTAATGTCTTTGAATTGTTTTGGATTTTACTTAACCAAAATCTATCAGATTTATTCTCCGAAAATCAAACTTAGAATTGCTGTAATTTTAACATCATTTAAAGCCATTTAAGTAACTAATTGTAATTAATCTACAAAACCATAAAATATTACTATTATTTAATTACATGATATTATAATTTATTATTAATCTGTAGTTACAAACTGTTAATTGTTGAATTTTCGCTATTTCTTAAGTATTGCTTACTTAACTGCACGGTATTTTACATTCTTTTCTAAATTTATTTATTTATTTTAAATACTATAAAGAGTATTATGTAGTATTAACAAAATTAACATAAAGTTTCTGCCGTCTCATATTGGGAACAAAATGCTATTGTGTCGTATACACGTACTGCACTACATATAGGATCAAATGTTTCGAATTCGGCACGCGGGCCATAGCTAAGAAACCCCTGATCTAATATTTGTAATATAAACAGAGAAAAATGCCTGTGACGTAACGCTAGTTATTTAATAATTAATTAATATTTAACATTACGAAAGTAGTGGTTTTTAATACGAGTATATTTGGTATTTTGCAATAAGCTGGAGATAGCTTGATCATCTAATCGGACAGTTTCAAATGAGAACGAATACTTTTTACATGTCAAATGGATTTCTATGATTGTATTGAGTTTACTATATTCTTGCACATAGAGTCTAGCCTATACTCCAAGTGTGTGTGTGTGTGTGTACATCTTACATAAGAATGCAAGCTCTATCTTAACTCTGATGGATAATCATAAGATGTTCGGTCATCTTCATAACCACAGCTTCATTCATTTTCTATAATATGAAATGCTTCTTCGGTTAGTGCATTAGTTAAAGTGGAATGGCGCAAAATCACCCACACCCAGGTAAAAAGTTAAGTCTCCATTTGTGAGAGTTAAAGCTACGTTTAAATTCTTATTATTACATTTACGGATAATACTACCGAATATTTTAATTCAAAAAATCGCCACATGTTGACGGAGCGTTTCATATTCAAGCGTCAACATTTACTATTTAAAATTAGCGCGTTAGACAATAATTTTATTTTAAAATGTGCATATTAGCCCAAGTACCAAGTCTCCTTTCCCCCCCTTTCCAATACACCTAGCGTTCTACGAGTCTTGATTTCAAAGCACATGGTTTGACTATGAACTCTGCTATTCATAGTTTCAGTTTTTTGTATATCTTTGCAATCTGTAAACAATAACAGACGAACAGCTGTTGTTTTAATTGGTAAAACGAAATATTCAAACTAGTCAGTCAGTCGTGCTTCGAACGGCAGTGACTCAGTATAGCTCTTGCAATTTTTTGGAAAAGTAATTATTAATAATTTAAAATAAAGTTTTCAGACCTCAAAATTTGGTAAATTTATTAATTTCTTTATGCATTAGGAATTAGTAATACTGCAACATTGAGATATTTATTTGAAATTTATTTTTTTGTGAATTAAATATGTATTGTCTGCGCTGTTCTCTGAGTAACATAGTCACCATTACAAAAGCAGGTTGATGCAAGTTGAAACTTGAACGCTGTGCTTGGAATTACATGCGTTAATAAACATATATCAAAATGAATCATAGACCAGAGCTGTATTTACTGGGTTTATTTGTTTCATTCAACTGATTAGTCCAAGTCCGACATTAAGTAAAGTAAATAAATAATTAATGTGTTTCAATTATTATTAAATAACTGTCTTCAAATATCAATTTCCATATATTTATATATTTTTTCTCTGTTTTTAGGATTCTGTGCATCTACTGGTATCTTCATCGTCGGGGCCTCAGCATCTGTAATAGAGAGATAATGTAAGTTTTATTTTCTATATTTATTTGGTATTATTGAGTATGTTATTATTAAATTATCGCCTTGTATTATAAAATGTTGTTATCCGATTTACAATCAGCGTAAATTATTTGATTATGTTATTTAATTAACATGGAAATGTTATTGTTTACTTTGTAGATGTTATCAAAATTTAATGTCACTATTAGAATGATAAAAAATACCTGTCTTGGAATATTATCAGTATTTTGAGTAATATATACGAGTACGCTTTGTGATTACCGTAATCCAGCAATTTACTACGAATATAATCTCCATGTTAAGAACTAATTTAATCCTAAACTTGTAAGCTAGCTCTATAATTTTGCAATGTTAGACAGATATTAAGAGATGATCTATGCCATAATATATGCACGTATTCTGTTAGTCAACATGGGTAGCTAGTAGCCATCTACACTATTAGTCCTCCTCCTCCTCCTTCTGCTTCCCTTCCGTCTCTTTACTCTTTTGACTAATAACCCAAGTCGTTGCACCTTTGTGCCACTTTAAGCATATCTATAAAAATCGTATAAAACCAGAAGAGGAATCTATGTGCGATATTACATATATTATATGTCTTTACTTTCAAATATTTTAAATTTATGTTCATATTATTTTATTAATTTGATTATTTTTGTCATCATTGCTTTTGTTTAGTGAAATATTTAAAGAAAGTTTTTTGCAGGCATACATATTAAGTCACAATTTCAGATGTTAACATAAGAACAGATTGATTTATTTAGGTCTGGTTTTTACGTCACATTTGTCTTTTGAAAACGTAACTTACACCACTATATCCTTAACGTATATTGTAATTTATCACCAATATATACAAAATATTATTATTTCATAAAAGTACCCTGTACTATCATCATTTCTAATGTTTCTTCAATATGAGAACCTAGTAATTATCAAGTTTTTACACCTCAATTAATTTCTTAATTAGATAATTATTCCTATGTTTCTAGAAGTTTTCTTACATTAGTGTTTATTGCGATTTAGCAACTTTTTTGTTCACGTAGTAATTAATATTCTATTCGGTATACTATACTACTCGTATATCATAAAATGAAATGTAAAGTTACAAATTATTAATTAGAATTATACATTAAAATTTAATAATTATTATTACCAAGAAATTAACAGATTCTTATACGAGTACGAGTCTATTGCAATAGAAGTAAAGTACTTAAAATTTATATTTGATTTTGAAAAACTTTTAATGAACGATTTCATCACACGCTTATTGAAACAAAAATAAATTGAGAGATAAATAATAGTTTTTATATACAATAAGCTAAGTCAAACCATTATAAAAAAAAATTAAATAATTTTTCGTATTGATATAGTATTATTTGGATTATTTCGCCAACCACAACTAGTGTGTCTGCAATTTTTGAACCTGACAACTTATCGGCAAATAGTTTTAAAAGTGTTACAGGTTTGACTACAACCGCAAAACAAACACCACGAGAGAGTTAAATAAAAATCCTAATCTAAGGAGCGGTTACTAAAAAAATATGGAACCGCCCTTGTAATTTAACCAGTAGCGGATTGGATTCAAATATATTGGTTGCCCAAAAACATAGGGGGTCACTTATTACTCATTTATTCTATTACTTCTTAAGTCGTAGTTTCCAATTCTATTCTTGCAGGATGCATTTCTTCAATGCAAAATTGACTTCATTTCGATTTTGTAAAATTAGCTTGTCTCACACCGACTCTGCAAATTATTAAAATAAGATCTTAAGAAAGATATACCGGTTCCATTCTTGCCCAGTTATTATTTGACCCAAAATAAACTGAATTTGATTAAGACTTTGTGCCAAATTCACAATTCCATTGAATTCATTATGACATGTTGTAATTAATCAGTAAAAAACACATAATTAATAATTAAAGCGTTAAGTAATATATTAAGCGTAATATGCAAACTGCAATGCATGCAGTTAACTGCACGACTTGAAGTGCGCCGCATGCCGCATGCCTCGCCCAATAACCAACCAGTGCAGCCAACTTTAGGGAATGCAAACATAACAAATAAAAAGAATTTCAATTTCTCTCTGTTAATGATTCGAGAGTTTGAGTCCGGCAATGCGCAACAAAAATGTGTTGATCATTTTACAAATATTATATTGAAGAATGTTTAGATACGTTAGTTGTTTCAACAAATTAATATAAGAGCGTCAGGTACTTTAATATTCTTCCCTTATTAGTGGTACAAAGCACTAATGCAGAATTGATCTATAGATCATAGGTCTAATTCTGATTGGATAAGATTTACTTTGGTGACACTGACCATCATTAAATTTTTAGCCTTAAAATTGGCTTAGCGTTTCGCATTTGGCATTGTTGGATGTAAAAGTCTCTTGGAGGATATTTCAACGTTCTTATTCCAATAGTTTCTAAACATTAAAACAAGCTTTTCCATTTCAATCTCTGCACCAACAAATGATTTGTCTAGAATTGTTCAATAATGGGTGGTCTGCAATCTCACAATCTTCAATTCTAAAGAAACATAAAGAGAAATTCAATTAAAGTCACACAATCACTTAATTTTTTTTAATTTGTACTAATTTGTAAAATTTCTATGAGTAATTTAAATTGCACATTTGTTAATTTGCATAAATAATATTAATTGAAATAGTGAATGGAAACAGAAAGGAAAAAAACACACACACACAAATTCATGAATTATGTAAACTTTAACCTCTTGGGTCATCGAGTTTACTTAAGACATACCCATAGAGTAATCAAATACATGTAGCTGACACTCCTATTAATTAAATAAAATCAAGATTACGCCTGGTAAATGGTTTCCCAAGATTTAGTTGATCTTAAAAGAATGTCACGTGATTGGGATGGGTGATGAATAAAACTGGAGATTACTTTAAATTTATAAAATCAATACAATAATTAACACATTGATTGTATCCATTACACTTGAATACAAATGTAATTACAAAAGTAAATAAATTTACATATCAAGTCAGCAAAACGTATTGATATTTTCCAATTATAAATTGATCAGTGAGATCGTTGAGCCGATACGGTTGTTTTGTACAATACTCCTCACAGAGCTTTGCTGGTCCTCTGGTTCATGTGCAGGTATCGAGATCATTAATCAGATCCATTGTCTTGATAACCACGGTAGACTTGGAAGGAGAAGAGTCCTACGACTTGAGATGCCAGATGGCTGATACAGATGCTGGGCAACGGATAATGGACATGAGTATTGGGCACTGACATGGGTTGATGGACCGATAACACGTTGACAAGAGATTGGCATGTGTGGTAAATAACGAATCTCGTTTCGTACTCTGTCTTGATTCTGCTTACGAGTATCATGTATAACAAATAAGATCGATTCTCTTCTCCTGGTAAATATTGATTTTAAATTAAATAACTGACATTGTAGTTTTGGTATATTTGTTTAACTTGTTTTCTTTGATGAATCAGAGGTTTTATCAGAGCCACTTATTAGCCAACACTTATTTAAAATAACAAAGCAATGTGCTCCAATTATGAAATATGTTCATTGTGCTCCATTGAAGTAGTAAATCTGATCTCATTCACAAAACCGATGCAGTTATAATGTTTTGTTAAAAATGATTTATGCGATTTTATATCTGTGCATGTTTTGTGATTGCAATTTTGAATACCAAGCAGACGAAACACTGCGCCGTGCCGTTGCTGAATTTATCGCGTACCTTGGAAAATATAAAGCAATAAAAATACACAAAAGAAGCCCTCGGCATTTTAAGTTCGTCATTAATTATTAGGCTTATGTATTATTTAATTCAGATTATTGTTAATTGATAAATTGCACAGTTTATTTATATTACATGAATCATTCCTTTTGGACGGGTGATAATACAGTGGTGTATTGACAATCATTAAAGCAGAAACTTTGTCTCATGATAAGCTAATGCAAACAACTTCAATTGAAGTTGTTGGCTGAAATGTGAGAGCAGTACTAATTTTGTATATATAACCAATCTATTTGAGAGTTCAGCAAAAGTGTTTACCTACTTAGCTATAAATCATCCCACTCTTACTACGCAGACGCACAACAAGTTTAAAATCTTATTGCTGGACGGAAAAGTCTTTAACAGGGATTTCTAAAGTTTGGTCTTTGAAGAAATTTGTGAAATTATAACATACCTGAGTGTAGTTTCATTTTTTTTTTTTTGAATGATAAAGGTTGTTATTTATCGATTTATAATTCAATCTACTTGTCATGGTTAATTATGGAGCTTTCTACAAATTTAATTCGTTTATGAGATCCTTGTTAATTGGAATTTGCCTATTTTTCTTGCATGATAACGTGCGTCAACATTTTGGTACCAGATTTTTTTGAGTAGTCTGGACTAACCTTTTACAGTGTTTTACGCCTTCTAAGTTTGACTTTCCACGAGTTTTTACTGCTGATATAAAATAAATATTTACAGAAAAAAAAATCAGCCGATAAATGGAGACAGCATAATTTTTTAGACAAATTAAATATATTAAATCGATTCATCGAATTATGGACAAAATTATAGGTTTATTGATCTCTTAATGTGGCTATTCGGCCGACATAAGCCTTACTTATGACTCCAATAAACGATACGGTTTTTATAAAACGATTGCGGACAAATTCAGTATGTGACAAAAATAAATTACCATCATATTGTAGTGGCCATTAGTAGTTCAGTCTGTTTTTGGGAGTTACATGTCTCGTGTTTTTGTGACCAACAATTTGGACAGGCCGTCATGTAATACATCGCAGCAATTGTACCTGTCGTTAACAAACGGAGACGGACGACTGGATGTTAAATGTCCAGGACATCGACGTGGAATTTAAATTAAACCTGGTCTTTACAACAATCATTATTGTTCATTATAAGTCATTAGAGCTGGCGTGGAATTTTCAATGATTTCGCAATGGTACATTTCAACGAACGGACGAATTGAATGGAATGGTCGTCGAATGCAGCTTTTACCGAAGCAAGTGAAATAATTGGACCCGGCTGCTGATTAGTTGTTGTGTTGAGCATTTAACAAAAAATTAAATAAATAATTATTGTTAAATATGCACATTCTTCATTTATTGGCTGTGAAAATTATCGTAAGATTTAATTGATCTGTAACAAATTGTTAGCGAAGCCATCCATTAAAGATAAATTATTTGGGAGTCATTAAGAATGCTGTGATTGATTTGATCCCATTGTCTTTTGTAATTAAGGAATTACTATTGTTTTATAATTCGTTTTTAAAAGGTGCATTTAGAATTGTTGAGAGTCATTTTTTCTTTTTTTTTTTTGATTACTAAAGATTATTACAATCTGTCCTGCTTATATGACATTCAGTGATAGGTATGTCAAAATAAAATGTCTTGCGTGAGATGTGCCCATCGACTCATCCCTCAATTTTAATAGATCCTAGATTCTGTTTATTTGGCTAGTAGGTCCTGAGGTACCTTCTTTTTCAGTCTGCGTACTGTGGAAATATTGAACATTAGACAGCTGGCCAAATTGTTTGGATGTTCTATTATTCTCTCCTTGTATACTTTGGTTCTAAGCACTATTTCTTCTTTTACTGTAGGTATATCCAGGTCCCGATATATTATGTGATTAGGTATAAACCATGGTGCATTCGTGACAATCCTTAGCATTTTGGACTGAAATCTTTGGATTATCTCAATATTTGAGGTAGATGCAGTACCCCATAGTGAGAGTCATATAAGAGGTTGCCGGACGGGAATTCACTTTGATTTTTTGAAAAAAGCAAAACTTAGAAATTGAAGAATAGGTAACATTTCAGTCATACCAGCGTTAAAATTAAATAAAATTAATATTTATAATAAAATAAATAACGTAATTATTAAAAATGGTAAAACTAACCAGTGGAACAATAATAAATTTTGGAATTATTTAAATGAGTGTTACATGCGATCCAACATGTGTTCAAAGCGTGATTATAAATTAAAATTAGATTCTAATAAATTGTTCAGAAATGACACTAATGTATTTATAATATCCACGCCATAGTTTTTTACGAACCAAACTATTTTGACCGTAATCTAATACTAAGGAGTGTTTTGAAATTCAATAATTTATTATTTGTAAAAATATTGATGTTAGACAATAAATGAGACATAACATAACGGCTTGTCGAATCCAATGTATCAATATTTTATGTTAGAAGAAGAAATATGAATACGACTTGTGCTTCAAATATCCTTGTGACTTCAATGAGGTAGAGAGAGATGGATGTATAACAAATTAAAATGATTAAGAGAAAAAATTTAAATATTTTGATTGCATAATTTATAAGTTTAGGAATCCTTGCAAATATGAAAATAGTTGTTCAAATTAATCAAAGATGCTTTGTGGAATATAAATTATTGGAAAAAACAGTTAAAGAATGTATTTCAAAACACCTTGAACATTAGTGAGATTGTCACAATGCATTCCTTGTTTGCAAAAAAATTTCATTTATTAATAAAAACATCATAATTTAATATAATACACCAATGTACGAGTATTAGCCTCTGCAAAATGTGTGATTGAGTTTATATTTGACAATGGAATTGATATATAACATGCATGGAAAATCTTCAAAGAACAAGAGTAATAAATATAGTAGATATATATATATAGTTATAAATAATTTTTATGTATTATAAAATGTAATATTTGTTTATATTTTAAAATGGCAAGAAGGCTGACTAAGCCAAAGCTTAATAAATAAATAATAAAAAAAACCAATGTATTAACTTATTTAACTAATTCCTAAAAGGTTCTTGTCGATAGTGGCGTTAAAAACAGCTTAAGGAACTATTTGAGATTAGAAAGAAATTAGTTTTATATGGCCTGTACCGAGTTAGCAACGTGTCCTAAGACAGTTTACTATCATCCAGTGTCAACTTCAACGACAGCCCGTTTGCTGAACTCTTAGTTATCGCAAAAACTAGTTAACATAGCCATATAATAGTAAATCGTGCTGCTACAACGTCAAAACCGGTACCAAACGATGCGATGAACGTTCGATTCAAATTCAACTCCAGCCTCCAACGTGTGAGTCAAATATTGGAAGATTGACATTGCAAGTTTCCTACTACACGGTGGAACGAATGTTTGATACGAATGATTTATTTATTTTATTAATTTGTTGATATTATTGACACTGACACTGTTTAAGTAAATAAAGAAACTTTCAAGTATAAAACCTTCCTTTGTTGAACGATTCCTGCACATGTGGATCAAGTGTGTGGCGGGGGTAAAAAATCCCTCTTGAAGCGTTTCAAAAGACCTACAACAGCCCGAAACTACTTCCAACACGAAGTCATTGGACACATGATATTGGACATTTCCAACAATCAAGTATCCAACGTAGGAAGGTGTTCGTAGCATCGTTTGGAACCGGCATTAGAAAACGATTTACTGTACAACAATTACGATTCTGCTACACTTTCAACTGTCATCCAGATTTGAATGTGCCATTTTCTATTTATTATCACTATAGCTTTTGCTGTCTTAAATCGTAATTTCTTAATTTAATTGTATAAAAAATATTCACTATACAAATTTACTATAAAAATGAATAACAAGTTGCATACAATTCAGGCGACAACATTTTTTTATGACTAGTTAAACAGTTTCGAACGCATGTGTTCTATACGTATACGGGGTATATTCATAAACAAATGGTTACATACATATAATATTTAACGTACATTTAATTAGGTTATATTTTAGCAGAAACTTACAGAAGTGAACTGTAAATTGCTGCAGAGTGCAGTAGTTGATGTCGGTGGCGTGGTGCGGTGGTGGTGTCGGTGTCGGTGTCAGTGTTCTCGGTCGTCGGGTCGACTCAGAACTTCTATTACTGTGTACATACTTTGTTGCTAGTTTCTTGTTTATTTTTTTCCGTAATTTGTAATTTGTAGTACATGCACTTTGATTATGCAAATTTTCAAATACAAACCTTATACAAAATGACTACTAATGTTATGTTGATTACCAAATGGTGTTTTACATGGACTTGGAACGTAATGTCTGCGTACACAATAGATTCATCTATCACTTATTCCTCTTTGAACGATAATTTTTAATTTTAGTTTCGTAAAATTATAGAAATCGATTTTAATCAATTTCTTGGGTTTTGAAAACTAATAGAGTTTCTGCTTAACAAATATTTATGCAGTCCTTTAAATATCAATATATGTGCGTTAGCAAATTTTTGTTATCTCCAATTTGCGGCCATTTATGCGGCCAATTTGCGGCTCCAATAGCCTCAATTTTAATTTAGATAGGTTTCAGAGTAAACAATTTGGTGAAGTGTCCTTTTTGTGACGTTTCTATCACTATTCCATTTCAATTAAAGTTCGCATCAACCTTATCTTCATTTGTATTCCGACAGATGGAGTGGTTTTGTCATTTGTAGTCGATGAAATAGACATTTCACATGAATGACTGTGAGAAACTGAACTGTAAATAAACTCTTTCATGACAAAAAAATCATACGCATTTTCAAAATGCATCATACGCATTTATAAATCAATTACTATAGTAATTGATTTATAAACAATTTATTTATGTATTCCCTCATCACCTTTCTTTTTAATGGAATCCCAAACCATTTTTGTACGAATTCTGTTCAAAGGGTAACAGAAAATTTATAGTTTAAAAAGCACTTCCTGCCTATTTTAGGAAAATCTTTTTTTCATGAGTTGTTAGCAATGTTCTCAATTACCGTACTAAATTTGAGCAAAGTATGTTTACGCTTTTCCTTACAGTTGGTTAAATAAAACCGCACTAACTATTTTGTCTAGTCTGATTCAACCAGGTTCTATGATGAAATGGAAATTATGTAAGATCGCGGCTATAACTTACAAAATAACCTTTATGCAAACGGTTCTTAAAATTTATAATTTTGTCTATTATGCTAAGCTAGTTAAAATTGAACCTTTTGTGCCTCTACGATTCTGCACTACATATATTATTTCACAATGATTATTGTACTGTAACAAACTGTTTGCAACCACTGGGATACCACTTAGTGTACGACATACTGGAATTAACTAAACACTCTAATAAGAAAATACCGCTACTTTTTTTCCTGATTTAACATTTGACCCCTACAACTTTTGCATTTATATAATTATTTGACATTTCTTTACACAATACAAGTAGTTTATTTCGTTATAATTAAATCTTAAAATAATTTACTTTTACTAAAAAATGTTAAATCTATTAACTAATATTACAATTTATGCAAATGAGCTTTGGTTTGTTGCGCTTGGAGCGTGTTATTTAAATGAACCATTATTAAATAATTAAATACTTTGTTCTGCTTTCTGGTTTTGCGTCTTAACTTTAAAACCTCTTCAAATTTGTAATTCGTATCCGACACAGTTGATATACCGTCAAAGCAACTTACACAGAGATATGATTTAAATTGAGTTGTAAATGCCTTAACTCAAATTTAATTAGTCGCATTAGTATGGCAGATATTAAAAATTAAAACAGTCAAAAAATTAAAGGGGTAAAACACTTCAAAAAACGAATATGACGTCATAAACATGGCGGGTCATAAAAATTGAATATTTAAGGTTAAGTTACATTTCGCTGGTTCACGAATTAATACACAAATCTCTTAGCTCTAGGTTGTTCCTAATTCGGAGTTGATGTGTTATTACAAAGAGACCTTCATCTCAATAATTCACAAAGATTCCTTTTCCATGTGGGTCAATTCAGTTAACCCCTGGCGGGCATTAACGAAACTAATAAAACATATTTTTTATCAATTTGATCATTCAAAAGGAAACTTCATTTTTTATCATAAACAATATATGTTTGTATGTATTTACATGTGTGTGTGGGATACTTAATACAATACTTATGTTTTAATAGCTGTATTTGTATATGTATTTGTGTAAAATTGTAAGTACCGCCTTAAGCTAGTCCCACATTAATACGATATCAAAAATGAATTTGTATAAAGTATTTAAGAATAAAATATTGCATGTCTGAAGATAAGAAATTTATCGTTCAATTGTTTTTGGTAAAAGTTGCGTAAAATATTTGGTAATCATATTTTAAGATGTACTAAAGTTAACTGAACTGTAATGTACGTTACTGTAACGTGTAAATGTACTGCAGTGTATCGTACTCTTGTATCTTTTATTGTTTTTGTTTTACTTTCTCATTTTTATGATTTTATGGTACAATTTAATGTTTTGAAATTTTAACATAAAATCAGCGTATTGATTTATGGTCTGTTTGTCTTATGTGTCAGATCGGTGAGTATATTAGCCTCTCACCTTAGAGTTACAAGTACATAACTGCATGTGCACGATTCCATTAAATGCATAATGAGAATGCAGTGCATATCCAGCAGCATGCATATCATCTACTAATATTAACGTTTGCTTGCACAATTAATAAATTCATTAAAATTTCATGTTTTATAGTTGTAACGTAATTTCAGCGAAATCTGTTAATAACTGTTAAAATTATGTTTTTATTTTTAATTAAATACCTAAATTTATTTTTAAAGCGTTTTTATTTGATGACAGAACTCTTTAATCTAACGTATTGTAATTAGTATTATGTATTAGTAGTATTGAATTACACGTTATAAGAGAAATAATGGACTGGTGGATGATAAAATTGGCTACCAGGACCTCAAATGTCCAATTATTTGTAATAAGTCACAATATTATAGAAGATATTAACATCTAAAATATGTTTTGTTGACTTTTTGATCATTAAAGAGATCCAAAGGTTTAAAAAATCTGCATCCGATACAGAGATCCGATCCACAACAGAGATTGTGACAAACTGAGCCGTGTACAGAGGCTGCACTAGGAGGTGGCAAGCAGGGCAACCGCCCGGGGCCTCGCATTTTCGCGCAACAACCCAAGTAGAAAAATTCATTACTATATATGCATTTGAATCTCGCGCCTTGCTCTTCAGAAATCCCACTAGAATCACTGCGTATATCTTTTAAGGCATTAATGTACCTTAGTTTATCATCATTAATATTTGTCGTCTTTGTGCTTGTTAACTTTTATAAATCTTCCAATATAAAATTTTATTTCTCGTCAATTATCATAAAAAATACTTACTTACAATTTACATAAATTATACGAAGAACAAGTGCCTCGCAATGGCTAAGGCCGCCTCTGGTCATATATGCCATCAAGTTTTATATTATGATTGTTGTGAAAAAAATAAAATAATATTGATTATATGTTTATTCTGTGACGTCATATGCAGAGCTAACGAAAGCGGGGAAACTGAAATTCCAATTTTTCATGGCTATATTTCCGTCAAATTTTGGATATTTTAATAAAAAAGAAACGCCAATCTACATACTATCATTATTCATTCAAAAAATTAAAAAAGTGCCTTCTAGAAAACGAATTTCGAAGCCCATTTTTGGGTTTCATAAGGTAGATAGATATTTTCTATCCACAAAGTAATTAGATCCTGCTATTTACATTCCAGGGATTAAATATGTGTATGTAGTGTTGCCCCTTTTTTTAAATTTATGTGTTGCATGAGTAGCAATAATTTCAATATAAGAAAATGAATATAAAGAACCCTATATTTCAGTTGATTCTTAACACCAATTACCAATCTTATCACGTATTGCTTGTTTACATGAAAATAATCTGATGAAATTATCACAAAGAGTTAATTTGCAAAAATCAATTTAATGATAATTGTAACTTTCTTTTTTAATACAAGACTACAAAACAATTATGACGTCATCATAGTCTTATAGGATCAAAATGTATTTAGGCCAAGACTTCCAAATAATGTACTGTGAAGTACTTGTATTAAACAGGTACAATATTCAAAACCTATTGTATTGTAAAAATTAATTTTAGTAACAATATCTGCTACCATTGGAACGTGTTTGTCTTGATAAGATCAAGGAGGTCTACTACGCATGCGTGATTCGTTTCCTAGTAAAAACTAAGTGCTTATTAAGTGCAACAATTGACTCATTTTAAATTTAATTCAATCCCGAGGACGGACACACGGAGATTACAAATCAAACAACATTTCTAAATGATATATGGCTGTTGAAGTTGATGTGGTCTTTGGAACAGTGCCGAATTTATGCATAGGGGCGCTAAATATGCCCGTCCATAGATCAGTAGAGATGTTAGCACCGTAGGCATCAATGCATCGTGTCAATTGGATTTTGGAGATGGTGTTACAGCTACAGCCCACTCAATCTGGCTCTGCTTTATACGACTATCATATTCATATGTATATCAAAAATATAATGCAATCATTTTGCAACAATTTAATGAAGTAAGAAAATGAAATAAATTACAACATCAGGCATAGGAGCTATAAAAATAAGTTTATTGATAATCTATATGCATTGAAGTGCCCAAACCGGATCCTGGACCAGGGAGCCTGTTTTTTGGGGCAGAGACACAGCGAGGATTACGAACACTGCACGACATAAAATCCGTTGCCGTTGGATGTGTGTGTGTGTTTGTTAAACAGCGCATGCCCAAGTTAATTAGTAGATTAGTTATTATGCAAATACATACTGTCAAATATTTGCTTAATTTCTGTTTCAAGAACTTGTCAAAACTTGGACTGTAGCGTTGAATTTATTAGTGCGGTTTTCTGACTTAAATCTGATTACGCTGTTATATTACTTTGGACTAGCTAAACCCGACCACGCTTACTTTATCTCACTCTGATATGAAGGAATGGCATAGTAAATAAAAGACAAAGAAATGAATTCGATTTTCGAAAACACGCGCGTATTCGAATGTAAAGTTGTGTCAAAATTTCAAGTCAATCGACCGACTAGTTTTCAAGTTTTGCGAGCATGTTTATGCTTTATGTTGGAAGGAGTGAGAATGTTTAGATTTAATAAAGACCAAAATTGAGTTAAGCACAATGACATGTAAATAAATAAGTTAAGGGACAAGAATGTAGTGCCAAATGGCAAAAACATTAAAAATAAAATAATAATAAATATAAATAATAATTTCCTTGCGATTTTTAAATCAGCGCATAGCATTTACATTTACATGATTCAATGTATCACAGAATTACGGATTTATTTCCGCGCTGTTCTTTTTCGCAGTGCAGCTTTAGCATAACTAAGAGGCGTTTAAAGCATTTTTTCAACCAATTAATTTTACTGTGTACATAAGAGGCTGAGTTTGAATAAGTTACTGGAAAAATTCCATTAACTTTGATTATCTATAATCTTACAACCAAATTTAAAGTAATGCGAATTAAGATTCTTTAACTAAGTAATTACTTAATGAGATAAATTTGTTAAACATGATTATATTTCATGGTTTCTCTTCTTTATTTGAAATATTATACATATGATATATACACATATACATATATATCCTTGTTAGTTTTGCAGATTCTGCTTTAACTTCTTTCCTTGTTATTCTTTGAATGGTCATGCTCTGAAAGACGCAAACATACTCACTCGATGGTTAGCATCCAGGTCCAAGGATGCAGGGATTACTGTCATCTCGCGGATATCTGCACATATTGGTAGTGTGTGTACAAGATTATCTACATAGAAATTTATGACCCTGATAAAACATTTAACAGAACTATTTGTGCTCGCGACATGCAAATAATGTTTATGATGTATCTCAATAACCATATTATTATTTTATTGATGTATTTATCATTATAAATAGATGCGCTGTAATGGAAGAACAAGATGTAAGACATATAATCATTTACAAAGTCATCAATGTAAAAATAACAAGATAATAGCTGCTAGTTTACTACCTACCGCTATATAAATACGGGTACTACCGTCTCAGGTGGCTAAACTAATTTGATTTTCTACATATAAGAAAATCATTTCACAAAAGATGTAATAAGGATTATCTTCACCACGGAACTAACCTCCAAATATGAGTGTTAGAATTTGAATTTCTCAGTAAACTAAGTTGTAACAATGTATATGTAAGTTTAAACGTAAATGATACATAAATTTATAAACCATACTCCAAAAAATATTTGTCCAAATTATTAATTACGAATTTACAACTTCTATCATTAAATTTGGGGCTAAATTTGTGCAGCTTAAAAACTAAGGGTTTGCAATAGTAACAACTGTAAAAGTTTATAGTCGATGTAATGGAGTTTAAGGTATTGGATTGCCTCCAAACGCGTTAAGAACTTATTACTATAGGTAGTTATATACACTATTAGAATTAGCAACGCTTACATCGTTAGAAAGCAAAATATCTTGTGTTGACAAACCTTGTACATACCATTTAATATATACTTTTAATTATAAGTAGCAAATTACTATAATTATAAACATTTAATTAAATTTATGGGTGTCCGATTCCCCAAACAATTGTATCTACAGTTTTATCCGAGAGTTGATTCTTCAAAACAGGTTTGCTAACCAATTCCAAGCAGCATCAATTGGGAAATAGTTTTATCAAAACCTAATAGTTGTAGTCGTGTGAGGCTGGGTACTGGGTTACTTTTCATTGTTTACTTTTTACTTTTTAAAGCTGCTCCTTCACTCACCAGGTGAGTAAATATACTGGTAACAGTAATGTTACATATACGAGGTATGCCATGAATCATCCAGGTTCCAGATTGTTCACACAACTTAGTTAAACACAAACAATTATAAATACTTAAGAGTATATCACGATATGGACCATATGCTTCTTGAATCACGCGCTCGAACTTGTTGGTGTTTTAATACTGTCTTGGTGTTAGTAATGTGTGTACCAACTTTTACGAGTGGTTGATTTGGGGCCACGATTAGCAAAATCAAACAGAAAGGAGACTACAGATTTTTGTGGCTACATTAAGTTATAATGCAGCACATCTTAATTCTTGTTTCTTTACTTACCATACCACATTTTCCGACTGAGGTGCCACGTTGTCTAGTGTTGTCATTTCTTATCAAAAAATTGCGTAAATTGAATCATAGTAGAGGTAGATAACAAAAGCAGTATTAAAAGGTTATCTGCATTTCATAATTACCAAAGTTCTATTAAAAACCAATATCAAATAACAATGACAACTTAGTTTTGGGCATCCCCTTGAAGTGAACTAACTTGTGG